>CM055116.1:86728415-87336932 GCA_029206835.1 Rana muscosa | reverse complement strand
TTGATCTCAAGGCCTCCGCAAATCAAAAATGCCTGGATATGCAACAATTAATATACAATGTATGTACCACTATTGCAATAAAGATATTAAAACATAAAATATATAAAAAAATATATAAAAAATACATATATATAAAATACATATGTATATACATGAATAACCCTATATAATATAATGATATCCTGGTAAGTCATAGGGGTCTGATCATAAGGACTTCTACAGTTGATAACGTATGTGTATATTCACAACTAGTTGTTAATGGGAAGCCACTAGAATAGTGTATGTATATTGGGAATGATTAATATTTTTGATGTGGGTTCTGACTAGAAATTGCTCAAAAAGCAGTTCAAGTCGAACTCCACATTCATTCCCCCAGGGACTAAAGTTCTTAAAGTGTGGATCCATTTTGACTCCTTCTGGCTGATGATTCTGATTTTGTGGCTTCCTCTCCAATTCGCTTTATATATTTTTTGGCACAATACCTTATTCACACTCGATTCAGGTAACCCCACTCCCTCTTTTTTTGCACATTAGCATCATTGTACATGCGCATCACTGCACAGGCACTTGGCTATGGATTTACTGATGTGCAAGATTTATTGATTTATCGATATGCACTATTGATATTCATTTGCACGCTATTTTGATCGTATATATACACGTTCATTTTTATTTATATTTATTTGTATTAATCACTATTTGTGTGTTAGCATCTAGCGCGAAAACATATTTTATTCATTCTATTACCTTGTAAGGTGAACACGTCTAGTTTTTGCAGCTGTTTGCACGTAACCTTTTGGCACTTAGCACTTTATAGTATTTCACTACTCACTAGAAGCGCGAAAGAATCTTTTTTCCATTTACTTCAGATAGTCACCTATCCACTTTTGCTGCTACAATGGACGTTTTTACATTCATGGAGAACAGAAATGTAAATATAGAGGAAGTGTTTAACATACAGAACCCTACACGAAATACAGACTTCGAAAGCCTCACTAGGAAACTAGGACACTTTATGGACAAAAAGGTCAGCCTATGGTGGGACGTTAATACATTCGATCAGTACATAAAAGAAAATATAGTCCCGAGGAGATTGAGGTGGGAGCTACCACCCAACGATGGGCTAACCGATAAAGAGTCAATGGAAGAGTGGTTCGAATTCTTCAATAATAAAAGCATAGAAGGAGTCAAGATTTTATTAAAAACAAAACAAAAGAAGACTCGAATAGTACAACAGCAAATAGATGAAATAAAGACCCTACTAGAACCATATAGGGAATCCAATGAGTTTAATAAGCTCGCTGCACAATTAAACAAAGATCTAATAGCTAAAGATTTAGAAGTCCAACAACGAAAAATTAAAAAATTCCAGCGAGATTTATCCGACTATAAAGAAGATCACGTATTCAAATGGCAACAAAAGGTAGAGTTACCACAACCTACTTCTACCTTCTCCACACCAGTGAGAGAGGTCAAAATACTAGATCCAACTATATCACATGAGAAAACCACACCAAAATGGGATAATCAACAGCTACCCAGACCTCAATATGATAATCGGAATGATAGTTAACAACCACATACACCAAAAAAACAATGGAAAAAACCTTTCAAAAAATACAAAAAACCCTATTGGAAAAATCATGACCGAAATCAGAGAGACAATAGGGGACCCCCACAAGGGCCAGATTATAGAGGACAGAGATAGTATAGAAGACCTCCTCCAACATATGATCATCAAGGATACTACAATAGAACACCGGTAGTAACATATAACAGATATGACCCAATTGGGAACTACCAGGATCAATACAGTCAGGAACAATGATATTATTCGCAACAACCCCAATACGATACACAACGTTCTTTTGTGGACAGGGAGAGGAGGGATCTCTCTCCCCGGAGACAAGTACAAGATCCCAATCGATCACCCAGAAGACCACCCCGAGAAGATCGAACAAGAACAAGCCCCACTCAAAGAGAGGAAACAGAGCAGGAAAGAGACTTAAAAATAAAAAGATACGGCTAGGAGAAAATATTGTCAATCTAAGTGGTACTGCTCTAACAACAGAAGAATTAGCAGTACTAACGAATGGATTGAAACATGCACCTGTTAAAAATCTGAACAAATTTGAAACGTATGTTGGAATACAAAAATATATAAGAAAAATCAACATCAAAAAATATATTTTAAACAATCCATTCAAGACAACAACCAGTAGTAAAACATCACAAACGACAATAGCGCAGAGCACTTTATGAAATAATTCAACCTTTAACCCTCAGGTACCAAATGGCCAAAACATAGAAGTCTTTAAAAGACTGGTTCTACAAGATCTGGAATCTCTAGAACTAAAGAAAAAATATGATCCGGCACATTTGAGAAAAGGAATGAAATCACTATTAGATCGTAAAGATATAGTAATACGCCCTGCCGATAAGGGGGGGGGGGGCAGTGGTGATCCAAGGAAAGGAGCAATATTTAAAAGAAATAGAAAGACAGCTACAGCAAGAGGAGACATACACCAGACTATTGGGAGACCCCACTCACAAGTACAAAAAAGAACTAAAACTATTAATAGATTTGGGAGTTAAAAAGAGTATTCTCAATATGAAAGAATCCAGGTACCTAGTACCAGATACATGCAGAATCCCTATAATATATACTGTCCCCAAAATACATAAAGACAAAATTAACCCCCCAGGGAGACCAATTGTTAACGGGATTGAGTCATTAACATCTAGACTAGGACAGTATATAGATTATTTTCTACAGCCAGCAATACAGAACACCCGGGCCTATCTCAAGGACACAAAGCACATACTACAACTAACAAAAGACATACCAGTATTAGAGGGGCGTACTCTACTAGCCACCGCGGATGTCACATCCCTATATACCATCACCCACACCATGAAGCTTGCCATGCCACCAAATGGCTCTTAAAACAACATAGCGATTTGGTCTGCAAACACAGGAAATTCTTAGTTAAGAGTTTGGACTACTGTTTGAAATATAACTATTTCTGGCATGACCAATCATACTACAAACAATGTACAGGTATAGCCATGGGGGCAAAATTTGCACCCAGTGTGGCTAATGCATTCATGGCTCAGTGGGAAGAACAAGCGGTATATGCCAACACTCCCTCAGAATTGACTTTGTACAAACGCTACATAGATGATCTTATCATCGTTTGGAATGGCAGTAAAGACAAGCTAGTAGACTTTTTAGAATTACTAAATAAGAACGATAAAAATATTAAACTGGTATGGACTATAGATGCGAAAGAGGTCAACTTTTTGGATCTCACATTACAACTCAAGGGAAGTGTAATAACCACAAAAACCTATTTCAAAATGGTGGATACCAATAGCTATTTATCAATAGCCAGCTGCCACCATAAAGCGTGGCTATACAACATCCCTAAAGGTCAGCTGGTACGCATCAAAAGGAACTGCACTAATAAAGATGATTTTAAACAACAAACCGATATGATAGGCAAGAGATTTATGGAAAAAGGTTATGAAGATAACTGGATTAATAAACAAATACAAGCTGTAAGCCAAATGGATAGAGGAACGATGCTACAAAACAAAGAGAAAGCACCCCCATTCCAAGATGCTCCATGTCTAATCCTGGACTATAATGTGCAATACAAAGAAGTATCTAGACTCATTGAGTGACATTGGCACATTCTTAAAAAAGATAAGGATCTAAAACATATCTTACCTGAAAGACCGAAAATTATTTATAGAAGAGCCCCTACCTTAAAAAATATGATTGCCAAATCTGTAGTAGTCTCCCCTCCCAAACCAAGTTTCACATTCTTCAACGGGAAAGGTTTCTTTCCATGCAGGAATTGTTACGCCTGTCGTCATGCAAAAAAATTCCAGGGTAAACGGATGGAATTTATAGGAACCAATACAGGACAAACACATAAAATTAGAGACTTTATAAGCTGCCACACAGAAGGTGCAGTATATGTATTACAATGCAACTGTAACCTACAATATGTGGGCAGAACCAAAAGGGCCTTAAAAGTCAGAATAAAGGAACATGTGCAAAACATAATCAGTGGGTTCCCCAAACACAATGTCTCAAGACATTTCGCTCAATTCCATAATCAAGATCTGTCACAACTTCAATTTTGGGGAATAGAAAAATATAAAGCGAATTGGAGAGGAAGCCACAAAATCAGAACCATCAGCCAGAAGGAGTCAAAATGGATCCACACTTTAAGAACTTTAGTCCCTGGGGGAATGAATGTGGAGTCCGACTTGAACTGCTTTTTGAGCAATTTCTAGTCAGAATCCACATCAAAAATATTAATCATTCCCAATATACATACACTATTCTAGTGGCTTCCCATTAACAACTAGTTGTGAATATACACATACGTTATCAACTGTAGAAGTCCTTATGATCAGACTCCTATGACTTACCAGGATATCATTATATTATATAGGGTTATTCATGTATATACATATGTATTTTATATATATGTATGTATTTTTTATATTTTTTTTATATATATTTTATGTTTTAATATCTTTATTGCAATAGTGGTACATACATTGTATATTAATTGTTGCATATCCAGGCATTTTTGATTTACGGAGGCCTTGAGATCAATTATGCTTTTTAGCCCCATTCATCTGACCGGAATTATTGCAACATTTATGATTATACCGATATCCCTAATTTTTATATTAGGTTAGGTTGATATTATCTACCTTTCCTTTCTTTTTTACACATTTTATACATTTTTCATTTATTTTTAGATGTAATAAATAATAATATTGTTTTTTATTGTCCCGTGATACTTTTTACATACAGTCGGCCAACTGTGGGTGCTGGTACATGGCATAACCCATACTGTTTTCCATAGCAGAACAGATTTCTCTTATGATTCTGAGTTCCCATAATAAGTAATATGAAAAACAAACACTCAGCTAGATACAACATAAATATCGCTGTAATCGCCATTTCACGGCACTGGTAATATGGCGGCGTCCATATACATAGACTAGGCTACAAGAAAATGGCCGAAAAACAACTTCCGGTATACACGTATATAAACATTGCCTCAACAGCCAATCAGGTTCCCCTGAAGAAGTCACGAGGTGCGTGACGTAACGCCGTAGGGAGATTGAGAGGTACCGCAGACCGGAAGTACCCGGACTAAGAGTAAGACGGCGAATGCGCCGCTCTATATCCATACGCTAATTATCTTTTTATTTGATGTAAGAGCATTACCATTTTTTTTTTTTTTTTTTTTATAAATCTTTTTATTTAATTTCTTAAACAAACAAAACATAACATAACATGACAACACATCATACACATTAAATCTAAAATATATTAGTAAAATAACACGATCCCATCACCTTGCATAGCAAAAAACAAGAAATAAAGAAATTATGATTATCACTATTATTTCCAATCATTTCTAAACACAAATATCCCATATAGGGAACATCCCTTCTATGAGTTGTTACCTCCCTCTATGTTAGATGCCGTATATGGCTTATCCAGCCACTTTGCCCAAACCTCATCATACTTACTAGGGCGACCCCTATTCCTATAGGTATCTCTGTACAATGGAAGATTATTATTAATCAATTGTTTCCAATATATAAACGGAGGAGGATGAGGTTTCTTCCAATATAATGCAATAGATTTTCTTGCGTAGAATAATGTTGTATTAATAAATATTCGTTCGGTCTCTATAGGGGTAATATCCTCTACTAAGCCCAGCAAACAGACTGACATTGAAAACGGTAAAGGAGCAGAGGTAATAGAGTTTAATAGATCCACTACCTCCATCCAAAATGTAACTATATATGGACAGGTCCAGAAGATGTGTGTGAAATCCCCTCGAGCTGCTCCGCACCTCCAGCACTTAGAGGAACAAGCAGGATTTATCTTTTGAAGTCTATATGGCGTGATATATGCTCTGTGTATGAGTTTAAATTGGATAACATGATCCCTCAAGGAGACCAGAGATCTCAAAGGGAAATCCCACACACAGCTCCAGTCCTCCATACTCAGATCTGGTACATCTCGAATCCACCTAGCTCTGAGACTCTCTAATGGCAGGATAGAAGTTAAAGTAAGATGAGTATAGAGTCTCGAGGTAGGCTTATCCAGACACTCAGACCTAAGTACTAACTCCAAGGTAGATTGTATCATCGTTAAACTATTCTGTGGAAACTCTGCATGAAAAGTATGTGAAAGCTGGTAGTATCTAAATAGATAAGAGCTAGGAAGATTAAACATTGAGGTTAGTGTAGAGAAGGTGGATAACCTCTGATCAGTAACCACTTGGACAAGTAATTTAATATTGTATTTGGTCCATGCAATAGGCTCTGGTGTTTTAAGGAATTGAGGAAGGGTAGGGTTTAGCCATAGAGGGACATTTGGAGAAATTGCTCCCTTTGGATAACCCTCACATCTAAGGCCGGCCTCCCAAGCTTGAATAGTATTAAGCATAGGAATAGATACCTGATGAAGTGCCCTACGGCCCCTAAATAAGAGAACCTTACAAGCTTCTACGGAACCTACTACTGCTGCTTCTAACCGGGTAGAAGAGTTATATAGATCTGGGTTTAACCACCATGCGGCCGTAACCAACTGAGTGGCCAAAAAATATTTGTATAGATCCGGAAAAGCTAGTCCTCCCTCTTCACAAGGGTGCATCAGAGTACTTAATTTATACCTAGGATTTTTTATCCCCCATAAAAAAAGATGAAAACAACTGATTTAGTCTTTTGAAAAAGGATACAGGGAGCCATTGAGGAGAATGTCTAAATAGGTACATGAATTTAGGTATAATTTTCATTTTTAAAAGATTAATACGCCCCAATAGAGACAACGGTAGAGACTTCCATACTTTTAATTTAGACTCAGTATCTCCCAAAATTGGGGTCAGATTCAGAGACATAAATTCAGAAGTTTGACGAGAAATTACCACTCCTAAATACTTAAAATTATCTACCCACTGCAGTGGAGTATCCTTCATAGCCGTACTGCGAGCCTCCATATCTATTGGAAACAGCAATGACTTAGTCCAGTTTACCTTCAGCCCTGTAACCGTTGAAAATGAATCCAGTATATCCAAGGCCCCTTGTAACGAGGGGCCAGCATCATTTAAAAATAATAAGAGGTTGTCTGCATACAGAGCTACCCTCTCCTCCAGCCAACCGATCCGCAATCCCCTAATATTAGGTGAAGTACGTAGAGCCTCAGCCACCGGTTCCATAGCAATCGCAAAAAGGGCTGGAGAGAGAGGGCAGACCATTTATTTAAATAAACTTTTGTTACCATTACATACTTCACTATTGGAGATTCCCTTTTCTTCTCTCCTCTGAGCCATCATTGGAGCCGTTTTCCACCTCCCTTCCCCTCCCCTTCCCCTGTGTCTTTCCCATTCCCACAGGACTATAACGCTAGCATCGCTAGTGGAGGAGAGAGGGAAAGTGTTGTATATACACGCCGGAAAGGACAAGCCCGAGGAGAAAGATTATACAGATTCTGTTTATATTCATCTATCTGGAGGTAAGAGTCCAGTGAGACCACAGTCTTGGGAAACCCTCCACTAAGGAATTTGAATATTTACAGAACAGTTCACCACAGCTCAGCAAGAAAAGACTCAATATTATCACTTTTTTGCATGGAACTTTTATTATTTATTATTTATTAATACTTTTTCACTGGATTACCAATATCATTTTGGACTCTTTTGAATATTTTTTTGGTATAGAATTTGGCACAATACTTTATTCACACTCGATTCAAGTAACCCCACTCCCTCTTTTTTTGCACATTAGCATCATTGCACATTAGCATCACTGCACAGGCACTTGGCTATGGATTTACTGATGTGCAAGATTTATTGATTTTTTCGATATGCACTATTGATATTCATTTGCATGCTATTTTGATCGTGTATATATATGCACGTTACTTTTTATTTATATTTATTTGTATTAATTACTATTTGTGTGTTAGCATCTAGCGCGAAAACATATTTTATTCATTCAACACCAAATGTAACACACCTGCTCCCCATTCACACCTGATACCTTATAACACTAACGAGTCACATGACACAGGGAGGGAAAATGGCGAATTGGGCCCAATTTGGAAATTTTCACTTAGGGGCGTATTCATTTTTGTTGCCATTGGTTTAGACATTAATGGCTGTGTGTTGAGTTATTTTGTGGGGACAGCAAAGTTACACTGTTATACAAGCTGTACACTCACTACTTTACATTGTAGCAAAGTGTCATTTCTTCAGTGTTGTCACATGAAAAGATATAATAAAATATTTACAAAAAATGTGAGGGGTGTACTCACTTTTGTGAGATACTGTATCTTAATGTTTACTTATTGCTCTCCAAAGCTCTAAGTGGCGTTTGTTCTCTGGTGCTTCGTTCCTCTGTTATCAGCATGAGTCACTTCTGAGAAGTTTTTTCAACACATGAGGTACATTTGTGTTGGGAGGAGGGGGGAAATAAGCACAGAGCTTGTCTATTCAGAACACAGTTCTCCTGCTGTGTGTGTGTGTGTGTGTGTGTGGGGGGGGGGTTCCTTTCCTTTAATTAGCTCTCACACACTGTAACTGCAATCACTCCACCCTTCCCTATGTGCTACTGACAGATGAAGAAAGATTTATAACATGATCTGCACTTTGAAAAGGAGGGAAGAGAGGGGAAGACTGCAGATAAACAAGTAAAACTTATGTAAGAGGATTTGTTTCATCTCTGTGTATCATCTGAGGCTGTTCATTTCACTGGGTATACTGTATGTGAGGGTTTACTTCCACTTTAGGTTGGAATTCCAAATGAGAGGTAAATAAACAGCCAAAAAAATATGTAGCGCTACCCCCAGTTAAGAGAGCCGCTGGGTTTTGTTTCGGGCCCTGTATACAGCACCGCCAACCCCCGGCAATCTACTCAACTCACACTGGCACAGTTAGTCTAGGGAATGTTACCTCGTAACGGTCTATACCTGATTATACACAATCTGGCAGTATTGATAGATAACTACTATCTGCAAGGATAACACTGATACCAAGGTAATAAAATATAACTGGATTTACTTTGGTATAAAGGTTCAAGGTTAAACACATCACATAGCATACATGCAGAGCCCTGCAGCAATAAACATATTCAACAGTGATAGTGCAGAGTGGTCACTCACCACGTGCAACTATCTTCTTTCCTTATGCGCAATATGGCACAGCAAACAAAGATTTAACCCCCCACCCTGGTCAGGCCTGACTCAGATTAAACTCAGTCCCTTATGAGAACAATTCTTTGCATGCAACTTGAATGGTGGTGCACTTTCAGGAAACAATGTTTGTAATCCAATGGTAGTAAATGAACAAGGTGGGCCAAGGCAGTCACTAGGCCCAACAAAGTAAAGGTTAATAAAGTGAGCAAGTGCTCGCTCACCACTCTGGACGCGATCCCAGTCCGGGCTTCCACCACTGTGTATCCACACACAGTGTCTCCAACGGCCGGGTCTCCGATCCAGCTGATGTCAGCAAACTCGAACAGGAACAGGTGCCACCCAGGCTCTGCAGTGGGGTGGAAGGCTCTTTGGTAGGTATGCAAGGCCCAGGCTTCAGGCCTTACACAGCAGCGGATCCGCACAGGGAGTCCTATTACTTTCAGCGCAGTGTCCAAAGAGGCCGAGCTTTGCCTCGCCCCCTCCTCTTATAGCCCCACCCATAAGTCTCTGTGGTGGCCCAATGCACCCTGGGTGCCGATGGGGGTTCTGGGTAATGTAGTCCGGGGGCCTTAAAGGAGACCCCGCTTCACACTCCCCCCACTTAAACTCTTTGGTCCCAAAGATAAATGTTAACACATATTACGCACAACATGAGACAGAGATGCGTAACTTCCTTGCCCACAGGTCACACTGTCATTCGTGGCCTGCCTAGCTGTGCCAGCGGGTGAGTTGGGGTTGCCCCCCCCACTAAATAAACAGTGGAGGGATCAGGGTCTTCCACACTCCTCCTGGCAGTGACCACAGTGTCTTCCGAGCTCTTCCCCATCTGTGGGTAAGTCAATTTTCGGGGAGGCCTTATGGCCCTTCTCATCCTTCGTTCTCTTGGGATTTCTGGTTCGGATAATACAGGTTCCTCTTCTGGAACCGACTTGGGAGTTTCCACTGGTTCTGGGACGCTCGATTCAGGAGCAGGGAGATACATAGAATCTTTTGGATCCTCTTCTAAGAGTAAGTCACAGGCATCTTCCCAAGAGTCCGACAAAGGACTGGACGGGATGAACTCAGTAGCTTCTGCATTCAGTGTACTGTCTATTAGACATGTGCACACTGAAATATTTCGTTTCGGAATTTCGTTTTTGTCCAAAAAATAAATTTATTTAGTTACTCCCGAAATTCGTTTTTATTTATTTCGTTTTTCGTTAAAAATTGCATTCGTCCGAAAATCTGAATTAATTAAGGTCGAATCTGTCATTGAAGGCTTATGGTGTCTGTCGAATGTTCAAAGAAGATTCGACGGAGCAGCGAAACTGTACGACTCTGCAATCATACATTTCCGGTCGAATGTTCCGCCCACAAGCAGTGATCTTTTCTCTCTATGTCGAATCTTTTCTCTCTATAATAACGAATCTTTTCTCTCTATAATGTCGAATCTTTTCTCTCCTTTGTCGAATGTTTTCTCTCTATAATGTCGAATCTTTTCTCTCCTATGTCGAATCTTTTCTCTCCTATGTCGAATCTTTTCTCTCTATAATGTCAAATCTTTTCTCTCTATAATGTCAAATCTTTTCTCTCCTATGTCGAATCTTTTCTCTCTATAATGTCAAATCTTTTCTCTCCTATGTCGAATCTTTCCTCTCCTATGTCGAATCTTTCCTCTCCTATGTCGAATCTTTCCTCTCCTATGTCGAATCTTTCCTCTCCTATGTCGAATCTTTCCTCTCCTATGTCGAATCTTTCCTCTCCTATGTCGAATCTTTTCTCTCCTATGTCGAATCTTTCCTCTCCTATGTCGAATCTTTTCTCTCCTATGTCGAATCTTTTCTCTCCTATGTCGAATCTTTTCTCTCCTATGTCGAATCTTTTCTCTCCTATGTCGAATCTTTCCTCTCCTATGTCGAATCTTTCCTCTCCTATGTCGAATCTTTTCTCTCTATAATGTCAAATCTTTTCTCTCCTATGTAGAATAATCTTGGACTAATAGAGTTAAGGTTAGGCACATTCGACCACAGGTTCGATAGACACAGATTGTTATTGTCAGCGTCACGTCGAATCTCCTATCTATATCGAACTGTTGTAGCAACGAAAACGAAAATAAAGCATTTGTTTATGTCGGATCTTTCGGTTTTTGGATTCTGTGCTTTCGTTTTCGTTTGTTAAAACGATAACGAAAATAGCTGAAATTCGGACGAAAATGCATTCGGACGAAAACGAATGCACATGTCTACTGTCTATGGTGTCTTTAGTAGATGGAGGATCTATAGCAGAAGTTTCTGGGATCTGGGAAGGCCATAGCCAATCAAGTTCTTCTCTCTCATCCTCACTTAATTCAGAGACATCTGATTCTTCGATCTGAGGAGTCTGGGACCGAGTGTTTGGCTTGGGAGTATCCAGGATGGAAGTGGACTCAGGGGAATCCCTCGCAGGGGGTATCCAAACTGCTTCGGCAAGTGGGAGTAGATGGTTCCGATGCCAAGTCTTTAAGGGCCCCACCTTTCCTTCTGGTTTTAGTCTGTAAACAGGTAGGCCCGGCAGTTTCTTGCAAATAACATAGGGTTCAGGTCTCCATCTGTCTGCAAGCTTGTGCTTTCCAGGGACCCCCAAGTTCCGTAGCAGCACTCTGTCCCCAGGTTGTAGATCCTGAATCCGGACTTTCAAATCAAAGTTTTTCTTGTTGCGGGCTCCCCTTTGATCCGAGGCTGCTTGTGCCTGCTCATAGGCCAATTTTAAACTGTGTCTGTGCCTATCTACATATCCCTTGTGGGAAGTGGCCGAGCAATGGTCTATGGAGGTACCAAAGGCCAGATCTACCGGTAGTCTTGATTCTCTTCCGAACATAAGTCGATAGGGTGAGTACCCTGTAGCGTCACTTGTGGTACTGTTGTATGCATGCACAATTGCTGCTATATGTTTGCTCCAATGCTGCTTCTTTTCACTACTCAAAGTCCCCAGCATGTTGAGCAGGGTTCGGTTGAACCTCTCCGGCTGAGCATCACCTTGTGGATGGTAGGGGGTGGTTCGGGTCTTGTTGATCCCTAAGGAATCCAGGAGCTTCCGAATCAGCCGACTTTCAAAGTCCCTTCCTTGATCCGAGTGGAGCCGTTGTGGTAGCCCGTAGTGTACAAAGTATTTCTCCATGAGAACTTTAGCTACAGTGGAAGCCTTCTGGTCTTTGGTTGGAAAGGCCTGGGCATACCGGGTGATATGGTCGGTTATCACCAGAACATTTCCTAGTCCACTCAAGTCGGGTTCGAGGCAGAGAAAATCAATGCATACCAAATCCAGGGGGCTTTGACTTTGCAGATGGCCCATTGGGGCAGCTTGGTGGGGTAAAGTCTTCCTCTGGATGCAGCGTGCACATGAGTGACAGTATTCCTCGACTTCGGCCCTCATGCAGGGCCAATAGAACTGGTTCCTAATGAGTTGGAAGGTCCTTTCCGCTCCCAAGTGGCCATGATTGTCGTGCAGGGCGACCAGGACGGTCTCTCGATGTTTCCCGGGTAGAAACAGTTGCCATTTGTCTTCTAGGTCATCAGAGGGGCCCCTTCGGTAGACCACTCCCTGATGCACCTGCAGCCTGTCCCATTCTTTCCTCAGCAGACGAGCTTCCTTTGAAGGGTGGCGTAAGAGTTTATCTGGATCCTGACTCTCCAGGGCTTCCAGGACCAATCTCCCCATGGGGTCTTCCAATTGGTCGCACCTCAACTCTTTTTTTGACAGTTTTGGCAAGTCAGTCTCCTCCAACTGGGTTACTCCACAGTATTGTTTGGGGACCCCTACTACAGTGACTCCTATCTCTTCTGCTCTTGAACCGCCACTGGCCTGGAGTTCAGCCCCCTGACAGAGGGCCCGCACCCCGTCGGGTGCCACTTGGGTCCAGTCTTCTGTACTGCTGGTGGGAGCATGGGATCTTCTTGACAAGGCGTCCGCATCTCGATTTCCAGCCCCAGGTCTAAATTTCAGGCTAAAGTTGAAAGCAGACAGGGCCGCCAGCCATCTGTGTCCCATGGCATCCAGCTTTGCTGTGGTGAAAAGATAAGTAAGGGGGTTGTTGTCAGTTTTCACGGTGAATTCTGCCCCATACAAATAGTCTTTGAGCTTGTCGACTACAGCCCATTAGAGGGCCAGGAACTCCAACTTGTGAGTGGGGTAGTTCTTTTCCGAGGGGGTTAGACTCCTGCTCACATATGCAATGGGTCGCAGTTGCCCTTCGTGCTCCTGATAGAGCACTCCTCCCAGGCCATCATGACTGGCATCCACATGGAGTTCATACGGTTTCTTTAGGTCTGCGTAAGCCAGGACAGGGGCAGTGGTTAGGCTTTTCTTCAACATCTGGAAGGCCTCTTCACACTTCTCGTTCCACTGGTCTTTGACTGACTCCCCTGGCTTCCTGGGGCCCGAGTCATCCTCTTCCCCTTCCGTCTTGAGCAGCTCATTCAGAGGTTTGGCAATCCGGGCAAACCCTTCCACGAACCTCCTATAATAGTAACAGAATCCCAAAAAGGATTTGTGTTCTGTCACAGTGGTGGGCCTTAGCCAGGAGGTGACTGCCTCCAACTTTTTGGGGTCTGTAGCTACCCCTTCTTCGGACACTATGTGCCCCAGATAGTTAACGGATGACTGATAGAACTGGCATTTTTCGGGTGAAAGCTTGAGTCCCTCCTCACTGAGTCTTCTCAGAACCTTCTCCAGTCTCTCCTCATGCTCTTCCAGGGTTCTCCCAAAGACAATGATGTCATCTAAGTATACAAGGACTTCGATGAGGTTCATGTCTCCCACAGTCTTTTCCATAAGGCATTGAAAGGTGGCTGGAGCTCCAGACAGACCTTGGGGCATCCTGTCAAACTCAAAGAACCCCACAGGAGTTATGAAAGCTGTCTTCTCCTTATCTTCTGGATGCATGGGGATCTGATAGTTCCCACTCTTGAGATCCATTACACTGAACCACCTTGCTCCGGACAAGCTCTGTAAGGCATCCTCTATCCTCGGGGTGGTATACTGGTTGGGTATGGTTCTCCTATTGAGGGTCCTGTAGTCTATACATAGCCTCAATGACCCATTCTTCTTCCTGACCACCACTATCGGAGAGGCATAGGGGCTTCTGGACTCCCGGATAACACTGGTTCGCTTGAGCTCGGCGAGCTGCTCCCGCAAGTCTTCGAGGTCTGCCAACGGAACTCGCCGGACCCTCTCCCTGAAGGGTTTATCTTCTTGGAGGCGGATTTGGTGGGTGGCACTCTTCGCACACCCCACATCGAACTCATCTTGGGAAAAGATCCTTCTCCACTTGGTCAACTGGGCCTTGGCTCTCTCTTTCCAAGCCCTTGGCAGGTTCGGGTTCTCCATGCAGAGCTTCTCCCAAATAGTCCTTTCTCCCTCTGCCTTCTCCACATCCGACAAGACAACTGGGGTAGCAGGGCTCACCTGGCCCAGCAACATCCTGGTTGGGATTTCCATGGGGCCGTCCGTAGTATTCCTGACACTCACAGGTACTTTACAGTGTGCCTTCTTCAAGGCCCTCAACAGGACCACTTCTGGGACCACTTCTAAGCCCGAGTGTTCTTCCCTTGGGTCAGGTTCCAACATGACAAAAGGCCCAGCCTGCTCCCAAGTGAGCTTCACAGTGGCTCTGAGACAGGTTACTTCGCTGGGCTGCAGCACTATTCCTCTCCTTCCCAGCCTCCAGACCTTTCCTACCCCCTCTTCCGGGGCCTTCTGCTCCAAGACCAGTCGCTGGTAGGCTGTCTTTAGTATTGGGTGGATCTTGGTGACCATGGGGTCCTTCTTTCGTACTAGAGGGGCCAAGAGTCTCTGAACCAGGTCCGTGTTGGTCCCTATTATTATGGAGCTCTTGTTAGCTCCAGGCGGTCGGGGAAATAGCAAAGCCAGAGTGTTGAACACTTCAGCCTTCCCGGCTACAGATGGGTCAAAGGTCAGTTTTATGGACAGATAGCCATCATAAGGGAAACTCCTGGTCCCAATTCCCCATATTTCCAACTCTTCAATCTTCTGGATGGGCAGGTGACTTAGATGCTTGTCATAAAAGTCCCTGTATAACAGGGTCACTTGTGCCCCAGTATCCAATATGGCTCTTGTGTAGACTCCCTCCATTTGGACAGGTACTATGGGGGAGGGGCCTACTAGCTTCTCTGGATACTGCTTCGAAGGGGTCTCTTTCTTTTGATCTTTGCATTTCCCTTTTGGACTCTCTTTCTTCCATTTCCCCTTGGACTTTAGTCTCTCTTGGGCTCGGTATGCATTGATCTCCCTCCTCTTAATGGGTGTAGCTACCCGCGGAGGGACACTATTCTCATTCTTTGGTGTATATTCCCGCTGGGGAACACTGTGTTTCTTCTGAGGGGTGTTGTCCTCTCTCTTTCTACACTTCTCATTCAGTTTGGAGCTGACTGGAGATAATGGGTACCCGGTTGACTCCTTCACCGGGGCCCTCTGAAGTTTTCCGCCGGCTTGCGGTTATTCATCTTTTTTTGTCTTCCAACATAGCCTCTTCTTCTCTGACCACTCGGATTAAGTCGGGGTACTCCAGGCTCTTCCCGTCCTGTCGAGTGCGTAACACCAATGCGATGGGGTCCAGGGGCTGAGCTCCCCGCAACAGGTGCTGAACACGGGCCTCATCCACCTTCCTTGGGTCGATCCCCTTCTTCAGTAAAATTTTATGCAGGATCTTATCCAGACACCTCATGAACTCTGACAGTTTCTCTCCTGTCTTTTGATAGCAGTGCTCCAGCTGGTAAGTGAGCTCAGTGACTTTCTCTGTTCCACCGAACACATTCTGCAAAATGTCCAGATAATCCTGTGCATCACAGTCTTTCTTGCTCAGCTTGAGGTTGCGTATGGCCTCCAAGGCAGGCCCCTTCAGACTCTCTGTGATTCTCTGCTTCTTTCGGTGTTCTGGGACTTCCCATTCTTCTAAAGCCTGAGTGGCACCGTCTAACCACTCCTCAAATCCCTCTTCTCCCGAAGGTACAGGTTTCCTTCCAGAAAATATCCTGAGTTTTCTGTATCCCGACATCGGGTAGTCTGTAGGATCCTTCTTACACTGGGCTACAATCTCCCCTAGGACCGCGCATAATTCTGCGCTGAGGGTGGCCGGTGGTGACCCAGGACTCTCTTTAGCCTTCTGCTTTCCTGCTTTTGGGGACTGCGGTGGAGATATCTGTGGAGGTGATGGTTTTGGTGTCTGAAACCATCCTCCCCTGACTGGCAGTGCATGTATTAAGCTATAGGTCTGATCATCCATTGCTTTTATGCTTGGACTTTTGAAATGTTCTGGGATTTCATTCTTCCATTCTACTAGTGCGTTGGTCAGCGAAGAATTCGACCTGACATCCATCACCCATGCTTTCTGGTGCAGGGACAGCGACATTACTAGCTGCTTTACCGCTACTTCTTGCCAGATCCCGGGAGTTCAATAACTACTGCCGCGGCTGAATCGGTGCCAGCCACTGTGCACCACTGTTGCACTTCCAATGGGTCCATGACGGTACTTTTGGCGCATTGCTTGCTGTATCAGGATCCCGGACTCGAGAGTCCCCACGTGTAGCGCTACCCCCAGTTAAGAGAGCCGCTGGGTTTTGTTTCGGGCCCTGTATACAGCACCACCAACCCCCGGCTATCTACTCAACCCACACTGGCACAGTTAGTCTAGGGAATGTTACCTCGTAACGGTCTATACCTGATTATACACAATCTGGCAGTATTGATAGAGAACTACTATCTGCAAGGATAACACTGATACCAAGGTCAATAAAATATAACTGGATTTACTTTGGTATAAAGGTTAAAGGTTAAACACATCACATAGCATACATGTAGAGCCCTGCAGCAATAAACATATTCATCAGTGATAGTGCAGAGTGGTCACTCGCCACGTGCAACTATCTTCTTTCCTTATGCGCAATATGGCGCAGCAAACAAAGATTTAACCCCCCACCCTGGTCAGGCCTGACTCAGATTAAACTCAGTCCCTTATGAGAACAATTCTTCACATGCAACTTGAACGGTGGTGCACATTCAGGAAACAATATTTGTAATCCAATGGTAGTAAATGAACAAGGTGGGCCAAGGCAGTCACTAGGCCCAACAAAGTAAAGGTTAATGAAGTGAGCAAGTGCTCGCTCACCACTCCGGATGCGATCTCAGTCCGGACTATCCGTACACAGTGTCTCCAACGGCCGGGTCTCCGGTCCAGCTGATGTCAGCAAACTCGAGCAGGAACAGGTGCCACCCAGGCTCTGCAGTGGGGTGGGAGGCTCTTTGGTAGGTATGCAAGGCCCAGGCTTCAGGCCTTACACAGCAGCGGATCCGCACAGGGAGTCCTATTGCTTGCAGCGCGGTGTCCAAAGAGGCCGAGCTTCGACTCGCCCCCTCCTTTTATAGCCCCACCCATAAGTCTCTGCGGTAACCCAATGCACCCTGGGTGCTGAACGCGGTTCTGGGTAACGTAGTCCGGGGGCCTTAAAGGAGACCCTGCTACACATACATGACCTCATTTTACCAAATTGTAATTCTGTTTAGCCAGTCTTGTGATTCACACACTGCACAGAATAGATGGAAACGCACACTCACACATACACATATATTTGCATAAATAGTGTGGTTTTTCTTTAAATAAGACATAGATCAGTTTTTAGATTAACTAAAGCAACAAATATAAAAAATGTATGTTCTTGGTGTAAACCATTAATCATAAAATAATCAGAATCAGCGAGTGTGTAATTTGTGAATATTCATCAGCTTATTTACATGGCATTAACAATTTATTTAGCAGCTTGCATTTTTAGGCAATACCTTAGGAAACCTGTCAAGAGAGAAATATGGAGGCTGCATTACTGACCTCTCCTTCTAAGAATACTGATTGCCTGGTTGTCATGCTGGTGCTTTGTCTTCATTACTTTGAGCCAATAACCAGGAACATAGACACAGACTGGGGAGATCATAAAGAGTGTCTTCAATGCTCTTTAGATTTGTGTTGTGCCTCTACATGGAAAATATCTGAGTGTAAGCAGGCGCAGTTAGCTAATCTGCCACTAGGTGGCTCTGTTTCAAAATAGTGAGTGGTAACGGTGAATAATATAATTGGGTGTTAGGCCCCTTTTAGGCAAAACCTTTCTGTAGTGTTGTACGTCAGTGCCCATATATATTGTATACCAGGACGGGAGCAGCCTAGTGCATTTAGGGCATGGGATACTGATACCCCACCAGCATGCAGATGTAGTCAGCTGTGCAGAGCCCCTGAAAAGGGCTGGAGGACAGGTTGATGTAGTGCTGCACACAGAAGAGCTAGCTGTTTTCTTTGTGGCTCTTATGGTTGGTAAAGCCTGGAGATGATTTTACAAAAAACGTTCCAGGCCAGGCGGCCAAGTGTTCACCTGGAGGACCTGGGAGAAGTCTACAGAGTCTAGAGGTGTCGTTCTTTGGAACAACATGCAGGGAGTCATGAGCTGGATACACAGGGCCTAAGGAAAGTCAGAGCCCTTTGAGTGAGTGCTAATGACCCTAGGAAGGAGAGAGCCTGCGCAAAGGGAAGATGGGTTAAAGTGAAATACTGTGTGCTGCGTTCACATAATGACTGCTACGGTTCATCCACTAAATGTAACTGACAAAGTACTGTGAAGTGACCCCAGTAAAAATGGTCTAGGCTGTTACCTTTTGCAGAAAGGTCAGCCAGTTGCATATGCATCCAGAGCTCTTTCATCAAATTATGCTCAAATTGAGAAGAAATGTTTAAGCATTGTATTTGCTTGCCAGCGTTTCCATCATTATCTTTATGGACCGGATTCAATTATAGCTGAAACTGATCACAAACCTTTGATAGCCATATTCAAAAGCCACTTTTGTGTGCTCCCAAGCGTTTACAGAGCATGATGCTTACATTGCAGCATTACAACCTCAATGTTGTCTACAAGCCAGGATGTGAAATGTATATCAGCGATAGGGATGAGCTTCGAGTTCGAGTCGAACTCATGTTCGACTCGAACATTGCCTGTTCGCCCGTTCGCCGAACAGCGAACAAATTGGGGTGTTCGCGGCAAATTCGAAAAATCTATGGGAGAAATCTAAAGTGCTAATTATAAAGGCTTATATGCAAGTTATTGTCCTAAAAAGTGTTTGGGGACCTGGGTCCTGCCCCAGGGGACATGTATCAATGCAAAAATAAGTTTTAAAAACGGCCGTTTTTTCGGGAGCAGTGATTTTAATAATGCTTAAAATGAAACAATAAAAGTGAAATATTCCTTTAAATTTCGTACCTGGGGGGTGTGTATGATATGCATGTAAAGTGGCGCATGTTTCCCGTGCTTAGAACTGTCCCTGCAAAAAATGTCATTTTTGAAAGAAAAAAATGCATTTAAAACTGACTCGCGGCTTTATAATGAATTGTCGGCTCCTGGCAATACATGCAAAAGTCATTGATAAAAAAAAAAAAAAAAAGCGTGGGGGTTCCCCAGAATTCAATTACCAGGCCCTTCAGGTCTGGAATGGATATTAAGGGGAACCCTGCCGCAAATTTAAAAAAAAATTGACGTGGGGTTCCCCCAAATATCCATTCCAGGCCCTTCAGATCTGGCGTGGATTTTAAGGGGAACTCCACCCCAAATTTAAAAAAAAAATGGCGTGGAGTCCCCCTAAAAATCCATACCAGACCCCTTATCTGAGCACGCAACCTGGCCGGCCGCAGGGGAAAAGGGGGGGACGAGAGAGCGGCCCCCCTCCCTCCTGAACCGTACCAAGCCACATGCCCTCAACATGGGGAGGATGTCCCCATGTTGATGGGGACAAGGGCCTCATCCCCACAACCCTTGCCCGGTGGTTGTGGGGGTCTGCGGGCGGGGGGCTTATCGGAATCTGGAAGACCCCTTTAACAAAGGGGACCCCCAGATCCCGGCCCCCCCTATGTGAATTGGTAAGGGGTACATTGTACCCCTACCATTTCACGAAGAAAGCGTAAAAAATGTTTAAAAAAACACACAAACATCTTGAAAAAGTCCCTTATTTAAAAAAAAAAAAAAAAGACATTCCAGCGGTGAAATCCAGTGTCCCGCGGCGATCCCGATGTCCAGCGCTGTCCTTCATTGGTTGTGCCTGAGCGGACCTGATGGGGAACTCCCTCTCAGTATTTTAAATGTATAGACCCGCCCCTTCTAAAGTTCCCCATCAGGTCCGCTCAGCGGATTTTAAATTTAAATTACACAGTGAAGGAAGTTCCCCGCTCAAGCCAATGACGTAGGCGGGGTCCGACATACCGAGGGGGCGGACCTGATGGGGAACTGCTCTCACTGTGGTAATACATGTATAGACCCGCCCCTTCTCATGTTCCGCATCTCGTCCGCTGAGAGGACCTGATGGGGAACTTTAGAAGGGGCGGGTCTATACATTTAAAATACTGAGAGGGAGTTCCCCATCAGGTCCGCTCAGGCACAACCAATGAAGGACAGCGCTGGACATCGGGATCGCCGCGGGACACTGGATTTCACCGCTGGAATGTTTTTTGTTTTTTTTTTAAATAAAGGACTTTTAAACGTTTTTTTAAACATTTTTTTACGCTTTCTTCGTGAAATGGTAGGGGTACAATGTACCCCTTACCAATTCACATAGGGGGGGGCGGGATCTGGGGGTCCCCTTTGTTAAAGGGGTCTTCCAGATTCCGATAAGCCCCCCGCCCGCAGACCCCCACAACCACCGGGCAAGGGTTGTGGGGATGAGGCCCTTGTCCCCATCAACATGGGGACATCCTCCCCATGTTGAGGGCATGTGGCTTGGTACGGTTCAGGAGGGAGGGGGGGCCGCTCTCTCGTCCCCCCCTTTTCCCCTGCGGCCGGCCAGGTTGCGTGCTCGGATAAGGGGTCTGGTATGGATTTTTAGTGGGACTCCACGCCATTTTTTTTATTTATTTGGGGTGGAGTTCCGCTTAAAATCCATGCCAGATCTGAAGGGCCTGGAATGGATATTTGGGGGAACCCCACGTCAATTTTTTTTTCATTTGCGGCGGGGTTCCCCTTAATATCCATTCCAGACCTGAAGGGCCTGGTAATGGAATTCTGGGGAACCCCCACGCTTTTTTTTTTTTTTTTTTATCAATGACTTTTGTATGTATTGCCGGGAGCCGAAAATTCATTAATAGCCGCGAGTCAGTTTTAAATGCATTTTTTTCTTTCAAAAATGACATTTTTTGCAGGGACAGTTCTAAGCACGGGAAACATGCGCCACTTCACATGCATATCATACACACCCCCCAGGTACGAAATTTAAAGGAATATTTCACTTTTTATTTTTTCATTTTAAGCATTATTAAAATCACTGCTCCCGAAAAAACGGCCATTTTTAAAACTTCTTTTTGCATTGATACATGTCCCCTGGGGCAGGACCCGGGTCCCCAAACACTTTTTAGGACAATAACTTGCATATTAGCCTTTATAATTAACACTTTAGATTTCGAACGTTCGAGTCCATTGTATTTAATAGGGTTCTAAAGTTTACACGAACATTTTGTCTGTTCGCAGGTTCTGGTGCGAACCGAACAGGGGGGTGTTCGGCTCATCCCTGATCAGCGATACCCTGAGCAGAGCTACATCAGATAATGTGGCACCTGGAGGGGAGTATGAACATCGTACAATTTGTCTGCTGGAAAAGGAACAAAATTGAATTGCCAATATCAATTAAGCGGACTATCTTAATATCACAGATCAGCGACTACATCAACTCATACAGCACACTGACAGTGATGCAACTTTATAAGCCTTGAAGTCTATTGTTTTGAGTGGGTGGCCAGATGAAAAAGAGGCAGTACCTGGAATTGTAAGGGAATTCTGGTCCTTTAGAGATGAGATCAGCATACAAAATGGTATCTTGTACAAAGGTCCAAGGGTCATCGTGCCGAAGTCAGAGAGCAGAGATGTTATTACGCATACACTCCAGCCATATTGGTGGTGAAGCATGCTACAGACAAGCTCATGATACTCTTTACTGGCCCAACATGCATGGTGAAATCAAAGACTTTGACAGTAATTGTCCCACCTGCAATGAATATGCCCATTTACAACAAAAAGAAACCATGATGTCACATGAGATACCTACACGTCCGTGGCAGATTATCAGTATGGACTTATTCAACTACGCAGGTAAGGAATACCTGCTATTAGTCGATCATTATTCAGACTTCTGGTAAATAGACCTTCTCCCTGACTTATCCACTGAAGCTACAATTAAGAGGTGCAAGGCTCAGTTTGCACGTCATGGCCAACCAGATACAGTGATCTCCGACAATGGCCCTGAGTTTGCAAGCCTACAATTTAGAAAATTTGCCACTGAATGGGAGTTTGAGCATGTTACTTCCTCACCACGTCATCCACAGGCTAATGGCAAAGCTGAATCAGCTGTAAAGATTGTTAAAAATGTATGCAAGAAAGCACAAAGTGATAGTAAAGACCCATGGAAGGCCATTTTACATTAGAGAAACACTCCGACTGAAGGCATGGATAGTAGCCCGGCACAAAGACTGATGTCAAGGGGATTAAAGACCTCCTTACCAGTAGTAAATAGGCTGCTTGAACCCTCTGTCATACAAGGTGTTCCAGAAAAGTTAAGGATTAAGAGACAAGTGTCAAAGGCACGATATGACACATCGGCCAGAGATTTGCCAGAATTGAATATTGGAGAACGAATCCATATGAAACCATTACCTGGAGATCGAACAGGCTGTTGGAGAATAGGTACTTGTCTGCAAAATTTTGCACCACGCTCCTATCTTGTGGACGTTGAAGGAACTCTCTATCGCCGCAATCGAGTGGATTTGAGAGTGGCAGAGCAGCCTGAATCTCAGTATCCCGTTGATAGATCAGACTCACCCAGTATCACAAGGACATACTCACCCATTGACAGTGAGGCATGTACAGAGGCAATGCCTCATACCAACAGTAATGACAGTTCTGGGCAAGCAAGTATACCCGATAGCGGTCAAGCGCAGAGCATGCCAGTACGTGATGAGAGGAGCCCAGAAACTTCAGAGAGGGCTAAAGGAATTCTTGCACAAGGGCCAGTCTTCACCCATAGTGGTAGATGTTCAAAACCACCTATGAGACTTAACCTGTAGAATGTGTTATTGCTTTGTCTCTTTTGAATTTCACAATGTTCATTTATTAACACTAAAAGGGGGAGATGTTATGGATGATGTGTTTCTTTAAATGCAACTCTATGGTGCATCTCTGTTGTACTTCTGTTGTACTTCTTCCTGTGTTGTGTTTCCTGTTCCTGCTGGGTCTTTCAGTAAACATGGCTTATGTACAGTAATGGCTTGTGCTGTCTCTCTACATATATCACGTCAAACAGGGGCCCTAAATACTGCAGTAGCAACCTCTTAATAGAAACTTGTTTTAAGTCCCCCAGTGAGCAGTCACAGATACCTTTTAAGCGATGAGTTTTGAGGTCTCCACGCCATGTCCATCCCGCCACAGCTCCCTCTAAGCCATATGTGTTAAACACAAGGCCTGCGGGCCAAATCCATTTCATGTGGCCCTCCCACCCAGGGCTTTTTTTTTTAGCCAAAACAAGGCAGAACTCCATTCCACCACCTCTGGCTCTGGCCCCCCAACCACTCCCTGCTGACCACTGTCACTTGTAAACAGAGAAAGCCTTCTGTGTTTACAAGGATAGCTTTTCTCTTGGCGGCTCGCGGTTCTTACAGATCCCTGCCTGCCCTGCATGCATTCACAATGGGGCACAGTGGGGATGGATGCCAACCAATGATCTCCTTGCAAGTGAGAGAGAGGAGGAGCCACCTACACTGCCGGGAAATACTAGAGCTGGGCTGTTTAGGTGAGATGCGAGGAAGCTTTTGGGAGAAGGAGAGACGAGGGCTGTGGAGGGAGATGTGTGCAGATGGGGGAGAGTGGTGTGGAGGTCAGAGCTGATGAATGGTGAGATGTGGACAGCCTGTAAAAGAGAGCTGGACCCTTCACTCCATGCATAGCACACCCCTAAACCCTGTACTCTGTACATAATGCACCCCTAAACCATGCATTCTTAAAACAGTGTACTCCTGAACTCAGTACACTTATGTTAAGCATTTCTGAACTCTGCACTCTGTATGTAAAGCATTCCTGAACTCTGCACTCTGTATGCCACGTAGTCCTGAACTCTACACTCTGTACATAACGCACTCCTAAACTCTGCATACATAGTCTTATCCAGGGGTCTCCAAACTTTCTAAACAAAGGGTCAGTTTATTATCCCTCGGACCTTCGAGGTGCTGGACGGTGGCCAGTGGGAGTAGGAAATGTCCTGGCATTGGTAACAATGCCCCATTGTTGGTGGCAGGAATAGTGCCTCATCAGTGGTGTCAGTGAGAGGAATTGTGCCTCATCATTGGTGTCAGTGGGAGGAATGGTGTCCCATCATTGGCGACAGTGTTAGTAATAGTGCACCATCATTGGTTACATAGTAGGTGAGGTTGAAAAAAGACACAAATTCCATCAAGTCCAACCTATGTGGTGTCAGGGTTAGAAATAGTGCCCCACCATTGGTGTCAGTGGCAGGAATTATGCCCCATTGTTAATTTCAATGGGAGGAATAGTAACCCAAGGGCTGGATTAAAGCAAGCAAAGGGCCACATCTGGCCCTTGGGTCTCAGTTCGGAGACCACTGGCCTTATAGATACAACAAACCCCTTGAAGGCAACCATAATGCTAATGCAGCCCGCAATGAAATTGAGTTTAATACCCCTGCTCTAAGCCCTTCTCCACATGCTTTTACGTAACAGACTGCTCTAAAGATGCTCCTTATTGGTATCTATCTACATTACCCTCCTGATTCTCTAGGAAAGATTCTTTTTACACTGGCATCACTTCCAGGCAGCAGGTTTGGGAAGCAAAGACCCTTCACACACTCACATCTTCTCTTAACGAAGCCTGGGAATGAGGGACCTGGAGATGGAGGGGCTTGTGCCTGGAGATGAAGGAGCATTTTCATTTTCTGCCTGAGCCTGGAAAGGAGGAAGGAGGGGAGAGGTGCTGCATTAGTACTTTAAATCTAAAAAAAGTGTCAAAACCCTTAAGGCCCGTACACACGATCCAATTTTATGGCCATAATTGTCTAATGGACGTGTTGTGTCGGATAATCCGACCGTGTGTATGCTCCATCAGACAATTGTTGGCTGAATTAACAACAACAAATGTTGGCTGTTCATGCTCACCAACTGTCTGACAATAAATCTGTTACGTCGGATTATCCAATTGTGTGTGTACACATATCTGTCCACCTAAAATCCAAAGTACAAACATGCATGCTCAGAACCAATGTTAAACATTAAAGGCTCGTACGCACGATCCAACTTTATGGCCATAACTGTCTGATGGACGTGTTGTGCCGGATAATCCGACCGTGTGTATGCTCCATCAGACAATTGTTGGCTGAATTAACGACAACAAAAGTTGACTGTTCATGCTCACCAATTATTGGGCAATAAATCTGTTACGTCGGTTTATCCAATCGCGTGTACGCAAGTCCGTCCAACTAAAATCCAAAGTACAAACACACATGCTCGGAACCAATGCTAAACATCAGACAACAATAGCAGAAGTTGCCCAAAGGGTGGCGGTAAAGAGCTGAAAAACCATGTGATTTGGTGAATGTTGGCTGAAAATGTTGGGCCGTGTGTAGGTCGTGCAGTTCACGACCAACGCTCTTTGGACCAAAATCCAGTAAAAGTTGGATGGAAGTCTGATCATGTGTACGAGGCTTAAGACAACTGTAGCGGGGTCTCCTTTAAGGCCCCGGGACTACGTTACCCAGAACTCTGTTTGGCACCCAGAGCGCAGTTAGCCACCGCAGAGACTCATGGGAGGGGTTATTTAAGGAGGAGGCGAGGCGGAGCTCGGCCTCTTTGGACACTGCGCTGCAAGCAAGACTTCTTCCTGTGCAGATCTGCTGCAGTGCAAGGCCTAAAGCCTGGGCCTTGCGCAACTTCCAAAGAGCCTTTCACCCCACTGCGGAGCCTGGGTGGCATCTGACTTGTCGAGAGAGGACATCAGTTGGATCGGGGACCCGATCGTTGCAGACGCTGTGTGCGGATACACAGCAGGGTGGACGTTCCGGACTGGGATCGCGTCCGGAGTGGTGAGCGGGCACCTGCCCAGACCAATAGACTGTGCCGTGTACAAGCCTATAGACTGCATAGGCCCACAGTTTCGCTTATTTGCTGTTCCCCGGGGGGGACCGGTAGCAGGACAGAGTTTAAGTGTCCCCTCAGTATAGTGTTTCAAGTATTGCCTGTTGTGGATTACAAATTGTTATTCATCAAGTGCACCACCGAAAGCTGGCATGCGAAGAACTCCATATAGGAGGTGACTGAGATTTATTCCATGTCAGGCCTGACCGGGGTGGGAAGTTTGGGTATTGTTTAGTGCGCCACAGGGCGCGCATACCATAATAGCTACACGTGGTGAAGTACCACGCAGCGCCATTATTGTATGCTGTGTTAAATTCTGCAGGGCTCTGCTAACCAATCGCATATGTTGTGTTCTGTCTATGCTACTTTTGATAAGAGTAAATGGTTAGATTTAATCTCTGCCCTCAGTGTGTTGTCTTACTGTAGGAGATTATTCCTTGCAATAACATTTAAATGTGATATACATATAACCCCTAGACTAGCTGTGCCAGAGTGGGTCGAGCAGATTGCTGGGGGTTGGTGGTGCTGCACACAGGGCCCGAAAACAAATCCAGCGGCTCTCTTAACTGGGGGTAGCGCTACACGTGGGGGCTCGTCCGGGATTTGAACCCGGGACCTCTCGCATTGGCGCTACGTACAAGACAGGACGGGAAGAGCCTGGAGTACCCTGACTTGATCCGGGTGGTCAGAGAGGAAGAAGCTATGCTGGAGGAGAAGAAGAGGAGCCTACCAGTTGAGTCGGTAAATCCTCCTCCAGTGATGGTCAGGACGGCCATGACCCTGGAAAGAGACTCAGAGGTGGATACCTTGAAGTCACAGATGTCCCAAGTGTTGGGGATGCTGACCTCCCTGATGGAAAAGAAGTCAAAGGAACCAGAGAGGGAAAGGCCGAGGAAGGAGCTGTTTCCCAACACCTCAGTGCCCGCATCCCTGGAAGATTGGGGGGATGTGATTTGTTTCAATTGTGGAGGAACTGGCCATTTCGCCAAAGTGTGTGCCAGCCCGAAGAAAAAAAAGATGAATAGCCGCAAGCCGCCGGAAAACTTCAGCGGGCCCCGGTGAAGGAGTCAACCGGGTGCCCATCATCTCCAGTGAGCTCCAAACTGAATGAGAAGCACATAAAAAGGGTGGAAAAGACCCCTCAGAAGAAACGCAAAGTTCCTCAGAAGGAACGCACCCCAAAGAAAGAGAGTAGTGTCCCTCAGCGGGTAGTTACACCCACCAAAAGGAGGGAGATCAATGCATACCAGGCCCAAGAGAGGCTTAAGCCCAAAGAGAACTGGAGGAAAGAAGGCCAAAAGGGACAATGCAAAGATCAAAGGAAAGAGACCCCTACGAAGCGATATCCAGAGAAGCTGGTGGGTCCCTCCCCGATAGTACCAGTTCAAGTGGAGTTAGTCTACACAAGAGCCATATTGGATACTGGGGCGCAAGTGACCCTGTTGTACCGGGACTTTTATGACAAGCATTTAAGTCACCTACCCATCCAGAAGATTGAAGAGTTGGAGATATGGGGAATTGGGACAGAGAGTTTCCCTTATGATGGCTATCTGCCTATAAAACTGACTTTTGACCCGTCCATAGCCGGAAAGGCTGAAGTGTTCGACACCTTAGCTGTGGTGTGCCCCCGACCGCCTGGAGCTAGCAAGAGTTCCCTGATAATAGGGACGAACACGGATCTGGTCCGAAGACTTCTGGCCCCATTGACAAGAAGGAAAGACCCCACAGCCACTGAGATCCACTCAATGTTGAAGACAGCCTACCAACGGCTGATCTTGGAACAGAAGGCCCCGGAAGAGGGGGTATGGAAGGTCTGGAGGCTGGGAAGAAGGGGAATAGTGCTACAGCCCGGTGAAGTAACCTGCCTGAAAGCCAAGGTGAAACTCACTTGGGAGCAGCCTGGCCCTTTTGTCATGTTGGAACCCGACCAAAGGGAAGAACATTCGGGCCTAGAAGTAGTCCCAGAAGTGGTTCCAGTGAGTGCCCTGAAGAAGGCTCATTGTAAAGTGCCTGTGAGCGTCAGAAATACCACGGATGGTCCCATGGAAATCCCAGCTAGGCTGTTACTGGGCCGGGTGAGCCCAGCTACCCCAGTTGCTTCGCCTGATGTGGAGAAGACAGATGGAGAAAGTACTGTGTGGGAGAAAATTTCCATGGAGAATCCAAATCTGCCCAGGGCTTGGAAGGAGAGAGCCAAGGCCCAGTTGACCAGGTGGGAAAGGATCTTTTCCCAAGATGAATTCGATGTGGGGTGTGCTAGGAGTGCCACCCATCGGATCCGCCTCCAGGAAGACAAACCCTTCAGGGAAAGGGTTAGGCGGGTTCCGTTAGCAGACCTCGAAGACTTGAGGGAGCAGCTCACCGTGCTCAAGCGAACAGGGGTGATTCGAGAATCTAGAAGTCCCTATGCCTCCCCTATAGTGGTGGTCCGGAAGAAGAATGGGTCACTGAGGCTGTGCATAGACTATAGGACCCTCAACAGGAGAACCATACCGGACCAGTATACCACTCCAAGGATAGAGGATGCCCTACAGAGCTTGTCTGGAGCCAAGTGGTTCAGTGTTATGGACCTCAAAAGCGGGTATTATCAGATCCCGATGCATCCAGAAGACAAAGAGAAGACGGCTTTCATAACCCCGGTGGGGTTCTTTGAATTTAACCGGATGCCTCAAGGTCTGTCTGGAGCTCCAGCCACCTTCCAACGTCTCATGGAGAAGACTGTGGGAGACATGAACCTCATCGAAGTCCTTGTATACTTGGATGACATCATTGTCTTCGGAAGAACCTTGGAAGAGCATGAGGAGAGACTGGAGAAAGTTTTGAAGAGACTGAGTGAGGAAGGACTCAAGCTCTCACCTGAAAAGTGACAATTCTATCAATTATCAGTCAACTATCTGGGACATATAGTGTCTGAAGATGGGATAGCCACAGACCCCGAAAAATTGGAGGCAGTCACCTCCTGGCCCAGGCCCACCACAGTGACATAGCTCAGATCCTTTCTGGGGTTCTGTTCCTATTACAGGAGGTTTGTGGAGAGGGTTTGCTCGGATAGCCAGGCCTCTGAATGAGCTGCTAAAGACGGAGGGGGAAGAGGATGACACAGGCCCCAGAAAGCCAGGGGAGTCAGTCAAGGACCAGTGGAACGAGAAGTGTGAGAATGCCTTTCAGATGTTGAAGACATTAACCACTGCCCCTGTCCTGGCCTACGCAGACCCTAAGAAGCCTTATGAGCTTCATGTAGATGCCAGTCATGATGGTTTGGGAGGAGTGCTGTACCAGGAGCACGAAGAGCAACTGAGGCCTGTTGCGTGTGTGAGCAGAAGTCTGACTCCCTCTGAAAAGAACTATCCTACTCATAAGTTGGAGTTCCTGGCCCTTAAGTGGGCGGTAGTTGACAAACTCAGAGACTATTTATATGGGGCGGAATTCACAGTGAAAACAGACAACAACCCCCTCACCTATCTCTTCACCACAGCAAAGTTGGATGCCACAGGACATAGGTGGCTGGCGGCGCTGTCCGCCTTCGACTTCGGCCTGAAGTACAGACCTGGGGCTGGAAACCGAGATGCAGACGCTTTGTCTAGAAGATCTCACGTCCCCACTTGCAGTACAGAAGACTGGGCCTAAGTGGCACCCGACGGGGTGCGGGCCCTCTGTCAAGGGGTTGAACTTCAAGCCAGTGGCGGCTCAAGAGCAGAAGAGATAGGGGTTACCATAGTACAGGGGTACTGAATTAAAATTCAAGGAGGTCCGGTCGCCAAAATTTTCTTTGGGCCGAGGTCCGAATCTCAAGTCTGTGATATGACTCAGAAAGATTGTAGTCACAGGTGTCCCCATCACAGCGCTCTTTTAAATCAGGTATCCCCATCACAGTGCTCCTTTACATCAGGTGTCCCCATCACAGTGCCCCTTTACATCAGGTGTCCCCATCACAGTGCCCCTTTAAATCAGGTGTACCCATCACAGTGCCCCATCAGGTGTCCCCATCACAGCGCCCCTTTAAATCAGGTGTCCCCATCACAGTGCCCCTTTACATCAGGTGTCCCAATCACAGTGCCCCTTTAAATCAGGGGTCCCTATAACCGTGCTAATTTACATCAGGTGTCCCCATCACAGTGCCCCTTTACATAAGGGGTCCCCATCACAGTGCTCATTTACATCAGGTGTCCCCATCACAATGCCCCTTTACATCAGGTGTCTCCATCACAGTGCCCCTTTACATCAGGTGTCCCCATCACAGTGCCCTTTTACATCAGGTGTCCCCATCACAGTGCCCCTTTAAATCAGGTGTCCCCATCACAGCGCCCCTTTACATCAGGTGTCCCCATCACAGCGCCCCTTTAAATCAGGTGTCCCCATCACAGTGCCTCTTTACATCAGGTGTCCCCATCACAGCACCCCTTTAAATTAGGGGTCCCCATCACCGCGCTAATTTACATCAGGTGTCCCCATCACAGTGCCCCTTTACATCAGGGGTCCCCATCACAGCTTTTTTTTACATTAGGTGTCCCCATCACCGCGCTAATTTACATCAGGTGTCCCCATCACAGTGCCCCTTTACATCAGGGGTCCCCATCACAGCGCTCATTTACATCAGGTGTCCCCATCACAGTGCCCCTTTACATCAGGGGTCCCCATCACAGCGCTCATTTACATCAGGCATCCCGTCAAAGTGCCTCCTTACATCAGATGTCTCCATCAGAGTCCCCCTTAACATAAAATGTGCCCATCAGCGTGCCCCTTAACATAAAATTTTATATTAAGGGACACTCTAATGGGCACATTTTATGTTAAGGGGCAGCCTGATGGGCACAATTTATATTAAGGGGCACTCTGATGGGCACAACAAAACGTGCCCCTTAACATAAAATTTGCCCATCATAGAGCCCCTTAACATAAAATATGTCCAACAGCGTGCCCCTTAACATAAAATTTGCCCATCAGAGTCTCCCTTAACATAAAATTTGCCTATCAGAGTACCCCTTAACATAAAATATGTCCAACAACGTGCCCCTTAACATAAAATATGTCCAACAACGTGCCCCTTAACATAAAATTTGCCCATCAGAGTGCCCCTTAACATAAAATTTGCACATCAGAGTGCCCCTTAACATAAAATATGTCCAACAGTGTGTCCCTTAACATAAAACTCTACCCATCAGAGTGACCCTTAACATAAAATTTGCCCATCAGAGTGCCCCTTAACATAAAATTTGCCCATCAGAGTGACCCTTAACAGAAAATATGTTCAACAGCGTGCCTCTTAACATAAAATGTGCCCATGGGCACATTTTATATTAAGGGACACTCTGATGGGCAAACTTTATGTTAAGGGGCACCCTGATGGGCACATTATATATTAAGGGGCACTCTGATGGGCACAACAAAACGTGCCACTTAGCATAAAATCTGCCCATCAGAGTGCCACTAATACAAAATGTGCCCATCAGTGTTGCTCTTAAAATAAAATATGCCCATCAGAGTGCCCCTTAACATAAAATAAGGGTCACGCTGATGGGCACCTTTTATGTTAAGGGGCACTCTGATGGACACATTTTTTTTTATGGGGCACGCTGATGGGTATATTTTTAATGTGCACGCTGATGGGCACATTTTATGTTAAGGGGCACTCTGATGGGCACAACAAAATAAATGTGTCCATCAGTGTGCCCAATAACAAAATATGCCTATCAGTGTGCACATTAAAAATATACCCATCAGCATGCCCCTTAAAATAAAATGTGTCCATCAGAGTGCCCCTTAACATAAAAAAGGGTGCCCATCAGCGTGACCTTTAACAACATATGCCCAGCAGTGTGCACAATAAAAATATGCCCATTAGTGATCACCAATTACCATGTGGCCCACATATCTTGAATGCAGGAGGGCACAACTGAAATACCAAAGGGGCGGAAGCTGTGAAATAAGGAGAGCCAGGACCCGGGAACCACAAGTAGCAGGGGGGCGGGGTGCACACGTGACGTCACACCCCTACTCGCAAGGAGAGGCAGAAGTGGACCCGGGAACCGCGAGCAGCAGGGGGCGGGGCACGCACGTGACGTCACACCCCTACTCGCAAGGAGAGCAAGGAGTGGACCCGGGAACCACGAGCAGCAGGGGGCGGGCACGCATTTGACGTCACGCCCCTACTCGCGACCCATGAGTGCGAGCTGGTCTTCTGTCAACTCCGAGACCTGTGGTGAGGAGCAGGGGGCGGACGCACGCAGCGTCACTGGTTGCTGGGGAAACCCGCGGTCCCAGCAAACCAACGCTTGCTGACTATTCTAATTATACTGGCGGTCCAGGCAGAAGCGTCACTCGGTCCGGACTCGGACCGCGGGCCGCCATTTAGTGACGGCTGCCATAGTAGGAGTTCCCAAGCAATACTGTGGAGTAACCCAACTGGGGGAAGATAACTTACCAAAACTGTCTAAGAAGGAGCTGAGATCCGACCAATTGGAAGACCCTATGGGGAGATTGGTCCTAGAAGCCCTGGAGAATCAGGACCCGAATAGGCTCTCAAGCCACCCTTCAAAGGAAGCTCGCCTGTTGAGGAAAGAGTGGGACAAGTTACAGGTGCATCAGGGAGTGGTCTACCGAAGGGGCCCCTCTGATGACCTAGAAGACAAATGGCAACTGTTCTTGCCGGAGAAGTACAGAGAGACAGTCCTGGTTGCCCTGCACGACAACCATGGCCACCTAGGGGCGGAAAGGACTTTCCAACTCGTTAAGGACCGTTTCTATTGGCCCTGCATGAGGGCTGAAGTTGAAGAATACTGCCACTCATGTGCACGATGCATCCAGAGGAAGACGTTACCTCATCAAGCTGCCCCAATGGGCCATCTGCAAAGCCAAAGCCCACTTGACCTGGTATGCATTGATTTTCTCTGCCTCGAACCCGACTTGAGTGGACTAGGAAATGTTCTGGTAGTAACCGACCATTTCACCCGGTATGCCCAGGCCTTTCCAACCAAGGACCAGAAGGCTTCCACCGTGGCCAAAGTGCTGATGGAGAAATACATTATGGGCTACCACAACGGCTCCATTCAGATCAGGGAAGGGATTTTGAAAGTCGATTGATCCGGAAACTCCTGGATTCTTTGGGGATCAAGAAGACAAGAACTACCCCCTATCATCCCCAAGGTGATGCTCAGCCGGAGAGGTTCAACCGAACCCTGCTCAACATGCTGGGGACCCTAAGTAGTGAAAAGAAGCAGCATTGGAGCAACCACATAGTGGCAGTTGTGCATGCATACAACAGCACCACCAGTGATGCTACAGGACACTCACCCTATAGACTCATGTTCAGGAGAGAAGCAAGACTACCCGTAGATCTGGCCTTTGGCACTTCCATAGACCATTGTTCTGCTGCTTCCCACAAGGGATATGTCGATAGGCTTAGACGCAATTTGAAATTGGCCTATGAACAGGCCCAGGCGGCCTCCGAGCAAAGGGGGGCCTGCAGTAAGAACATTTTTGACTTAAAGGTTAGGATACAAGATCTACAACCTGGAGATAGTGTGTTGTTGCGGAATTTGGGGATCCCTGGAAAACACAAGCTTGCAGATAGATGGAGACCTGAACCTTATGTTGTTTGCAAAAGACTGCCGGGCCTACCCGTCTACAGACTTAAACCAGAAGGGAAGATGCGGCCACTGAAGACCTGGCACCGGAACCACCTACTTCCACTAGCGGAGGCAGTTCGGATACCCCCTGTGGCGGATTCCCCTGAACCAACTTCCATCCTGGATACTCCCAGACCGAACACTCGATCTCAGACCCCTCGGATTGGGGATACAGAGACCTCGGAGATGAGTGAAGATGAGGGAGAAGAACTTGACTGGCTTTGGCCTTCAAAGGCCCCAGGAACCTCTGCTATTGATCTTACACCTGACGAAGACACCATAGATCAGACACTGAATGCAGAAGCCACTGAGTTCATTCCATCCAGTCCTTGGTTGGATTCTTGGGAAAGTGCTTGTGACTTACCACCTGAAGAAGATCCAAGGGAGTCCCTGTACCTCCCTGCCCCGGAGTCCAGTGCTCCTGAACCAGAAGTAATTCCTGAGTTGGTTCCAGAGGAGGAACCTGTTCTAACAGAAAGCCCAAGAGGACAGAGGAAGCGAAGAGCCATAAAGCCTACTAGAAGATTAACTTACCCACAGATGGGGAGAAGTGCGGAAGACACTGTGGTTACTGCCAGAAGGAGTATGGAACAGCCTGACCCTCCCACTGTTCATTTGGTGGGGGGCAACCCCAGCTCACTCTCTGGCACAGTAAGGCAGGACACTAATGATAGTGTGACCTGTGGGCAGGGGAGTTCACCGCCTCGGTTTTGGTGGGAATTTCCTCTGCCAACATCATACGAAAGTTTGATTGATGTTGTACGTTCTGTGATTTAAGTTTATGTTATCTTTGGGGAAGAAAGAGTTTAAGTGGGGGGGATTGTGTAGTGGGGTCTCCTTTAAGGCCCCGGGACTACGTTACCCAGAACCCTGTTCGGCACCCAGAGCGCAGTTAGCCACCGCAGAGACTCATGGGAGGGGTTATTTAAGGAGGAGGCGAGGCGGAGCTCGGCCTCTTTGGACACCGCGCTGCAAGCAAGACTTCTTCCTGTGCGGATCTGCTGCAGTGCAAGGCCTGAAGCCTGGGCCTTGCGCAACTTCCAAAGAGCCTTCCACCCCACTGCGGAGCCTGGGTGGCATCTGACTTGTCGAGAGAGGACATCAGTTGGATCGGGGACCCGATCGTTGCAGACGCTGTGTGCGGATACACAGCAGGGTGGACGTTCCGGACTGGGATCGCGTCCGGAGTGGTGAGCGGGCACCTGCCCAGACCAATAGACTGTGCCGTGTACAAGCCTATAGACTGCATAGGCCCACAGTTTCGCTTATTTGCTGTTCCCCGGGGGGGACTGGTAGCAGGACAGAGTTTAAGTGTCCCCTCAGTATAGTGTTTCAAGTATTGCCTGTTGTGGATTACAAATTGTTATTCATCAAGTGCACCACCGAAAGCTGGCATGCGAAGAACTCCATATAGGAGGTGACTGAGATTTATTCCATGTCAGGCCTGACCGGGGTGGGAAGTTTGGGTATTGTTTAGTGCGCCATAGGGCACGCATACCATAATAGCTACACGTGGTGAAGTACCGCGCAGCGCCATTATTGTATGCTGTGTTAAATTCTGCAGGGCTCTGCTAACCAATCGCATATGTTGTGTTCTGTCTATGCTACTTTTGATAAGAGTAAACGGTTATATTTAATCTCTGCCCTCAGTGTGTTGTCTTACTGTAGGAGATTATTTCTTGCAATAACATTTAAATGTGATATACATATAACCCCTAGACTAGCTGTGCCAGAGTGGGTCAAGCAGATTGCTGGGGGTTGGTGGTGCTGCACACAGGGCCCGAAAACAAATCCAGCGGCTCTCTTAACTGGGGGTAGCGCTACACAAATTAGCAGAAGTTGCCCGAAGGGTGGCGCTAAAGAGCAGAAAAAACACATATTTAGGTTTTGTTGGCTGAATATTTTGTGCCGTCTGTATGCAGTTCACGGCCAACACCCTTCAGACAAAAATCTATGGAAAAGTCTGATGGAATTCCGATCATGTGTATGAGGCTTTATATTTGTGCCTTCCAGCTTCAGAAATGGAGACAAAACCACTAACAGGTTATATTAACCGATCCACAGCTATGTCATTAGAAAGAACAGATATGTGCATGTCATGGATTTAAAGGGACACTAAAGGTACAAGTTTTTTCACCTTAATGCATCCTATGCATTAAGGTGAAAAAACATCCGACAATACCAGCCCCCAGCAACCCCCTGTTTTACTTACCTGAGCCCTGGAAAGTGCTGCGCTCGCCCCCGACATTCTCTTCACTGCTCAACCTGGCCCTTGATTGGCTACAGTGGGTGGATTGAAAGCAGCGCAGCCATTGGCTTGCGCTGCTGTCAATCACATCCAATGATGCGGCGCTCCGGGGGGCGGGGCCGAGTGATACAGTGAGCGGCTATGGCCGCCGGCTGTATCACGGGAGAGCGCCTGCAAGAACTTAACACCATGCAAGCTCGATCGCATGAAGGTGTTAAGTTCTTGCGGGGGGGGGGAGCCGAGACAGCCGCCGAGGGACCCCAGAAGACCAGGTTCGGGGCCACTCTGTGCAAAACGAGCTGCACAGTGGAGGTAAGTATAACATGTTTGTTATTTTAAAAAAAAAAAAAAAATTGTCTTTAGTGATCCATTAAAGGAGACCTGGAAGTAAGAGAATATGTTTATTACAATAAGGGCAGCTTGTATAAACCAATTCATTTAAATTATGAAAACCCTTTGAACTTTTGATAAAATATTGACACTTTACCCTTTACCTTTATGTCTGTGAGTATTCAAAAATGCTCTTTCATTCATCTATACATCTCTCCTGGGACTTAAACACTTGTGATTGCAAATTTTTCTTCCTGTTTTAATTACTCATTAAGATGAGGGGAAAAAGCTGTTGATTTCTTAAGTACCCTCCTTCGGCATCAAACGAGTCATATGTCGCCTTGTTTTTTCTCCTTTTGATTGGGTTGAACATTTTCACCCTTCATTTAATGTATTCCAGGAACATCAAATAAGATATTATTGCATACTTCTGTGGGTTTTTGATTTACAAAACAAATGTGATTAAAGCAATTGTCGAAAGTAAGTGAATGCTGCCCTTAATGCTGACTAGGAGGAATGGTTGATTCTAATTAACATACACAAATAAGTATAGAAAACTGTGATCAGATTGTTACGGCATCATTAGGAATCTGTCAATTCAAAATATAATTGAAAGGTACCTGATTTCATCATTATGACTATGTTTTATGGTGATTCTTGTAGCTCTGATGAAGGGGGAGTGTTGTTGCCCCCCTAATTGCGTTGGCTATTTTTATATTACTTATCAATACTTAAAGCGGAGGTCCGCCGAATATATATTTTTTAAAAGTCAGCAGCTACAAATACTGCAGCTGCTGACTTTTAAAATAAGGATACTTACCTGTCCAGAGCGATGTCGGCACCCGAAGCCAATCTGTTCCTCGGCTCTCGGATGCTGCCGCCGCCATCTTCATTAAGGGAATCAGGAAGTGAAGCCTTGCGGCTTCACTTCCTGGATCCCTACTGCGCGAATGCGTGACTCACGCTGCGCGTTACCACTGGTCCGTGCTGTCTTCTGGGACCTGTGTGTCTCCCAGAAGAGAGCGAGGGGGGACGGAAAAGGCGCCGGAAGTGGCGTAGATCCCCGTGGGTGGCTGGGGTATCTATGCCCGGAACTGGGAGCAAAATACCTGTATTACACAGGTATCTGCCCCCCCTCTCCCCTGAAAGGGGCCAAATGTGACACCGGAGGTGGGGAGGTTTCCGAAAAGTGGAAGTTCCATTTTTGGGTGGAACTCCGCTTTAAAATCATGTTTGACTCCTTCATCCATTTTTGGTCTGTCACTCTTTTCATATTTTTATCATTTCAGTTAAATGCCACTCCACTAATCACCAGTAGTGAAATTCAGTGGTAAGCTAATGTAGAAAAACTACTATCCAAATAGCAAATTTGGCTAGGTGTTGGACTTTGTGGACCATCCTTCCTATTTACCATGCTTCCCTGCTGAGCTATTACTGTAATTGGCATCTCCGCTGACCAATTGTGGGGAAAAGAGGGTATGGTTTAAAATGCTGATTTTCTAGCTAAAGTCAGCATTTGCACAGTAAAGGTGATGAGTTTCAGAAAGCTAAGTGAGGGTGTTAGGAAGATCCTGCTAGCAACAGACGATCCAGACTCACTGGCGTGCAATCACGGGTGCCAATGCGCGTGCGCATACACGCGCGTGCGCGCACGGGAACGCGCACCCCCATTAGCGCCAGGTGGGCTATTTAAGCCTGTTTGACACATGTGAACTCTGCTGTCTGCTCTACAGCGTTCTGTGTGTCCTTGCTTATCTGAAATCTGTTCCTGTGTTTATCCGGCTTACCTGTGACCATCCCTGCTATCCGCTTGCACCTGACCCCCGGCATGTCTGACTACTTTCCTCCTTGCTCCTCTGATTCCTCTGCTGTCCGCCTGATAACCGACCCAGCTTGCCTGACCTTCCTAGAGTGCTACCCAGCTTGTTCCTGTTTCCAGTCTTCTGTTCCTGCTCCAGTCTGCTGAGCCTGTCTGCTGTTCCAGCTTGTTCCTGGTTCCAGTACACTGTTCCAGTTCCAGTCTGCTGAACCTGTCTGCTGTAACAGCTTGTTCCTGTTCCAGTCAGCTGAGTCTGTCTGCTTATCCAGTTGGTTCTTGATCCTGCCTGCTCCGGGTACCAGCCTGCTGTCCCAGTTCCTGTTTCCTATCTCCTGCAAGGAATTCTTGGACTTCTGGACTGACCTCCTGCTGTCGATCCTGCCAGGCACTTGTACCACTCCTTACTCATGCGCTTCCTGTTTACCCTATCAGGGGCCTCGAGTCGGAGGCGTAAGAGAGGCCTCCCTCTGCAATTCGGGCTCAACCACTAGGTACGTAACAGGTGTGTACTACATTTGGCACCTTTGCCATCACTACAGGTACTCTTTTATCTTGTGTTTCAAGACTACACAAAGGATATTTATAGTGCATCTGGAAAGTATTCACAGCGCTTCACCTTTTCCACATTTTGTTATATTACAGCCTTATTCGAAAATTGATTAAATTCATTATTTTCCTAAAAATTCTACAAATAATACCCCACAATGACAATGTGAAATCTTTGCAAATTGAATAAAAATAAAAAACGAAAAAAAAAATCACATAGACATAAGCAGGGCCATCTTTTATGCAGGGCAAAAGGGACAGCTGCCCTGGGCCCTGTCATCACTGTGGGGCCCAAAGCAGCTGCCACTTAAGCCCTGAGCTGCCCGCAGTTTTCCAGAAGTAGAGGGTGCAGTCGACCCCCCCCCTGCTCTCCCAAACAGCGGCCACATTAATTATGACAGGAGAGAGGGACAGCTGCGGGCTTCATGTGTTTGAGCCCGCTCGCCCCGCTTCTCCCTCTGTCAGGAGCTGCAGACCGGAGTCATAGGGAATGACAGAGTGAGAGCGGCGCTCCGTGTTCCTCCCGCCCCCACCCCCGCCTGTCAGACCTGTGTAGCACACAGCCGAGTGAAGTTTTCTGGCTGTGTGCTGGGTCTGATAGAGAAGGGGATTCATATGTGCAGAGAATTTCTGGTACAGAGATTGGCATGGGGGGGGGTACAGAGGTGAATGGAAGGATACAGAGGTGAATGTGAATGGGGGGTACAGAAGTGAGCCGTGGATGGGGGGGTACAGAGGTGGACATGGGGGGGTACAGAGGTGTAGGGGGTACAGAGGTGGACATGGGGGTACAGAGGTGAACACAGGTGGACATGGGGGTACAGAGGTGGAGGGGGGTACAGAGGTGAACACAGAGGTGAACAGGGGTACAAAGGTGGAGGGGGGTACAGAGGTTGACATGGGGATACAGAGGTGAACACAGGTGGACGGGGGTACAAAGTTGGACATGGGGTGGTACAGAGGTAGACATGGCGGGATACAGAGGTTGAAGGGGGTACAGAGATGAACACAGAGGTGGACGGGGGTACAAAGGTGGACATGGGGATGAGGATCCTCCCAAGCCAGCCCAAGCTCCAGTCTAAGGCAGAGCACCCCCGCCCCAGACAAGGGGGTCCCTTCCAAGGCCACTGACAGTCTCCTCAGCACTTGATCTTCCACCCAACTCTCCTGCTGGCATGACTCATCCATATTTAAGGGCTGGCTCAGCCACCCTGCCAGGCCCACTGCCTGGTGATAGGCCAAGTTCCCCTGCAGATCAACCCTCCTGGCTTCCACCCTCTAACGTCTAGAAATTTCTCCTAACTTCTAGACCCAGGGGGAAGCACCAGAGACCTGCCTGTATGAGTCATCCAGCCTGACCTGCGGTAAACTCATGACCCAATTAAGACTCACATGTTAACCATGAGCCAAAACATACATTTGCCCACACTCACACCAGCAGCACACTAGAGGGTTCTACAGATATCTAAACCCAAGAACAAAAATGCAATATATTACAGCTTACAGATCATTAGATGTGGTGGCTGCAATTATTTTTTTTGCAAAAACACAGAAGATACCAAGTGATCTTGCTAGTATTCTTGTCACTTCCTGGGAATTAAACTGAAAGCTCATGCAATCTTATCTTCCTTTTAGCAAATTACTACTCCCCCACCCACAAATAATGGAGAGGAAGAGAGAAGGAAATGTTTTAAATTCAGCCTAGGCGACAACCATGGCTTCCACCCTAAATATAGTGGGGTGGGTGAGCATAGCCACCCAGGGACAGGAAGTTTGTTATTCACTGGATTACCATGTGGCCACGAAAAAAAAAAGACTGAAATAAATAAAGCTATAGCAAAAGCCACATCTAAGGATATGTAAGCTGCCATACAGTATATTATATTATTTATGTGTGTGTGTGTGTGGGGAGGGTTAAAAACACTTTAACCACTTAACGACCGCCCACTGTAAATATACGTCAGCAGAATGGCACCGACAGGCAGAATCACGTATATGTACGTGATTGCCTTTGTATAGTTGGGGGGTCCGATCGGACCCCCCTTCTTTACAGTGAGCGGTCGTTTTACCTTCGGGAGCGATCCAGCATGAGGGGACGGCCGTTCGATTCCGGCCACCCCCTCTCGATCGCTCCCGGCGAATGAGAGCTTCCCCTGCCTGTGTACTGTTTACACAGACAGGAGGAAGTGATGTCATCTCTCCTGCGGCGCTCACATATACCGAGCGCCGTACAGGAGAAGATGCCAGGTTAGTACACAGAACAGCACACTGACACCAGGACACATAGGCACATAAATCGCCCCCCCAGGCCCCCCCAGACACCCCCAGATCACCCCCCAGCCCCCCCCAGCCCCCAGTCACAGTGTCACTGATTGCAGTGACCATTTATTTAGTGATCACTGCAATCAGTGACATTTGTGACTGTAAAAGTGTCAGTACATTTAGTTTTAGGTCCAGTGTAGCCCCCTAACCCCCCCCTAATAAAGGTTTAACCCCCTGATCACCCCCCAGATAACTCTTTCACCCCCTATCACCACTGTCACTAAGCAATCATTTTTCTGATCGATGTCTTAGCGTCGGTGATGCTGATCGGTAGCCAGTAATTTTTTTTAGGTTCGCCGCAGGTTTTTATAGCGTCGGGTACCCCCATATATTAATTAATAAAGGTTTAACCCCCTTGATCACCCCCAGGTAACCCTTTCACCCCCTAGCACCGCCGTGGCTATGCGATCATTTTTCTGATCGATGTCTTAGCGTCGGTGATGCTGATCGGTAGCCAGTAATTTTTTTTAGGTTCGCCGCAGGTTTTTATAGCGTCGGGTACCCCCATATATTACCTAATAAAGGTTTAACCCCCTTGATCGCCCCCCAGGTAACCCTTTCACCCCCTATCACCACTGTCACTAAGCGATAATTTTTCTGATCGATGTCTTAGCGTCGGCGATGCTGATCGGTAGCCAGTAATTTTTTTTAGGTTCGCCGCAGGTTTTTATAGCGTCGGGTACCCCCATATATTACCTAATAAAGGTGTAACCCCCTTGATCACCCCCCAGGTAACCCTTTCACCCCCTAGCACCGCCGTCACTATGCGATCATTTTTCTGATCGATGTCTTAGCGTCGGTGATGCTGATCGGTAGCCAGTAATTTTTTTTAGGTTCGCCGCAGGTTTTTATAGCGTCAGGTACCCCCATATATTATCTAATAAAGGTTTAACCCCCTGATCGCCCCCCAGGTAACCCTTTCACCCCCTATCACCACTGTCGCTAAGCAATCGTTTTTATGATCGTTGTCTTAGTGTCGGTGATGCCGATAGGTAGCTGGTAATTTTTTTTTTAGGTTCGCCGTCAGGTTTTTATATAGCGTCAGGTACCCCCATATATTACCTAATAAAGGTTTTAACCCCCTAATTGCCCCTAGTTAACCCTTTCACCAGTGATCATCATATAAGTGTTACGGGTGACGCTGGTTAGTTAGTTTGCTTTTTATAGTGTCAGGGCACCCGCCATATATAACCCAATAAAGGTTTAACCCCCTGATCGCCCAGGGGGTGATATCAGTTAGGTTTTAGCGTCAGAGAGGGTCTGCGTCACACCCCAGGCAGCGTCAGGTTAGTGCCAGTAGCGCTAACACCCACACGTGAAGCATACACCCCCCTTAGTGGTATAGTATCTGATCAGCTCAATATCTGATCTGATCAGATCTATACTAGCGTCCCCAGCAGTTTAGGGTTCCCAAAAATGCAGTGTTAGCGGAATCAGCCCAGATACCTGCTAGCACCTGCGTTTTGCCCCTCCGTCCAGCCCAGGCCACCCAAGTGCAGTATCGATCGATCACTGTCACTTGCAAAACACAACACACATAACTGCAGCGTTCGCAGAGACAGGCCTGATCCCTGCGACTCCAGTGCTGTAGGAGGTGATTTCGCCACCACAGTTAAAAAAAAAAAAAGCATATATGCCAAAGCATTGGGGCAGCAGGGGCAGAGGAGCGACTTTGCTCCTAATGCCGCGTACATACAGTCGAAATTCCGACGGAGGCTTGCCCGTGGAAAAGTCTGACCATGTGTACGCGGCATAACTTTTGCGGGAAGATGCCCCCATGCTTCGGCATATATAAATGGTGCATGTATGCCCATCATTAGAAGTGGGTGGATGAAGGGCGGTATTCTAATGGTGGGCATACCCACCGATCAATCTCTTTTTCCGTTCAGCCAACTGGCTGCATGAAATAAAAAGATTACAATACATGTCCAACAAGGACCAGCAACGTACTGGTATGTTGCTGGACTTTGAATGTTTATACCAGAATGATGCCTGCGGGTTTAGGTATCATCTTGGTATCATTCTTTTCAGCCAGCGGCTGGCTTTCATGTAAAAGCAATCCTAGTGGCTAATTAGCCTCTGGACTGCTTTTACAAGCAGTGGGAGGGAATGTCCCCCCCCCCCCGGATATAAAAAGCGCCATTGGGAAATTGGGAAAGCATTTTATCACACCGATCTTGGTGTGGTCAGATGCTTTGAGGGCAGAGGAAAGATCTAGGGTCCAATAGACCCCAGTTTTTTCAAAAAAGAGTACCTGTCATTACCTATTGCTATCATAGGGGATATTTACATTCCCTGAGATAACAATAAAAGTGATAAAAATAAATAAATATGGAAGCAACAGTTTAAAAATAAAATAAAAAAACAAAATTAATAATAAAAAAAAAAAATAAAAAAAAAAAAGCACCCCTGTCCTGCCCTGCTCTTGCCCAATGGCGAACGCAAGCGTCGGTCTGGCGTCATATGTAAACAGCAATTGCACCATGCATGTGAGGTATCACCGCGAAGGTCAGATCGAGGGCAGTAATTTTAGCAGTAGACCTCCTCTGTAAATCTAACGGGGTAACCTGTAAATGCTTTTAAAGGCTTTTAAAAATGTATGTAGTTTGTCGCCAATGCGCGTTTGTGCGAAATTTTAAAGCATGTCGTGTTTGGTATCTATGTACTCGGCCTAAGATCATCTTTTTTATTTCATCAAACATTTGGGCAATATAGTGTGTTTTAGTGCATTAAAATTAAAAAAAGTGTATTTTTTCCCAAAAAAACGCGTTTGAAAAATCGCTGCGCAAATACTGTGTAGAAAAAAAAAATGCAACACCCACCATTTTATTCTGTAGGGCCTTTGCTTTAAAAATATATATAATGTTTGGGGGTTCAACATAATTTTCTTGCAAAAAAAAATATGTTTTCATGTAAACAAAAAGTGTCAAAAAGGGCTTTGTCTTCAAGTGGTTAGAAGAGTGGATGTAAGCTTCCTAATGTTGTGTATAAAATGCCAGAACAGTTCAAAACCCCCCCAAATGACCCCATTTTGGAAAGTAGACACCCCAAGCTATATACTGAGAGGCATGTCGAGTCCATGGAATATTTTATATGTTGACACAAGTTGCGGAAAAACGCCTATTTATTTATTTATTTATTTTGCACAAAGTTGTCACTAAATGATATATTGCTCAAACATGCCATGGGCATATGTGGAATTACACCCCAAAATACATTCTGTTGCTTCTCCTGAGTACGGGGATACCACATGTGTGAGACTTTTTGGGAGCCTAGCCGCGTACGGGACCCCAAAAACCAAGCACCGCCTTCAGGCTTTCTAAGGGTGTCAATTTTTGATTTCACTTCTCACTGCCTATCACAGTTTCGGAGGCCATGGAATGCCCAGATGGCACAAAACCCCCCCAAATGACCCCATTTTGGAAAGTAGACACCCCAAGCTATTTGCTGAGAGGTATTGTGAGTATTTTGCAGATCTCGCTTTTTGTCACAAAGTTTTGAAAATTGAAAAAAAAAAGAAAAGAAAAAAAAACAATGTTCTTTCTTCATTTTCAAAAACAAATGAGAGCTGTAAAATACTCACCATGCCTCTCAGCAAACAGCTTGGGGTGTCTACTTTCCAAAATGGGGTCATTTGGGGGGGTTTTGTGCTATTTTGGCATTTTATGGCCTTCAAAACTGTGATGGGTAGTGAGGAGTGAAATCAAAAATTTGCGCCCTTAGAAATCCTGGAGGCGGTGCTTGGTTTCCGGGGTCCCGTACGTGGCTAGGCTCCTAAAAAGTCCCACACATGTGGTATCCCCGTACTCAGGAGAAGCAGCAGAATGTATTTTGGGGTGCAATTCCACATATAACCATGGCATGTGTGAGCAATATATCATTTAGTGACAACTTTTTGTATTTTTTTTTATTTTATTTTTTTTTGTCATTATTCAATCACTTGGGACAAAAAAAAAAATATTCAATGGGCTCAACATGCCTCTCAGCAATTTCCTTGGGGTGTCTACTTTCTAAAATGGGGTCATTTGGGGGGGTTTTGTGCTATTTTGGCATTTTATGGCCTTCAAAACTGTGATAGGTAGTGAGGAGTGAAATCAAAAATTTGCGCCCTTAGAAATCCTGACGGCGGTGCTTGGTTTCCGGGGTCCCGTACGTGGCTAGGCTCCTAAAAAGTCCCACACATGTGGTATCCCCGTACTCAGGAGAAGCAGCAAAATGTATTTTGGGGTGTAATTCCACATATAACCATAGCATGTGTGAGCAATATATCATTTAGTGACAACTTTTTGTAATTTTTTTTTTTTTTTAGTCATTATTCAATCACTTGGGACAAAAAAATAAAAAATTCAATGGGCTCAACATGCCTCTCAGCAATTTCCTTGGGGTGTCTACTTTCCAAAATGGGGTCATTTGGGGGGTTTTGTACTGCCCTGTCATTTTAGCACCTCAAGAAATGAGATAGGCAGTCATAAATTTAAAGCTGTGTAAATTTCAGAAAATGTACCCTAGTTTGTAAACTCTATAACTTTTGCGCAAACCAATAAATATACGCTTATTGACATTTTTTTTTATAAAAACATGTGGCTGAATACATTTTGGCCTAAATGTATGACTACAATTGAGTTTATTCGATTTTTCTTATAACAAAAAGTAGAAAATATCATTTTTTTTCAAAATTTTCGGTCTTTTTCCGTTTATATCGCAAAAAATAAAAATCGCAGAGGCAATCAAATACCATTAAAAGAAAGCTCTATTTGTGGGAAGAAAAGGACGCAAATTTCGTTTGGGTACAACATTGCATGTCCGCACAATTTACAGTTAAAGCAGCGCAGTGCAAAATTCTGAATTCACCTCTGGTCCTCTAGCTACCAAATGGTCCGGGGCTTAAGTGGTTAATCCATTCAGCACAGCCTTATTGGAGATAGGTATGTACTGTAGCACCTTCCTATTTAGGCTGCTAACTAGGCTTGGTAAATTTAGTTATTTTGGTTCTCCTGTAATCAGTGAAGCTGCTTGTGATTTTACTCTAGTCCCCTCAGAGTTTCACAGGCTGTAGGTTTGACTGCTTTTTATCCAGCCTTCTGGATGGTACTTGAAGGAGTCGGCTGGGAGTGTCAGATTTACATTCTGAATATTTATGTGGTCCCAGCCTTTCCCTAGGGGAGGGTGCCCAGTAGGTGGCTGGAAGAGAGCATAAATAGCTTGAGGCCCAAAGCAGAGGGGTTCTTGTTCAGGAGGTGAAGATCCCAGCCTTAAGGGCTGCTGCCCTTCTGAGAAGTCCAGCTGTAGTTCTTCATTCGAGGGACTATTCTACTGAAATTTGCTGGAGCTGACTGAAGGATTTTCTTTTGGGGATCTGGTCTGAAGAGTTCACAGGAGAATGTCTGGCTGATATTGGAAGGAGGCATCCAACTACAGACCGGTGTGTGAGATCGCAGTAACTTTGTGCTGCTGATGTCCCTCTGGCATTAAAGTCAGCCTGTATTAAAAGCGGACATTGCTCATGGTGTCCCTGAGTAGCTAAACCCATCATTTGCTGCTGCAAGGACTGTGCTAAGAATCTTTAGGCGGAAGATTGATGTCCTCAAGTTGCTACTTAACTGTAGCGCCCTCACTCCATCCGTTTTGTCTAGGGGTATGTTGTATGTGAGAGTAAGATGCGCTACGACCCATGTCCTCCCCATGGCAGTGAGTCAGGTGAAGGCCAGTACCAGTTATTTTCCTCGGGCCTGTGCGTTTCAGTTAATGACCAAGTCTTGCTGTGCTGATACTTCCCTTTGCTCCCATTAACCAGAGTCCCACACACCGATTAGGGTCCAACACTTGTTTTATTGTCACACTCACAATCAAACAGTTCTTTGCCAGCCAACTGGTTGAGACCCAATAACAGTTCAATACGGTGGGGTGAGCAGGTCGAGGCACTATCCTGGTTGTACACTAAACCACTGTGATTTCACCAGCGGTTACTATAGCCTTGGCTAGAGAGCACTTAGAACTTGTGAGTCTCTACCAGCGACTCAATAGAATGCAGATAGGAGTACCTTCGCTGCGTTGTGGCCCCTGTCAGGGGGAAGATGTCCCTCCAAGGGAGTTACCCGAGGCCCATCCGTCACCGGGTTGATGCTGCTCCGGACTCTTCGGACGGGTGACCTCCCCAGCCTCCTCACCTCAGACATGGGCCCCATCCACCTCAGGGACACTCGGAATCCTCCGCCCTTGCGGGACCCAGTCGAAGTTACTGGGCCCCAGGCCTCCGGTTTAGTACCTCACCCCAGGCTGAAGGTGCCTGGGATGGACGCCAACTCTGCTCCGACCAGGCCTAGGGCGCCTGGGCCGGAACTCCGGACCGCCCGCACCCAGGCTGAAGGTGCCTGGGCGCGCGATGCAGGAAAAAGACCTCGTGGTCAGGGCGTCTCTCCCCTTTATCTCCTCCCGCGACGTCACGGCGGGTTCCCCGCCCTCGCCGTACCATCGCCGGCAGGGGACAAAAAGGCCAGCACTGCGGCAGTGAATCTACCTCAGACCTGTGGGAACCCCGCCACCCACAGGTCAAGGAGAACAACACACCACCAAGTCCTCCACGAATTAACAATGGTCTAAATCCTTTCATGATTTATACACACCTGGGTCATACTACCACCCAGGTGTATCCCCCTAAGTTTAAACCCCCGCTACATAACATTACTGGAGTATGCCACGGTTATATTTCAAGTTTTCAATAAGGCATAAAAAAGGGATCCTCCTAAATGAATCATTGAGCCAGAAGCTCAGAAGCCAGTCTGCAACTGTAGTGCATCATGTAATTATTTTCCAAAAGATGTCCCCTATTTTAGCTATGTGTGCCTACACATACAATAGATAAATGATTTTCCCTTGCAATATACCAATGCAGCAGCACCACCGAGAAAACTTCCGAAAGGCTTGCTTGATAGGATCCAATATCACTTCAGGGAATGGTTTTACATTTCAGCAATAGTTGCACTTAGCTGAGAAACAGTGTGTTTTAGAATCCCAATGTAATCCTGCTTAGAATTCCTTTAGATAATAGAAAGAATCATACTACAGATTTTTTTGATTTCAACTGTCAAGAGTGAATTGTATCTTGTCACTTTGCTGTGGTGCCAGGCAACCTAATGCACAGTTTGCATGGATGCCAATGGTTCAAACCAAGGAAAATCAATGATGAATTGAAATTCCAGCATGCTGACACCCAGTGATTGGCACATGGATATGCTGTGCGCTCTGGAGGAAGGAATGATGAGGCCTTGTTTATTTAACATTGTTTTATTATCATTGAAACGCTAACAGAATATGAATAGTTTCTTTCACAGGGATCCATACAAAAGGCAAGAACCACCATCTGCCTTGTCTAGATGAGTCTCCCAAGTGAAAATTACTAATGAATACAGGAAGCTGGAAATTACTCTGGTGATTGATGAAGATGAACTCTCATTTCCCATCCATTCCTGGCTCTCCTCCCACAAACTGAAGATCATAGCTGAATCATCTAAAAGGAAGTGAAAAAAAGGGGGGGGGGGGGGGAGAAAGTGCGCTAAGATTAATAAAATCTCCAATCCCACAATGATTAAATTGGTAATAAATTGGGAAGCAGCAAAACCTTCTGCAATCAAAAACAGTGTAAACGAAATGTAAAAAAATATACCGTAGGTTGCGCTAACCCTGGAGTGAACATTGTGGTCAACAAATGAATATATATGCAGAATTAAACGATTGTGATACCAAATATCCTAAAATCTTAAATACTGCTCAAAGTGACAAAGTGATTAAGGAAGTGATTAATAGCTGATGAGAACAGTCCAAAAAATATAAATGGTGAATTGACCCTGACCGCGGGGTCAAAGTTCATAAGAATTAAATCACAAACTGATAAGTTATAACAACATAAATGAAATGTATACACCCGTGCAAGTGTAAAAGTCTCTAATGATCAAGCTTCCTTGAAGAAATCTTCTCATTGTAGGAGACCATTGAATTCCACCACCAAAAATGAAGGTAATGCCTGCTTACCAGAGCTCCGTGACCCTCCGTTACAGAGGATCAGGAGAAGCTTTGAATGGATACAATCAGCTCCAGAGGAAACCAGTGTGGAAGCAATCCCAATCCGAGTGTCCTGTGACAGTTCAATGGATCCCAGATTGGTATGCCAGACCATGTAAGAAACATATAACCTCCATAGTGTAAACCAATTTCGGTGTTTATTAAAATTAAAAAGAAACACACCTACATTGTAGAAGCATAAAAACAGACTTAAGTCTGCAGTGCCGGCCGGACACTCACAGACAAACCCATCCTAGCTGGATGGTGAGTATGGTGGGTGGTGACGTCAATGCGCCGCTCCGCCCTACGTCGTTTCACAACAAGATTGCCCCTAGGACGGGTTTGTCTGTGAGTGTCCGGCCGGCACCTCAGACTTAAGGCTGTTTTTATGCTTATCTTATTTCCGAGGGCATGATCCTACGTCGTTGTCCCCATGCCTGATTGGCTCTTCATTGGATAGATTGATAGCAGCACATCCATTGGCTCCCGCTGCTGTCAATCAAATCCAATGATGCTGCCCCTGGGGGGCGGGGCCAAGTCATACAATCGGCAGCTATGGACGCCGATTATATGGCACGGGAGCACGCCCACAAGGTAAGTCCCTCGGGAGAGAGCTTTCCAAAGGGGGTTAGCTCTTGGGGGGAGGAGCCGCGAGAGCTGCCGTGAGACCCCAGAAGAGGATGATCGGGGCCACTCTGTGCAAAACAAACTGCACAGTGGAGGTAAGTATGATATGTTTGTTATTTTAAAAAAAATAATCGAAGCTTTAGTGTCAATTTAATTTGCAATGGGACCATGCCAGTACAGACAATGAAAACAGGTTGGCTTTTCCATGCCTACTTCAATACTTATCAATGTCAATTGATTGGATGGAGGAGTCAAAGTTTCTAACTTATGCCTAGGGCCCAATTTTTCCTTAATCTGTCTTTGCTGAAGATAAAAAAAGAACTGATGTATATGGGTCAGACAAAATCTTGCTTTTCGACTGCTCTCAGGGATCAGCCATAGAACAAACTGGCTAGAAATATTGCCCTGATGCCTTTGGATCTACCCTAATAAACTAGCCTTAGCTATATTTGGTTGCACCTCTGTTTACCTTCTCACCCTCCTGTGCAAAGCATGAACAGGAACACATGGCTTAGCCACAAGACTTTCACCCAAGCAAAAGGGACTTTCTCCCGAAACAAGAACATACGAAATGGAATGAATGCATGGGACATTATCTGAAACTGCAGTGTTTGTTATAGTTATCACATAACTCAAAATCAAATTCTTTTTAGCTTCCTTCCTCAGGTCATAGGCTGTTGGAGGAGAAAATCTTTTTGTTGTTGTTGTTATTCAGTAGGGCCCACAATCAGATTGGGATTCCCATTTTTTCTACGAAATCACTTTAAATTAAATTCAATATACAAAATGTTTACTGAGCAACACGTTTCTAGCCGATGAGTTGAGGGTAACCTTAAGTTCAGGAATGTATCAACATCCATACACAAATACATACCTTCCCCTATCAAGAATAAGGGTCTATTATGAATTTTTAGGGGGGCCCACACTGTTTTGTTTTTCTTTAGTGTAGTGCCCATCTTTAAAAATTCATATTAAACTCTTATCCTAGATTGGGGAGGGTATGGCTTTTCTGTTACACCTCTGAATTAAGGATTATTCTCAACCTATCTGTTAGAAATGTGTTTGTCACTCTTCTTCCTGCTTGTGATATGCCTTTAAATGTTATTTGTATTCTGTCCATGGTTCCTCCCCTTCCTGTAGCTCAGTTTTATTCTGTATTGTTAGCTCCAAACTTTGTTTCTTTTTCCCAGTAATGCATCTCAGCCTCATGTCTCATTGAGTGGATCACATTATGATCTTTTGTCCTATCGAATATTCATTGTTGTAAGATCCTCACAGTTTATGGATTAAACTTCACAAGATCTTCAAAGTGTCGTCTGGATTGAGTCGCTGTCTGCTAATTCAGCTAAAATTGCGGGTATCATCAATATCTCATGTTACAGAGATCACACTTCCAATGCTTAGATTGGAGAGGCAGAACAGTGTTGATTAGTAAACATATTTTGAATTCAACTAATGTACACATGATCGGAATTTCCGATGAAAAAAGTCCGATGGACATGTTCCATCGGAAATTCGTGTGTGGGCCCCATCTGACTTTTTTCCATCAGTGTTTAGAAATAGAACATGTTTTAAATTTTTCCGATGGAAAAAAAAAGCGATTGGAAATTCCTATTGTCTGTGTGGAACTCCGACGGAGAAAAAACCCACGCATGCTCAGAATCAAGTCGACACATGCTCGAAAGCATTGAACGTCATTTTTCTCGGCTCGTCTGAGTGTTTTACGTCACCATGTTTTGGACGGTCGGAATTTAGTCTGACAGTGTGTATGCAAGATAGCTGGAACGGAATTCCGATGAAAAATTCCATCGGATTTTAGACCATCGGATACTCCGATCGTGTGTACAGGGCATACAAGTGATTTCCTAGCTCCCCTTTCTTTACCTGTCAACCCAAGCTGTGTGCCTAGATATGGAACTGGTGTATGATTTTGAGGGCCACCCAACACAAAAAAAAATTGTGCAGCCTGGCTGGCCAGGTATGAGGACAGTGAGCGTGTTTCCCCTCCTAAACCATACCAGGGCATATACCCTCAACATTGGAAGGATGCCATGTTGATGCTGACAAGGGCCTCATCCCTACATCCCTTGCCTGACAGATATGGAAGTTAGTGGGAGGGACTTATCATCCCTTTTAAAAAAAAGAGGCCCCCAAATATTTATCCTCTTATGTGAACAAGTGGTATCTAGTACCACTTACAGACCTGATGGACCACTTGCTGTCTTTTTTTGCCTTCACTTTTCTATAGTTACTCAAAAAAAAACTGACAAAGTGAAAAAAAGTATTTTTAAAACAAAATCAAAAAATGTCTAATGAGGAAAAGCTTATGTTAATCACATTGTCTTGTGTAGCGCTACCCCCAGTTAAGAGAGCCGCTGAGTTTTGTTTCGGGCCCTGTATACAGCACCGCCAACCCCCGGCAATCTACTCAGCCCACACTGGCACAGTTAGTCTAGGGATTGTAACGGTCTATACCTGATTATACACAATCTGGCAGCATTGATAGATAACCACTATCTGCAAAGATGACACCAATACCCATGTGATAAAATATAACTGGATTTACTTTGATGTAAAGATTTAAAGTTAAACACATCACATAATATGCATGCAGAGCCCTGCAGCAATAAACATATACCTTAGTGATAGTGCAGAGTGATCACCCGCCACGTGCAACTATCTTTTTTTATGCGCAATATGGCGCAGCAACAAAGTTTTAACCCCCACCCTGGTCAGGCCTGACCCAGATTAAAACTCAGTCCTTTATGAGAATAATTCTTCGCATGCAACTTGAACAGTGGTGCACTTTCAGGAAACAATATTTGTAATCCAACGGTAGTAAATTAACAAGATGGGCCAAGGCAGTCACTAGGCCTAACAAAGTAAAAGGGTAACGAAGTGAGCAAGTGCTCGCTCACCACTCCGGACGCGATCCCAGTCCGGGTTTCCACCACTGTGTATCCACACACAGTGTCTCCAACGGCCGGGTCTCCGGTCCAGCTGATGTCTGCAAACTCGAACAGAAACAGGTGCCACCCAGGCTCCGCAGTGAGGTGGAAGGCTCTTTGGTTCGTATGCAAGGCCCAGGCTTCAGGCCTTACACAGCAGCAGATCCGCACAGGGAGTCCTATTGCTTGCAGCGCGGTGTCCATAGAGGCCGAGCCTAGCCTAGCCCTCTTCTTATATAGCCCCACCCATGAGCCTCTGCGGTGGCCCAATGCACCCTGGGTGCCGAACGGGGTTCTGGGTAACGTAGTCCAGGGGCCTTAAAGGAGACCCCGCTACACACTCCCCCCACTTAAACTCTTTGGTCCCCAAAGATAAAAGTTAACACATACTACGCACAACATTTGACAAAGCTGCGTATGTTGTCGGCAGAGGAAGTTCCCACCAAAAACGAGAGGGTATACTTCCCTGCCCACAGGTCACACTGTCATTCGTGGCCTGCCTAGCTGTGCCAGCGGGGGAGTTGGGGTTGCCCCCCACCAAATAAACAGTGGAGGGATCAGGGTCTTTCACACTCCTCCTGGCAGTGACCACAGTGTCTTCTGAGCTCTCCCCCATTTGTGGGTAAGTAAATTTTCGGGGAGGCCTTATGGTCCTTCTCATCCTCCATTCCCTTGGGATTTCTGGTTCTGGTAATACAGGCTCCTCTTCTGGAACTGACTTGGGAGTTTCCACTGGTTCTTCTTCTGGAACCGACTTGGGAGTTTCCACTGGTTCTGGGACGCTCGATCCAGGAGCAGTGAGGTACATAGAATCTCTCGGATCCTCCTCTAAGAGTAAGTCACGGGCATCTTCCCAAGAATCCGACAAAGGCCTGGATGGGATGAACTCAGTAACTTCTGCATTCAGTGTACTATCTATGGCTTCTTCAGTAGGTGGAAGATCTATAGCAGAAGTTTCTGGGACCTGAGAAGGCCATAGCCAATCAAGTTCTTCTCCCTCATTCTCACTTAATTCAGAGACATCTGATTCATCAATCTGAGGAGTCTGGGACATGGTGCTTGGCTTGGTAGTATCCAGGATAGAAGTTGACTCAGGAGAGTCCCTCGCATGGGGTATCCAAACTGCCTCGGCAAGTGGGAGTAAATGATTCCGATGCCAAGTCTTTAAGGGCCCCACTTTTCCTTCTGGCTTTAGTCTGTAAACAGGTAGGCCCGGCAGTTTCTTGCAAATAACGTAGGGTTCAGGTCTCCATCTGTCTGCAAGCTTGTGCTTTCCAGGGACCCCCAAGTTCCGTAGCAGCACTCTGTCTCCAGGTTGCAGATCCTGAATCCGGACCTTTAGATCAAAGTTTTTCTTATTGCGGGCTCCCCTTTGATCCGAGGCTGCTTGTGCCTGCTCATAGGCTAGTTTTAAACTGTGTCTGAGCCTGTCTACATATCCCTTGTGTGAAGTGGACGAGCAGTGGTCTATGGAGTTACCAAAAGCCAGATCTACCGGTAGTCTTGCTTCTCTCCCGAACATAAGTCGATAGGGCGAGTACCCTGTAGCATCACTTGTGGTACTGTTGTATGCATGTACAATTGCTGCTATATGCTTGCTCCAATGCTGCTTCTTTTCACTACTCAAAGTCCCTAGCATGTTGAGCAGGGTTCGGTTGAACCTCTCCGGCTGAGCATCACCTTGTGGATGATAGGAGGTGGTTCGGGTCTTCTTGATCCCTAAAGAATCCAGGAGCTTCCGAATCAGCCGACATTCAAAGTCCCTCCCTTGATCCGAGTGGAGCCGTTGTGGTAGCCCGTAGTGTACAAAGTATTTCTCCATGAGTACTTTAGCTACAGTGGAAGCCTTCTGGTCTTTGGTTGGAAAAGCCTGGGCATACCGGGTGAAATGGTCGGTTATCACCAGAACATTTCCTAGTCCACTCAAGTCGGGTTCGAGGCAGAGAAAATCAATGCATACCAAATCCAGTGGGCTTTGACTTTGCAGATGGCCCATTGGGGCAGCTTGGTGGGGTAAAGTCTTCCTCTGGATGCAGCGTGCACAGGAGTGGCAGTATTCCTTGACTTCGGCCCTCATGCAGGGCCAGTAGAACCGGTCCCTAACGAGCTGGAAGGTCCTTTCCGCTCCCAAGTGGCCATGATTGTCGTGCAGGGCGACCAGGACGGTCTCTCGATGTTTCTCGGGCAGAAACAGTTGCCATTTGTCTTCTATGTCATCAGAGGGGCCCCTTCAGTAGACCACTCCCTGACGTACCTGCAGCCTGTCCCATTCCTTCCTCAGCAGACGAGCTTCCTTTGAAGGGTAGCGTAAGAGTTTATCTGGATCCTGACTCTCCAGGGCTTCCAGGACCAATCTCCCCATGGGGTCTTCCAATTGGTCGCACCTCAGCTCCTTTTTCAACAGTTTTGGCAAGTCAGCCTCTTCCAGCTGAGTTACCCCACAGTATTGTTTGGGGACCCCTACCACAGTGACTCATATCTCTTCTGCTCTTGAACCACCACTGGCCTGGAGTTCAGCCCCCTGGCAGAGGGCCCGCACCTCATCAGGTGCCACTTGATTCCAGTCTTCTGTACTGCTGAGGGGAGCATGGAATCTTCTTGACAAGGCGTCCGCATCTCGATTTCCAGCCCCAGGTCTATACTTCAGGCTAAAGTTGAACGCAGACAGGGCCGCCAGCCATCTGTGTCCTGTGGCATCCAGCTTTGCTGTGGTAAAAAGATAAGTAAGGGGGTTGTTATCAGTTTTCACAGTGAATTCTGCCCCATACAAGTAGTCTTTGAGCTTGTCTACAACAGCCCATTTGAGGGCCAGGAACTCCAACTTGTGGGTGGGGTAGTTCTTTTCCGAGGGGGTTAGACTCCTGCTTACATATGCAACGGGTCTCAGTTGCTCTTCATGCTCCTGATAGAGCACTCCTCCCAAGCCATGGTGACTGGCATCCACATGGAGTTCATAAGGTTTATTTGGGTCTGCGTAAGCCAGGACAGGGGCAGTGGTTAGGCTTTTCTTCAACATCTGGAAAGCCTCTTCACACTTCTCATTCCACTGATCCTTGACTGACTCCCCCGGCTTCCTGGGGCCCGAGTCATCCTCTTCTCCTTCCGTCTTGAGCAGCTCATTTAGGGGTTTACAATCCGAGCAAATCCTTCCACGAACCTCCTGTAGTAGGAGCAGAACCCCAAAAAGGATCTGAGTTCTGTCACAGTGGTGGGCCTAAGCCAGGAGGTGACTGCCTCCAACTTTTCAGGGTCTATAGCTACCCCTTCTTCGGACACTATGGGGCTGATTTACTAAAAACAGTGCGCTGCGCTGGTTCTAACCTTAATTGGTGCGCCAGATAACTCCTTCACTTGGCGCAGGAACCAGCGGCGCACTGTTATAGTAAATCCAAATGTCAGCGGCGCTCTATTGAAAATGAATGGTTCCCTATGGGAGCCCATTGATTTGAATAGAGGTCGCCCGGGAAGTCGGATGAAGCGTATCCGACTCGCGGGGAGACTCGTGTGCCGGCTGACACAGGGACAGCGCGACTTTGCCAAGCAACTTGGACACGACCTGAGCGCGTGAAGCAGCCACTCAAGTCGTGTCCTAGAGGCGACTAGCTGGCCGAGAATGTCTCCAGTGTGATGTCATCGCGCTGGTCCTCGGCAGCCTCGCTGTCCCGTGTTTGGTATGAATCATGAAGGGGAACTCCACGCCGAATTTTAATGAAAAAAACGGCGTGGGGGTTACCCTCCAGGAGCATACCAGGCCCTTAGGTCTGGTATGAATTTTAAGGGGAACCCCCTAAGCCGAAAAAATGGCGTGGGGGTCCCCCCGAAATCCATACCAGACCCTTAGGTCTGGTATGGATTTAAAGGGAAACCCCCTAAGCCGAAAAAACGGCGTGGGGTCCCCCCCAAAATCCATACCAGACCCTTATCCGATCACGCAACCTGGCAGGCCGCAGGGGAAGAGGGGGGGACGAGAGCGGCCCCCCTCCCTCCTGAACCGTACCAGGCCACATGCCCTCAACATGGGGGGTGGGTGCTTTGGGGCAGGGGGGCGACCTGCGGCCCCCCACCCCAAAGCACCCTGCCCCCATGTTGATGGGGACAAGGGTCTCTTCCCGACAACCCTGGCCATTGGTTGTCGGGGTCTGCGGGCGACGGGCTTTTCGGAATCCGAGAGCCCCCTTTAATAAGGGGGCCCCCAGATCCCGGCCCCCCACCCTATGTGAATGAGTATGGGGTACATCGTACCCCTACCCATTCACCTGGTGGCAAATAAAGGTAATAAAAAACACAACACAGGTTTTTAAAGTAATTTATTAGGCAGCTCTGGGGGTCTTCCTGCCGGGCGCCCCGCTATCTTCTTCCAGCTCTTTTGCTAGCAGGGTCCCGGGCTTCCTCGTCGTCTTCGGGGGTCTTCTTGCCGAGCGCCCCGCTATCTTCTTCCAGCTCTTTTGCTAGCAGGGCGCCCGGGCTTCGTCATCGCCTTCTTCCGACTTCGGGGGTCTCTTGTTCTGTTCTCCGGTTCTTCTCCCGCTCTCCGGTGCCTTCTCCACGATCTCCGGTTCTTCTCCCGCTCTCCGGTGCCTTCTCCACGATCTCCGGTTCTTCTCCCGCTCTCCGGTGTCTTCTCCACGATCTCCGGTTCTTTCTGCCTTCTGCCGGGCGCCCCGCTATCTTCTGCCAGCTCTTTTGCTAGCGGTGGCCGGTCTTCTTCGTCGCCTTCTTCCATCTTCTCTTCGCCGATGTTGCCTCGTCGCTGTCCACCGCTGCAATGATCTGTCCGAGCAGCGGTGCCACTTTTATTGGCATAGGGCGTGGTCACCGGCTGATGCCACCGCTGACCCCGCCCCCGTATGATGTCACAGTCCCGGGGAATGATGGGACTGTGACGTGAAATGGAGCGGGGTCAGCGGTGGCTTCAGCCGGTGAACACGCCCCATGCCAATATAAGTGGCACCGCTGCTCGGACAGATCATTGCAGCGGTGGACAGCGACGACGCAACATCGGGCAAAGAGAAGAGGGAAGAAGGCGACGAAGAAGACCGGCCCCTGCTCACAAAAGAGCTGGCAGAAGATAGCGGGGCGCCCGGCAGAAGGCAGAAAGAACCGGAGATCGTGGAGAAGACACCGGAGAGTGGGAGAAGAACCGGAGATCGTGGAGAAGACACCGGAGAGTGGGAGAAGAACCGGAGATCGTGGAGAAGGCACCGGAGAGCGGGAGAAGAACCGGAGATCGTGGAGAAGACGGCGAGGAAGCCCGGGACCCCTGCTAGCAAAAGAGCTGGCAGAAGATAGCAGGGCGCCCGGCAGAAAGACCCCCGAAGTCGGAAGAAGACCACCGGAGCTGCCCAATAAATTACTTTTCAAACCTGTGTTGTCTTTTTTATTGACTTATTTTGCCACCAGGTGAATGGGTAGGGGTACGATGTACCCCATACTCATTCACATAGGGTGGGGGGCAGGTATCTGGGGTCCCCCTTATTAAAGGGGGCTTCCGGATTCCGATAAGCCCCCCGCCCGCAGACCCCAACAACCATACTAGACCCAAGGGCCTGGTATGGACCTGGGGGGGGGACCCCACACTGGTTTTTTTTCTATTTTATTTTTTGAACCGGCATTTTTTTTTTTACATTTCCTTTAACAACCAGCTATAAACAGGTAAAACAAAAATTCGCAGCAAAATTGCAGTACTTGCATGTTGGATGCGGGTCCATTGAATTCTATTACATCCAAAACACTGTTTTTGGCCTGGCAAAAAAAATCTGCAGTTGCGTTTAAAATCGTTTTTCACAAAGCCTAAAAATGCCTTCAGACGCCAAAGATTTCCACGTTTCAGACGCGGGTACCAGCGTTTAGCCGCATTTTAGTTTAGAAGCGTTTTTAAAGGTGACCTATTTTTTTACATTGATAAACTCCAAATTTATGGCAAATGAGGAAAAACCATAATATATATATATATATATATATATATATATATATATATATATATATAGAAATTGCTTCCATTGCATTGTGGACAATCCACAACTTGTGGCAAGTGATGTGGCAAGTGACACGCTAAATACAACTACACTGCTGCTCTCAGCTGTTGATATCACTCTGGTCTCACTAAATAGCTAAAATCGTAAATAATACTGTTTTTGGAGCTTAGGACGGCTCCTTATCATATACACGCAAATGTGGTAAAACACGGCATGCAAACGCCACAAAGCGCGCCTTTCTAAACGCCACTTTCAACCTTAGTTCTGAACACTTTGCACCAGCGTCCCGTCTACATGGGGCCTAAAAACGCCTATGCCATTTACAGCTCAAAAACGCCATGGTGGCCATGAGACCATAGGCCAGTGATGGCGAACCTTTTTGAGCCAGAGTGCCCAAACAGCGCCACAAAACCAACTTATTTATTTCAAAGTGCCAACATGAAATTAAACCTACCAGTGGCTCTGTACAGAGGAAGGGACTGATCATCCCTCTGAATGATTCCTAAGGGACCAAAAACATACAATTCTGCCCAGAAAATCAATTTTGTGCTTTTTCAAAGGAGTGTGTTACGCTCAGAATCCTGGGATCAGGGATGGATGCATGTGCTCAGAATACTGGGATCAGAGATGGATGCATGTGCTCAGAGTATTGGGATCAGAGATGGATGCATGTGCTCAGAATTCTGGGATCAGAGATGGATGCATGTGCTCAGAATTCTGGGATCAGGGATGGATGCATGTGCTCAGAATTCTGAGATCAGGGATGGATGCATGTGCTCAGAATTCTGAGATCAGGGATGGATGTATGTACTGGGATCAGGGATGGGATCAGGGATGGATGCATGTACTGGGATCAGGGATGGATGCATGTACTGGGATCAAGGATGGATGCATGTACTGGGATCAGGGATGGATGCATGTACTGGGATCAGGGATGGATGCATGTACTGGGATCAGGGATGGATGCATGTACTGGGATCAGAGGTGGATGCATGTACTGGGATCAGGGGTGGATGCATGTACTGGGATCAGGGGTGGATGCATGTACTGGGATCAGGGATGGATGCATGTACTGGGATCAGAGATGGATGCATGTACTGGGATCAGAGGTGAATGCATGTACTGGGATCAGAGGTGGATGCATGTACTGGGATCAGAGGTGGATGCATGTACTGGGATCAGAGGTGGATGCATGTACTGGGATCAGAGGTCGATGCATGTACTGGGATCAGGGATGGATGCATGTACTGGGATCAGGGATGGATGCATGTACTGGGATCAGGGATGGATGCATGTACTGGGATCAGAGGTGGATGCATGTACTGGGATCAGGGATGGATGCATGTACTGGGATCAGGGATGGATGCATGTACTGGGATCAGGGATGGATGCATGTACTGGGATCAGGGATGGATGCATGTACTGGGATCAGAGATGGATGCATAGGATCAGTGGGATGATCTGAAGGCCCTTCCAAAAGCAGTGTCCTCTGCCCCTTCACATCCCCCCCACATACACAGCAGTGTCCTTGCCGTCCCCTCCTTCCCCCATAGCACTGTCCTACCTGTGTATGTACAAAGTCCTCCACATTGCCATGCTTCAGCGCCGAGCCCCTGCACAGGAAGCCGCTCTCCACGTCCAGGAAGGGAGGAGTCATTCTCCTCCATACACAGCATTACAGGCATCACACGCTGCTTACAGAGCAGACACTCCATGTCCTTTCCAATTGGCTGCCCTCAGTGCATGCAGGCAGGGCTTTACTCGCATCTGCCGCCCCACTGCCCAATCGCACTCATGATAGGAGGAGTCTGCTCCTCCGTGCCTGCACCGCCAGTGAAAGTGACTGCCTTGCTGGGGGATTCCCTCTGCTATCCTGGCGGCGTGCTGAGTGCCCACAGAGGGGGCTCGGAGTGCCAGCTGTGGCACGCGTGCCATAGGTTCGCCATCACTGCCATAGGCTAACATGGAGAGATGTTTTTAAGCTGCAAAAAACGCTCAAACAAGCGGCTTGAAAACCGTCCGTGTGCATGTAGCCTTATATTAACCACTTGCGCACTGCCCAGACCAAGTTTCACATTTCAGCGCTGATGCACTTTCAATGACAATTGCGCGCTCATACAACACTGTAACCCAATGAAAATGTATTATTTCTTGGCACACAAATAGAGCTTGCTTTTGGTGCTATTTGATCACCTTTGTGTTTTTTTTTTTTCTATAAATACAAAAGACGAGTTTAAAAAAAATAAAAAATTGATATTTTAACCACTTCAGCACTGGGCCTATTCTGGCACTTCTCTCCTTCATGTAAAAATCATAAATGTATGGCTATAAAATTACTTCAAAATGCCAAACATTATATATGTTTTTGGAGCAGACACCCTAGGAAATAAGATGGCAGTCATTGCAAATTTTTATCTATTTGCGCAATAAATTTTCAAACGCCTTTTTTTTAGCTAAAAATATTACAAAACAGTAAAGTTAGGCCAATTTTTTGGTATAATGTGAAAGATGTTGTTATGCTGAGTAAATAGATACCTAACACGTCACTCTTTAAAATTGCGCACACTCATGGAATGACACCAAACTTCAGTAATTAAAAATCTCCCTAGGCGATGCTTTAAATTTTTTTACACGTTACCATTTTGGCATTACAGAGGAGGTCTAGTGCTAGAATTGTTGCACTCGTTCTAACGCACGCAGCAATAACTCACATGTGTGGTTTGAACGGCGTTTACATATGTGGGCGGGACTTACGTGTGTGTTCGCTTCTGAGCGCGAGCTACCGGGGACATGGGCGTTTTTTCTTATTTTTGCTTATTTTTTTTACTTTTTTGTATTTCTTACTCTTTTTTTAACTTTTTTTTTTTGGATCACTTTTATTCCTATTACAAGGAATGTAAACATCCCTTGTAATAGGAATGTGTGTGACAGGTCCTCTTTATGGAGAGATGCGGGGTCAATAAGACCCCACATCTCTCCTCCAGGCTGGAGAGCATGATATTGGTAAAAAAAAAATCACCGATCTCATGCTGACAGCCGAGATCACGGCTTGGTTAACATACAGGAACACGGCGTGATGTCATAACGTCGCGCCCGGGCCTCCGACTGTCATAGAGATGACTGGTGACCATCTAGTCACCAGTCATCTCCAAATCGTTCTCCGAGCCCAAGATGGCACGGGAGAGCCCGGAGAAGCACCGGATGACGGCAAGAGGGGGGGGACGTCCCCTCCCGACGCCTATAAGAACGATTAAGCGGCGGAACTGCCACTATGATCATTTTTATTGTGCACAGAATCGCCGGCTGAAAAGAATGATATCTGAATGATGCCTGCAACTGCAGGCATCATTCAGATGTCACTGCACAAAGCCAAGGATGTCATTTGACGGTGGGCGGTAGGAAACTGGTTAATATTTTTTTAAAAATAGGATTTTTGTACTCACCGTAAAATCCGTTTCTCTGACGTCCATGGACCGACGCAGCTCTCATACTGATTACATGTGGGTATATGTCCCTGCTCGCAGGAGAAGACCTAGGCAGAATGTTAGAGGTTAAAACATTCTAGAACAAGCCAGAGCTGAACAGCCCCGCCCAGGGGGGCGGTCCCTCCGGACATTACCCTCCCACCTGCAGCTAGCAGCCTCAGTTCGTAACAAAGCAGTACAAATTTAAAGGAAGGGTGGGTGCTGCGTCGGTCCATGGACGTCAGAGAAACGGATTTTACGGTGAGTACAAAAATCCTATTTTCTCTTATCGTCCATGGACCGACGCAGCTCTCATACTGATTACATGTGGGACGTCCCAAAGCAGTATAAGAAAAGGGTGCGAGCAAAAAAAGTAAGGAACAACCAAAACTTCACTCCAAACCAGCAGAGCCCCTCAACGGAGGAGTTGCAACATTAGACAGCGGCCTGCAACACTTTGCGGCCGAAGGAAGCATCTGAAGATGCAGCCACATCAACCTTGTAGAACTTTGAAAAGGTATGAACGGACGACCAGGTCGTCGCCTTGCACACTTGTGCAACCGACGCTTGATGTCGGAAGGCCCGGGAAGCACCAATTGCCTTGGTGGAATGCGCCGCAACCGGAAAGGGAGGCGCCCACCCCTTAAGGGCATAGGCCTGTATGACGGTCTGCCTGATCCACCTAAAGATGGTGGCAGACGACACCGCTCGGCCCTGTTTTGGACCAGACACAGATTTCCGAATGGAAACAGTAGCAGACAGGTACACTCGTAAGGCTTGTACCCATCTTAATGTATGAAGCGCAAACTCTCAGGGATGCGATAGGTGAGGATGGAAGAACAATGTCCTTCTTAAGGTGAAAGGCCAAGACCATCCTTAGAAAAGAAGGATGGTCGTGGGCGCAACACCAACATAGCCTTATGGAGGACCAAGTAAGGCGACTTGCCAGACAAGGCCGCCAACTCAGACACCCGTCTAACCGAAGCAATGGCCACTAAGGCCAACTTCCGGGACAAGGTCAAGAGAGGAATCTCTCTGATATTCTCAAAGGGATGTTCTTGGAGAACCGAGATGCATCAGAATCAGATCCCAAGTAGGGAGAGGAGGCTTGACAGGGGGGATCACATGGCGAACCCCCTGCACAAAAGGTGCTAATCAAGGAATGGCCCGGTAGCGGTCGTTGAAACAGACAGCCTGGGCCGAAATCCGACCCTCAAAAAAGGCATGCAAGGCCAGCTTTTGGGTCACACCATGCTGTAAGAACAGCAAAATCCTGGGAACGGAATACATCCGAGGATGCCACTCAAGTTCCTCGCACATAGCGATGTAAGCCTTCCAGGTACGGTGAGATATCTTTCTGGAGGAAGATTCCCGTGTCAACAACATAGAAGAGATGACTGAATACGAGAGAACTCGGTCCTTTAGCACCTGGCTTTAAACAGCCATGCCATTAAAGCCAAGGACTGTAAAGCAGGATGAAGTATGCTCTGCGAAGCCGGCGAGGCAACAACAGTAGCAGAGGGTAAGCATATATCAGGCGATACTGCCCCCACGGGCTTCCAACGCGTCTAACGCATCCGCCCAGGGGTCCCTAGACCTGACCACGATCTTGCCACCTTGCGAGTGAGTCGAGAGGCCACAAGGTCAACTTCCGGTGCCCCACCTCCGGTAAAGAAGGTGGAAACACCTCCGGATGCAAGGACCTTTCGCCTGCAATGCACACGGCCGACAGGACCGTCTTGCAGCGAGATGTATGAAAATCCCAAAGAGACTCCGCAATGTATCGGAGAAGGGAGGCCCCAGTGTACAGGGTGCCTCAAATGTTGGCCAATAAAGGCAACTTGACGGAACTTCCCTAGAAACTCGGTCAGAGGACTAGTACCTCAGCCTCCACAGGTGGCGCAAACCCACCCCGGGCACAGAGACCCTAAAGGCTAAAGCAGTTGTAGTGCACCTGCTAGACGACTGATGGATGAAGCAGAGGCTTTTGCCCAGTCATTGAGCTACAAAAAATGCCAGAGACGCAGCCACTAACAGGCGCAACGCCAACCCCAGCCTGGCGAACATAGTCCAAGCCAGCGGTTCTGATCACCACTGAAAGCAGGTGGAAAGTGATACCCCTGAAACCAGGGATCCTTGTGACAATGCTCCATCCAGCAGCTACCCATTGTCGTAGAAATACAGGTTCTATGCAGAGCACACAGCCCATATTTCCTGTGTTCTATAAGCACACACTTTAGATTCATCTTTTTGCAATAATGCTATCTTTAGCTAAGTTTGCTAAGATCCACTCACCGTTCATTCGTCCCATCATTCATCCCTCAAAAAGGCAGCACCACACAGCTTATGTTCTCTCATCTCAGCAGACCAGCATGACTGCCTAGCCGACGCCCAATCATAGGCTTTTATTAAACTCAAAAGATCTCACACAGGCGGTGATTGGCTGCAGCAACCAATCCCCTCCCCCATGGGCGGGGACATCACAGGATGTCCCTTCCACACAGGAAAATGGCAATACCTGGACATTCCTTCCAACAAGAGATGCCATACATGAATCCCACTCAAGAAATATGGCTTAAAGGATTCAATACAATAATACATACAATGAATACAATAACGTATGATGGCTAAAGTTACCGTTGATAGGAATTCTTATTCTGCGCTATTCCATAGAATAACGCATATTAAGATTATACTATTATTGAATGGGGGAGGGAGGCTATCTGCAGATGCGCACTACGAATCCCAATCAATGTTGATCAGACACAGCAGAGACAAGAGCACGCATTTGCTCATAACCAATGATGTTGTTGCAGAGCGAGGACATCCCCTCCTCAACAATCGTCCGTGCTAATGCACAGAGGGCCCCCCGTCGGTGGACATATCCGCACCCTGCAAACATCACACTCCAACCTCAAGACGTTTTCCCCTATCAGACGGCATTCAACCAGCCTCAGACTACCCCAATCAGTTCTTTTAGAGCGGGTTGCGGAAGTACTAACACTGGGTGACACTATGACAATACATATTAAATACATCTCCATAAAAATAGGATTTTTATAACAGCTTACCTGTAAAATCCTTTTCTTGGAGTACATCACGGGACACAGAGCGACATAGTCATTACTATGTGGGTTATATAGATACCTTCAGGTGCTGGCACTGGCAACTTCCAAAACCGGAAGTACCCTCCCCTATATAAGCCCCTCCCATCCGGGAGTACCTCAGTTTTGTAGCAAAGCAATAAGTGTCCCCAAAAGAGGGGTGGGAGCTCTGTGTCCCGTGATGTACTCCAAGAAAAGGATTTTACAGGTAAGCTGTTATAAAAATCCTATTTTCTTTCTCGTACATCACGGGACACAGAGCGACATAGTCATTACTATGTGGGACGTCCCAAAGCAATGCCCAATGAGGGGGGGGATACACCATACATAAGCTGAGCGCTATCAGACATGAGGATCTTTTGCGGCCTGCAACACACTGCGCCCAAAGGCAACATCATCCTGACTTCTAACGTCCACCTGGTAGAACCTAGTAAACGTGTGTACTGAAGACCATGTTGCGGCCTTACAGATCTGAGCCAGGGAGACCTGGTGATGCACTGCCCATGAAGTTCCAACTGCTCTCGTGGAGTGCGCCCTAACTTTGAACGGAGGCGGTCTCCTTCTCAAGCCATAGGCTTGCATTATGACCTGTCGAATCCACTTGGCTAAAGTAGATTTTGACGCTGCCTGACCCCTTCTGGGGCCTTCCGGCAGAATAAACAAAGTATCCGTTTTACGAATCTGAGCAGTGGCTTTTAGATAAGCTTTAACTGCTCTTACTACATCCAAAGAATGCAATAACTTTTCCTCTACCGAACTAGGTTTGGGGAAAAAGGAAGGAAGAACCACATCTTGGTTCAAATGAAACCTCGATACCACCTTAGAAAGAAAGGCTGGATGAGGACGTAACATTACTCTGTCCTTATGGATAACCAGATATGGCTCTTTACAGGACATAGCGGCTAATTCCGACACTCTTTTAGCCGAACAAATGGCTACTAGAAAAATCAATTTCCTGGTGAGAAGAACCAAGGAAATGTGCTGTAATGGTTCAAATGGTTGCTTCTGTAGAACCGACAGAACCAGGTTTAAGTCCCATGGACATATGGGAATATTAACCGGAGGGCTAATACGCATCACTCCTTGTATAAAAGCTTTGACTAGTGAATGCAAAGCCAAGGGCCTTTGAAAAAATATTGACAAGGCCGAAATCTGACCCTTGATAGTACTCAAGGCAAGCTTCCTATCTACAGCCCACTGTAGGAAGTCCAGAATCCTACCTATTACGTACTTACGTGGATGCCATTTCTTGGCCTCACACCAGGCGATGTACGCCTTCCAGATTCTATAGTAGATCTGCCTGGATACCGGCTTCCTGGCATTGATCATGGTAGCTACCACAGGATTAGAGAGACCTCTCTTTTTTAGAATGTGGGCTTCAATAGCCAGGCCGTCAAACCTAGGGCTGGTAAGGAAGGGTGGTATATCGGTCCTTGCGAAAGCAGGTCCGGACGATGTGGGAGAGTCCAAGGACTCCCCACTGACATTTTTACAATCTCCGCGTACCATGCTCTTCGGGGCCACGCTGGAGCCACCAGAATCACTGGTTTCTTTTCTACCCTGATTCTGCGGCGTAATCGAGGTAACAATTGTGGCGGTGGAAATGCATATATCAGCTTGAACTGATCCCAAGGGAACACTAGGGCATCCGAGCCGCAAGCTAGGGGATCCCTTGTCCGAGAGACAAACCTGTCCACCTTTGCGTTGAATCTGGATGCTAGAAGATCTACATCCGGTGTTCCCCACCGCTGACATATTGTCCGGAAAACCTCGGGGTGAAGGGACCATTCCCCTGGGCATAATTGCTGGCGACTTAGAAAGTCTGCCTTCCAATTCTCCACTCCTGGAATGAATACCGCGGATATGGCTGGGACATATCTTTCTGCCCATTTCAGGATGTAATTTACTTCCCTCTGGGCTGCACGACTCCTGGTGCCACCCTGATGATTGATATATGCCACTGCTGTGGCATTGTCTGATTGAATTCTGACAGGGGACCCTTGGAGTTTGGATGTCCATGCTACTAGGGCATACCGGGCTGCTCGTATCTCTAAGAGATTGATGGGCAGGGCCTTTTCTGCATCCGACCATCTGCCCTGGAGAGACCATTGCTCCAGTACTGCTCCCCAGCCTATAGGGCTGGCATCTGTAGTGACCACCTTCCAAGAAATCGGACTGAAGGATTTCCCTTTTTCCAGATTCTGGAGAACCAACCACCAACGGAGGCTCTTGCGAACGGAAGGGGACAAGGACATTGGTAAGTCTAGGGCCTGAACTTTCTTGTTCCAGGCTGACAGTATGGCCCTTTGCAAATTCCTTGAATGGAATTGACCGTAGGGTACTGCTTCGAATGATGCCACCATTTTTCCCAGCAGCCTCATGCACAGGCGTATGGACGGCTGTCTTTTTGTACCCACTAGGTGGATCAAATCTCTCAAAGACAACACCTTTTCTCGAGGCAAGAATATTTTTCTCTGGCCTGAATTCAGCCTTAGCCCCAAGTATTCCAGACTTTTGACTGGTTTTAGGGCTGACTTGTCTCGGTTGATAATCCAACCGTGAGATTCCAGATACTTGATTGTCTTGTGAACGACCACTTCTAGTTTTTTCACTGAGTGGTCTATCAGCAACAAGTCGTCTAGATATGCCATTATCGTTACACCTTGTGTTCTTAGATTGGCCAATAATGGGGCCAGAATTTTTGTGAACACTCGTGGTGCTGTGGCCAGACCGAAGGGTAAGGCTCTGAACTGAAAATGGCGCCCTTCTACTGCAAAGCGTAGACATTTTTGGTGGACTGGAAAGATGGGAATGTGCAAATAAGCATCTTTGATGTCGATCGAGGCTAACCATTCCTCCCCTTGTAGGGCAGTGGCCACCGATCGGATCGACTCCATCCGGAAAGTCCTGATATGCAGGAATTTGTTTAGCCCTTTTAGATTTAATATGGGCCTCACGTCCCCGTTTGGCTTCGGGACTGTAAAGAGGTTTGAGTAAAACCCGAACCCCCATTCTTCCAGGGGAACCTCCATAATTACTCCTTGGAGCAATAGTTGTTCTAGTGCCAACAGGAGGGACTCTCTCTTCCGGGGATCCCTTGGCACGTTTGACCTCATAAAATGGGAAGGAGGAGAGTCTTTTAACTCCAATCTGTATCCCAGACTTACTGCGGAGAGCACCCATCTGTCTCTGATCATGTCCCGCCAGGTCTCTGCGAACAACTGGAGTCTTCCCCCCACCCGATTGAGTGGGGGCAACCCTTCATGAATTTGACTTTGGGGGAGGTCTTGTACCTCTCCTGACCCAGGGTTTCTTATTACCCTGCGATTGTCCCTGATTTTTACCCCCGGGATTTGACCGAGGAGGCCGTCGGAACTGTTTCACAGCCGATGCCCCAGGGACTGGAGAAGCAGGCCTCTTAAAAGAGGGACCTCTAACTCTGTTTTTAACCGGCAAGAGTGTACTTTTACCGCTGGAAATTTTCTGGATATATTTGTCCAGGTCTTCCCCGAATAAGCGTTCACCATGAAATGGGAAGCTAACCAGCAATTTTTTACAGGGAGCTTCAGCAGACCAGTTTTTGAGCCATAGAAGCCTGCGCATATGTACTACAGACAGCGTGAGGCGGGAGGCCTGATGGATTGAATCCTTTATGGCGTCAACCGCAAAGCATAAGGCTCTAGGTAGATCAGCTAGGGCAAGGGCCTGCTGATCTGGCAAGTCCCTTAAGACCTGTTTCAACTGATCCTTCACTGCTTGGCAGACCCCAATAGCTGCCACTGCTGGTTGTGTCACCAAGCTTGCTGTAGAAAAAGCAGATTTTAATAAGGACTCCAATTCTTTATCTATTGGGTCCTTCAACATTTGGACATTATCCACTGGACATGTCAGTGATTTATTCACACAAGAGATGGCTGCGTCCACTGTAGGGACCCTCCATTTTTTGATGAACTTATCCTCCATGGGATAGACCACCGGAAATCTCTTGGGGGGAGTAAATATTTTATCAGGATGTTCCCAATCCTGGTAAATGAGCCCTTCCAGTAAAGGGTGAAGTGGAAAGGAACAGACAGTCTGGGGAGCTTTTAGCGACCCCAGCGAGGAGACAGTAGTGGTTGATGGTTCCGCAAGGTGCATTTTAAATGCTGATCGGACCATGTTAGTCAGAGACTGAACCCATAATCTTTCAGCTTGAGATGTTGAGAAAGGTTCCTCCACTGTTGATTCCTCTATAACAGAATCAACCTCATCCTGATCCCCTTCAGGCAGGTCGATCCCTGTATGGGACTGTTGCTCCGCTAACAGGCACTCTGAAGGAGGAGACGGAGATTGGGCGTGCTTTCCCTGTGACAGGGAGGCAGCGATCAATGTTGACAATCTCTCTTCTAATCCTCCCAGAGCTGAGGAAAAAACCTCCTCTGTTACATACACAGGAGCAGGTGAACTGAGGACAGCCACAGTACCAGGTACTCCTGCGGGGTCTCTACGGTCACTAACCTCTGAATTTTCAGGGGAGACTGGTGCAGCAGAAGCATGCCCAAGATCCTCAGAGCCCGATGGAGACCCCCTTCGCTTCCTGGAAGATTTAGTTCCGGAGCTTCTGGACGGCATATTCCTAAGCCCAAAGCTGAGGTATTCCAGCCGTAATACACCACTTTTACTGATAATAGTCTAGCACAATTGCTGCTATATAACAGTTGGTGTCTACTAAAGTGCCTTTCTAGGGGATGCCTCCATCAACCGCCTCTGTGTGCCTTATTTACTGTTGCTAGCTCTGTCTGTGCACTTCAATAGCCAGCTGTGATTGTGCCTTTAAACACGCTGAACGCCCGCACATGCGCAGTAGCGCCACGGCGCACACCGAGCGTCATCCACCAGCTCCGCCCCTTTTTCCAGATCGCCTCTATATATAGAGGCGCGTGCACGCGCTCGCGCGCGGGCACGTGCGCCTTCGGCGCTCTTTTAAAAAAAAATAAGGAGCTAGATGGGAGCCAGGGTTCCTGCCGCAGGGCCCGGGGATGGATGAGCGCAGCAACAGGGCAGAGGAGACAGCTTCCCAGCAGAGAACTTACCAACTGCCTGGATTTGACTTTGGAAGAAAAAAATCCATATTACAAGAAAAAAGAACCATAGCGGCCTCTAGTGTTTAACACAAGTACCTCGGTCTTACCATTTTTATTTTTTTTTTCTTGCCTACTATTAATTTTTTTTACATTTTCTTAGTAGTAACAGGCATGCACAGAATATTAGCGGGAATACCTTAGGTAACAGGCAGAAAGACAAATTAGGCTTGGGGGTCCCCCAATAGAACCAAGTTCCTGAGGGCCCCCACTTACCTTTTCCTCGCCGCAGGACTCTGTTTGGTCCACAGAAGCCCAAACTTCACCTATCACGGCAGGCATTGTAATTAAACCTTCTGGGACCGGGTTCCCAAGGATTCCACTCCCCTGGACCTGTATAGCACCCTGCACAGAAAACATCTTGGTCGTGGGTATGACCAGAGCTCTGGATCCCAGGGTCCAGCCCTCCTAAGAGAGGCATTACAGGCAAAACCTTGCTCTTCTCTTGCAAGGCCCGGGTACCGACCGTTTAGCTATGAAGCTTTTTTGGTCGGATCCGGAATTGCTTACTGAGGCCCAAAAGAACCTGTACGCAAGCTCAGTGAAAAACACATGTTACTTCTTGGCCAACACCTTAGACACTGGCAAAAAACTGAGGTACTCCCGGATGGGAGGGGCTTATATAGGGGAGGGTACTTCCGGTTTTGGAAGTTGCCAGTGCCAGCACCTGAAGGTATCTATATAACCCACATAGTAATGACTATGTCGCTCTGTGTCCCGTGATGTACGAGAAAGAAAATCTCCACAACAGTCCTCCCTTTTTTGTCATATGCCCCCCATGTGTCCATCGATGAAACTTGATCTGCTTCTTACACCTGGAAATTAATCAGTCCTTAGTCCATAAAAAGGAAAACACAGCTTGACATGTAGACTCTACTCTTCAGGGGCATGACTTATAAAGGAGGACACGACATGGTGAGCTGTAGTAATCGCCGATCGGTCTGTGATCCTCTGTGTCTTGTATGTGGGTTCGGCTTCGGGGCGTCTCATCAAGGAAACTCTGGTCACGCGTCAAATCAGGCAACAGGAGCACCTCGTCACGACATAGAAAGAATAGAAATAAAAACGACATGAGTATATATATTCCCACTTCCTTTAACCACGATCCGCTGTAAAATAAAAATTAGATCCCCAAAGATTCCCAGACCCTTAAAATAGACTCCCAACCTTCACATAGCTACAGCTCTGGCTTCAACAATTACATGAAGAACCCTATCCTTAACGGATGAGAATTGTTCAATCGTATCCCAAGCCCGAGCCCCCCCCCACCTTGTACATGCAGGACACCATGCCCAGACCTGGTCGGGGTTGGTGAACAAATCCCTTCTAGCTGTCCCTGCCATTCTTAATTTCTCGCGCCATCAGATCCTCGCGATCGGCCGCGACCTAAGATGTTGGAACAGCTTCACCATCACGCATTAACCTCTTGCTTTGGGGGAATTACTTTTATAAGCTGCAGATCCGCATAAACACCAAACTAAAGTTCAAACACACTTGTGGGCTGCCTAGATACCCAAACCAACAAGAGGCAGAGCTATTAAAACTAAAACCAATTTTACCCTCTAAAAAAATACATCGTTAGATTCCATTGACAAGTGTCTGTCTGGAGTCTTCACTAGTTTGTCAAAACTCCTCATACCCATAATAACATCATAAATGTCATGTACCTCTGTCATCGCTGGGGACTAAAACTCGGTGAAGACTCAGAACAGACCATCGGTCCTGTTCGCTTTCTGAGCTAGTCAGGACATACACTTTACATAATAACTTGGGATGCTTTTCACCGTTACCCTCGCTAAAATTTACTAAACAACAAAAATATAAATAAACAAAGATACTCCTCATTCTTTGGTGTGGTTGAGACGCTTCTTGCAGTGGCTAGCGTGGTCTCATCCCTCAAGCTTCTTTACAACGACCCAGTCACCTGGTTGGAAAGAATGTAAACTGATTATTAAGTCAGGGTCCAGGAGGGACTCGTGAACCCTGTGGTGGACATTTTGGAGTTCATGTCACAACGATCACACCCACCCCATCAGCCGAGAATATAAGTGACAGCTAATGAGGAGAGTACGACCCTGGTTTTGATTGACCTCCAAACAACCCTCATATGACAATAACCCAGACATCGGGACTGTGGTCACTGCATAACCTGTGCGTGGCTTACGATACCTGGAACCATTGACAAAAGGTTCTTAGCCTCTGGGATGGGAACCTACTTCACCAGACTGCTGCCGATTCAAATTCTATCAAAGAAAGACAGTCTTGGCACAAACTTGGTTAGAATTACAGAGGTTAACATTATTCGTTTGACAAAAAAAAACTGTCACTCTTACATTTATCACTTCTCCCCCCTTTTCTTCCTCATTACAGACTGAAGGAAGAAATGCGTGGTGCAGGAAAAAAGAAACAATGAAATAGCCTATGATACTTTTACCTCCCTTAGACTCATATTTATCCATATGTACAGCTGTCTACATACACCTGTTCTCTATGTACAAACTCCTTGGACCTGAAAAATACTTATAAGCAAAATCATTACTCTATCCTTCATATTTAACCTGCAAAGAATGATAAATTGTCAATGACATTCTTTCAAAACCGATTCAAACAAAACCCTCTGTAACCCTTACTTTTCCCGTTCCTACAAACATACAACAGCCGCGACGCATCGAAGGATCGCCGCGGTAAGTTCGAACATATTCACGTTACTACATACAAACATTCAGATACAAACGTGGGGGAGATACTTCATAGTTTCCAAAACCAAAAATGAAAAAAACAAAAACAGCCAGAATTCTCCCTTCACTCTTTCAGCAATAGAAAAAAAAAATACTATGGGACAAACATGAGAGCAGCTCGAGAACCTTCATGGACCAGCCATACAAAGTTCAAACAAACGGGCATGAGCCACCGTTCCTCATCATTACAGATTTCTGAAGCCGCAGCTCAACTACATCCATTCCAGAGGGATACCCAAAATAGTATCCTTGGACCACCTATGTTAATCTTTTTGGGGTTCAAAGGCCTTTGCCCCAAAACTAGGCTTTGTGCACTGTGTGACCGTCTGACTATGGGAAGCCTCCATTCCTTCCCTTTGCACAGACCTCCTTGTGTCCATGGCGATTCGAATCGGCTTATCGTCTTAAACCTGCGTCCAGGTTAAACCGTTGCACCCATTTTTGGAGATCACCGCCCGGTGTCTTCTTATACGGTGAATTGAAGAACTACAACCACTATATGGTCAAGTCCTCCAACTAGAAACCCTAACCGAGGCGTCAACTCTATGGCTCACGTTTAAGGGAACATACAGATGTGGTATAAAAAGCTGCGAGTATTGTGGCTTTATTAAAAAAGGTGATAAGGTCAAATCCTGCACCAATGGAAAAGTCTTCAACATTGCACAGTTCATAAATTGCAACACAAAATATGTAGTGTATGTTATCACATGTGAACTCTGCAATGTACAATATGTTGGGCGCACCATACGCAGACTTAGAGATCGTCTGCGAGATCACCTATATGACATAGAGATAAACAAGAAAACAAATGTGGCCCAACACTGGAACACTGCACATCTAAAAGACACCTCACATCTCCGCATACAGGGTATAGAGTATATGAAGGTCCCCATTGGGGGAGGAGATAAATTTAGGATGCTCTGTAAACGTGAGGTTTTCTGGATCTTTTCCTTACATACAAGGATACCATTGGGGTTGAACTTTGAGTGGGATGCGTCCCACTTTTATGAATAACTATATGATTTAACATCTCTAGAGCTGTGGTTGTGTTTACCCATTTTTCCCCTTTCCCCTTCCCTTCCCCCCTTTTTTCCTTCCCTTCCTTTCCCACTCTTTATTTTGCTTCCTCATTTAAATCAAACATACTTGTTTCCATTTACAAGAGTGAACCAGTTAACACAACCTTTAGCTTTAGGACACAAACCCCATATGTATATATATCCATACTCACGGAAGAGATACGGATGCAATACAGATCTTGGCAGTCTCCTGCCTTGTAGACACGCATCCGACCCACACTTTGGCTCACATGCCATTCTTTGGTCAATTTTTTGATTGTCTTCCCTTGCCTCCCTTTGTCCTTTTGTCTTTTGTCTTTTGTCTCTTGTCTCTCTCCTTTTCCTTCTCTTTGTTGCCCGTAGATCGGCCCCGCATCGGCCGATTCGTTAGGGTATTGGCGACATTTATATGTCATTACTGTGTTTCGTTTTGTTCACTTACACACTGCGACTGATCAATGGAACTAGAAACTCAGTGTCAATGTCCTTATTTTACCTAATAGGTTACATAAATCCAGAATCTCACACAGATTTATACCCATGGACGTAATCCGATTTTCAGCGGGTCGTGGCCTTAAAGACCATTGAATTGTCATTTTACTTAATAGGTTACATGATTTAGAAGTTTCATCTTCATTGTCCGGTGATCGGCCTTGCATTAGCCGACATGTGAGAGTTTTTTGCAACACTTAAGTGTCCCTACCGTTCTGTTTTGTCCATATACATACCATGGTTAATTAATGGAACCAAACTATGGTGTCCATATTTTCACTCATCGATTAACATATCTGGACATACAAACTAATATACTTAGTAGAAGACACACATACTTGAATACATGGGGTCATATGCTCAAGTATGAAACAGACACATGGGATTGCACACATATGTCAGGAATCTTGCCTGACTAAATTGCCACATAGACTTACAAAACATTATCAGTCCTTTTGCGCATTTCAGTTATGCTGTCATGCCTTTACTGCACCATATGATTTAGCTGGCCAAACCATGATATCCTCATAAAAACAAAATACAACTATAAAAATATAATAAAAATTATTTTAAAAAACAAAAAAACAATGGGAAACATATAAATAAATATAAATTCCCAATTAATCCCCATTAAAGATAAACTTTTGAAGTACATACCATGGATATTTACATCATTCTAAGATATGTAGTCAGCCCATTTACACAGCCTGCTTGCCATATACACACATTTAGCTATTGTGAGGGGGTTAGCTCGGCAGCGGGTGTGTGTGACCCCCGGGATGGGCTCCCCACACAAAAACAGGCCCAGCAAACGGAGGTTGTGGTTTTCAAAATCAAAAAAAAGGTGCGGTTTATTTTCTATTTACAGTGACAAAACACAGCAAAGCCAAAAGAAACATAAACAAAATAAATCCTGGTCAACTTGACCTCTGACTAAACATACAGGTTTCCTAACTAACAACTGGGATCAGCCTAGTGCTGTCCTAGTCCCTAAGTCCCTGGTTTTAAATGTCCAAGCAAATAGCCACACAGGCTTTGTCTCACCGCACAAGGGTTCACTCTCTCCAGGAAGTCCACACAGGTCTGCTTCCAGGCATGAGCTAACATCTAATGAAGCTGGGAGTTCTTATAGAGGCCTAAATGAGCTGACAAGCTTCAGCTGGTCTCATCAACTCCCTGTCTGCACGACGCCCCACACTCTCCCTAGAGGTATGAGTCATCCATGAGCCCACTATCCTCAGCTGGGCTTATACAACTCTCCACCTAGTTGTATAAGTCGGCGTAAAGCCTGAATCTGGGCGAAATATATCTACCCCCCTGGATGCAACCAGGTGACTTTACCTTCCTGCTGTCACATACCCCCCCTCTTGTTTTAACCTCGGGGTTGGAACACCAGCAATCAGGCATTCATGTACTCGAGACAAAGCATCCACATTCCCCATTTGAACGCCAGGGCGATGCTTTACTGTGAAGTTGAATTCCTGGAGGGCCAGGAACCACCTATTCACTCTTCTATTTGTTTCCTTGTTTTGAGCCATCCACTTTAACGGAGCGTGATCCGTAACCATGTCAAAGTGCCTACCTAGCAGGTAGTACCGAAGGGAATCTAGAGCCCACTTCACCGCTAAACACTCCTTTTCAACGGTGGCGTAATTTACCTCATGGGACTTCAACTTCCTGCTGAGGTAAATGACTGGGTGCTCTTCCCCGTTCCAGACCTGGGACAATACTGCTCCAAACCCCACATCTGACGCATCACTTTGTACGACAAAGTCTTTAGAGAAGTCGGGTGAGTACAACACTGGCTGGCTACATAAGGCTTGTTTCAAGAATTGGAATGCTGCCTCAGCCTCGGGGGTCCATTTAATCATGACCGACCCTTTCCCCTTCGTTAGGTTGGTTAGGGGCACAGCCTTAGAAGCAAAGTGGGGAATGAATCGCCGATAATACCCCGCGATTCCCAGAAAGGCTCGTACCTGCTTCTTGCTGTTGGGACGTGGCCAACTCTGGATGGCCTCGACTTTGTTGAGTTGGGGTTTTATTACTCCCCTCCCAATGGTGTACCCAAGATATTTGGCCTCCTCCTGCCCAATGGTACACTTCTTGGGGTTAGCCGTAAACCCCGCTTCCCGAACAGAGTCCAGGACTGCTTGCACTTTTGGCAGATGTGAGGCCCAATCTGTGCTATGGACAATTACGTCATCCAGGTAAGCCGCAGCATACTTCCGATGGGGCCTCAGCATCTGGTCCATTTTCCGCTGGAATGTGGCCGGTGCATTCTGTAACCCGAACGGCATTCTTTTATATTGGAACGCCCCGTCTGGGGTTACAAATGCGGTTTTCTCTTTGGCCAATTTGGCCAGGGGGATTTGCCAATACCCTTTTGTGAGGTCAAGAGTCGTCATGTATCGGGCTGTTCCCAGCCGGTCGATCAACTCATCTATACGTGGCATGGGGTAGGTGTCAAATTTTGTAACTTTGTTCAACTGACGAAAATCGTTACAAAATCGCCAGCTCCCATCCGGTTTAGGCACCAACACAATGGGACTAGACCAATCACTTTGGGACTCCTCTATCACCCCTAAGTTCAGCATTTTCTGTACTTCCTCCCGTATTGCCTCCCTTCGGGCCTCTGGGATCCGATAGGGTTTTAACTTCACCCTTTCACCGGGCGGGGTAATGATGTCATGCTCTACCCCAGATGTTTGTCCCGGCAGCTCAGAGAATACCTCCTTGTTGCGAAGCACAAACTCCTTAACCTCCTGTTGTTGGGGTTGTGACAAGGTGGCTGCTATTCCAACCTCAGGAATCACGCAACCAGTTTGAGCTGGTGACCAAGTGTCTGCGACTAGGGACTCTCTATCCCTCCAGGCTTTCAACAGATTAACGTGATAGATCTGTTCGGGCTTTCGCCTTCCTGGTTGTCTGACCTTGTAATTCACTTCGCTCACTTTTTCCATTATCTCGTAGGGGCCTTGCCATTTGGCAAGGAATTTACTTTCAACCGTAGGGACAAGTACCAGTATCCTATCCCCCGGGGAAAAGGTACGGGTCTTGGCTCCACGGTTGTACACTCTCTGCTGTGCTAACTGCGCTTGGGCCAAATGTTCCTTCACGATGGGCATTACCTGTGCAATTCGGTCTTGCATCAGGGCGACATGCTCAATCACACTCCTGTGGGGAGAACTCTCACTTTCCCAAGTTTCCTTGGCAATATCCAACAGCCCTCTTGGTTGTCTCCCATACAGTAACTCAAAGGGGGAGAATCCCGTAGAGGATTGGGGCACCTCCCTAATAGCAAACATCAGATAAGGAAGTAGACAGTCCCAATCCTTTCCATCTCTATCCACCACTTTCTTCAACATTTGTTTTAGGGTTTTGTTGAATCTTTCAACCAGCCCATCGGTTTGGGGGTGATACACAGATGTACGTAATTGCGTCACTTTGAACAATTTACACAGCTCCTTCATAACCCGGGACATAAAGGGTGTACCTTGGTCCGTAAGCAGTTCTTTACAAATACCCACCCGGCTAAACACAAGAGATAGCTCTTTGGCTATGGTTTTGGCCGAGGTATTTCGGAGAGGGATCGCTTCTGGATAACGGGTGGCATAGTCCATTATAACTAATATGTACTGGTGCCCCCTAGCGGACTTGATTATAGGACCTACCAAATCCATGGCGATCCTCTCAAACGGGACCTCAATGATGGGTAGAGGGACCAGCGGGCTACGGAAATGTGGCATCGGGGCCGACCTCTGACACACAGGGCAGGAGGAACAATAATTTTCTATGTCCTTCATCACCCCCGGCCAATAGAATCTCTGTAATACCCTCTCTCGGGTTTTCTCTGTCCCCAGATGACCTCCAAGAATGTGCCCATGGGCCAACTCCAACACCAACTTCCTGTAAGGTTTGGGCACCACAAGCTGCTCAACGGTTTCTTCTGCCCTTTTTGCCACCCGATACAGTAGGTCCTTCTCTACGCTGAAGTATGGGTAAGTGCAGGTATTATCTGGGTTCACTAACTCGCCATCTATTTTCACTACGTTTTCCCGTGCCTTTATTAGGGCGGGGTCTTTCAACTGTTCTGTGGCAAAGTTTTCCCTGTGAACCTCAAGATCAGAAAACTCCACAGACGGTAGGTTTTCGTCTGAGGAGGTGGGCTCCTCTCCAGTTTCTTGAGTCTCCCCTGCCAATACTGATAAGGGAAATTCCGGAGAGTCCTCACCACTCTCAGGGGAGTTCTGGCTATCACATTCCTGGTACATAGGGGCACCAGTGGGGGGCTCAGGATCATCCCACAGTTCCCAGAACTTCGGAAAATCCCTTCCCACAATGGCATCATGCGGTAACTGAGATACTAAGCCCACTGGATGAGAGAGGGTACCTTTGGGGGTCTCGAAACACACTGTAGTCACTGGATACTCTCGGGTGTCCCCATGCACACAAATAACAGCTACCTTGCTATTCCCAGAGACCTCTGTTTTAACTAACTCAGCCTTTATCAGGGTCAAAAGGCTACCTGAATCCAGCAATACCACAACATTTCTACCATTAACACACATTTTGCATAAATGTTTCTCAGTTCCTCGAATGGCAGTGCATGCGACTGTCGCACACAGCGACTGACGTCTGCCCATCAGAAAGTCACACTGCATGGGTTCCTCCACAACCGGGCAATTGGCTGCAATATGTCCTGCTTGCCGGCAGCGGTAGCAAACGATCCTTCTTGCCGCCTCTTGAGCCGCTGATTTCCCAGGCTGTTCTCGCCGAACTTGGGGTAGAGCTCCCACCCTCTCACTCTCTCCACCCTCACCCCTTGGAATCCTCTTATCCGCCCCTGGGGATGGTCTGGTCTTAGGGTGGAAAGTCCGAGTGTCTCTGGAAGAGGCCGTCAGGTTCTCTGTAGCCAAGTATTTCTCCACACGATCCACAAGACCATCGGCCGTCTCTGGGTCTCCATGGCTTACCCACTTTTGGATGGCAGTAGGAAGAGCTCTCAAAAACCGATCCATTACAACACGTTCCACAATCTTTGGTGCGGACAAAGTCTCTGGCTGTAGCCACTTTCTGCTCAGGTGAATGAGATCATACATTTGAGACCTGGGGGGTTTTCCAAGCTGGAAAGTCCAGTTATGCACACGCTGAGCCCGGACAGCCTGGGTGACACCCAGCCTTGCCAATATTTCAGCTTTTAGCATCACATAGTCTTTTGCTTGGTCAGGCTCTAGGTCATAGTAAGCCTTCTGCGATTCACCAGTTAACAGAGGAGCCACCAGTCCAGCCCACTGCTCCTCAGGCCACTTTTCTCTTTCAGCAGTCCTTTCAAATGTGGTCAAAAATACCTCTGGATCATCCTCTCCAGTCATTCTTGTCAATAAATGACTCACCCCAAAGGACGCGGTATTAGTGGGACGGCTTTCCTCACTGGTCTGCGGACGTTGCTGCATTACTGCTTCCATTTGTTGTAGTCTCTGCTCTTGCTTCTGTAACAGGTCTATGAAGCGGGCCTCAGATTGCTGCTGGGCTTGTTGCTGAGCTTCCAGACTCTGTTGGTGAGCTTGCTGCTGGGCTGCAAGGCTCTGTTGATGAGCTTGCTGCTGGGCTGCGAAGTTCTGTTGTTGAGCTGCAAGGCTCTGTTGATGAGCTGCAAGGCTCTTTTGCAAACCTGCATTTGTCTGCTGTTGATTGGCATTTGCTAGAGCCAGCTGCTTCAGTATCTCCTCCATGCTGGCTTAAAAAAAAACTGCCACTGGTTCTCCACCAACTGTGAGGGGGTTAGCTCGGCAGCGGGTGTGTGTGACCCCCGGGATGGGCTCCCCACACAAAAACAGGCCCAGCAAACGGAGGTTGTGGTTTTCAAAATCAAAAAAAAGGTGCGGTTTATTTTCTATTTACAGTGACAAAACACAGCAAAGCCAAAAGAAACATAAACAAAATAAATCCTGGTCAACTTGACCTCTGACTAAACATACAGGTTTCCTAACTAACAACTGGGATCAGCCTAGTGCTGTCCTAGTCCCTAAGTCCCTGGTTTTAAATGTCCAAGCAAATAGCCACACAGGCTTTGTCTCACCGCACAAGGGTTCACTCTCTCCAGGAAGTCCACACAGGTCTGCTTCCAGGCATGAGCTAACATCTAATGAAGCTGGGAGTTCTTATAGAGGCCTAAATGAGCTGACAAGCTTCAGCTGGTCTCATCAACTCCCTGTCTGCACGACGCCCCACACTCTCCCTAGAGGTATGAGTCATCCATGAGCCTACTAGCCTCAGCTGGGCTTATACAACTCTCCACCTAGTTGTATAAGTCGGCGTAAAGCCTGAATCTGGGCGAAATATATCTACCCCCCTGGATGCAACCAGGTGACTTTACCTTCCTGCTGTCACACTATGTATACACTACAGTCTTAACAGTGTATTAAATGGTTGGAGTTCACACCCAATATGATCGTTCAATCGATCTGTCACTTATTACATCCAACCAATAACATCTGCTATTTCATATCATTGGTTTTCAATAAGATATGACTTTCAGGCTTAAACTCCATCAAATTTTATTATAGTAGAATATTGTAGATATATAACTCAGAGGTTTATACTTGGCCTCCTAAACACGGTGCACAGACAAATAACAATAATTACAATTTAATAACAGATTTGGCTACCCAACATTACATTATGTCAGCACAAGATTCTTCCCTATAATATTTGTGTTGTTCTGTTTCTCTCTTTCTCTTTCTTTTTTTTTTTTGTTCAATATATTTTTATTGAGAAAGATATATAAGCATCTCAATCAAATGAAGTACATTGGAACAGAGAGGGGTACACTGGGCAAACGTGTGAAAATAATCACTCATGAGTATAGTAGAGACATTAAGAGTGACCCAGCAAACCAAATTAAAATAACAATATAAAAGCATAAAAAGAGAAACAAAAAAGGGGGGAGAAAGAGAGAAGTGCAAGAGAGAAAGGTGGGATGGGGGGGAGGGAGAAGAAGGAAGGAAGTTGGCACACATGGCAGCAAAAGATTAATATTTGGCATGTGCTAATATTGAATTTAATCCTTATATAGAAATAAAATCCACATCATTTACATACATAAGACTGAGACATCAAGGGCCTGGGTTGTTCAGGGGGAAGAAGAAATTATGTCCTTATAACATTGGGTAGATAGGAAGGAGGACCACGGGGCCCAGGTTAGAGTAAATTGTTTGGTAGTGTCTCTCGCAATGTGGGTGAGGTCTTCCATGAGGTAAACGTCAGAGACTCTTTGCAGCCAACACTTAGTGGACGGAGATGTAGATTGACCCCAAAGCACAGGAATGAGAGCCTTAGCCGTGTTAAGAAGATGTGGAATCAGCGAGCGTTTATATCTACCTATTGACATTGAGGTAGCATGGAAAAGCACTGTCCAAGGATCCAAAGGTAACTTGATCTCAGTGATCTGGTGAATAAGGTCTATTACCGCGGACCAGTAAGGGCGAATGATCGGGCAGAACCACCAGATGTGAGCATGGGTGGCCTCCTGTCCGCAATTTCTCCAGCATAGCGGGGAGTTGGAAGGGAACATGCGGTTTCATTTAACAGGTGTATGATGCCATCTAGTGATGAGTTTGAAGTTAGAGTCAGCCATGGAAGAAGCTAGAGAGGAGGTATGCGTAAGAAGTAAAACTTTATCCTTTGTCTTATCTGTGAGAACAACACCCAGGTCACGCTCCCAACTGGTCAGATACTGCGGGTGGGTAGGATTTTGCAAGTTGATAAGCGCTTTGTAAAATAGGGCAATACCGTGGAGAGGGGGATCCTTATGAAGGAACACATGTTCAATGCCATTCAGATCTTGGATTCCCCGTAGTGGTTGGGGGAGTGTTTGAAGAAAGCAGCTCAGTTGAGTATATCTCCACTTATCCATAAACTTTGGTGGTCCATGGCCTAGTAGTTCAGACAAAGTTTTAAGTGTATTGGAGTTTAAAACATGGTGCAAGAGGAGGGGGCCTCCAGGCGACCAGGATTGGAAACCCGGGTCTAAGGATCCTGGTACAAAGTAGTTATGATTCAGGAGAGGAGTTAGCGGGGAGTTATAAGGCCATAAGAATTTCCTATGAAGGCCATCCCAGACGTCTAGAGAGGATACGGTAATAGGTGAGGTATTGTGGCCTAGGGTTCTAAAAGATTGTGGTATCCACGGAGCAGAGGAAAGGTCAGAGTCACACAGGGCATATTCCAGCTGTACCCAGAGTTTAGAAGCAAAGGCATATTTCCAATCTGCTATACGTGACAGAATGACAGCATGATAATAAGTCCTAAAATCGGGCAGGGATAATCCCCCAGAGCGCTTGGTCCGAAATAGGACCTTCCTAGAGACTCTGGGGTGACCATCCCTCCAAATAAAGCGGGTAACCATGGTCTGCAATAAAGTAAAGAAGCCTACAGGAATCTTTAAGGGAATCATTTGAAGGATAAATAGAACGCGAGGAAGTATGTTCATCTTAACTATGTTCACCTTCCCTAGCCATGAATGTGAGAGGGAGGACCATTTTCTGAGATCAGCTCTTATGTTATTAAGAAGAGGAATATAGTTATATCTAAAAAGGGATTGGAGGTGAGGAGTTAAGTATATGCCAAGGTATTTCATGCGTGAGGTTTCCCAGCGAAAGGGAAATAGGGGCTTCAGCTGATCAACTACTGGTGGAGGTACCGAAATATTTAGAATTTCAGATTTTGACAGATTAATTTTAAAATTGGATAGCATTTGGAAGGTAGAGAATTCCGACATCAAGTTAGGTAATGAAATGCGTGGTTGTTGAATAAAAAATAATATGTCGTCAGCATAGGCTGCGTATTTATGGGATCTACAACCAACTTGAATGCCATGTATACTTCTATTATGTCTAATTGTGGCCAAAAAGGGTTCCAGAGAGATAGCAAAAAGGAGAGGAGATAAAGGACAACCTTGTCTTGTTCCATTATGTAGTGTAAATGGGTCGCTCAGGGAGCCATTAATCCGGATCTGCGCAGTAGGGTCAGAGTAGAGAGAAGAAATACAGTGAAACATTCTGGGGCCCAAACCGAAATAGCGGAGAGTGGTTTTGAGGTAGTCCCAGTCCACCCTGTCAAACGCCTTTTCGGCGTCCGTAGAAAGGAGGAGGGCGGACCGGGAGCACCTACGCACATAGTGGATCAGGGACAAAGCGCGTAGCGAGTTGTCCCTGGCCTCTCTGTTAGGGATAAATCCAGTTTGATCAGCCGAAACCCAATGGGATAGAAAGGGAAGTAGCCTGTTAGCCAAAACCTTAGAATAGAGTTTAGTGTCGATGTTTAAGAGGGAAATAGGTCTATAACTACTGCACAGAGTGGGATCCTTGTCAGATTTGGGGATAACAGTAATATGAGCGGCTAGTGATTCCGGACGAAGGCCAGATTTGAGGGAGATGGAATTTGCGTATGCCGTAAGATGAGGAAGAAGGATGTCACTAAAGGTTTTGTAGTATAAAACCTCTTTTTCTCTTTCATATGATTTTCCAAATGATTCCACTTTTTTATTTTATACTATCTCATTTCAGTGAGATTTTTAACCCCTAATGTTACAACCTTTTCTCCTTTTTTCTTCATACATATATTTATATATAATTCTCTACATAAGCATATATATTTGTTCACGTCTTTTTGGGTCACGACAAAGACCCGATCACGCACGTATTAGTATACATCACCACTAGTTTACGTGACTAATGTCACTTTTTTCATCGCCCGAGAATACACAATCATACACCTGTCATGTTTGCACTTCATATAGAATATAAATTTACGATACACCCTGTGAGGGGGTTAACTCGGTAGCGGGTGTGTGTGACCCCCTGGTTGGGCTCCCCACACAAAAACAGGGCCAGCAGACGGAGGTTGTGGTTTTCAAAATCAAAAGGTGCGGTTTATTTCTCTATGTACAGTGACAAAAACACAGCAAAGCCAAAAAGAAACATAAACAAAATAAATCCTGGTCAGTTTGACCTCTGACTAAACATGCAGGTTTCCTAAACTAACAACTGGGATCAGCCTGGTGCTGTCCTAGTCCCTAAGTCCCTGGTTTAGTAAAAGTCCAAACAAATAGCCACACAGGCTTTGCCTCACCGCACAGGGGTTCACTCTCCCTAGACAGTCCACACAGGTCTGGTTCCAGGCATGAGCTAACACCTAATGAATCTGGGAGTTCTTATAGAGGCCTAAATGAGCTGACAAGCTTCAGCTGGTCTCATCAACTCCCTGTCTGCACGACGCCCAGCCCTCTCCCTAGAGGTATGAGTCATCCATGAGCCCACTAGCCTTATACAACTCTCCACCTAGTTGTATAAGTCGGCGTAAAGCCTGAATCTGGGCGAAATATATCTACCCCCCTGGATGCAACCAGGTGACTTTACCTTCCTGCTGTCACATACCCCCCCCCCCCTCTTGTTTTAACCTCGGGGTTGGAACACCAGCAATCAGGCATTCATGTACTCGAGACAAAGCATCCACATTCCCCATTTGAACGCCAGGGCGATGCTTTACTGTGAAGTTGAATTCCTGTAGGGCCAGGAACCACCTATTCACTCTTCTATTTGTCTCCTTGTTTTGAGCCATCCACTTTAACGGAGCGTGATCCGTAACCATGTCAAAGTGCCTACCTAGCAGATAGTACCGAAGGGAATCTAGAGCCCACTTCACCGCTAAACACTCCTTTTCAACCGTGGCGTAATTTACCTCATGGGACTTCAACTTCCTGCTGAGGTAAATGACTGGGTGCTCTTCCCCGTTCCAGACCTGGGACAATACTGCTCCTAACCCCACATCTGACGCATCACTTTGTACGACAAAGTCTTTAGAGAAGTCGGGTGAGTACAACACTGGCTGGCTACATAAGGCTTGTTTCAAGAATTGGAATGCTGCCTCAGCCTCGGGGGTCCATTTAATCATGACCGACCCTTTCCCTTTCGTCAGGTTGGTTAGGGGCACAGCCTTAGAAGCAAAGTGGGGAATGAAGCGCCGATAATAACCCGCGATTCCCAGAAAGGCCCGTACCTGCTTCTTGCTGTTGGGACGTGGCCAACTCTGGATGGCCTCGACTTTGTTGAGTTGGGGTTTTATCACTCCCCTGCCAATGGTGTACCCAAGATATTTGGCCTCCTCCTGCCCAATGGTACACTTCTTGGGGTTAGCCGTAAACCCCGCTTCCCGGATAGAGTCTAGGACTGCTTGCACTTTTGGCAGATGTGAGGCCCAATCTGTGCTATGGACAATTACGTCATCCAGGTAAGCCGCAGCATACTTCCGATGGGGCCTCAGTATCTGGTCCATTTTCCGCTGGAATGTGGCCGGCGCATTCTGTAACCCGAACGGCATTCTCTTATATTGGAACGCCCCGTCTGGGGTTACAAATGCGGTTTTCTCTTTGGCCGACTTGGCCAGGGGAATTTGCCAATACCCTTTTGTGAGGTCAAGAGTCGTCATGTACCGGGCTGTTCCCAGCCGGTCGATCAACTCATCTATACGTGGCATGGGGTAGGTGTCAAATTTTGTAACTTTGTTCAACTGACGAAAATCGTTACAAAATCGCCAGCTCCCATCCGGTTTAGGCACCAACACAATGGGACTAGACCAATCACTTTGGGACTCCTCTATCACCCCTAAGTTCAGCATTTTCTGTACTTCCTCCCGTATTGCCTCCCGTCGGGCCTCTGGGATCCGATAGGGTTTTAACTTCACCCTTTCACCGGGCGGGGTAATAATATCATGCTCTACCCCAGATGTTTGTCCCGGCAGCTCAGAGAACACCTCCTTGTTGCGAAGCACAAACTCCTTAACCTCCTGTTGTTGGGGTTGTGACAAGGTGGCTGCTATTCCAACCTCCGGAATCACGCAACCAGTTTGAGCTGGTGACCAAGTTTCTGCGACTAGGGACTCTCTATCCCTCCAGGCTTTCAACAGATTAATGTGATATATCTGTTCGGGCTTTCGCCTTCCTGGTTGTCTGACCTTGTAATTCACTTCGCTCACTTTTTCCATTATCTCGTAGGGGCCTTGCCATTTGGCAAGGAATTTACTTTCAACCGTAGGGACAAGTACCAATATCCTATCCCCCGGGGAAAAGGTACGGGTCTTGGCTCCACGGTTGTACACTCTCTGCTGTGCCAACTGCGCTTGGGCCAAATGTTCCCTCACGATGGGCATTACCTGTGCAATTCGATCTTGCATCAGGGCGACATGCTCAATCACACTCCTGTGGGGAGAACTCTCACTTTCCCAAGTTTCCTTGGCAATATCCAACAGCCCTCTTGGGTGTCTCCCATACAGTAACTCAAAGGGGGAGAATCCCGTAGAGGATTGGGGCACCTCCCTAATAGCAAACATCAAATAAGGAAGTAGACAGTCCCAATCCCTTCCATCTCTATCCACCACTTTCTTCAACATTTGTTTTAGGGTTTTGTTGAATCTTTCAACCAGCCCATCGGTTTGGGGGTGATACACAGATGTACGCAATTGCGTCACTTTGAACAATTTACACAGCTCTTTCATAACCCGGGACATAAAGTGTGTACCTTGGTCCGTAAGCAGTTCTTTACAAATACCCACCCGGCTAAAAACAAGAGATAGCTCTTTGGCTATGGTTTTGGCCGAGGTATTTCTGAGAGGGATCGCTTCTGGATAACGGGTGGCATAGTCCATTATAACCAATATGTACTGGTGCCCCCTAGCGGACTTGATTATAGGACCTACCAAATCCATTGCGATTCTCTCAAACGGGACCTCAATGATGGGTAGAGGGACCAGCGGGCTACGGAAATGTGGCATCGGGGCCGACCTCTGACACACAGGGCAGGAGGAACAATAATTTTCTATGTCCTTCATCACCCCAGGCCAATAGAATCTCTGTAATACCCTCTCTCGGGTTTTCTCTGTCCCCAGATGACCTCCAAGAATGTGCCCATGGGCCAACTCCAACACCAACTTCCTGTAAGGTTTGGGCACCACAAGCTGCTCAACGGTTTCTTCTGCCCTTTTTGCCACCCGATACAGTAGGTCCTTCTCTACGCTGAAGTATGGGTAAGTGCAGGTATTATCTGGGTTCACTAACTCGCCATCTATTTCCACTACGTTTTCCCGTGCCTTTATTAGGGCGGGGTCTTTTAACTGTTCTGTGGCAAAATTTTCCCTGTGAACCTCCAGATCAGAAAACTCCACAGACGGTAGGTTTTCGTCTGAGGAGGTGGGCTCCTCTCCAGTTTCTTGAGTCTCCCCTGCCAATACTGACAAGGGAAATTCTGGAGAGTCCTCACCACTCTCAGAGGAGTTCTGGCTATCACATTCCTGGTACATAGGGGCACCAGTGGGGGGCTCAGGATCATCCCACAGTTCCCAGAACTTCGGAAAATCCCTTCCCACAATGGCATCATGCGGTAATTGAGATACTAACCCCACTGGATGAGAGAGGGTACCTTTGGGGGTCTCGAAACACACTGTAGTCACTGGATACTCTCGGGTGTCCCCATGCACACAAATAACAGCTACCTTGCTATTCCCAGAGACCTCTGTTTTAACTAATTCAGCCTTTATCAGGGTCACAAGGCTACCTGAATCCAGTAATACCACAACATTTCTACCATTAATACACATTTTGCATAAATGTTTCTCAGTTCCCCGAATGGCAGTGCATGCGACTGTCGCACACAGCGACTGACGTCGGTCCGTCAGAAAGTCACATTGCATGGGTTCCTCCACAACCGGGCAATTTGCTGCAATATGTCCCGCTTGCCGGCAGCGGTAGCAAACAATCCATTTGGCTGCCTCTTGAGCCCCTGACTTCCCAGGCTGTTCTCGCCAAACTTTGGGTAGAGCTCCCACCCTCTCACTCTCTCCACCCTCACCCCTTGGAATCCTCTTATCCGCCCCTGGGGATGATCTGGTCTTAGGGTGGAAAGTCCGAGAGTCTCTGGAAGAGGCCGTCAGGTTCTCTGTAGCCAAGTATTTCTCTACACGATCCACAAGACCACCGACCGTCTCTGGGTCTCCATGGCTTACCCACTTTTGGATGGCAGTAGGAAGAGCTCTCAAAAACCGATCCATTACAACACGTTCCACAATCTCTGGTGCGGACAAAGTCTCTGGCTGTAGCCACTTCCTGCTCAGGTGAATGAGATCATACATTTGAGACCTGGGGGGTTTTCCAAGCTGGAAAGTCCAGTTATGCACACGCTGAGCCCGGACAGCCAGGGTGACACCCAGCCTTGCCAATATTTCAGCTTTTAGCATCACATAGTCTTTTGCTTGGTCAGGCTCTAGGTCATAGTAAGCCTTCTGCGATTCACCAGTTAACAGAGGAGCCACCAGTCCAGCCCACTGCTCCTCAGGCCACTTTTCTCTTTCAGCAGTCCTTTCAAATGTGGTCAAAAATACCTCTGGATCATCCTCTCCAGTCATTTTTGTCAATAAACGACTCACCCCAAAGGACGCGGTATTAGTGGGACGGCTTTCCTCACTGGTCTGCGGACGTTGCTGCATTACTGCTTCCATTTGTTGTAGTCTCTGCTCTTGCTTCTGTAATAGGTCTATGAAGCGGGCCTCAGATTGCTGCTGGGCTTGTTGCTGAGCTTCCAGACTCTGTTGGTGAGCTTGCTGCTGGGCTGCAAGGCTCCTTTGTAAACCTGCATTTGTCTGCTGTTGATTGGCATTTGCTAGAGCCAGCTGTTTCAGTATCTCCTCCATGCTGGCTTAAAAAAACTGCCACTGGTTCTCCACCAACTGTGAGGGGGTTAACTCGGTAGCGGGTGTGTGTGACCCCCTGGTTGGGCTCCCCACACAAAAACAGGGCCAGCAGACGGAGGTTGTGGTTTTCAAAATCAAAAGGTGCGGTTTATTTCTCTATGTACAGTGACAAAAACACAGCAAAGCCAAAAAGAAACATAAACAAAATAAATCCTGGTCAGTTTGACCTCTGACTAAACATGCAGGTTTCCTAAACTAACAACTGGGATCAGCCTGGTGCTGTCCTAGTCCCTAAGTCCCTGGTTTAGTAAAAGTCCAAACAAATAGCCACACAGGCTTTGCCTCACCGCACAGGGGTTCACTCTCCCTAGACAGTCCACACAGGTCTGGTTCCAGGCATGAGCTAACACCTAATGAATCTGGGAGTTCTTATAGAGGCCTAAATGAGCTGACAAGCTTCAGCTGGTCTCATCAACTCCCTGTCTGCACGACGCCCAGCCATCTCCCTAGAGGTATGAGTCATCCATGAGCCCACTAGCCTTATACAACTCTCCACCTAGTTGTATAAGTCGGCGTAAAGCCTGAATCTGGGCGAAATATATCTACCCCCCTGGATGCAACCAGGTGACTTTACCTTCCTGCTGTCACAACCCATACATGGATATTAATTCGGACATCACATAGCAGAACATTGCAACAAGGGCCGGTTTGCGGCAATATAGTACATGGACTAACCTGCTCATTTGTGACATTCACGTTGTTTCATTTCATTGCACTTTCTTCCATTTCACTTGTTTTCACTTTTCAGCTCTTTCCTTCATGCCCTTTCTCCGACATTCACACAGCACTCCCCCACACATGCAGCACCATTAGCACCATGTATTCCCGTTTGTTCCCTGGTTTTCCGGTTCAAACTTGAGGTCTCTATCCACATTAAATTTCTTTATTCACACTCATTCATGCATAGCAATCACAGGTCCATGTTTTTACACGTAGCACATATACACTTTCACAGATGACATCTACATTAATAACATCTTCCCCAACTGAACCTTTTAAATGTGTACCCTATATACTGTGTATATCTCGAGGGCGGGTGATCTATATATTTATATTTTCATGTCATACACGTGCGTTTCTTTATATATATATATATATTACATATGTTTTATATATTCTTTATATATGTATGTTTAGTTTAACAGGTTTGGGACCACAAGTGGGTACACAATAACACAATGTGCATGTACATATGTGTGTCTTGTGATTAGAGATTTTTTGATTTTCTGATTGTATTTTATTTCCCAATTGAACTGATTGAACACATCTGTGGCTCAATCAGGTGGCCAATTGGAGTCTTAATTATCTTCCCTTCACTATGCATTTGTGAGTATATATTGGAGGTGTCTTAGAAGTGTTAGTTAGCTATGATTAAGCGCTGAAGTTCAGCGTGAAACGCGTCAGTTCACATTAGCTGTTACCTTTGCTGTGCCATGTATTCATTGTTTTCATCTTAATTTTAATAAAAGAACAAACATTTTTTTGGAGTGCGGCAGTCCAAGGTCTTTCACTATTTTTGCATTGCTACATGCATTGGCTGCACCCTTGGTCTTGGATCCTGTGAGGAGATCATCAGCTGCACCTGAGCGGTAACTTCCCTTTTTCTATGGCTTGTTGTCCCAACACTTTTGGAACTACAGCAACAACCACAGATCAACCCCCGAATTAGGCCTCTACCCCTCACAGTGCATGCATACACAAGCATTTTCCACTATACACCCATACACTGCGTTGTCAGACTAAACCTCACAGAACACTTACGCCAGTTTACCACCTGCAGAACAATGTGGCTTCTCTCTGTATCTAGATGATAAAACAATGGTGATGCCCTCCCCTGTTTTGCTTTCTACCCAAAACTGTATTACAGTACAAAACTTCACAAAACTGGAACAAAATATAAAACACTTTTAAATGCAAAAATGTTTTTCTATTTTCCTTCCAAACACAAATCTCATTGCTCACCTTTAAAAACCCCAAGCTCCTCCCACCAACTTTCTGCTGATATATAAATGCTGAAAAGAAACTTCCGGTTATGCTCAGCTACTTAAAAAAACCAAACTGGTTTATTTACATATCAATTGTTCAGGAAGAGGGAGGGGGAGGGGAGGCCTTAGCCCTAATCGCCTTGTCTATCAAGACTTCAAAAAAAATCCATGGCTACACATCATATATATTTCAACCATTTAAAACCTTGTCAAGGAAATTATGGAATAAACCCCCGTTTGCAAATGGGAGGGAATCCCCCCTGACCCACATTCCCTGGAAGTCAGACCATAAGTTGGGACTCAAAATACAAACTCCTGCCAAAAGATGGCTATACAGTACAAGTTCCAAAAAATGAATTGCCCTCTGGGAAACTCCCAAATATTTAAACATAAAAAACACATCATTGTACAAAAACTCTGTTAGTCTTACAATCTATCAAAATTCAGTGTAAAGTGAAGTTTTTCTTAAAACCAAAATCCAATCCAAAAAAAACGCTGCTCATATACTGCAAAGTCAGCTGACCCTGCAATAGCTTACATTCACTTAAATGAAAACAGAGAAACCTTCCTCCTAACACCATCTGCATGGAGTTTGCATGTTGTCCCTGTCTCTGCGTTGGCCTCCCCCCACACTCCAACTGCTGGTAGGTCAGCCAGATCCCATCCATAAATAGGCCCCAGCATGTGCGTGTGTCTGCAAGCACGTTGTGGCCCCTCGGGGTAAAACCGCACTCTCAAGATACCACTCTACTCAACTCAAAAGGCGATGCTTAAAAAAACTATTTAATCTAGCAAACGCATAAAACAGGACAAAACTGCGCCAATCAACAAATACCAACACAGTATCCAGGGGCTGATGTGCACCAACCACTAGATACCAAAAAAACAATGGCCAATGATTATAAAACATATGACAAAAGTCCAGATGAATGCCCAGATGATGCAATAAAACCCCCAAAAATTAAACCACAATACTGAATCATAGAGCTAAAAATGATGGATTAATAGTCCCACTGCAAAGGCATAAATCCTGCAAAATCACAAGCTGAGATCAGCAGATGACCGTGCAACACACAGTGACATCAGCAAACAAAGGTAAGGCAACAGCCTACCAGAGGCAAGCCCATGAATGGTGGATGAACCATCGCAAGCCTCATGGACAACAACAACAATGGCGCCATGCAATTTTTCCCACCAAAACTAGCATGGGACGTCACAATGAACACCACATGGGTTCCCCCACACAAAGAAAAACACAAATGGCCTCCACCAGGTTCCAACGCAGAAAAGACCGCACTACCCAATTCGCACCAAACATCAAAATCTGCCCCAAAAGCTGAGAAATTCCACCAGCAACATAGCTGACGAATGCACAGCATGGTCACATGATATCACACCCAAAGGAAAGGTGGCTGCACCTGCCCTTATAGGATACCCACAGGCTAAGGAAAAACTGTGCCTCAAAATGGCAGACAAACCACAAGGCTAATCAAAAACCAAGAATGGCGCCATTACTTTTTCCCACCAAAACCAGCATGGGACATCAAAAGAAAATCAAAAATGTTTTTCTCCACAAAGACAGACTACACCATTGAGATTTTTCTAAATTGTATTATCATCAAAATCCACTGAAAAAGGTGTCAGCTACACTCTACAAGGACCACATGTACACTTACAAACTTAAACCCTTTGGCCAACTAAACAGCACATTCAATAAATGTTAGTTACATGACAATATTAAAAACATATTCATTTCTCTAAGTTAATATACTCTGAGATATTCACCACTTTTCTCTACCTAAAGTTCACACACACAGTGGCCTCAGCTTCCATAACAAGCCATTGCAGAGACATACTATTGTCTGCCTTCTAGCAATGCCTGGCCGCTTGGATATGCGGCGGGAATTTTCAACTCAAAAACCAAACTCTTTACTTAAAATATTTTTACACTTATGGGGACATGTGTCTTTGTCCCCTATTGTAACGCCGAGCGCTCCGGGTGTCCCATCCATCCCGGAGCGCCCGCGGCGTCTGTCTCCCTGCAGCGCTCCGGTCGGCTCCTCTGACCGTGAGCGCTGCTCTGATGCTGGCGGGGATGCGATGCTTGCGGCAGCACCTGTCCGCCCGCGGATCGCATCCCATTCTGCTCACCGGCCTCCTTCTCCTGCTCCGTCCCGGCGCGCGCGGTCCCGCTGCTCTCTAGGGCGCGCGCGCGCCGGTCTTCTTAAATTTAAAGGGCCAGTGCACCATTGATTGGTGCCTGGTCCAATTACTGTGTCACACTCCAAAACTCTTAAAAACCCACTCCCCCTTCCTGTCCTTGCCGGATCTTGTTGCCTTAGTGCCCTGAGAAAGCGTTTTGTACTTGCCTTTCCAGTGTATCTGACCTTCTGCCGTTGCCCCTGACTACGTACCATTGCCGCCTGCCCTGACCTTCCGCTACGTCTGACCTTGCCTCTGCCTAGTCCCAGTGTACCGTGCCTATCTCAGCTGCCAGAGAAGTCGAGCCGCTACTGGGGGACACGACCTGGTTGCTACCGCCGCAGCAAGTCCATCCCGCCTTGCGGCGGGCTCTGGTGAAAACCGGTAGCTACTTAGAACCGGTCCTCCAGTGCGACCCGTGCCTTCGCCTCTCTGGCACAGAGGATCCACCTCCTGTGTCCTCACTAGCCGCCAGTCCGGGCCCTGACAGTAGATCCGGCCATGGATCCCGCTGAGGTACCGCTGCCAAATCTCGCTGACCTCACTACCGTGGTTGCCCAGCAGTCGCAACAGATCGCACAACAAGGACAGCAGCTGTCGCAGTTGACCGCCATGGTCCAGCAGCTTCTGCCGCCGCAGCCTCCAGCATCTTCCCCTCTCCGAGCTGCCGCTACTACCTCGAGAATTCGCCTGTCTCTTCCGGAGAAATTTGACGGGGATTCTAGGATGTGCCGGGGATTCTTGTCCCAATGTTCCCTGCATCTTGAGATGATGTCTGACCAGTTTTCCACAGAACGGTCTAAAGTGGCATTCGTGGTCTCTCTGTCTGGAAAGGCCTTGGCCTGGGCCACGCCACTCTGGGACCGCAACGACCCTGCTACAGCCACCGTTCAGTCCTTCTTTGCTGAGGTTCGCAGCGTTTTTGAGGAACCAGCCCGAGCCTCATCCGCTGAAACCGCCCTGCTTAACCTTGTCCAAGGAAACTCTTCTGTGGGCGAATATGCCATACAGTTCCGCACACTGGCCTCAGAGTTAGCTTGGAATAATGAGGCTCTCTGCGCGACCTTCAAGAAGGGTTTATCCGGCCACATCAAGGATTGTCTGGCCGCACGAGAGATACCCTCTTCCTTGACGGAACTCATCCATTTAGCTACCCGCATCGATATGCGTTACGTCGAAAGACGCCAAGAGCTTCGCCAGGAGAAAGATCTTGTTCGCACCAGGCGTTATCCGCGCCTGGCTCCTCTCTTTCTGAATCCAATGCATCCTGTTACCGTGCCTCCCGCCGAGGAGGCCATGCAAGTGGACCGGTCTCGCCTGACCCTACAAGAGAGGTCTCGCCGTAGGAACGAGAACTTATGCCTTTATTGTGCGAGCTCTGATCACTTCCTAAAAGACTGCCCTATTCGTCCTCCGCGTCAGGGAAACGCCCGCACCTAGTGAACGTGGGAGAGGCGTTACTGGGTGTGAATTCTTCCTCTCCACGTCTGACTATTCCTGTGCGGATTTCTCCTTCTGCTGGCTCCCTCTTCCATGTGGTGGCCTTCCTGGACTCTGGTTCTGCAGGAAACTTTATTGAAGCCTCTTTCATCAACAGGTTCAACATTCCTGTTACCCGTCTCATCAAACCCTTCTTCATTTCCTCTGTAAATGGAGAGAATTTGGATTGTACCGTGCGTTACCGCACCGAACCCCTGCTCATGTCCGTTGGTGTTCTTCACCAAGAAAAGATTGAATTCTTTGTTTTGCCGAACTGTACTTCTGACATCCTTCTTGGCCTACCCTGGCTCCAGCGTCACACTCCTACCCTCGACTGGACCACTGGGGACATCAAATCTTGGGGTGACTCCTGTCACAAGCATTGCCTTAAGTCTGTACCGACCTGTCAAGTCCCCATCACTACTCCTTTGCCTGGCCTTCCAAAGGCCTATCAGGACTTTTCTGATGTCTTTTGCAAAAAACAGGCGGAGGTCTTACCACCACATAGACCCTACGACTGCCCCATTGACTTGCTCCCAGGTACTACACCACCCCGTGGCAGAATTTACCCTCTCTCCTCTCCTGAAACCAAGGCTATGACTGAATACATTCAGGAGAACCTCAAGAGAGGTTTTATTAGGAAATCATCTTCTCCAGCCGGAGCGGGCTTCTTCTTCGTGGCCAAGAAGGACGGATCTCTACGCCCTTGCATAGACTATCGTGGTCTCAATAAAATCACTATTAAAAACCGCTACCCTCTGCCTCTCATCTCGGAGCTCTTTGACCGTCTGCGCGGAGCAAAAGTTTTTTCTAAATTGGACCTCAGGGGCGCTTATAACCTCATCAGAATCCGTAAGGGAGGTGAATGGAAAACCGCATTTAACACCAGAGACGGTCACTTCGAATATCTCGTCATGCCGTTCGGACTTTGCAACGCCCCTGCAGTCTTTCAAGATTTTGTCAACGAAATCTTCCGGGACCTACTGTATACCTGTGTGGTTGTCTATCTTAACGACATCCTAATCTTCTCTGCCAACCTTAAGGAACATCGGCTTCATGTCCGTCAAGTTCTCCAGCGCCTCCGCGTAAATCATCTTTACGCTAAATTTGAAAAATGCCTTTTTGAGCGCAGCAGTCTTCCTTTCCTAGGATATCTGGTCTCTGGACAAGGTCTTCAAATGGACCCTGACAAACTCTCCGCAGTCTTGGGTTGGCCACGCCCCTCTGGACTTCGTGCTATCCAACGCTTCCTTGGTTTCGCCAACTACTATCGTCAGTTCATACCCCACTTCTCCACCATCGTTGCTCCTATAGGGGCACTGACCAAAAAAGACGCGAATCCTAGGTCCTGGCCGCCTCAAGCGGAGGAAGCTTTTACTCGCCTTAAGACCGCCTTCTCCTCTGCACCTGTCCTGTCTCGGCCAGATCCTCTAAAGCCGTTCTTCCTTGAAGTCGACGCCTCCTCGGTAGGAGCCGGAGCTGTGCTTCTTCAAAAAAACGCTAAAGGGAAAAACGTCACTTGTGGTTTTTTCTCTAAAACTTTCTCCCCTCCGGAAAAAAACTATTCCATAGGTGACCGTGAACTGTTGGCCATCAAGTTGGCATTAGGAGAGTGGAGACATCTCCTGGAAGGATCCCTTCACCATATCTCCATCTACACTGACCATAAAAATTTGTCCTACCTTCAGTCCGCTCAGCGCCTAAATCCTCGCCAGGCCAGGTGGTCATTGTTCTTTGCCCGCTTCAACTTCTGGATCCATTTTCGGCCCGCAGACAAAAATGTCAGGGCTGATGCTTTGTCCCGTCTCTCCGATACCTCGGAAACCGAGACTCCTCCTCAACACATCATACCCCCTGAGTGTCTGATTTCCTCTGCTCCCGCTTCTCTTGTGCCAATTCCTCCAGGAAAGACTTTCGTTCCTCCACGCCTTCGGCTTAAGATACTCAAGTGGGGCCATTCCTCCCATCTAGCCGGTCACGCTGGGATCAAAAAATCCATACAATTGATTGCCAGACACTATTGGTGGCCTACCCAGGAGGAAGATGTGACTGACTTTGTACGGGCCTGCACTATCTGTGCACATGACAAGACGCCTCGCCAGAAGTCTGCAGGTCTTCTCCTTCCCCTACCTGTGCCTGAACAACCATGGTCCCACATCGCCATGGATTTCATCATGGACCTCCCTTTGTCTCGTAGTAACACTGTCATCTGGGTGGTCATTGACCGCTTTTCTAAAATGGCTCATTTTGTCCCGCTCCCTGGTCTGCCTACTGCACCTCAGTTGGCGAAGCATTTTTTTCTTCAAATTTTCCACCTCCATGGGCTGCCCTCACATATCGTCTCGGATAGAGGTGTTCAATTCATCTCAAAATTTTGGAGAGCTCTCTGTACTCAACTAAAAATTAAGTTGAATTTTTCTTCCGCTTATCACCCACAGTCCAATGGACAGGTGGAGAGAGTTAACCAGGTCCTTGGCGACTACCTACGACATTTTGTCTCCGCCCGTCAAGATGATTGGGTCGACCTATTGCCCTGGGCAGAATTCTCATACAATTTCAAGAACTCTGAATCTTCCTCCAAGTCGCCTTTCTTTGTGGTCTACGGCCGTCACCCATTGCCCCCCCTCCCCATTCCCACGTCTTCTGGAGTTCCGGCCGTGGATGAATTTACTCAGGACTTTGCCTCTATCTGGAAAGAGACTCAAAAGTCGCTCTCACTGGCCTCTGCCCGCATGAAGAGACATGCAGATAAAAAAAGAAGAATCCCTCCTGTCTATACCCCTGGTGACAAAGTGTGGCTCTCCTCCAAATATATTCGGTTTCGGGTACCTAGCTACAAGCTGGGCCCTCGTTACCTCGGGCCATTTAAAATCAAAAACCAAATCAATTCTGTTTCTTACAAGCTCCACCTTCCTCCTTCTCTTCGTATTCCCAACTCTTTTCATGTGTCTCTTCTTAAATCCCTCATTCTTAACCGATTTTCCCCTAAGGTCACTGCTCCTGCTCCTGTCTCTGGTTCTTCTGATGTCTTCTCGGTGAAAGAGATCCTCGCCTCCAAGGTCATTCGAGGTAAAAGATGTTTTTTAGTGGATTGGGAGAACTGTGGTCCTGAGGAAAGGTCCTGGGAACCTGAGGCCAACATTTTAGATAAAGAGCTCATCCGAAGATTCTTGGGTTCCAAGAAGAGGGGGAGACCTAAGGGGGGGTACTGTAACGCCGAGCGCTCCGGGTGTCCCATCCATCCCGGAGCACCCGCGGCGTCTGTCTCCCTGCAGTGCACCGGTCGGCTCCTCTGACCGTGAGCGCTGCTCTGATGCTGGCGGGGATGCGATCGCATCCCATTCTGCTCACCGGCCTTCTCCTCCTGCTCCGTCCCGGCGCGCGCGGTCCTGCTGCTCTCTAGGGCGCGCGCGCGCCGGTCTTCTTAAATTTAAAGGGCCAGTGCACCATTGATTGGTGCCTGGTCCAATTACTGTGTCACACTCCAAAACACTTAAAAACCCACTCCCCCTTCCTGTCCTTGCCGGATCTTGTTGCCTTAGTGCCCTGAGAAAGCGTTTTGTACTTGCCTTTCCAGTGTATCTGACCTTCTGCCGTTGCCCCTGACTACGTACCATTGCCGCCTGCCCTGACCTTCCGCTACGTCTGACCTTGCGTCTGCCTAGTCCCAGTGTACCGTGCCTATCTCAGCTGCCAGAGAAGTCGAGCCGCTACTGGGGGACACGACCTGGTTGCTACCGCCGCAGCAAGTCCATCCCGCCTTGCGGCGGGCTCTGGTGAAAACCGGTAGCTACTTAGAACCGGTCCTCCAGTGCGACCCGTGCCTTCGCCTCTCTGGCACAGAGGATCCACCTCCTGTGTCCACACTAGCCGCCAGTCCGGGCCCTGACACCTATAAAGGCAAAAATCACAATCTATCCATTTCTATTTTTCATAGAAATCACAAACACTACACACATACAGTATATTGTTGTCCTACATGTCTGCTCAGAGATTCCTTCCCTCAGGGCACAGCCCCAGCAATACAAAGCAGTGGGCAAGTCCTTCCCCCATTCAAGCACATGGCTCACAAATAATCATCCATTTACAAACTTCTCAGTGCAGGCTGCACTAAATAATCACAGCTATACCTTCATTTCATACACAATATACAGTTTCCATCAGCATTCACACAGGCTCAAACACTACACACAACTTTGTAATGAAAATTGGAAAGTCAATAGATACACAACTTTCAAACATGTTGGCAGTGATAGCCATGCTGCCTGCCCTCCCCCGCTAAACCTCATGGGGGCAGCCATTTTCAGCTTCTCTCACACAAACATCCAGGCACACCCAGGCATACCCACACAGGCACACACAATCAAATTCACAGGCATACGATCCATGACAAAATCACACACACATCTCTCGTACTGCAAACAGCATTATTTCAAAAAGACGAAAAATGTTTGTTCTTTTACAAAGTACAGCCTCTTCGCGCATCACATCGCAGGTCCACTCTCCCCCCTCTGCTGATGTGATGCTCAAAGAGGCCGCAATTGGTCCAATCAGAGTCGCCATTCTGTCGTAGAAATACAGGTTCTATGCAGAGCACACAGCCCATATTTCCTGTGTTCTATAAGCACACACTTTAGATTCATCTTTTTGCAATAATGCTATCTTTAGCTAAGTTTGCTAAGATCCACTAACCGTTCATTCGTCCCATCATTCATCCCTCAAAAAGACAGCACCACACAGCTTATGTTCTCTCATCTCAGCAGACCAGCATGACTGCCTAGCCGACGCCTAATCATAGGCTTTTATTAAACTCAAATGATCTCACACAGGAGGTGATTGGCTGCAGCAACCAATCCCCTCCCCATGGGCGGGGACATCACAGGATGTCCCTTCCACACAGGAAAATGGTAATACCTGGACATTCCTTCCAACAGGAGATGCCATACATGAATCCCGCTCAAGAAATATGGCTTAAAGGATTCAATACAATAATACATACAATGAATACAATAATGTATGATGGCTAAAGTTACCGTTGATAGGAATTCTTATTCTGCACTATTCCATAGAATAACGCATATTAAGATTATACTATTATTGAATGGGGGAGGGAGGCTATCTGCAGATGCGCACTACGAATCCCAATCAATGTTGATCAGACACAGCAGAGACAAGAGCACGCATTTGCTCATAACCAATGATGTTGTTGCAGAGCGAGGACATTCCCTCCTCAACGATCGTCTGTGCTAATGCACAGAGGGCCCCCCGTCGGTGGACATATCCGCACCCTGCAAACATCACACTCCAACCTCAAGACGTTTTCCCCTATCAGACGGGATTCAACCAGCCTCAGACTACCCCAATCAGTTCTTTTAGAGCGGGTTGCGGAAGTACTAACACTGGGTGACACTATGACAATACATATTAAATACATCTCCATAAAAATCTCCACAACACCATGGATAGGTGCTGATTGTGCAAACACATAGTTTATACTGTATTGCGTCAAACGCACAAATGGAGAGTGTGGGAGGAAACCCACCCAGCCACAAAGAGCATAATACCACCACATACGGCGTATGTAGTTTAGTATTTGTGGATAAACCTATTAAACGCGTATATACTGTGCCAGCGACGAAGGCGCGCACATCATCGGGGCCTGGACGTAAACCAGCCACGCAGATTGCGTACACAACCGTGTAGGTATGTTAGCCTGCGAATAAACAAATTGCACATGTTTATACTGTGCATAGCGCTGAGAATGCGCACACCATTGGAACGCAGGGGAGAAACCTGAGCACCCGGATGAAACCCATGCAGACTGCATACGCATACCGTGTATGGTATTATAGTATGTGTGCTAAACATTTTGCACAAGCCCATGTGTGCATAGCACCGAAGGCGCACACACTGTTGGCACGTGGGAGGAACCGAAGTACCCCACGCATACTCAGAGAATGCAATACCTACAGCTACTGTAAATGTATTTAGTGTAGTGTATAGACATAATGTGTATGTTTACACCGTGTATTGCACCAAAGGCATGCATGTCATGTAGCATGGGCAGAAACCCACGCAGACTGCATATGCATACCGTGTAGGTATTATAGTGTGTGTGCTAAACCTTTTGCACAAGCTCATGTGTGCATAGCACCGAAGGCGCGCACACCGTTGGCGCGTGGGAGGAACCGAAGTACCCCACGCATACTCAGAGAATGCAATACCTACAACTACTGTGAATGTATTTAGTGTAGTGTATAAACATAATGTGTATGTTTACATCGTGTATTGCACCAAAGGCATGCATGTCATGTAGCGTGGGCGGAAACCCACACAGACTGCAAAGACATACCGGGTAGGTATGTTAGTATGTGGATATCCAATCGCACAAATTTAGACTGTGCATAGCGCCGAAGCGCCCATACCAATGGAGTGTGGGAGGGAACCGGAGTACCCGGAGGAAAACCACACAGACTGCCTACACATACCGTGTAGGTATTATAGCATGCGTGATAAACATTGAACATGTTTAACTGTGCAGAAGGCCAAAGGCGCACATACCGTCAGCGCGTGGGAGGAAACCGGAACACTCAGAAGAACTCCACGCAGACAGCACACAGATACCGTGTAGGAATGATAGCATGTGAATGAACATTTTGCACATGTTTATGCTGTGCATTTCCATTGGAGCGTGGGGGGAAACCGGAGTACCCGGAGGAACCCCACGCACAGTATACCCATACTGTAAACATGTATAATATGTGCAATAAACATATTGAACATCTCTATATTGTGCAGAGAGCCGAAGCACACATACCATGAGAGTGCGGGAGGACACCGAAGCCCCCGCCAACCCAGAGAGTATAATACATACATATACTGTGAATGTATCTGGAGTCGTGCATAAACATATTTTGTACATTTATATCATGTATGGCACTGAAACACAGCATTGGAACGTGGGGCAGCCACGCAGACACAGAGACCAATAACACATACATACACTGTGAATGTATGCAGTGTAGAGGTATAGGATGAGTTTAAATTATGGCGCAGAGGCGCATAATCTTCTCTGTATCATTCCAACCTGCTTGACTGTGCTGCTGAAGCAGCTTGCAAGTAACAAGTAACCTCTGATCCTCAGACCGTGTGTCTGTCAGAGCTCAAATCATTCCCCAGGAAATGGCGGGAAATGTTACCTCAGGTATCACACAGACAAGGCTCACAGGGATTAGAGACATAAATGAATAAAGTCCTCCCTCATCCATGCTGCTCTTGAGGCAGCGTGTGAGGAAAACAGTGAGGAAACTGTGTAAAAGAAAAGCTTGTCACAGCAATTCCAGCCTGAGTGTGTTTCTCACATCATCAATGAGATCACTTACAAGCGCCCTGTCATTCACTGACACAGAACTGGAATCTTCCTCACAAGGGAATGTCCTGTTCATAAACATTAAATATTCAGAGGTAGGGTCCTGAGCATAGTAGCTAGGCCCATATCTGACTCAGAGCACCCCTTCAGTAAAGATTTTTGTGGGGGGAGGGGGCTTATAGCACACCGCTTCCATTCTGACAGGAATGATTCCAGGACTGCTGACAACTGGTCCATAAGGACCGCAGGTGCAGGAAACATATGAACATGTTTAACTGTGCAGCACTGCCAGTTGCCCCAGGCAATGTGGAGAGCAGGTGTATCAGACTTCATAAACGCCACCCTCTGAGACCTTATACACTATACAGTGAATATACAGTCCACCCACTGGCTACGCTGAGGCTGAGGAGGGGATACCCGGGAGGACCCACCAACCCTTAAGGACAGCTCAGTCTGTGAGGAGATTGTGAGGGGATTTGCGCCGCTGCCAGAAATAAATGCGCGACGGCCACAAGAAAATGGCCGCCGGCCGCAGCTATAACTGCGCCACTGAACGCCAAGATGGCCGCCGAGCGCAAAATTCAAAGCTCTAATGCGCGCCAATGGCGCACGCAATAACCACCTCAAACAGCACCAATGGCGCACGCAATAATCACCTCACACACCAGGAAAAACTGCAGACATGAGCGCCCAGCCAGGCCAGAGTGAGCCCCAAGCACCCCACAGCACAGCACCAGTACAGGGTGCAGAGAGCAGCATAACAGGGGGGAGACAGGGAGAAACCCCCACACACAGAAACACAGCCAGCATGTACTCACCTGCAGTAGGAGAGACTACTTACCCGTCCCTTTCAGGGACCCACTGGCTTGTTTCAGACAGACCTATCACAGAGTCGTACTGCGTAGCTGTCGGCCCGGTCCACCGCGAGAGATACAGTCAGTCAAGTACTGTTCAATCTTGAGAGGACCGCGGGAGCATGAAAGCAACCTGGCCACCCCTGGAGCCATGGGGTATGTCGTGAACTGAGTCTCACGCACGCAAGGCGAGGATCAGCACGCTCGATGGTCGGACAGGGAAGACTACGAGGATACTAGTGTACCCAACCTGTTGCCCAGCCGACAGTTGATTGAAGGTCTCAAAAATAAAATAATAAAATTCCCAAAGGAATAAAAATCAAAAGTAAAGTCTTCCAGGAGACTGGCTCCTGAGAGCCATGTCTTCTCCTTCTTCTAGGCAGAAAAAAGCTGAGGCTGCTAGCTGCAGGTGGGAGGGTAATGTCCGGAGGGACCGCCCCCCTGGGCGGGGCTGTTCAGCTCTGGCTTGTTCTAGAATGTTTTAACCTCTAACATTCTGCCTAGGTCTTCTCCTGCGAGCAGGGACATATACCCACATGTAATCAGTATGAGAGCTGCGTCGGTCCATGGACGATAAGAGAAAGGTAATTTTTCTTCTTCATTGATGTACACTGATGAGACTGCACTGATGGGCACCGGTGGCAAGGGTGGGCACTGAGAGGTGGAATTGCTAGTTGGCACTGGTGGGCATTGAGAAGTGGCACTGCTAGGTGGCAATGATAGTTGGCAGTGATGGGCACTGATAGGCAGCACTGCTAGGTGCCACTGATTGGCACCAGTGGTGGGCATTGATAGGTGGCACTGGCAGGGGCTACTAATTGTCACAGATGACGCAGAATTGCCTCTTCCTCTTCGGGCCCCATGTCCCTTGCACATAAGCCGGTGATTGCCTTTTTTTTATGCTCACGCTGTCAGCACAAGGAGAAAACAAAAACCATTACCCAGCTTTTGTTTACATCACGTGATCAGCTGTCATTTGCTGACAGCTGATCACATGGTAAAGGGCAGGGATCGGTCCCTTACTCGGATCTGTCATCACCCGAGTCTCAGTGACCACAGCGCGCGCGCACAAAGGGGAGGATGTTTATTGACGGACTCCCGGCAATTGAGGACCATGCTGTGGCCGTCGACTCTCTGTGATTCTCGGTTTCTTCTGGTGTTCTGGGACTTCCCATTCTTCTAAAGCCTGAGTGGCACCGTCTAGCCACTCCTCAAATCCCTCTTCCCCCGAAGGTACAGGCTTCCTTCCAGAAAATATCCTAAGTTTTCTGTATCCCGATATCGGGTAGTCTGTAGGATCCTTCTTACACTGGGCTACAATCTCCCCCAGGACCGCGCATAATTCTGCGCTGAGGGTGGCCGGTGGTGATCCGGGACTCTCTTTCTTATGCCTTCCTGCTTTTGGGGACTGCACTGGAGATATCTGTGGAGGTGATGGAATTGTTGTCTGAAACCATCCTCCCCTGACTGGCAGCGCATGCATTAAGCTATAGGTCTGATCATCCATTGCTGTTATGCTTGGACTTTTGAAATGCTCTGGGATTTCATTCTTCCATTCTATAAATGCGTGGGTCAGCGAAGAATTCAACCTGACATCCATGACCCATGCTTTCCGGTGTGGGGATAGCGACATTATTAGCTGCTTTATCTCTACTTCTTGCCAGATCCCCGGGAGTTCAATAACTACTGCCGCGGCTGAATCGGTGCCAGCCAACGCGCACCACCGTTCCACTTCTAATGGGTCCATGCCGGTACTTTTGGCGCGTTGCTTGCTGTATAAGGATCCCGGACTCGAGAGCCCCCACGTGTAGCGCTACCCCCAGTTAAGAGAGCCGCTGAGTTTTGTTTCGGGCCCTGTATACAGCACCGCCAACCCCCCGCAATCTACTCAGCCCACACTGGCACAGTTAGTCTAGGGATTGTTACCTCGTAATGGTCTATACCTGATTATACACAATCTGGCAGCATTGATAGATAACCACTATCTGCAAAGATGACACCAATACCCATGTGATAAAATATAACTGGATTTACTTTGATGTAAAGATTTAAAGTTAAACACATCACATTATATACATGCAGAGCCCTGCAGCAATAAACATATACCTCAGTGATAGTGCAGAGTGATCACCCGCCACGTGCAACTATCTTTTTTTATGCGCAATATGGCGCAGCAACAAAGTTTTAACCCCCACCCTGGTCAGGCCTGACCCAGATTAAAACTCAGTCCCTTATGAGAATAATTCTTCGCATGCAACTTGAATGGTGGTGCACTTTCAGGAAACAATATTTGTAGTCCAACGGTAGTAAATTAACAAGATGGGCCAAGGCAGTCACTAGGCCTAACAAAGTAAAAGGGTAATGAAGTGAGCAAGTGCTCGCTCACCACTCCGGACGCGATCCCAGTCCGGGCTTCCACCACTGTGTATCCGCACACAGTGTCTCCAACGGACGGGTCTCCGGTCCAGCTGATGTCCGCAAACACGAACAGAAACAGGTGCCACCCAGGCTCCGCAGTGGGGTGGAAGGCTCTTTGGTCCGTATGCAAGGCCCAGGCTTCAGGCCGTACACAGCAGCAGATCCGCACAGGGAGTCCTATTGCTTGCAGCGTGGTGTCCAAAGAGGCCGAGCCTAGCCTCGCCCTCTTCTTATATAGCCCCACCCATGAGTCTCTGCGGTGGCCCAATGCACCCTGGGTGCCGAACGGGGTATAGATCGACTGTCAATCAGCCTATCAACGCAAATGACCCACAAATGACCCACACCACAAGGATCCAGAAATGGCCAGGGATGCTGGCTGGTGTCATTGACCACATATGGTCATGACCATATGTCGTCATTGACATCACCTGGGATCCATACTGTATAACTTTGGAAAGCCCCAGGCACAATGTGGGAGCACCACATCCTGATCATGACATAAACTCCAATCCTCTACAGCAGTGGTCTCCAAACTGTGGTCGGGGGCCAAATGCGGCCCTTTGCTTGCTTTTATCTGGCCCTTGGGGTACTATTCCATCCATTGACACTAACAATGGGACATAATTCCTGTCACTGACACCATCAAAAGGGCACAATTCCTTCCACGGACACCAACAATGGGGGACAATTCCTTCCATTGACAATAACAATGGGGCATAATTCCTTCCATTGATATCAATGATGGGCCACTATTTCTCTCACTGACATCAACAATGGGGCACTACTCCTCCAGTAACACCAGCGAAAGGGCACAATTCCTCCCACTATCACAAGCAATGGGGCAGAATTTCTTCCATTGACACCAATGATGGGGCACTATTCCTCCAACTGACACCAACAATTGGGCACTATTCCTTCCCGAGACACCAATGATGGGGCACTAGTCCTCCCACTACAAGAGGTGACAGAAAATCTGTGCAATCACAAATGAAATAATATATCAACAATATCCTCACAAACCACAGCCTTATAAACAGGTGTAATTGCTGCTAACACATAACTGGTGATTTCACTTACATATAGAAAAAAGTGCTGCGCAACTTATATTATAGCTATAGAGGTGCAGTACTTCAAGAAAAGTCCAGGGATCACACAACCAGTGGATGGTATCAATCCTCTTGGTGTAAGGAACTCCTCCACAACCTGATACTCAGTACATATTAACATAAAATACACTCACAAAACGACATCATCTTGCATATAAACCAGTGTTTCTCAACTCCAGTCCTCAAGGCGCCCCAGCAGGTCATGTTTTCAGGATTTCCCTCAGATGAAACAGCTGTGGGAATTACTAAAGCAGTTAAACTGATCAAATAACCTGTGCAAAACAATGGAGAGCCTGAAAACATGACCTGTTGGGGCGCCTTGAGGACTGGAGTTGAGAAACACTGATATAAACCACTGAATACAAGGGAATGTTTCCAACCAACAAGATGGCCGACATCAGTGTGCAGCAACGTCACAAGATCCAGCGCCACCCAATGCGTTTCATCATATAGACGTCATCAGGGGCTTATATTATATAAATAATAAAACATAAAAAAAATAAACACTAAACTCCTCAAATATTTAGAACTCTACTTAAAAGGGGACACAAAAATTGACAATTCATGATTAAATATCCATCATATATCTCAAGAAAAGGTCCCATCCAATAATCCACACTACTGTGTAATATGTGAACAACAGATCTTGTATATTCTCTATGTGCCCTGTGAACCTTCACCTTTAGGTGAAAAACCTGCTCACCTCCAAAATACAGTGCCTTGCAAAAGTATTCACCCCCCTTGGCATTTTTTCGTGTTTTGTTGCCTCACATCCTGGAATTAACATGGATTGTATGAGGATTTGCATCATTTAATTTACAGAACATGCCCACAACTTTGAAGACATTTTTTTTTTATTGTGAAGCATACAACAAATAAGACAAAATAACAGAAAAAGTAAATGTGCATAACTATTCTCCCCCCTAAAGTCAATACTTTGTAGAGCCACCTTTTGCGGCTATCACAGCTTCATGTCGCTTTTGGATAAGTCTTTATGAGCTTGCCACATTTTACCACTGGGATTTTTGCCCATTCCTCCTTGCAAAACTGCTCCAGCTCCTTCAAGTTGGATGGTTTGCGCTTGTGTACAGCAATATTTAAGTCTGACCACAGATTTTCTATTGGATTGAGGTCTGGGCTTTGACTAGGCCATTCCAACACATTTACATGTTTCCCCTTAAACCACTCAAGTGTTGCTTTAGCAGTGTGTTTGTGGTCATTGTCCCGCTGGAAGGTGAACCTCCAGCCTAGCCTCAAATCACACACAGAGTGGTACAGGTTTTGCTCAAGAATATCCCTGTATTTAGCACCATCCATCTTTTCCTCAACTCTGACCAGTTTCCCAGTCCCGACTGCTGAAAAACATCCCCACAGCATGATTCTGCCACCGCCATGTTTCACTGTGGGGATGGTGTTCTTTGGGTGATGTGATGTGTTGGGTTTGCGCCAGACATAGCGTTTTCTTTGTTGCCAAAAAGTTAAATTTTATTCTCATCAGACCAGAGCACCTTCCTCCATACATTTTTGTAGTCTCCCATGTCCCTTTTCGCAATCTCAAAACATGCCATTTAATTTTTTGCTGAAAGTAATGGCTTTCTTCTGGCCACTCTGCCATAAAGCCCAACTCTATGGAGCGTATGGCTTATTGTCGTCCTATGTACAGATACTCCAGTCTCTGCTGTGGAACTCTGCAGCTCCTCCAGGGTTACCTTAGGTCTCTGTGCTGCCTCTCTGATTAATGCCCTCCTTGCCCGGTCAGTGAGTTTTGGTGTGCGGCCGTCTCTTGGCAGGTTTGCTGCTCTGCCATGTTCTTTCCATTTGGTTATGATAGATTTGATGGTGCTCCTAGGGATCATCAAAGATGTGGATATTTTTTTTATAACCTAACCCTGACTTGGACTTCTCAACAACATTGTCCCTTACTTGTTTGGAGAGTTCCTTGGTCTTCATGGCAGCGTTTGGTTAGTGGTGTCTCTTGCTTAGGTGTTGCAGCCTCCTGGGGCCTTTCAAAAAGGTGTGTATATGTAATGACAGATCATGTGACACTTAGATTGCACACAGGTGGACATCATTTCACTAATTATGTGACTTATGAAGGTAATTGGTTGCACCAGAGCTTTTTATGGGCTTCACAACATAACATAACATAACATATGCACATGCCAATTATCAGTTTTTTATTTCTGAAAAATAGTTTTATGTATATAGTTTTCTAATTTTATTTCACCAACTTAGACTATTGTGTTCTGATCCATCACATATAATTCAGATTAAAAAAACATTGAACTAAAGGCTGTAATGTAACAAAATCGGTAAAAAGCCAAGGGGGTGAATACTTTTGCAAGGCACTGTAAGACCCCACTACAGAGTCTGATTTGTTGCTTACCAATATGATATGTTATGTAGTCCTCCCGCTGACACCAAAGTAAGGGCATTGTTTACTCCTACTGGATGCCAGAACATTTTCTACTCCCACTGGTCCTAGTCCGGCCCCACTTAAAGTGTATGTTCACCTTTACAGAAAATCTGTAAGGTGAACTTACACTGGACCCCCTCCCCCCCCCCAGTCCCACTGTACCTGAGGCTGGCGATCACCCGCTAGGAGACATCGGGATGCCGCTTCACCGGTCTGGGGATTTGAAATCCCCAGTCCAGTGAAGGTGGGGACGGGGGTGTTGAGGTCCAGTGTTCATTTTCTGTAAAGGTGAACTTCTTGGACTTTTGAGGTGCCCCAAAAAATCTTGGCATCCCCAGGTCGCTTTGAATGGAAACAGAATGTAGTTAGGAAGGAATTGTCATTTAGTGGCACAGAACATTCTACAGATGTGTCACTTCACATACAGTTTTAAGGCATCCCCCAAGCATGTTATTTAAAGGAATAGTGTATTTTTACTGTTGCCCTTTAAGCATTATGAAAAAGCCATCTCCCTTCTGACCTGTATTTTAAAAAAAAAATGCTCTTTGCATTGGTACATCCCCAAAACCGTTCCCAGCCACCCATGCCCTTTTTTTCCAAAAGCTTGCAAATTGTCGTTGAAAAAGAGTAGGAAAAAAAATTACAAGATTCAACCTCATACTTCAACAGGTTTCAGGCACATTTTTGCAGATTTTTCAAGGTGTTCGTCAATTGCTGATCCCTGCCATTACCAGTATGTCATAGCTGTGTAAATTCCAAAATATATACCATAGTTTGTATACGCTATACCTTTTGAACAAACCAAGAAATATATACTTATTGCAATTTTTCTTTTTACCAAAGACATGTAGCAGAATACATTTTGGCCTAAATTTATGAAGAAATTTGATTTTTTGATTTGTTTTTCTTGGATATGTTTTATAACAGAATGTAGAAAATATCAGGATTATTTTCCAAAAATTTCAGTCTTTTTTTCTTTTATATAATAAAAAATAAAAACCCTATGGTGAATAAATACGACCAAAAGAAAAGCTCTATTTGTGTGAAAAAATCTTTAATTTGGGTACAATGTTGCATGGCCGTGCAATTGCCAGTTAAAGTAGCGCAGTGCTGAATAGCAAAGAATGCCCTGCTCATGAAGGGGGTAAATATTCCAGAGAACAAGTGGTTAAACTGTTTTTTTTTTTGTATTTTTATTTTTTTACAGAGCTACAGCTGTCAGTTTTTAGCTGAGGATACTGTAATCCCCTACTGTTTCTCCCACTCACTATCCCTGAGATCTAGTAGTCAGTGTTAATCTTGCTTCTTGTAGTACAAAACAATAATTTACAAACATGGTAAACAAAGGTGACCTTTGTGTCAGCTCCGCCAGGTGGGTGAAAATGTCAATGAATAAATAAGTATGAAGGTCAACTGTGTACTGGTTCTAGGAAAAAAACAAAAACTGTTGATAGTACACATCTAGCTTTTTATATTAGCATTGACTGTTTATAAAATAATTATAAATTATAATAAATATATACAAAAAAATACTATTTTATACATACTGTATACATTTTAATATATATATATATATGTATATATATATATATATATATATATATATATATATATATATATATATATATACACACACACACAGTGCCTTGCAAAAGTATAAAAGTATTCAACCCCTTGGCTTTTTACCTATTTCGTTACATTACAGCCTTTAGTTCAATGTTTTTTTTTAATCTGAATTATATGTGATGGACCAGAACACAATAGTCTAAGTTGGTGAAGTAAAATTAGAAAAATATATACATAAAACTATTTTTCAGAAATAAAAAACTGATAATTGTCATGTGCGTATGTATTCACCCCCTTTGTTATGAAGCCCATAAAAAACTCTGGTGCAACCAATTACCTTCAGAAGTCACATACCTTATATACTCGAGTATAAGCCGAGTTTTTCAGCACATTTTTTTGTGCTGAAAATGCCCCCCTCTGCTTATACTCGAGTCTGTGTCCAAACTTGGCACACATGTAGCCCCACTCTTCCTCTACAAGTGTGCAAAGTTTGTTGTCCGGAAGACCTACGGCCGGGGAGCACCGATTTTTCAAAGTCGGGCACCCCTTCTGTAGACTCCAATGTTAAACGGTCATTTCTCTGGTGATTTTGGGGACCCGGTACCGGCCAATACTAGGTCCCCTGGACCCCAATCTTGGCACACATATAGCCCCACTCTTCCTCTACAAATGTGCAACGTTTGTTGTCCGGGGGACCTACGGCCGGGGAGCACCGATTTTTCAAAGCCGGGCATCCCTTCCATAGACTTCCATGTTAAAAGTCAGTCTAGTCACACAGAGGTGGAGATCAGGTAGGGAGATTGGACACAGTGAGGCATGGACATAGTGAGGCATGGGCACAGTGACAGTGAGGCATGGGCACAGTGAGGCATGGGCACAGTGAGGCATGGGCACAGTCATGGTCACAGTGAGGCACAGTGAGGCAGGCACATGGACACAGTGAGGCAAAGTGAGGCATAGTGAGGCATGCAGATGGACACCCTAGGCTTATACTCGAGTCAATACGTTTTCCCAGTTTTTTTGTGGTAAAATTAGGTGCCTCGGCTTATATTCTGGTCGGCTTATACTCGAGTATATACACGGTAATTAGTGAAATGATGTCCATCTGTGTGCAATCTAAGTGTCACATGATCTGTCATTACATATACACACCTTTTTGAAAGGCCCCAGAGGCTGCAACACCTAAGCAAGAGGCACCACTAACCAAACGCTGCCATGAAGACCAAGGAACTCTCCAAACAAGTAGGGACAATGTTGTTGAGAAGTACAAGTCAGGGTTAGGTTATGAAAAAATATCCAAATCTTTGATGATCCCTAGGAGCACCATCAAATCTATCATAACCAAATGGAAAGAACATGGCAGAGCAGCAAACCTGCCAAGAGACGGCCGCACACCAAAACTCACTGACCGGGCAAGGAGGGCATTAATCAGAGAGGCAGCACAGAGACCTAAGGTAACCCTGGAGGAGCTGCAGAGTTCCACAGCAGAGACTGGAGTATCTGTACATAGGACGTCAATAATCAGTACGCTCCAGAGAGTTGGACTTTATGGCAGAGTGGCCAGAAGAAAGCCATTACTTTCAGCAAAAAACAAAATGTATGGAGGAAGGTGCTCTGCTCATCCCTTTAAACCCAAACACGTATTAATTACACAGGTTCTGCGGCTGATTAAGGTGGTAATTTAACTCACTTAATGCCTTACCTGCATTAAATGAGCCTCAGAACCTGTGTAATTCATATGTGTTCAGGTTTAAAGGGATGAGGTGGCAACTAGGGATTTGGTGTGTTTGCGGCAAATTCGAAAAGCCGCGGAACACCCTGTAAAAGTCTATGGGACAAATCTAAAGTGCTAATTTTAAAGGCTTATATGCAAGTTATTGTCATAAAAAGTGTTTGGGAACCCGGGTCCTGCCCCAGGGGACATGTATCAATGCAATTTTTTTTTTTAAAACGTCTGTTTTTTCGGGAGCAGTGACTTTAATAATGCTTAAAGTGAAACAATAAAAGTGAAATATTCCTTTAAATTTCATACCGGGGGGGTGTATAGTATGCCTGTAAAGCAGCGCTTGTTTCCCTTGCTTAGAACTGTCCCTGCACAAAGTGTAATTTTTTGAAGGAAAAAAAGTCATTTAAAACCACTCGCGGCTATAATGAATTGCCGGCTCCCGTCAATACAGAGAAAAGTCATTGTTAAAAAATAAAAATAAATGCGTGGGGGTCCCACCAAATTCAATTACCAGGCCCTTCAGGTCTGGTATGGATTTTAAGGGGAACTCCACCCCAAATGTAAAAAAAAAATGGCGTGGAGTTCCCCCAAAAATCCATACCAGACCCTTTATCCGAGCACACAACCTGACACGCTGCAGGGTACGAGAGATTGCCCCCCCCTCCTGAACCGTACCAGGCCACATGCCCTCAACATGGGGAGGATGTCCCCATGTTGATGGGGACAAGGGCCTCATCCCCACAACCCTTGCCCGGTGGTTGTGGGGGTCTGCGGGCAGGGGGCTTATCGGAATCTGGAAGACCCCTTTAACAAAGCGGAACCCCAGATCCCGCCCCCCCCTATGTGAATTGGTAAGGGGTACATTGTACCCCTACCATTTCACAAAGAAAGTGTAAATTTTTTTTTTTTTTAAAACTCACAGACACCTTGGAAAAGTCCTTTATTAAAAATAAAAAATAAAAAAAATAAAAACCCATTCCAGCGATGTAATCCAGTGTCCCGCGGCGATCCGATGTCCAGCGCTGCAGTCTCCACTCGAAACGTCATTGGCTGAGTGGACCTACACTGCGGAGGAAGTTCTCCATCAGGTCCGCTCAGCCAATGATGTAGGCGGGGTCTGAGGTACGAGGGAGCGGGGGCGCCCTCGTATCTCAGACCCCGCCTACGTCATTGGCTAAGCTGACCTGATGGGGAACCTCCCTCTTCAGTGTAAAAAAATGAATAGACCCGCCCCTTCTCACGTTCCCCATCAGGAGCGGACCTGATGGGGAACGTGAGAAGGGGCGGGTCTATTCATTTCTTTACACTGAAGAGGAAGTTCTCCATCAGGTCCGCTCAGCCAAGACGTAGGCGGGGTCTGAGATACGAGGGCGCCCCCGCCTCCTCGTACCTCAGACCCCGCCTACGTCATTGGCTGAGCAGACCTGATGGGGAACTTCCTCTGCAGTGTAGGTCCGCTCAGCCAATGACGTTTCATGTGGAGTGGAGACTGCAGCGCTGGACATCGGATTGCCGTGGGACATTGGATTACATTGCTGGAATGGGTTTTTTATTTATAAAGGACTTTTTCAAGGTGTCTGTGTGTTTTTTTTACATTTGTTTTACACTTTCTTCGTGAAATGGTAGGGGTACAATGTACCCCTTACCAATTCACATAGGGGGGCCGGGATCTGGGGGTCCCCTTTGTTAAAGGGGTCTTCCAGATTCCGATAAGCCTCCTGCCTGCAGACCCCCACAACCACCGGGCAAGGGTTGTGGGGATGAGGCCCTTGTCCCCATCAACATGGGGACATCCTCCCCATGTTGAGGGCATGTGGCCTGGTACGGTTCAGGAGGAGGGGGCAGCTCTCTCGTCCACCCCTCTTTTCCTGCGGCCTGCCAGGTTATGTGCTCGGATAAGGGTCTGGTATGGATTTTTGGGGGAACTCCACGCCATTTTTTTTTTTCATTTGATGCAGGGTTCCCCTTAATATCCATACCAGACCTGAAGGGCCTGGTAATTGAATTTGGGGGGACCTCCACGCATTTATTTTTATTTTTTATCAATGACTTTTCTCTGTATTGCCGGGAGCCGACAATTCATTAATAGCCGCGAGTGGTTTTAAATGGCTTTTTTTCCTTCAGAAATGACATTTTGTGCAGGGACAGTTCTAAGCACGGGAAACAAGCGCTGCTTTACAGGCATACTATACACCCCCCCCCCCCCCCCCAGGTACGAAATTTAAAGGAATATTTCACTTTTATTGTTTCACTTTAAGCTTTATTAAAATCACTGCTCCCGAAAAACCGGACGTTTTTAAAACTTTTTTTTGCATTGATACATGTCCCCTGGGGCAGGACCCGGGTCCCCAAACACTTTTTAGGACAATAACTTGCATATTAGCCTTTATAATTAGCACTTTTGATTTTGAACGTTCGAGTCCATTGTATTTAATAGGGTTCTAAAGTTCACGCGAACATTCTGTCTGTTCGCAGGTTCTGGTGCGAACCGAACAGGGGGGTGTTCGGCTCATCCCTAGTGGCAACCCTAGTTGAGGATTAAAGCGGGTGTTGTATATGCACAGTATAGCTGATGGCCCCTAGTACTACTAAAATTGTAATGCTAATATTTGGGGTCTTTTTATCAATATTTTCATCCAAGAAACAATTTAAGGGCATGTTGGCCTGTGGCAGCCACAATGGATCACTTTTCAAAGGGTGTTTGAGAGGCAGCTGGGAGGAGGTGGCAATATGTCTCCTCTTCACCTAAAAAGACGGAACCACAGTACCACAACTGCATGCATTGTATATGGTTGATTGGCATTTGCAGCTCAGCCCAATTCATTTGATTGTGTCATGTTCGGAGGCAGTACAGCCGCCAAATGCCACAAGGGGGTTTTAATTCTGCCATGATATATGTAGAGCCCTGAGGCCATATCCTTATTTAGGTGGCTGGTAAAGGGGCAGTAAAACAACGGCTCAACCACCTGCTTTTACCGTCCCCTGGCCACCCTTGGGAACAAGCCTTTTATTTAACATTCACATGTTGAATGGAACTGGGAATTGTGTGAAAGTTGTGTGAAAGAACTGATAAACTGCCCCCTCCAGGTGTTGCTGCTAATACTAATACCTACTAGACAAGTGCATTAGTTTTCGTCCGAATGCATTTTCGCGTTCGTTTTAACAAACGATAACATACGTGTACAATCCGAAATCCGAAAGATCCGACATAAATAATGCTTTATTTTCGTTTCGTTGCAACAACAGTTCGATATAGATAGAGAATTCGACATGACGGTGACAATAGCAATCTGTGTCTATCGAACCTGTGGCTGAATGTGCCTAACCTAACTCTATTAGTCCGAGATTATTCTACATAGAGAGGAAAGATTTGACATTATAGAGACAGAAATATTTGACGAAGCAGCTAAAAACATATGATCACCACGAGAGGACATTTATGGTCAAATGCTCCTCCCATAGGCTATAGAAGAATTCGAATTTCGGGAGTAACTAAATAAATGAAATATTTTAGTGTGCACATGTCCATGGGCGTCCGCTCCATAGGGCAAGGGGGGTCAATTGCCCCCCCCCTGGAAGTCAGAGTGAAGACACACACTTGCCCCCTGTGTTGCAATGGCTGCTGCGGACTTTTTTTTCTAAGTCTGCAGACCGCTGCTGGCCTGGGGGCTGGCTGGGGCTGCTCTCAGTCTTTTCCGACTATCTGTCCCTCCCTCCTCACCCCCGGCCCGAGCATCGGATTGGCTCTGCCGCTCGGGCTTCTGCTTAACATCACCATGACCCTGACCCAGCTGTTCCGCTGTTCCGTGATTGGCTGCTGCCTCAGCCTGCCTCTGCCTGTGTAAATGTGCCTATGCCGATCCGGCCAGCGCGGCGACGGCTCCTCCCACAGGTGCATGGCGTGCAGTGGCCGAGACGAGAGACTGAATACGCTGCCAGTGCCTGCCCTATCGCTGAAGAACTACAGGTAACAGCAGTTCCTGTGCCACGACACCACTGTGTACATCTTTTTGTATTGCAATGTATTGCAATACATCAGTGTTGTGGCTACAGTATACAGTATAGGCCAGTGATGGCGAACCTTGGCACCCCAGATGTTTTGGAACTACATTTCCCATGATGCTCAAAATACACTGCAGATCAAAATATGGCCACAACAGATGTATTGCAATACATTGCAATATAGAAAGATGTACATTTTCTAGGCTATATTTATATGGGCATGGAGTGAACCGGAATTATCCTCAAGAATGATGCCCCCCCCCTGAAAAAAGTTCAGCGGACGCCCATGCACATGTCTAATACCTACTAAAATTCTAGGTGCTGCTCAGTGGTGGCTGGAGCTCAATATTTGGGGGAGTTGGCACAAACTAACACCCCCCATGTGCCCTGCATTACGGGCCACCACTGGTGCTGCTACTACTCATAGAATGCTGTTATCAGGGGGGAACAGATTGGAAATGTGCCCCTGATCACTGGTGATACTGCTAAAATTACGAATGCAGTTACTTGCTACAAAGTCTAATGAAGATGAAAATGATTATGGTTATTTGATTGATCTCAGATTAACGCAGAGGCCTTTTATGAAAATTAATTTCAGACCCCCAACATTCTCCAGATCTCTCCTTGGAGGCCAGCAGCACGTAATTCCAGTCAGGACACCTGCCGGGGAATAAGTGTTCCTCAGGGGTACCTTTCAATTATAAGCTTATTAAATGTGAATTTCCTCTGAGATCGATGGAGACATTGAATGGCTTCTTTTGTTATGTCCATCAAAGTCTCCCTTAGGCCTCTTAATGGAATCTGCTTTTAACAAAGTGGCGGCGTATTCGTAGCTCGTTTTTATTCACCGCCGTTCATTCACTTAGCTTTAATGATCGCGTTTTACTTTCTATTCTCCTTTCTAGTATTTTGTAGATGGAACCCTAAAACTTAACTTCAGTCTGCTTATGTTTTGCCTTCCCTGCGTCTGCCTTTCCTTCATCAACAGGCTAATACAATTCTATTTTAAAACATGTCCATGTTCATTTAAAAATAAAATGTGCTTGTAAGTTCGCTGCGCAAATACGGTGTGACATAAAGTATTGCAATGACCGCCATTTTATTCTCTAGGGTGTTGGAAAAAAAATGTATAATGTTTGGGGGTTCTAAGTAATTTTCTAGCAAAAAAACTTGTTTTTAAAGGGGTTGTAAAGGTGAAAGATTTTTCACCTTAATGCATTCTATGCATTAAGGTGAAAAAACATCCGACAATACCGGTTCCCCCTGGCCCCCCGTTTAGCTTACCCGACCCCTCGAAAGTCCCACGCTCGCCGTTGATTGGTTACAGCGCTGATGTCAATCACATCCAATGACGCGGTGCGCCGGGGGTAGGGTGACCACGTGTCCCGGATTGCCCGGGGCAGTCCCGCATTTTGCAGATCTGTCCCGGGCACCTTCATTCCAGGACAATACAGTGTCCTGGAATGAAACTGACACAGCCACCCCCCAGGCCAATCTGATTCCCCCAAAAAAGGGCTGCCATATTACCGCTTTACTCACTGACAGTACTTGTCCTGCCCAGGAATGCCCGGAGGAGCACAATCCCTGCCCACTGCTTGTGATTGGAGAAATCATAAATCCCACCTCTTGTGTCCAATCACTGTGCTGTGATTCGTTACAGCACAAGCTGATTTTTGGGAAGGGGGGTGTCCCTGAATGATGGTTTAAAAGTGTGGTCACCCTAGCCGGGGGGTGGGGCCGAGTGATACAGTGAGCGGCAATAGCCGCTGGCTGTATCACTGGAGCGCACCCGCAATCACTCACCACCATGCAAGCTCGCATATAGGTAGTAGGGATGGGCCCGGTGCTCGATTCGAACCCATGTTCGAATCGAGCATCGGGCGTTCGCTCGCTCGTCGAGCCCAGAACTATTTGGGCCGTTCGCATCGCATTCGTGTGATGCGAGCGGCCCCGCAATGCATTGCGGCCGGCGCGGCCGGCGCAGTGCATTGCTGGCTGATGATTGGCCAAGCATGCACTGTGACCCCGCATGCTTGGCCAATCACAGCGCCCGAAACACGGAGAGCAATAATTGGCTACAGGCAGGACGCCTGTAGCCAATTACAGCTCAGGGGCTTTAGTACACGCCCCACCATTTAAAAGGCCGCCACGCCATCGGCCCCGGTCACATGAGTTCCGGCTTTAGGAGAGATTAGTCTGCTGATTCTGTCTTTGCTTGATACTGAAAGATTTGCTCTTCTTTGCTAAACCATTGGCTATTTCTTTGCTAAACCATTGCTACCTAAGTCATTGATCGTTCATTGCTGCTGATTGCACAGTTAGTGTGTTATTAGCTGCTGCTGGGGATTAGTCTGGTGCGTGCTTACTGTTAGTACAGTATTGCAGTAGTACCAACCGCAGTGCTGTTAGCACAGCATTGCACCCCAACAGCACCCATAGGACTTCTAGTGTGTTAGTGGCAGCAAACAGAGCTCCTATATTTTCTTCTCAGCAGCACCCATAGGACTTCTAGTGTGTTAGTGGCAGCAAACAGAGCTCCTATATTTTCTTCTCAGCACCACCCATAGGACTTCTAGTGTGTTAGTGGCAGCAAACAGAGCTCCTATATTTTCTTCTCAGCAGCACCCATAGGACTTCTAGTGTGTTAGTGGCAGCAAACAAAGCTCCTATATTTTCTTCTCAGCAGCACCCATAGGACTTCTAGTGTGTTAGTGGCAGCAAACAGAGCTCCTATATTTTCATCTCAGCAGCACCCATAGGACTTCTAGTGTGTTAGTGGCATCACACAGAGCTCCTATATTTTCTTCTCAGCAGCACCCATAGGACTTCTAGTGTGTTAGTGGCATCACACAGAGCTCCTATATTTTCTTCTCAGCAGCACCCATAGGACTTCTAGTGTGTTAGTGGCATCACACAGAGCTCCTATATTTTCTTCTCAGCAGCACCCATAGGACTTCTAGTGTGTTAGTGGCAGCAAACAGAGCTCCTATATTTTCTGCTCAGCAGCACCCATAGGACTTCTAGTGTGTTAGTGGCATCACACAGAGCTCCTATATTTTCTTCTCAGCAGCACCCATAGGACTTCTAGTGTGTTAGTGGCAGCAAACAGAGCTCCTATATTTTCTTCTCAGCAGCACCCATAGGACTTCTAGTGTGTTAGTGGCAGCAAACAGAGCTCCTATATTTTCTTCTCAGCAGCACCCATAGGACTTCTAGTGTGTTAGTGGCATCACACAGAGCTCCTATATTTTCTTCTCAGCAGCACCCATAGGACTTCTAGTGTGTTAGTGGCAGCAAACAGAGCTCCTATATTTTCTTCTCAGCAGCACCCATAGGACTTCTAGTGTGTTAGTGGCAGCAAACAGAGCTCCTATATTTTCTTCTCAGCAGCACCCATAGGACTTCTAGTGTGTTAGTGGCATCACACAGAGCTCCTATATTTTCTTCTCAGCAGCACCCATAGGACTTCTAGTGTGTTAGTGACAGCAAACAGAGCTCCTATATTTTCTTCTCAGCAGCACCCATAGGACTTCTAGTGTGTTAGTGGCAGCAAACAGAGCTCCTATATTTTCTTCTCAGCAGCACCCATAGGACTTCTAGTGTGTTAGTGGCAGCAAACAGAGCTCCTATATTTTCTTCTCAGCAGCACCCATAGGACTTCTAGTGTGTTAGTGGCAGCAAACAGAGCTCCTATATTTTCTTCTCAGCAGCACCCATAGGACTTCTAGTGTGTTAGTGGCATCACACAGAGCTCCTATATTTTCTTCTCAGCAGCACCCATAGGACTTCTAGTGTGTTAGTGGCAGCAAACAGAGCTCCTATATTTTCTTCTCAGCAGCACCCATAGGACTTCTAGTGTGTTAGTGGCAGCAAACAGAGCTCCTATATTTTCTTCTCAGCAGCACCCATAGGACTTCTAGTGTGTTAGTGGCATCACACAGAGCTCCTATATTTTCTTCTCAGCAGCACCCATAGGACTTCTAGTGTGTTAGTGGCATCACACAGAGCTCCTATATTTTCTTCTCAGCAGCACCCATAGGACTTCTAGTGTGTTAGTGGCAGCAAACAGAGCTCCTATATTTTCTTCTCAGCAGCACCCATAGGACTTCTAGTGTGTTAGTGGCAGCAAACAGAGCTCCTATATTTTCTTCTCAGCAGCACCCATAGGACTTCTAGTGTGTTAGTGGCAGCAAACAGAGCTCCTATATTTTCTTCTCAGCAGCACCCATAGGACTTCTAGTGTGTTAGTGGCATCACACAGAGCTCCTATATTTTCTTCTCAGCAGCACCCATAGGACTTCTAGTGTGTTAGTGGCAGCAAACAGAGCTCCTATATTTTCTTCTCAGCAGCACCCATAGGACTTCTAGTGTGTTAGTGGCAGCAAACAGAGCTCCTATATTTTCTTCTCAGCAGCACCCATAGGACTTCTAGTGTGTTAGTGGCAGCAAACAGAGCTCCTATATTTTCTTCTCAGCAGCACCCATAGGACTTCTAGTGTGTTAGTGGCATCACACAGAGCTCCTATATTTTCTTCTCAGCAGCACCCATAGGACTTCTAGTGTGTTAGTGGCAGCAAACAGAGCTCCTATATTTTCTTCTCAGCAGCACCCATAGGACTTCTAGTGTGTTAGTGGCAGCAAACAGAGCTCCTATATTTTCTTCTCAGCAGCACCCATAGGACTTCTAGTGTGTTAGTGGCATCACACAGAGCTCCTATATTTTCTTCTCAGCAGCACCCATAGGACTTCTAGTGTGTTAGTGGCAGCAAACAGAGCTCCTATATTTTCTTCTCAGCAGCACCCATAGGACTTCTAGTGTGTTAGTGGCATCACACAGAGCTCCTATATTTTCTTCTCAGCAGCACCCATAGGACTTCTAGTGTGTTAGTGGCAGCAAACAGAGCTCCTATATTTTCTTCTCAGCAGCACCCATAGGACTTCTAGTGTGTTAGTGGCAGCAAACAGAGCTCCTATATTTTCTTCTCAGCAGCACCCATAGGACTTCTAGTGTGTTAGTGGCAGCAAACAGAGCTCCTATATTTTCTTGTCAGCAGCACACATAGTACCTATAGTGTGTTAGTGTCAGCACCCATAGGACCTACAGTGTGTTGTGAGCACACATAGGAGTTCTATTTTTTATACTATATACACTACCGACTACAATGGCTGGAAGACCGCCAAGGAGAGGCAGAGCGTGCCGAGGCAAGAACACAGGGCAGGCAGGCTCTGTTTCTAGAGACAACAGTGCTGGCCGTGGACGTGGTCGTGCATCGTCATCAGCACGTGGCCATGGGACACGCTTGTCTTTGTTTTCGGCAGCTGGACATGTGGAGCCGCATCATGCCGAAGGCTTGGTAGAATGGATGACCAAGCCCTCCTCATCCTCCTCATCCTCTCTCACCCAGGCTCAGGGTACTGGCAGAGCAGCTGCCAACGCGTACTCAATGGCATCATCAGCCACCCCTTCCCTAGACCCACCATGTCCTCCTGAGGAGTCCCCCGAACTGTTTGAGCACAGTGTTGGGTACATGCTCCAGGAGGATGCCCAACGATTCGAAGGCTCGGATGATGATACCCAGCTTGAGGAAGTCAGTAGTGTGCGCGCAGAGAAAGGGGATGCTGAAGGACAGCAATCTGGCAGTAGTGTTCCACCAGCTGCAGCTTACTGCCAGGTTTGCTCTAGTGGTGAAGAGGGAGGGGATGATGAGGTCACTGACTCCACGTGGGTGCCTGAAGGGAGAGAGGAGGAGGAGGAGGAGGATGCAGCGTCACATGTCCAACGAGGCAGGATGCCCCCTGGAGGCCAGCTAGAGGCCAGCACAGCAACTGTACCACACCGCAGAGCTCCGCCTGTGCAGGGCGCTGCCTCTGCACGTTATCACAAAAGTTCTTTGGTGTGGGCCTTTTTTGAGACGAGTGCATCAGATCGCACCACTGCTATTTGCAATATTTGTCTCAAGCGTATCTCGCGTGGCCAAAACATCAGCCGCTTGGGCACCACAAGCATGAGCAGACATATGTCGACCTGCCATGCAGCTCGTTGGCAAGCACACATAAAAGACCCACACCAAAGAACAAAGCGGACCTCTCCTTGCTCCTCATCAGCTGGGATCTCCATCCCCACTATATCTTCAGTCCTCTCTGAAAGCTGCTCTGAGAGGACTGAAGGTGTAGAATTAGGTGTGTCACAACCAAGTACTTGCAGTACACCGACGTCCGATTGTAGCAGGCAAATTTCCCTGCCCCAGCTGCTGGACCGTCGAAAGAAGTATACTCCCAGCCATCCACATGCCCAGCGGTTGAATGCTAGCTTGGCTAAATTGCTAGCACTTCAACTGCTGCCTTTTCAGTTGATAGACTCGGCCCCCTTCCGTGAGTTTGTTCAATGTGCGGTTCCTCAGTGGCAGGTTCCCAAACGCCACTTTTTCTCACGGAAGGCAATTCCGTCTCTCTACTGGCATGTGGAAGGCAATGTCCATGCCTCGCTGGACAGGGCGGTCAGCGGTAAGGTGCATATTACCGCTGACTCATGGTCCAGCAGGCATGGACAGGGACGTTATCTTTCTTTCACGGCCCATTGGGTCACTCTATTGGTAGCTGGGAGGGATGCAGGACAAGGTGCAGTAGTGTTGGAGGTTGTTCCGCCACCACGCCTCCAAAATGCTACTACTGGTTGTGACACACCTCTCTCCTCCACCCCCTCCTCTTCTTCTTCTTCCTCCATGTCCTCTTCGAGTGCTCTGTCCTCGGAACCAGCGGTGCTCCGTAGGCGTACAAGGGGCTACGCGAGTACGCAGGCAAAAAGATGCCATGCCGTGCTTGCGCTGGTGTGTTTGGGGGACAGGAGCCACACTGGGCCAGAGGTTCTGGCAGCTCTGCAGGGGCAGGCCGAGAGGTGGTTGACGCCACGCCAGCTTAAGCCAGGAATGGTCGTTTCTGATAATGGCACCAACCTCCTCTCCGCCCTGCGACAGGGGCAGCTCACCCATGTGCCCTGTATGGCTCACGTCCTCAACCTGGTGGTGCAGCGGTTCTTGGGCAGGTTCCCAGGCTTACAGGATGTCCTGAGGCAGGCCAGGAAAGTCTGTGTGCATTTCCGCCGATCTTATAATGCCAGTGCTCGGCTGACTGAGCTGCAAAAGGAGCTGAACCTGCCCAAGAACCGCCTAATATGTGACATGCCCACCAGGTGGAACTCAACGTTGGCCATGCTGCAGCGACTGCACACGCAGCAGAGGGCCATCAATGAGTACCTTTGCGACTACGGCACCAGGACAGGGTCAGGGGAGCTTGGCTTTTTTTCCCCACGCCAGTGGAGCATGATCAGGGATGCATGCACTGTCCTCTCACCATTTGAGGAGGCCACGAGGATGGTGAGCAGTGACAGTGCATGCATCAGTGACACTGTACCTCTTGTCCACCTGTTGGAGCATACGCTGCGTGGGATAATGGACAGGGCACTTGAGGCAGAACAGAGGCAGGAAGAGGAGGACTTCCTTGTCTCTCAAGGCCCCCTTTATCCAGACAATGTTCCTTCTGTCCCACCCATCACACAGGAAGAGGAGGAGGAGGAGGAGGAGGATTGTGTGAGCATGGAGGTGGAGCCTGGCACTCAGCATCAGCAGCAGCAGTCTTTTAGGGATGATGTACAGTCCCAACAAACCAGTGGACTTGTACGTGGCTGGGAGGAGGTGGCTGGCGATCATGTCATCCTCAGTGACCCAGAAGACTCCGGACCGAATGCCTCAGCTAACCTACGCTGCATGGCCTCCCTGATCCTGCAAAGCCTGCGGAAGGATCCTCGTGTTCTTCGGATCAAGGAGAGTGACCATTACTGGCTGGCCACTCTCCTTGATCCACGGTACAAGGGTAAGGTTGCGGACCTTATCTTGCCGTCGCAGAGGGAGCAGAGGATGAGACATCTCAGGGAGGCCTTGCAGAAAGGTCTGTGCAACGCGTTCCCAGAAACTGGGAGGTTACAAACTCCTGGTCCTGGACGACGAGTTGCTGAGGCTTCGGTCAGTAGCAGAAGGAGCGGTGGGGAAGGTGGACGTCTGACCGATGCGTTCAGACAATTTTTTAGTCCGCAGCCCCAAGGTATGATCGGTTCCAGCAACCATCGCCAGCGTCTGATATACATGGTGCAGGAATACCTAGGGGCAAGGTCAGACTTGGACACCTTTCCCACCGAAAATCCTCTGGCTTACTGGGTCCTGAGGATGGATCACTGGCCAGAGCTTGCACAGTATGCAATTGAGCTACTGGCCTGTCCTGCATCCAGCGTTCTTTCCGAACGCACATTCAGTGCTGCTGGAGGATTTGTCACCGATCATAGGGTGCGCCTGTCCACCGACTCGGTTGATCGACTGACCTTCATAAAAATGAATCAGTCTTGGATCACCACCAGCTACCAGACACCTGAAGCGGATATAACGGAATAATTTATAATGTCACATCCCTTCAAGACTGCCTATGCTGATGCTGAGTGACTGTCCTGTTATGTTCACTGACTATCCTCTTCCTCCTCCTCAATGATCCATGCCACCACACCAGTGCCTAAGGCACAATTTTTCAGCCCCTGTATAACAGGGGCGTGTAATTACAATTTTTTAAAAAGATGCTTCGCAACAGGTGTGACTGCTGTGCTCAGAGTACAGTATCTGTGAGGGGTTGCAGTGTTGTGGCACCAGCACCAGTGCCTAAGGCACAATTTTTCAGCCCCTGTTGGGGCGTGTAATTACAATTTTTAGGCAATGCTTTGCAACAGGTCTCATTGCTGTGCTCAGAGTACAGTATCTGTGAGGGGTTGCAGTGTTGTGGCACCAGCACCAGTGCCTAAGGCACAATTTTTCAGCCCCTGTATAACAGGGGCGTGTAATTACAATTTTTTAAAAAGATGCTTCGCAACAGGTGTGACTGCTGTGCTCAGAGTACAGTATCTGTGAGGGGTTGCAGTGTTGTGGCACCAGCACCAGTGCCTAAGGCACAATTTTTCAGCCCCTGTTGGGGCGTGTAATTACAATTTTTAGGCAATGCTTTGCAACAGGTCTCATTGCTGTGCTCAGAGTACAGTATCTGTGAGGGGTTGCAGTGTTGTGGCACCAGCACCAGTGCCTAAGGCACAATTTTTCAGCCCCTGTATAACAGGGGCGTGTAATTACAATTTTTTAAAAAGATGCTTCGCAACAGGTGTGACTGCTGTGCTCCAAGTACAGTATCTGTGAGGGGTTGCAGTGTTGTGGCACCAGCACCAATGCCTAAGGCACAATTTTTCAGCCCCTGTTTAACAGGGGCGTGTAATTACAAATCTTGATCTAATAGTTCACAGCAGGGCCCATTCCTGCGCCCACCAAGAGTAACTATGAGGGCCTACAGTCTTGTGGCAACACCGTCCACCACCACCACCACCACCAAAGGCCCAATTTTTCTGCCCTGTTCAACAGGTGCATGCAATTACAAATCTTGATCTAATAACTCACAGCAGGGCCCATTCCTGCACCCACCAAGAGTAACTGTGAGGGCTTACAGTCTTGTGGCAACACCGTCCACCACCACCACCACCACCACCAAAGGCCCAATTTTTCTGCCCGGTTCAACAGGTGCATGCAAGTACAAATCTTGATCTATTAACTCACAGCAGGGCCCATTCCTGTGCCCACCAGTCTTGTGGCTACACCAACATCTAATAGGGCAAATTTCTGCAGAGTATATACGGCAGGCCCCTACTTTCAAACATCCAACTTACAAACGACTCCTACTTGCAAACGGCAAGAGAAAACAGGAAGTGAGAGGAAATCTACCCCTAGGAAGGAAAATTCTATCCTGTTAGATTTAATTTGGGAAAAAGGTATCTCCTCTCTACTGATGCTTTATCACCAATCCTTGTTTCAATTAAAACCCCACTTTTCCAAAAACATTTGTCATTGGGACGGAAAGTGAGGTGACATGTTCTGAACAGATGTGCAAAGACAGCAAATGTTACAGGGGTGATAACCCCTCCCTATGTTCTCCAAAAAGCTTAAAAATTGATTTTTTTGGGATGTAGCTACACTTCATAATGTACCTGTTCAGATTCTACTTAAGAACAAACCTACAGTCCATGTCTTGTTTGCACCACCTATATACTGCTGTTCAGAGTATATAGGGTTGTAGGTATAGGGTTTTATTTTGGGTGCGGGGTCCCCCTTAGTATCCATACAAGACCCAAAGGGGCTGGGGGGGGGGGGTGATGGGGTAGCCATGCCATTTTTCTCAAGGATTTTCAGCCATATGGCGGCCAGGACAAGACATGACATTAAAGCCGCAAGTGGTTTTAAATGGCTTCTTTTTTTCCTTTACAAATGTCATTTTGTGCAAGGACAGTTCTAAACACGGGAAACACATGCCACTTCACAGGCATACTTTAGACACCCCCCAGGTACCGTATTTAAAGGAAAATTTCACTTTTTTTTTTTTCACTTTATGCATCATTAAAATGACTGCTCCCGAAAAAACTTTAGTTTTTAAAATTTCTTTTAGCATTGATATATGTCCCCTGGGGCAGGACCCGGGTCCCCAAACCTGTTTTATAACATTAACATGCATATTGGCCGTTGTAATTAGCAATTTTGATTTCGAACGTTCGCGTCCATTATAACGAATAGGGTTCGAAAATTCGCGCAAACTTTCGGTCCGTTCGAAGGTTCTGGTGCGAACCGAACCCGGGGGTGTTCGGCTCATCCCTAATAGGTAGTGAGTGATTGCGGGGAGGAGCCGAGACAGCTGCCGAGGGACCCCAGAAGACGAGGATCGAGGCCACAATGCTCACATGCACGCTGCTCATTCTGAGGAAGACCCTTGCACTTTTTTACTTTTTAGGTTTACATACACTTTAAGTGATTTAGCAACTTCCATACCGGGCTAATGCTGCGTACACACGACTGTTTTTCATGACGAGAAAACTGCCATTTTTTAGATTGGTCGTGAAAACCGGTCGTGTGTATGCTCCATAGCAGTTTTCTCAACAAGAAAACTGCCCGCAAAAAAAAATAGAACCTGCTCTATTTTTTCTCGTCGTTTTTCCTGACGTTCTTTTTCTCGTCGCGAAAACCGCTCGTGTGTATGCTTATCCGAGGGAGAAAAAAAACGCGCATGCTCAGAATTAAGTATGAGACGGGAGCGCTCGTTCTGGTCAAACTAGCGTTTGTAATGGAGATAGCACATTCGTCACTCTGTAATGGACTAAAAAGCAAGAGACTAGAAAGCGCGAATCGTCTCTCACCAAACTTTACTAACACGAGATCAGCAAAAGTAGCCCAAAGTTCGAATGAAACTTCCCCTTTATAGTGCCGTCGTAACTGTTGTCGTACGTGTTGTACGTCACTGCGCTTTGCTCAAGAGTTTTTTTTCCTGAACGTGTGTATGCCAGGCAGGCTTGAGAGGAATCACGACGTGTCACGTTGAGAAAAACATCGGCTTTTTGCATGACAGGAAAAACGGTCGTGTGTACGTGGCATTAGTCTGGCACTCCTCTCCTACATGTAAAAATCATAATTTTTTTGCTAGAAAATTACTCAGAACCCCCAAACATATATGTTTTTTTAGCAGAGACCCTAGGGAATAAAATGGCTGCCACACGGTATTTGCGCAGCAAATTTTTGGGGAATTTTTTTTCATGAATTAAAAAAAACAAAACACTAAAGTTAGCCCAATTTTTTGGTATAATCTAAAAGACAATATTACGCAGACTAAATAGATACCTAATGTTTCACGCTTTAAGATTGCGCACACTCATGGAATGGCGCCAAACTTCGGTACTTAAAAATCTCCATAGACAATGTTTTAAACATTTTTACAGGTTATATGTTTAGCGTTACAGAGGAAGTCTTAGCCTAGAATTGTTACTCTCGCTGTAATGTTCACGGCGATACCTCACATGTCTGGTTTTTATGCCGTTTACATATGTGGGCGCAACGTACATATGCGCTCGCTTCTGCGTGTGGGGATGGAGGCGCTTTAAAAAAATGTGTATTATTGTTTATTTTATTTTTATTTTTACACTGTCCCTTTAAATTTTATTTTTTGTTGATCCCTTTTTTTCCTATTACAAGGAATGTAAACATCCCTTGTAAGAGGAACAGGACATGACAGGTCCTCTTTATGGAGAGATATGGGGTCTATAAATCTCCACATCTCTCCTCTAGGCAGGAAAGACTGCGATCAAAATTAAAAAAAACGATCTTGGCCATTCCAGCTGAGTACACAGCAATGTTTACATCTGCCGGGCCGGACGTGATCTCCGGGTCTCTGAACGTCATAGAGACTGCCGGGGACCATCTGGTCCTCGGTATTCTCTATGGAAAACTCCTGCCGCCGGTGGATTTCGTCTCCGGCTTACCGATCGCACAGGTGAGATAGTAAAAGCACTGGAGGGCGGCGGGAGAGGAGGGACATCCCTTCCCGCAGTCTGTAAAACAATCAAGCCGTACAGTGCTATTGTATGCCGTACAGTGCTATTGTATGCCGTACAGTGCTATTGCATGTTTTACAATGCCATCGCATGCCGAACAGTGTCATTGCATGTTGTACAATGCCATTGCATTCTGTAAAGTGCCATTGCATTCTGTACAGTGCCATTGCATGCCATACTTTGTCATCACATGGCGCGCAGTGCCATCACATGCCATACAGTGCCATTGCATGCCGTACAGTGCCATTGCATGCCGTACAGTGCCATTGCATGCCGTACAGTGTCATCACATGCCGTACAGTGCCATTGCATACCGTACAGTGTCATCACATGGGGTACAGTGTCATCACATGCCGTACAGTGCCATTGCATACCGTACAGTGTCATCACATGGGGTACAGTGTCATCACATGGGGTACGGTGTAAGCATGCCGTGTAGTGACATCACATGGGGTACAGTGTCATCACATACTGTACAGTGTCACTGCATGCCGTAAAGAGCCATTGCATACCGTACAGTGCCATTGCATAGCGTACAGTGTCATCACATGGCGTACAGAGCGACCGCATGCCATGCAGTGTCATTGCATGCCGTACAGTGCCATTGCATGCCGTACAGTGCCATCACATGACGTACAGTGTCATCACATGACGTACAGTGCCATTGCATACTGTACAGTGTCATCACATGGGGTACGGTGTAAGCATGCCGTGTAGTGACATCACAATGGCGTACAGTGTCATCACATGCCTTATAGTGTCATCACGTGGCGTACAGTGTCATCACATGGGGTACAGTGTCATCACATACTGTACAGTGTCGCTGCATGCCCTAAAGAGCCATTGCATACTGTACAGTGCCATTGCATAGCGTACAGTGTCATCACATGGCGTACAGAGCGACCGCATGCCGTGCAGTGTCATTGCATGCCGTACAGTGTCATTGCATGCCGTACAGAGCCATCGCATGCCTTACAGCAGTGGTCATCGACCCTGTCCTCAGAGCCCACTAACAGGCCAGGTTTGCAAGATAACTGAAATACATCACAGGTGATATCATTTGCTGCTCAGTGATTGCAGTATTCTAGTCTGCATCTCCCCAAGGTAATACATAAAACCTGGCCTGTTAGTGGGCCCTGAGGACATGGTTGATGACCACTGCCGTACAGTGTCCGCTGACTTCCGCTGCTTCATAGGGCTGAATGAAGGGTCCGATCAGGTCCACCTGAAAAACTGACAGGCGGACCTGATCGGACAGTCTGTGTAAAAGGGGCCTAAGTGCGCTGGGGCGATACGTTGCCTTCCAAATGGCACCCCAATGCACCTCCCACCAAATATGCATTGCAGCACAGTGCATGCATCAGACTAAGGTGCATTGCTGTGCATTCTAAAATATGGTGCATGGCGGCACACTGCCATGCACACTGTTGTACTGCTGTGCAATGAGTTGCTTCACATAGAATGTCTCTTATAATAAAGAAGTCTTCTTCACAGAAAATAAAACATGACTTTACAAGACTGCCAGTGACCATTCTGTCTGAAAATCATTTGACAGCAGCTGCTACTTATTCCTCTCGTCTGGCCTGCTCAAATTTGCAGTGCTGTGTCTTGATGGTAATTGTATTTTTATCTCCGCCAAAATATCTTGCACATTATATTTTCAAGCGCACTCTCAAGAACAGCATGGGAAGACACAACGAGCAATCAATGTTGTATAATTACACTCTTAAACCCAATGCTGGTTACACTTCACTGTTCTTCCTGAGCCATCTATCTGTAGTCACAGGATTTAATAAACTGAAGAAATAAACATTATCCGGGACAGGAGAACATGCAGTACATTCAAGAGCAATTGAAATAACGCTCTTATACGTTATTGGAGTAAGGTGACCAGATTTTTAAAATGAAATCCGGGGACATTTTTTTATTGGCAAATGGTAAACTATTTTATAAGCATATTTTCCTCAAATGATATATGCAGTGTATGTGGTACGTGTTTATGGAATGATTGTATCATATATATGTTATTTCTAACATATTGTCCATTAATAAAGATTTAAAAAAAAAGATACTGCTTAGAATTTTTTGAGATATGACTGCCAAATGTTAAGAAGATAAGACAGAGACAGAGTTCAGGAGTGCATTACATACAGGATGCAGGGTTCAGCTGTGCCACTTTATGCAGCCTGACCAGTGCCCATCTATGCAGCCTGACCAGTGCCCAGCAATGCAGCCTGACCAGTGCCCAGCAATGCAGCCTCACCAGTGCCCAGCAATGCAGCCTCACCAGTGCCCAGCAATGCAGCCTCACCAGTGCCCAGCAATGCAGCCTCACCTGTGCCTAGGAATGCAGCTTCACCTGTGCCCAGGAATGCAGACTCACCAGTGTCCAACAATGCAGCATCACTTGTGCCCAGGAGTGCAGCCTCAGCTGTGCCCAGGAATGCAGCCTCATGTGTGCAGGGGATCAGAGAAGAGAAAAGAGCCAGTGTTCTGCCAAAAATGGCTAGATCATCACACAGATTCTGGGCGGGTGCTGAGGCAGAGGGGGGCGGTCTGCCCCAGATGCCACACACTATGGAGGGGGGGGTGTCAGGCTGGCGTCTCCCACTGTGCCAACTTAATTTGATTAAACAAGTCCCGCCTCCTGGATGGCTCCTACCTATGATAGACATTATATAGGAGAGTTTCCCCTCAAAGGCGGGACTTTAAAGGCATAAATTGTAACAACCATTTAGGGGTATAGTACGATAATTAAATTTTTTTGTAATAAAATAATTTTAACATATAATGTGACAAAGCTTAACAATACAGGCTTGGACAAAAATTCCTAGAATGGAATGGTCACTTGATCATACAATGTACATGACATGCAGGGACAAAATAACCATACAAGTGATGTCACTTGTATGGTTATTTTGTCCCCGCATGTCATGTACTTTGTATGATCAAGTGACCATTCCATTCTAGGAATTTTTGTCCAAGCCTGTATTGTTAAGCTTTGTCACATTATATGTTAATTTCATTTTTTTGTAATAAAATAATTTTATCGTACTATACCCCTAAATGGTTGTTACAATTTATGCCTTTAAAGACCCGCCTTTGAGGGGAAACTCTCCTATACACTTTAGTTAGGGATGTTGGCTATATTACAACATATCTGTTCTATACAAACCCTGGCATTGGACAAGTGTGCTGTCTGTCAAAAGAGAAAACCAGTAGGCGGGACTTGTGTGATGGCAGGCACCCGGCAAATCAAATTAAAGTTGACTCAGTGGAATCCGTTTTCTCAGAGGGGGATCTCGCCTCTGATTACCGCTGAGAAAATGGATGACATGTCTGTGTCCGGTCCGCTAATGTAGAGCGGACATGGACACAGCACGCTGCTCTTTATGGGGCTTTTGGATTGAACGGACCGTCCAATCTGATCCGCCAGATGGATGGGGAATGGATCCCTCATCTGTCTGTTTTTAGTGGACCAGATCGGATGGTGGCGGGTGTCAGGTCCGCTGACATCTACCGTTCCATAGAGGGCAATGGATTGTGTGATCGCATCTGCCTGAAAAACTGACAGGGGGAACCGATCAATCCGCCAGCGTGAAAGAGCCTAACACATCTGTGCTCTGTACCCACTCCACCTCCAACCCCCAGCACATCTCTGTACCCTCCACCCCACACCTTCACCCTAATGTTGAAGACAGTGTGTGGTCAGCATCTCCCCCTGCACCTCAGATCACTTTTGTTGCAGTTCACTATGCAGTGGGTGGAGGTGGGAGGTGGTGATTGGCAGCTCTGTGGTGTCCGCGGGCAGCAGGATCTTGCTGGGGCTTGTAGTTCTCAGGAAGATCCCGCTGCCCGCGGCCACCACAGACTTCCACCTCCCCCCACTGAATAGTGAACTGACAGGCAGAGGTGCAGGGGAAGATGCTGGGTCTTGGGCCCCCCGCCACCCCTCCAATCCAGGGGAAAATCCGGGGACAGGCAGCCTCCAGGAAAAGTGGGCTCAATCCGGGGACTGTCCCCGGAAATCGGGGATGTCTGGTCACCCTAGTTTGGAAGCTAAACTGAATTGTGTCCTAGGTCATAGCCTGAAGGATTATTAGTCGAACCACAATTCCCTCCAACTCAAGATTTGTATTGTATTGTCTGTGTGTACCTGGCCTTTTTCCACATTTTGTTATGCTACAGCCTTATTCCAAAATGGATTAAATTCATTATTTTTCTCAAAATTCTACAAAACAATATCCCATAATGACAACGTGAAAGAAGTTTGTTTGAAATCTTTGCAAATTTATTAAAAATGTATTAAAAATAAAAAAATGTACATAAGTATTCACAGCCTTTGCTCAATACTTTGTTGGAGCACCTTTGGCACCAATTACAGCCTCAAGTCTTTTGAGTATGATGCTACAAGTTTGACACACCTATCAGATCTCTCCAGAGATGTTCAATCAGGTTCAAGACTGGGCTCTGGCTGGGACACTCAAGGACATTCACAGAGTTGTCCCATAGCCACTGCTTTTTTATCTTGGCTGTGTGCTTAGGGTCGTTGTCCTGTTGGAAGATGAACCTTCGCCCCAGTCTGAGGTCCACAATGCTCTGGAGCAGGTTTTCATCAAGGATGTCTCTGTACATTGCTGCATTCATCTTTCCCTCGATCCTGACTAGTCTCCCAGTTCTGCTGCTGAAAAACATCCCCACAGCATGATGCTGTCACCACCATGCTTCACTGTAGGAATAGTATTGGCCAGGTGATGAGTGGTGCCTGGTTTTCTCCAGACATGACGCTTGCTATTCAGGCCAATTTTTGTTTCATTGGACCAGAGAATTTTGTTTCTCATGGTCTCAGAGTCCTTCAGTCCTTCAGGGGCCTTTTGGCAAACTCCAGTCGGGCTGTCATGTGCCTTTTTACTGAGGAGTGGCTTCCGTCTGGCCACTCTACCATACAGGCCTGATTGGTGGAGTGCTGCAGAGATGGTTGTATTTCTCTCTCTCCACAGAGAAACGCTGGAGCTCTGTCAGAGTGACCATCAAATTTTTGGTCACCTCCTAGACTAAGGCCCTTCTCTCCTGATCACTTAGCTTGCCTGGGCGGCCCACTCTAGGAAGAGTCCTGGTAGTGGCAAATTTCTTCCATTTACGGATGATGGAGGCCACTGTGCTCATTGGGACGTTCAATGCTGCAGAGATTTTTCTGCACCCTTCCCCAGATCTGTGCCTCCATACAATCTTGTCTTGGAGGTCTACAGACAATTCCTTGGACTTCTTCGCTTGATTTGTGCTCTGACATGCACTGTTAACTGTGGGACCTTATATAGACAGGTGTGTGCCTTTCCAAATCATGTCCAATCAACTGAATTTACCACAGGTGGACTCCAATCAAGTTGTAGAAACATCTCAAGGATGATCAGTGGAAACAGGATGCACCTGAGCTCAGTTTTGAGTGTCATGGCAAAGGCTGTGAATACTTACCGTATGTACATGTGATTATTTCATTTATTTTAATTTTTTTTAAGAAATTTGCAAAGATTTAAAACAAACCTCTTACATGTTGTCATTATGGTGTATTGTTTGTAGAATTTTGAGGAAAATAATGAATTTAATCCATTTTGGAATAATGCCTCGTAAACACGATCGCGATTCCCGAAGAGAAAAGTGCGATGTGAGCTTTTTGTCGCGATTTCTGACCATGTGTATGCTCCATCGCACTTTTTCTGTGAGAATTCCGGCCAAGAAAAGATTGAGAGCAGGATCTCAATTTTCGTGACAGGAAAAATTCCAATCGCGATCGTCTGTATGCAATTACGACGCAAAAAAAACGTGCATGCTCAGAATCAAGCATAAGACCCGAACTGCCTAGTGAACCTCATTGATCTCGGCTCGTCGTACGTGTTGTACGTCACCGCGTTCTTGACGGAAGGAATTTTGTCCGAGATTTGTGTGACCGTGTGTATGCAAGACAAGTTTCAGCCAATTTACCTGCTGAAAAAAAAAAACACACGGTTTTCGTGTCGGAAATCACAATCGTGTGTACGAGGCATTAGGCTGTAACATAACAAAATGCGGAAAAAGTGAAGCGCTGTGAATACTTTTCAGATGCACTGTATAACTGACCTTCACAGCAAGGGGCACATGGAAGGGCAACACATGTAAAGTAAAATTCCAAGCCCAACTCACCAACCAGTCTGCTTACCAGCCAAATTAACCTGTCTAACAGTTTGTGTTAAAAACAGGGGTTTAGTTAGCACACATTTGTATATACATTACATGCGTAAGCTTCAGAGCTGCTCTGATAATGTCATACTGGTAAAGGGACATGCTGGACACCTTTGCTGCCATTGTGCTTTATAATGGGTGTCCAGTGTGCCCCTGTGCCTTTAAGGAGGGGTGGGCTACCTCTAGGCTCACCTGCCCTCCATCTATCCATTAGAATGCATGTGCTTCTACGGTGAAGGCTCTCATAAATGTACAAGAGTTAGGACTGCAGAAATATTGGGGTGCCTCGGAGCCGCTCTGCAGCTTACGCGTTTATTTGCAAATGTGTGCTAACTAAACCCCTGTTTTTAATGCAAACTGTAAAGCCCCGTACACACAATCCGAATATCGTACGAAAAATGTCGTCCGAGGAAGAATCGTACGATAATCGGATCGTTAGTACAGAGCTTCGAGAGCCGATCATGACAGTTCATCCGATATTATTTAATCGGACATGCACGAAAATTTTCCTCGTACGATTTTCGTTTAGTCAGTACAGTTGTCGTCCGAAAATACAATACAAATACATTACAACACAAGACATCACTTCCGATTTTTTTTTCTGCCGTACGAGAATTTTCGTGACTTTAGTAACCTATTTAATTTTACTTGCGACTATTAAGTGAAAAAAGTCATACGATCTGTCGTACGATATTCGGATCGTGTGTACGGGGCATTAGACAGGATAATTCGGTTGGTAAGCAGACTGGCTGGTGAGTTGGGCTGGGAATTTTCTTTGATTCTGTTTTGCATGCGTTGCCCTTCTATGTGCTCCTTGCTGTGAAGGCCAGTTATAGGTGGTCGCAGGGGTCATTTGTTTGTTACTAAGGTTATGATAGTAACGAAAAATATACAGCTACATTTACCTTTTTTTTTTTTTTTTTTTACTATTTTGGGCCAGTTTACCAAATAAAAGCCCAATTTGTCCTGAAAGAAAAAAAAAAAACATGCACAAAGTAGCTGTGATGATATGTTTACTAACACATGTCAAAGTTGCAAAATTGTGCTTAGGTATTAAGATTTGTTTTTACTCCCGTATACCCAGATCGACTCTTTATCTTGATAAATTGAAAGGTGGTTTGGGAATACCTAACTTTTCCTCATACTATTTTGCTGCTCAGCTAGCACAACTCCCCAAGTACCATTCTACAACAGAATCCCCTCTATGGGTAGCGATTGAATCAGTGGATATTGACCCCATTTCAGTGAATAATTTGCTCTGGTTAGCTCCTAAAGATAGACTAAACTTGTCTAACCCCGTAACCAAACATTCTATAGCTATCTGGGACAAATATAGATCCACAAAAAGCCTACAATCCACTCATAACCCTCTACTCTCTTTTCTTAGAAATCCCTCATTTTACCCCACCTGGAAATTCCCCCTATCATTTGCAGCTTGGTCCAAAAGAAACCTACTTCAATTTCACAATCTAGTTTCCTCCAATGACATTCTTACGTTCCCAACATTATGTGATATATACAAACTCCCCATGAAGGAGCTCTTCCGCTATTTACAAATTAAGAATTTTTATACACCCCTCATTGATACGGGATCCCCTCTTAACCAAATGACTCAATTTGAACGTATCTGTAACATACTAGAGGATTAATATCACTTTTGTATAAACGCATCAATTCTACATCTGACGATACTTTACCATCCTATACGACTAAATGGGCACATGATATGGATAGAACATTCAGTAAAAGTGAATGGGATAATATATGGTCAGCTACTAAGCATTCCTCGCCAAACTGTTTCGCGTTGGAAACAAATTATAAGGTCCTTTCTCGATGGTACCTGGTTCCAGCCAGGATTGCCAAATTTGCCCCCATGTACCCAAATTTATGTTTCAGAGGCTGTTCTGAACCGGGCACACATTTCCATATTTGGTGGCAATGTCCAATCGTTCAATCCTTCTGGAGTAAGATATTTAACATGGTCTCTACGGCCTTGGAAATGCCAATCTCGCCAGACCCAGCACTGGCTCTCCTCAACCTCAAACCTCCTGAATTGAATAAATCACAATTCAAATTATTACTACATCTCACCACGGCGGCTAAACAATCTATAGCTAAGGCCTGGAAAACCCAAACTTTAGTTGTGGCTGAAACTAAACATAGAATTAACAGAGCCCTTATCTTTTCCAAAATGTCTGCTATTGAAGATAACAACATTACTACATACAATAAAATATGGAAACCATGGATTAAACACTTTTTACCCCCAGATTTTGATCAATTATTGTTGATGCCTTGTTGAAATACTTTAATATTTATCTATTAATATAATAGTTAAACGGGGCCTTGATCTGACTGGACCGCCGCCCAGGGAGACAACCTTTACCTTTATCTCTATTTTTCTATACCCATACCTTCTTTTCTATATATTTTACTTTTCTCCCATATTTCTTCTTATTCTCTCTGTACTTCTTCTGTCTTTCTGCTCTGGTTTGTTTTGTTACTTGTGTAATATGGATTATATACACATGCGATGTCCATTACATGACTTATATATATACCTTTTAAGTTTAACTTTATCAATCACTAAATATCTTTGTGTGTTAAAGATTTGTTAGAAAGGTCTTTAACTAAACAATTGAGGTGTGACAACATTCCTCTGGTGTATCCTTCTGGATAATCCATCATACTCTCTCATACTTAATCGTGCCCCCATCTGCTCACAGCTTGCTCCCTTTTGGGGTGAGCGGATGGTCTGGAGGCAAGATATTCTATCCTTAATATTGCTTATTTTCATTGCTCTAATCTTTTATACCTCTATTTGTATTGATATAATTGTTAATGAGGTTTATCCTCTACTACTTTTCTTTCAATATGTATTTTTTGTGATTGCTGTATTTATTTACAATTCTATACTTGATCAGAATGTAATGTTCATTATACATGCTATTTACTGGTAAAATCTAATAAAAATATTAAACAAGAAAAGATTTTTTTTTACCATTAGGTGTGAAGGGGTTAAAATATTCCAGAGACCAAAAAAGACAGGAAAATCAAATATTATAACTACAATACCTGCTTACCTATGTTTTATATATTTCATTAGATTTGATTTTGAATTGCATTCTGATAAGAAAGAAGTAGAAAGGAGTAGAGATAGAAACTCATGTGAGACTTGTAGTCATTATAGTTCTCTGCAGTTTCGTCCAGCAATTATAAGTACAGGTATAAACCCCGAGAGACATCAAACCTTCAAGGCCCCGTGTATCTCCACTTAGCACCAGCAGTGCACAATGATTCTACTTAAATTTGACATGGTTTACCTCCTTCCTGGAAAGTCTGCAGACTAAACCGTCAAAATCACTCACAGTCTTGTTCAGTATCATCTGGCAGAGAGATATCAGTAGCTGCTTGTAGAATTTTTCAGAATGATGGATTGGAGTTTAAATTGAACCACAGGGGCTGATTCATGAAGCTTATAAAATGAATCGTGACAGGGTCATACAATCCTACCTAAAACAGATTGGGATGGGGGAAAAAAAAAAAAAACTTGAATTACTTCATTTTTTTGTTTACCGTTATTAAAAAGAGAAAACATGGAATATGTGCTCAGAAAATTTTGTGGCAGAGTCATTTGTAAACCGGGTGCCATGCAGAATGATATAGTTATGTGGTTTGGTTTCGCAGTTAATTTGCTCTTGGGTATCAGATCTGTCAATGTATACCAAGTATGTTCCTTTTAATTAAAGCGTTTGCTACCCTAAAAAAAAAAAAGAAAAAGAAAGAAAGAAGACAAATTGTTCTTTACTGTAAGAGCGGCAAGGATGTTGAATCCCCTTCCACAGGCAGTGGTTTCAGCGGGGGGCATCGAGAGTTTAAATAAACTATTAGATAAGCACCTGAAGGACCACAACATACAGGGATATACAATGTAATACCGACATATAATCACACACATAGGTTGGACTTGATGGACTTGTGTCTTTTTTCAATCTCACCTACTATGTAACTATGTAACAATGGATCCTCTTCCCTTAAAGTGGTTGTAAACCCGGTTTTAAAAAACAAAACAAAAAAAAACACCTGCAAAATAAAGCCATAATGAGCTAGTATGACTAGCATACTAGCTCATTATGCATTACTTACCTTAGATCGGGGCCCCCGAAGCCGTCCTCGTCTCCCCCTCCAGCCGCAGCCATCGCTCCACAGATACCCGGAAGGTTACTTCCGGGTATCGCCGCTCCGGCCAATCACAGCGCCGCTCCGTCGCTGTGATTGGCCAGAGCGGCGAAGACGTCACTCTGCACATGCGCGCGGGAGCCGTCAAAGCCGGATTTCCGAATGGGATTCTGACTGTGAATGCACCGTTGTCTACGGCGTGCATGCGCCGTAGACATCGGTGCATGTCTTTTTTGCAAATATCTCCTAAACCATGTAGGTTTAGGAGATATTTCTTGCACCTACAGGTAAGACTTAATCTAGGCTTACCTGTAGGTGCAAGTTGCATAAGTGGGTTTACAACCACTTTAAAGCATGTTATACAGCACAGTGCTTGTGCTGTGTAGTTTGGCCCCCTGTATAACTTAAAATATCTGGCTGATCCTGCCTGGTTCTGCCCTCCCCCTGTAAACTGACCACGGTTTATCATGGCTGTTGAGCCCTGACACCGTGGTCAGTTTACATGCCTCTGTCATCTGCAGCTCTTCTCTGTCCTCCTCTCCCCCATACCTCCCAACTTATTTTGAGGGACTGTCCCTGATTTGGAGCAATGTCCCTCTATCCCTCTTTCCTCCTCATTTGTCCCTCATTTTGGTCTTATCCATATAGTTGTACATAAAATTGACTTTTTATCTTTCTTTCTTTTTTTTTTTTTTTTTTATATTTTTTATTGAATATTTCATTTAGAACAGAAAATGTAATACAGGTCGTATGAGACATTCGATATACAACAGATATATCTGAATACAGCTTTTAGCTCGTTTTGTAGTAACATAGTAAAATCTAATCAGAAAAATTAACTGAAGAGTGCAAACTCATTTGATTCAAGAAAACATCATTGATCGTTAGTACTTTTTAGGCCATATGGACCAGCTTTTGTCAAAAATGTGGCATTGCATAGAATTAATGGCTATAAGACGTTCAAACGTGTAGTTTCTATGGACTGCTCTCGTGACGTCTGGTAGGTTTATGGAAGTTTTGGTTTTCCAATTACAAAGAATTAGTGTTCGTGATTCTAAAAGGACATGGGTCACTACTGGTCTGAGGTTGGGTGGGAATTTCTCTATCCCTAAATGTAGGATCGCCAGAGCCAGTGTTGGAGGTGTTAATACACCTGTTAGAGAGGAGATTAGTTGGAATATTTGGTTCCAAAGGCTTCTAACGTTTGGACAGTGCCAGAGCATGTGTAGTAAGTTTCATATTTGTCCACAGTCCCTCCAGTTTTGTGCAGATGATCCTGGGTAATAGTTGGCCATTCTATATGGGGTGTAGTGCCACATGTTCGCCATTTTTATTGCCAGTTCCCAGTGCTTAACGCAGTGTGAGGCTTTGTGTATTTCCCTGAAAGTGTGTTGCCATTGGTCGTCTGAGAATGTGGTGCCTAAGTCATCCTCCCATTTGCACATTGCTACAGTTTTCTTGAATGTCCCAGTCCCAGCTTGTTATCTATAAGGTTATAGAAAAGTCATAAACCTTTCCCTTCTAGTTTGGTACTCGAGATAAATTGCCAAGCTTTGGGAGGTAAGCTTATCTGTGGACTTGGCTGCTGTTGTAGAAAACGAGTTATTCGTAAGCATGTGAACATCATACTGCTCGGCAATTGGTATTGGGTCACAATTTGTTCTGTGGTTGTAAGTAGAGGACCGTTGTATAATTCTGATATGTGCGTAATACCCTGGTCTATTAGGCCTTTTACTGACAGCATTGGGATTTTAGATTCTAATACTTGTAGTGGCAACCTATAGTTAATTTCTTGGACCTCAGTTTATTTTTGATTGAGGAGGAATCTCCAAACTTTTAATGATGTCTGCATGGGCGGTGAAATAGTAGGCAGGTCCCATGGTGACCATGTGTTGCCCAAAAGTAGAGAAGTTAGGTCTTTTGTTGGTGCTGACGACTTTTCTATGTCTACCCATAGTGGTGTAGCCAGTATTTGGTGTGATCAAGTCTAACTGCCCATAGATAATCGTATATGTTTACTAATCCTGCTCCTCCCACTTTCTTATGTAAGGTAAGGTTGTTGCGTGAGCATCTGGGTTTTTTCCCCCCCAAATGTATTTCCCGCTGTGCATGGTAGCTTCTAATTTCGGCTTGTTCATTTAAGCTTTGACAATGAAACATTACACTATACAGGATAATGCTTTGTTTATATTTCTGAGGTTTACAATCACTTTAATTGCCTCTTACTCCAAGAGAATACATTTAGTTCGGTTTGTTCAGCTATACAGGGCTCTGTGTCCATGTGAATGAACCCTAACTGAATCCCCTACACGTGTTTAGAGAAAAAGCATCTTTTCTATATTTAGTTTTGATGGCTAAAATCAATGTTTAGTAGATTACTCTTAACCGCTTGGCGACCGTGTCCTGTAAATATACGTCGGCAGAATGGCACGGCTGTGCAAAGCAACGTACAGGTACGTTGCTTTGAATTGGCCACCAAGCGGGCGCCCCTGCTGCAAGCACCATGATCGTGCCCGCGGGACCTGCTGACTCAATGTCCGACTCTCGGTGTCCCGCGACTGTGTCACGGAGCGACAGAACAGGGAGATGCCAGTGTAAACAAGGCATCTCCCTGTTCTGCCTAGTGATGGGACAGTGATCTACTGCTCCCTGTCATCGGGAGCAGTGATCACTGTCGTGTCACTTGTAGCCCAGCCCCCACACAGTTAGAATCACTCCCTAGGACACACTTAACCCCTTCCTCGCCCCCTAGTGGTTAACCCCTTCCCTGCCAGTGTCATTTACACAGTAATCAGTGCATTTGTATAGCACTAATCGCTGTATAAATGACAATGTGTTTGCCATAATGTCGCAGTCACAAAAAAAAAAATTGCAGATCGCTGCCATTACTAGTAAAAAAAAAAAATAATAATAAAAATGCCATAAAACTACCCCCTATTTTGTAGACTATATAACTTTTGCGCAAACCAATCAATAAACGCTTATTGCGATTTTTTTTTACTAAAAATATGTAGAAGAATACATATCGGCCTAAACTGAGGAAAAATTTTGTTTTTTATATATTTTTGGGGGGATATTTAATATAGCAAATAGTTAAAAATATTGCTTTTTTTTCAAAGTTGTCGCTCTTTTTTTTGTTTATAGCGTAAAAAATAAAAACCGCAGAGGTGATCAAATACCACCAAAAGAAAGCTCTGTACGTGATTTCTTCTTCGGAATCTGGGGCGCGCGCGCATCGCCAGAGACCTGCTCCCGCTGTGAACCTGGTGACCATTAGGAGAGAGGCAGGAGAGAGGCAGAACGATGTAACAAGGCAGATCACCGTTCTGCTAGTAAGGAGGACAGAGACCTTGTGTTTCTGCTAAGCAGGAACATGGATCTCTGTCTTCCTATAGTGCAACCATCCCCCACACAGTAAGAAAACACTCCCAGGGAACACATTTAATCCTTTGTTCACCCCTGATGTTAACACCTTCCCTGCCAGTGTCATTAGTACAGTGCATTTTTTTTAGTACTGATCACTGTATTGGTGTCACTGTTTCCCAAAAAGCGTCACTTAGTGTCAGATTTGTACTCCACAGTCCCGCTAAAAATCGCTGATCGCCGCCATTACTAATAAAAAAAAAAAGTCCATAAATCTATCCCATAGTTTGTAGACACTATAACTTTTGAGCAAACCAATCAATATACGCTTATTGGATTTTTTTTTTCACCAAAATTATGTAGCAGAATACATATTGGCCTAAATTGATGAAGAAATTAGATTTTTTTTTTCATAGGATGTTTATTATAGCAGAAAGTAAAAAATATTGGGTCTTTTTTTCAAAATTGTCAGTCTTTTTTTGTTTATAGAGCAAACGCAGAGGTGATCAAATACCACCAAAAGAAAGCTCTATTTGTGGGAAAAAAAGGACATCAATTTTATTTCTGTACAACATCGCACGACCACGCAATTGTCAGTAAAAGTAACGCAGTGCCGTATTGCAAAAAATGGCCTGGTCAGGAAGGGGGTAAAAGCTTCCGAGGCCGAAGTGGTTAATTAGAAACATTCCTAGTGACAGGTACTCTTCTTTAGCCTGTGTAACTGCTGGTTGCCACCAACAAGGCCACCTCTGGGGCTCCCACCAGACAAGTTCCATCTTCTTCATTATGGGACCTGGTGAGAACCACAAACATCCAGAGTCTCTAACCCTCATCTGGGATCCTTCTACGACCTGTACTGAAAAAGACAAAAAAAAATAAAAATCTACCGCATACGAACCATCTGCCTTTTGGATATTCCTAGCTAAAATAATCCCCAGAGATAAACTGCCAAAAATGATATGCTCAAGTAGAATTTCATAGTGCAGATAGTAGCAGAACTAATACATCTGCAGCTGTGAGTGGAGAATTATAACTTTGAATTAGGTGGAAAATTGAGAAAAGGGATAAATAAGTCACACTTGGGAGAAGAGCAAATAGATAGGTTGGAGAGTTAATCCTTTTCCTTCTTCTGCCATTCTTTGAGCAGAAATACATTAGTACAACCCTGTGAAGCTGAACACGCATTTCTTTTTAAGAGTGACTTTCAATTATTGTCCTCTGTGCACAGTTACTGTCCTCTGCATTTGTATGGTTTATTAGAATGCAATACAGAGTTTTAGAGTTCTGTTTTAGTAAATGCTGCACATGATGAAGCAAATTTTTTTTATTTTTTTTTACTTTTTGATAAGTACGTAAGGTTTAAAACCCCTGTTGGCTTTTGTCTTTTTATTTATTTTTGCTGTTTTTGTCCCATTGGGGAGGTTTCCTCTAACCCAGTGGTTTTCAACCTTCTAGTGCCGTGACCCCTTGATAACAATTTCCAAGTTGTGGGGACCCCGAACAGTAAAATAATTTTTGGAACGTGGGTTGTCAGCATCCAAGGCAAGACAAGTAATTTGCACCCCTAACCCACGGACATTTAGCACTCCCTGAGTCCCTTCCACTCGTACAATATTAAAACCCCTTATGGTACATTTTAGGATGTACTGCTCTCTCTCTTTGTTCTCCTTTCTTTCCCTTTTATCTCTCTCTATCCTAATTTCTTGTTTTTTCCCCCCATCCCTCTCTCTAGCAATCTTTCTTGTTCTTTCTCTCCCCTTTTCTTTGTTCTGATCAGCCAACTTAGGTGCTCTTTATCAAGGTCATCTGCTGATCTGAGAACTGTAGTGGGGACTTTTAATAACAACTATAATCACAGGCATTGTTACTCACCGTGTCTCTGGCTTCACGGTGTCTCCAACTTTGTGGTGTCTTGTATCGGTGACACCTATGCCGAAATCAGGAGATAGTCTCCTCCAGCCCCTCTCACTTCACTTTCCTCACCAGTCAGCTGACCTCTAGTCTTTGCCCCCCACCCATGCCGTGAACTGAATGGGTGGCTGCGCAGAGGCTGAGTGGGCGTCCCGCGGGCTCCAGGAACAGCCCAGCTGGGTGGCCACAGGCTCCAGTGCCAGCTCCCCTGGGCGTCTGCGAAAAGGCTGAGAGAGCAGCGCGGGCTTCAGGAACAGCGCAGGATTCGGTGACCCCTGGAAAATCGTCATTTGACCCCCGAGTGGGGTCCCGACCCCCAGGTTGAGAGCCACTGCTCTAACCAGTTCGGTTCCAGAGCAATTTTTTTTTCTCTGTCACATACTGTATATGTAAAAATCCTAATTTTTGGCAATAACAATACATAAGCCCCCAGAACATTATATATTTTCTGAAAGCTGAGGCCCTGTAGAATAAAAAGGTGATAGTTGCAAACTTTTGTTTCACGTGATAATTGTGCAACTGTTTATTAAACTCAAATTTTCCAGCAAAAATTTAATAAAATGAATTTTAGTGCAAAACCACACCATATAATACCCATTTTTTGGTTCAAATATAAAAGATGAGGTTGCATCGAGTAAATATATACTTAACATTCTATGTTTTAAAATTCCGTGCGCACGCGATATCGCCTAAAACTAAGGTGCCCTAAAAAAATCACCATTGGTAATGACTTAAAAGCCGTTACAGCTCATCAATTTAGAGTTAACTAGGAGCTCTTGCACTAGAATTCTCACTCTGACGTTCGTTGTGATATGTCGCATGTGTGGTGCGACCGTGGTTTACATACACATACGCACCTTGGGCTGTGTTTGCGCATGTGGAGGTTTTGGCAATTTTTTTTTTAACCATTTGACAACTGGGCACTTAAACCCCCTTAATAACCAGACCAATTTTCAGCTTTCAGCGCTCTCACATTTTGAATGACAATTAATCAGTCATGCAACACTGTACCCATATGAAATTTTCGTCCTTTTTTTCACACAAATAGAGCTTTCTTTTAGTGGTATTTGATCACCTCTGGATTTTTTATTTTTTGTGCTTTAAATGGTACAATACCCCCCTTTTTGGAAAGAAGACATTCCAAGGTAGTTTGTAAGAGGCATAGTTAGTTTTTTTAAGTTGTCATTTTTTCACACAATTCTTTGCAAAATTAAGATTTATTTTTATTTTTTTCACACCAAATTGTCATTATAACAGGTTATTTCTCTCACATGGCATGTACATTCCACACATGACACCCCAAAATATATTCTGCTGCTCCTCCTGAGTATAACGATACTAAATGTGTGAGACTTTTACACAGCCTGGCCACATACAAAGGCCCAACATTGAAGTAGCAACTTCAGGCGTTCTAGGAGCATAAATTACACATCTAATCTCTCAATCACCTATTACAATTTTGAAGGCCCTGGAGCACCAGGACAATGGAAACGCCCACAAAGCAAACACCCCAACGTATAATCTATGAGGCATAATGAGTCTTTTGAACGGTTCCTTTTTTTCCAGAAGTTTTTGGAAAATGTGGAAAAAAAAATGAAAACACATTTTGTTTACACAAAGTTGTCCATTTATAAGATATTTCCAACACATTGCATGTACATAGCAAAATGACACCCCAAAATATATTCTGCTACTCCTGAGTATGGCGATACCACATGTGTAGCTTTTTACACAGCCTGGCCACATAAAGGCCCAACATCCAAAAAGCATCATCAGGTGTTCTAGAGACATAAATTGTGCATCCAATTTCCGTACAATCAATCACATTTTTGAAGACCCTTCATATTTCTAACGCAGCATGTACATACCAAGAATTACACCCTAAAATACATTCTGCTGAGTAAACGGTAAACAAAAGATTACCTGTGGTTTTAGTAGTGCAGTTGTCCACAGGAGGATAGTCCTGATCCAGGCAGCAGGCAGGGACGTGGTCAACGACAGTGAATGGTATTGTCCAGGCAGCAGGCAGGAATATTGTCCATAGTCAGTACAGGCAGGGATACTGTCCATATACAGTCCAGGGTCAGTGCAAGTAGAGACATTTCCAGCAGTGCCAAAATATTGGTCCTGGTAATAAGCAGGAACATGGTCCAAGTAGCAGGCCAGGAAAGAATGGGGACAGGGATAGAGGCTTCTCCCACCCAAATCTCTTTGAAGCCTCCGAGTCTCCAGACCCTAATCCGGGAATGAGAAAACGAAAAAATTTGTTTTCTCCATCCAGAAAAACAATTCTGGAGCCCCTCACATATGTGAGACCCCTGTGTTCCCACTAGCATAGCAGGGTAAAAGATCAATCCAAGTGGGAGGCAAAAAAAACCTGGTCAAACAGTCCAGGGTCAGTTCCAGAGCAGGCAGAGGTAAGTACAGTTTAGCATTAGGCAGAAGCGTGGTCGTATAACAGGCCAGGGTCAGTTCCGGAGAAAGCAGAGGTATGTTTAGCGTTAGGCAGAAGCTTGGTCAGATAACAGGCCAGGGTCGGTTCCGGAGAAGGCAGTGGTATGTTTAGCGTTAGGCAGAAGCTTTGTCGTATAACAGTCCAGGGTCAGTTCCGGAGAAGGCAGAGGTATGTTTAGTGTTAGGCAGAAGCTCGGTCATATAACAGTCCAGGGTCAGTTCCAGGGAAGGCAAAGGTATGTACAGTTTAGTGCAGTGGCATAAGGGGTGTGGAGGAAAATGACAGGAAATGATAATTACGTTTACCATACTACTAATGATGTAGAGAAGTATGGTAACGGCAGAAACAGTGACCTATATAGAAGCCTGGTTGGGAAGGACAATCGGGACAATAATACGTGGTGTCTCTTCTGACTCATCCTCTGGAGCACACCCGGCATCTCTTCTGACGTTTGTGGCCTGTTTCATGGGGGGGGGGGTTCTCAGGAAAGTGGCGCTCGTGGAGTCTGCTCACGGAATCAGAGCAAATATTTTCTGGTGGGCTTTCAGGGTAAAAAAAGGGTGGAGATAACTTCTTCTTGGTAGTGCAGATAGGATACAGGGGTTCTCTGTAGATTTTTGGTAAATAACATAAGTGTTATACATGGCCAAACTGAAAAAATAAATGGACACTTTTTTATACCGGTGGCGGTATTTTCTTGTGGGAAGGTAGGGTTCAATCATCTGATCGTTGAAGTCCACTCCCCCCATAAACAAATTATAATCATGGACACAAGCTGGTTTCTGGATTGGGCCGTTTCTTCTGGGGACTTCCACGTAGGTGTCATTGTGGATTGATGTGAGCATGTGGATGTTTAGTTTGTCCCTCCACTTGACAGCCAATAGCTCCTGGTTCCGCAAAGATGCCGTCTCCCCTCGTCGTAGCCTTTCATTGACTAGTTTTTGCGGGAAGCCCTTTCTATTGGCTCTTACTGTGCCACATGCTGGAATGTCCCTCTGGTGAAGATTGCGGAAGAGGGGCAAGCTAGTATAAAAATTGTCCACATAAAGGTGGTATCCCTTTCCAAGGAGTGGATAGACAAGCTCCCAGACCACCCTTCCGCTGGCTCCGATGTACTCTGGGCATTCAGGGGGATGTAGTTGGGAGTCCTTCCCTTCGTACACCAGGAAGGAGTAGATGTACCCCGTGGCTCGGTCACAAAGTTTGTACATTTTAACCCCATATCGGGCCCTTTTGCTTGGGATAAACTGTTTGCTGCCAAGCCTGCCTGAGAATTTTACAAGGGACTCATCCACGGAGATATTCTGTTCTGGGATATATAAGTGGGGAAATTTTTCAGAGAAATAATTAAAGAGTGGCCAAATTTTAAATAGTTTGTCAAAAGCTGGATCATTTCGGGGAGGGCACTGGGTGTTGTCATTATAGTGGAGGAATCGCATAATCATAAGGTATCTTGATCTTGGCATAAGGGATGAGAATAGTGGCATGTGGTGGATGGGTTTGGTAGACCATTAGCAGTACAATTGTTTGTTTTTTTGAGAGTCCCATAGTAAAAGTTTGGCTTAAGAAAAAATTCAATTCCTCTACGGTTAGTTATCTCCACTGAAAGGGATGGGCATAACTGGAACAAGGGTTGCTTACTATGTAATGCTGTGTGTAGAGATTGCACTGGGCCACAATGGACGATAGTAAGTCTTCGGTAAAAATCAAATGAAAAAAATCAAGCATGGCAAAATCATCGGTGCTCACCTGGACACCTGGCTGGGCGGTGAAAGGGGGGATATTTGCTGCTCCGGAATTAGGGGGAAGCCACAGGGGGCATAGGGAAGGCTGGCATGGCCCCTATCCCTTTGGGGCTGAGATGACACCCTACTGGTGCCTGGCCTTTGTTGCAGTGGCACTGCGCGCGAGGTGGACGGCACTGCGCACGAGGTGGACGGCACTGCGCGCGAGGTGGACAGCACTGCTCGTGAGGTGGACGGCACTGCGCTTCTGGTAGTAGGCTGCTGCTCCACGCCAGAACACCTTGTTTTCACGGGCACAGGTTCCTCTTTCATTTCTGTATCAGACCCACTACTTGTAACAGGTTCATAGGCTGAATCCGAATCGGACTGAGACTCCCCGCTGCTGTCATCGGTCATGATTAGACGCTGGTAGGCCTCCTCGCTAGTAAAATATTTTTTTGCCATACTAGTGGCTGGTCAGGCTGCACTGCAGAGCACTGTGGTGGCACAGGTGGGCACAGGCAGCACTGGTGTGCACAGGCGGCACTGATGTTCCCCTGCAGTGGCGCAGGTGGCACTGATGGGCACAGTTAGGGACCGCCCTGTAGCCGTAATTTGGCTATGGGCCGGTTATCAAGTGGTTAATATATTTTATTATCATTTTATTTATTTATTTTACTTTTTTCTTTTATTTATTTATTTTTACATGATTGCTCTCACAAGAGATTAATAAACCCCTATGTGATAGTATTGGGCAGGTAACAGGTATTCTTTTTGGAGACATTAGGGGTCTAATAGACCCCAATGTCTCCACTGCCCTTCAAACCATCTAACCAAGCACAGATCGGCTTGGTTAGATGTGTCTCCTGGCTGTACTGACCAGGAAAATGTGCATATGAAAGTGGAGATGACATCACTTACGGTTTCATAGTTTGCATGTGAGATCGAGGCATCGATTTGCCTCGGTCTCACTGCAGTCTCTCTCCCCCCGCTGGCGGATGTGTTCCCAGCCTTTGCCATGAAACTCACGATTGAGCTCAGGTGCATCCTGTTTTCACTGATCATCCTTGAGATGTTTCTACAACTTAAATGGAGTCCACCTGTGGTAAATTCAGTTGATTGGACGTGATTTGGAAAGGCACAAACCTGTCATTAAAAAGTCCTACAGTTAACAGTGCATGTCAGAGCACAAACCAAGCCATGAAGTCCAAGTAATTGTCTGTAGACCTCCAAGACAGGATTGTCTTGAAGCACAGATCTGGGGAAGGGTACAGAAAAATTTCTGCAGCATTGAAGGTCCCAATGAGCACAGTGGCCTTCATCATCCGTAAATAGAAGAAGTTTGGAACCACCAGGACTCTTCCTAGAGTGGTCCACCCGGCCAAACTGAGCAGTCAGGGAAGAAGGGCCCTTGTCAGGGAGGTGACCAAAAACCTGATTGTCACTCTGACAGAGCTCCGGCATTTCTCTGTGGAGACAGAAGAACCTTCCAGAAGAACAACCATCGCTGCAGCACTCCACCAATCAGGCCTGTATGGTAGAGTAGCCAGACAAAAGCCACTCCTCTATAAAAGGCCTGTATGGAGCTTGCCAAAAGGCACCTGAAGTACTCTTAGACCATGAGAAACAAAATTCTCTGGTCTGATGAAACAAAGATTGAACTCTTTGGCCTGAATGACAAGCGTCATGTCTGGAGGAAACCAGGCACCGCTCATCACCTGGCCAATACCATCCCTACAGTGAAGCATGGTGGTGGCAGCATCATGCTGTGGGGATGTTTTTCAGTGGCAGGAACTGGGAGACTAGTCAGGATTGAGGGAAAGATGAATGCAGCAATGTATAGAGACATCCTTGATAAAAGCCTGCTCCAGAGCACTCTGGACCTCAGACTGAGGTGAAGGTCTTTTATCACTTTGATTTCACTAATAAAGCTACAGCCCAGATAGCAAGCAGGTTTGAATTTCCAGGAAAAATGTGCAGCAAGTTAACAGACTCAAGCCTCGTACACACAGCCGGTTTTCTCAGGAAGAAAACTGCTGGGAGAGCTTTTTGCTGAGAAAACCGGTCGTGTGTATGGTTTCTCGTTGGGGAAACTGCCGGGAATCTCGACGAGAAAAATAGAGAACCTGATCTCTATTTTCTCGTCGGGATTCTCGTCGGCCTGTTTCCCGACGAGAAAACCGTGTGTGTGTACGAGGCTACATGCTTACCTGTCCCCAGGTAAGCCCGCGCATGCTCGATGAGACTTTGACGCTTGCGCTGTAGCTTACAAGGGTAGTGTAGGGTGAAGCAAGATGGCGGCGACGGCATCGAATGTGACGAGCGCATGCTCGTCGTAGTCGAAGATGTCACCGCGTTCTTGCCATTCAAAAGAACAGCGGTTCTTTTGAATGGCCGTCTGTATGCATGGCTTTGCAAGAAAAGCTTGCCAGGAATCTCATCAGGAAAACCGATGTTTTTTTCCTGACGGGATTCCCGGCCGTGTGTACAGGGCTTTACAATTCAACACTGCCACAAATTTGTGGCAAGTTATCCTTTCTATCTGAGAGTTAGATGATTGCACCCTCTCTCTTCTGTTTGCATACATCAAGGGGGTGAATAAGGTTCAGGAGGGCAGTTTTTTCAATATCAAACCAACATCAAGAACACGGGATATGACCTGAAACTAAATGGAGGAAAGTTCAAAACAAATTTTAGAAAGTATTATTTTACTGAAAGGGTAGTTGATACTTGGAATATACTTCCAGGAGAGGTAGTGAGACAGTCACCAGTAAATGGCTTCAAACATGCTTGGGACAAACATAGATATACTCAAGCAAAAAAGTTAACGGAAAAAACAAACAAACAAACAGAAAAAACAAAGCAAGAAAAAGAAAATCAAAAAAACAAACAAACAAAACGAAATAGACTACTCTGTCTTTTTTCTACCGTCACTTTCTGTGTTCCTATGCGTTGTCATGAATGGCTGTGTGGTGCAATACTTGTTTATAAGGCGGTGCCATGTGCCAGAGCCTATAGGGTGTGCAGCCTCTGGAATCAAATGATTCCGTGCTGTGCAACCCAGGGGCGGATCCAGGGGGCAACGGGGTAATTGCTCCCCCGAGAAATGAGTGACGGACCTGCGGGTGAGCAGGCAGGCCAGTCAGCGAGCCAGCGGGTGAGGGGGCAGATCAGTCAGCGGGCCGGCAGTCGGGGGGCAGAGAGATTACATCATCTCTTACCGCCCGCCCTGAATCACCGCCCTCACCATGAAGCAGCGGGCAGCAGAGAGATTTCATCATCTCTCTGCTGCCTGCCTTCACTCTGGGACAGACAAGTGACAAAGCAAGTGACATTCCGCACCTTGTAGCAGGCAAGTGACAATCCGCAATGTGTGGCAAGTGACAATCCTTAACGTGTGGTAGGTGACGTGGCAAGTGACAATCAGCAACGTGTGGCAGGTGACGTGGCAAGTGACAATCCTCAACATATGGCAGGTGACGTGGCAAGTGACAATCCACAACGTATGGCAGGTGACGTGGCAAGTGACAATCCGCAATGTGTGGCAGGTGACGTGGCAAGTGACAATCCTCAACGTATGGCAGGTGACGTGGCAAGTGACAATCCACAATGTGTGGCAGGTGACATGGCAAGTGACAATCTGCAACGTGTGGCAGGTGACGTGGCAAGTGTCAATCCGCAACGTGTGGCAGGTGACGTGGCAAGTGACAATCCGCATCTGGTGGCAGGCAAGTGACAATCCGCAACTTGTGGCAGGTGACGTGGCAAGTGACAATCCGCAACTTGTGGCAGGTGACATGGCAAGTGACAATCCGCATCTGGTGGCAGGCGACGTGGCAAGTGGCAATCCACATTTGAAGGCAGGTGACGTGGCAAGTAACACGCTGCATCTGGTGGCAGGCGACGGTAGCAAGTGACACACTCGGGGCTCCCACTGATTCAGCATTATGGTGAGTTGAACTATTTTATTTTATATAACAATGTAATAGAAATAATGCGCTTCAATCATATTGACACTATATCAACCAAGGTGCCGTGATGATTGAAGCGCCAACACCAGCCACTGCCCCGATAAATTGCCCGCAAAAAAACGTATTTTCTGGCAGTGCCCCTCCCGAGACTAGACTCTGGATCTGCCCCTGGTGCAACCTCTCCCCGAGTGTGACAAGGGGCAGTTCTGCCAACATTGGAACAATTGGCTTACGGTTACTTTGGCTTGAATTCCAAAAACAAGATAGTGACCAGGATTTAAATGAGCAGTACAGCAAGCTGCACAAGAAGAATCTAGATTGGATTTGCTCAGCTGGTGTTCTCTGTGCCCCCTGAGTCAATATAAAAGCAAACATTTTATGTTTGAATGGAGAATGCCTTCCGGCGGACACACTTTACCCTTTGGCATGTCTATTTTTATAAACAAATTATAATTCATAGGAAAATCCTGATCACAGTGGTCTAAACCAACATTTGAGTTAATCCCTGTGCAGAGTCATTTGACTGTAGCGGCGGTGCAGCAGCCAATGCCCTTAATATATTCAATGCAGCTCCCTTGGAGCAAAACAGTTTGACACCACCAGTAACCGAAGCAAAGCTCGCTAGATGCTGGAAGAACACGGAAATCAGCTCAGGAAGCAAACCAAAGCCTTTCTGCTACTTGTGATGCTGTGTGCATAAATTGAGAGGCAGAACATTTCCAAAATGTAAGTGATGAGCAGGATAATGTAATGTATTCTGGCCATCACGCACAGGCCCTGCTATTATATTGAGACTTTATTGCTAATCATTTATCTTTCATGAGAATTCACATATTCCCTTTTATTTCTTTAAATGTAGAGCACATGAATTGTGAATCAGAATCCGTCTGCATTGAACTGTCTGTATAAAAAGCAGAAGTTAGCTGAGATGAAACTGTAAGTGGATGTTAAAATGGTGATATTAAAATGAGTGATGCCAAATGGCACCATAGGGGTCCGGGGATATCGTCTTTGGAGAACCGTTGTAAAAAAATAAATAGAAAATGAAATATTTATTTAGTACAGTGGTAGCCAAAGACGATAGCCTAAGACCCATCCTGGATTCCAAACTCCTCAGATCTGGATTCACATAGTACAGTTAAAGTGATTTTAAGGCAGAAGTTTTTTTTATCTTAATGCATTCTATGCATTAAAGGAGAAGTCCAGCCTGAGCTTGTTTGGCTGGGCTTTTCCTCTGGGTCACAGGAGGGCAATTCGTTTTGCTCTCCTGTGACCTGTTTTCAGCGGAGAGCAATTTGAAGTCCGCTCTTCGCTGACGTCACTGGAATCAGTCCAGGCACCGTGTCATCCTGAAATCTGGATCTACCAGATGCCTGGACTGATGGCCGCCTCAGCCTCTTAGCGAGCCGCCCCTCCACAGCTCAGTGCTCCAATGCCAAAAAAAGGGCAGAGAGAACCGAGCCATCGTCGATGTTCGGTGGCTCCGTTTTCAGTGCAGAGGCGGCAGGGAACAGATGCAGCATCGGTCTGATGCTGCATCCACCTAGGTAAGTATGTAAAACAAAACATACTTCTCTTTTAAGATAAAAAAACCTTCTGTGTGCAGCAGCCCCCCTAATACTTACCTGAGCCCATCTCTATCCAGCGATGTACACGAGTGCCTCAGCCATCCGGGACTCTCCCTCCTGGCTGAGACACCATTGGTTTCCACTGCTATCAATCAAAGTCAGTTAGCCAATCAGGAAAGAGAGGGGCGGGGCCAAACCACGGCTCCACATGGAGCTGTGGCTCGGCTTGGGTGCCTCCATAGCAAGCTGCACTTGACAGGAGGGAGGGGCGAGGAGCACTGAAGAGGGGCCAAGCAGGGGTGACTATCCAAATTTATCTTGCTAGGTAGTAAATGGCCCAAGCTCGTTTGGTCTCCTCCTAAACTCAGTGCTGCTGTTGCTTCTGTCTGCTGCCAGTAGGTGTCACTGGTATCTCCAGCAATAGACTGAGAGGCCAAAGTATTACTGGTTATGAAGTTTAAGCACCCTCTAGCTAACCACTAGGAGGTTTATTGCCGGTGCTGCGTGCTGGGAGAAGAAATAAATATTTGGAGGTGACCTTGTGGGGTTCTCTTTCCCCCCAGGCTTTGTCCTAGGAAGGTGTGATCTTTTAGGCCCGTAGCATGTATGGGGCCTAATACAGTATGTGTTTTGTACTGGGGCCTGAATTTACACAATTGGTTCTTGGAAGCTATCCTGCCTGGTACAGAAGAAAGATGAACCAAAATAGAGAACCAGGAGGAGATACCCTGCTGGAGGAAGGAGCCATGAAAAAGATGGTTCCCCGGAGAGGGTCTGGTAACACTCCTGGGATAATGCATTATGGTGTCTGCTATCCAGCTAGAGTGTGCAATTTGCAGTGTTGCCAGCATAGGCTTGAAGGTACTTTACACTGTACAAGCTGGATGCTGCAGTGGTGTGATGTGTATCTGTGGCCCCATCCCTCTCTTCCTCTGTATTTGGGGAAATAAAATCTCTAGAAAGGCACCAAAGCAGGTGGTGCCCAAATTGCTCAGTCCCCCATTAGTAGCCATGGACTCAGCCCTGGGATAAATGTTAGCCCACCCTGTCACTGGAGGTCCCTCACATGCCTCTAGAGTCTGCTACACTTTAAAGTGGAATATAATAAAATATTAAACACTCCTAAAACCATACCCATAGCCAGGACAAAGGAGAACAAGGTTATATTGCACCCAGGCAAAGATGCCATGCCAAAGAGGACACACACACATATCCGGAGCTGGGTCCATGCCAGGTACAGAAAGCACAGCTGCGGTCCATCAACCCTAGAGTTACCATATTTTTTCCGTGGACAAGCAAACAGCATGGGAGGGAGGTCTTGAGGCCGCTATAATATAAGCAATGTGCGTTCAAACAGATTATAGTTATCTTAACTAAAATATGTTCCTCCATCTGGGAACTAATATTGTTCATAGCTAATCAAAAGTGCAAATTTTATTCTGCAATATGTCTCTTATATAAAGGCACTAAAATGATTCTTCTGTCACAGCTTTTTTATTTCAATGTAGCGCTATAAAAACAAAAGAACAAAAATCGAAAAAGTTGGTAAAAAAAATATAGCCAAAACATGATAGCTAAGAGATGAATTTAAAGTATAACTAAAGGCAAAACTTTTTTTTTGTTTGTTTTGGATAGCGTGCAGAGAGGGATTAGAATACCTGGATATTTTTATTTGCTGTCTGTGTCCCCGTAAGGAGATTCACCCTCTCTATTTGTCCGGTTTACTATTATCATTGAAGTAAAAGTAAAAAATGAAAAACAAATTTTGGGTTGTCCCCAAAAAAGTAATAAAGGGGAAATCTTCCAATGGGGACACTAGTTCTGGTGACCTGGGGGTCCCCAGGGAATTCCCTTAATTTGCAGGGATTTCCTCTCACTTCCTGTTTGGCTATGGGACAGGCAGTGAAGGGAACTCTCCCCAATGAGACACAGATAACAAAAAAATCTGACAGAAAATATAACCCTCCCTTGCTCTATTCAAAATGTAAAAAAACAAAAATGTGTTTACTTTATTAGGAGTTATTGATAGGGGTTAACTAAGGATTAATAGGGGATTTTTTTAAATTAAATGTACCCATCACTGTATTATATGAGTGAATGAATGGCAAGACATAGGACACTGTCTACCTCCCTCTGAGAAGCGATCTACAATGAATTGCTGTCCAGATTGTGGTAATGCAGTCGCTGCCAGGCCTCTTTCATGAGAATTCACATATTCCCTTTAATTTCTTTAAATGTAGAGCACATGAATTGTGAATCAGAATCCGTCTGCATTGAACTGTCTGTATAAAGAGCAGAAGTTATCAAAATGAGTGATGCCAAATGGCACCATAGGGGGCCGGGGATATCGTCTTTGGAGAACCGTTGATAAAAAAAATAAAAATAAATAGAAAATGTAATATTTATTTAGTACAGTGGTAGTTAAAGACGATGGCCTAAGACCCATACTCGATTCCCTAAATCTTTTTTTTTTTTTTCAATCCCAAGGGGGATTTTGTAGTAAAATGCCACACTGCAAACGTGAGTTAGTCGTATGTCTCGTGGTTGCGGCACGCTCCCTATGTCCTTAAATCGGGACTTCACTCAATCAACATTGATTATTTTTAATCCTCATAATGCTAGCATTACTAAATAGATAGGAAAGTATATACTTTTTACTTGTTTTAAACATTTATTTTTAATTTCTTCAGTTACTTTCTGTCCTGGGCAAATGATTTCATACATCTCAGGAGTCTTCAGGAGGGGAGGAGAGGAGGAGGGGTTTTCTCAGCTAAGCACACTCTCTCCTGCAGGGAGCCCTTACTTAAGATGGCCACAACTAGAAATTTTGTGTAGGGGTTCAAAGTGATTTCTCAGCAAAATAAAGCATGGAGACAGGGATGGATGGGGGAGTTTGCTTTGATTATTAAAAATGAATTAGTTTTTGGATTGTGGTGCTCAGATGCAGTGAAGATCCGCATTAATGGGCGTGTTTGACAGATGGTCCTGCCTATCAAACTCTGCAAGCCAAGTTAAAATTGCCACGAAGCACAGCATCCCGACCGCAGCATGTTAACAAATTCATCTGGCTGCAATATCAAAAATTAAGCTTGGTGGTTAGGGTGCAGTAAATTTGCAGCTTGACCGCCTATTTTTACAGCCGTTTGGCCGCCTGTGTGTAAAGGATACCACATGGAAGTATCCAGCATGTATGACCAGATCAGTGGTCTGTACCTTAAGAAATCAGGAACCAGGCTGAATAAGGTTAAATTAGGTTTATTAAGATAAATATCACTCCAGTAAACCATAAACAATATAAAGTGACAATATAAACATGACAGTGCAGAACCCAACGATAACCTAACAATGTACAAATGGAGGGAGCACACATGAGCATGGCAAGGTCAGGACTAAGACAGGAAACAAAGGGGGCAGGGAGCAGGGTACTGGGAGTTGGATGCAGGGAGCAGGAACAAGGAGCAAGATCAGGTACAGGAGCAAAGCACAGGATCAGGAACAGGATCAGGAACAGGATCAGGCAGAGACACGGCTCACAGGAAGAACACTGAAGCACTGAACTTCAGTTAAGGGCGGGATTAAATACTTCCCAGCAGCCCACGTCAGTGCAGCCTTGTTACTCTGACAGACTGGCTGCTGGGAGACACCTGAACTACACCCTTTGACTCTGGGAACAACAGTGCCACCAGTAGGTGACCCAGGTACTGACACAAGTCCTGACACTGTGTAGAAGAGACCTAACAGTGCTGTGTTCTTCAAGTGTATTGTGCAGTGCTAAGCTGTCAGTGTAACAGCTCAGTTTGACAGCTGGGTCCTGCACAGTGCTGAAGATGGCCAGGGTAGAGCAAAGATCTTAGCTGCGCCTCCTTCTTCCCTTACCCTCCAGCGCAGTGCCTGAGGCAATGGCCTCTCCTGCCTCTTCCTCTTCCAGCCCTGATTTTCCTGAAGGGTGAAAAACTCACACAACAGATCTCAAGGTTAGCAGACTGAATGTTTATTCATGATAATCCTCATTGTTTAGACACATTACATTTACACCATGCTGACAGAGCATTGAGCTTTTTAACCAAATATCTTTTATATAATAAAAATGTGTCCGCCTTTCCAAGTAGCAATACAAGTAAATTTAGTTCTCCTGGGTAGTAGTTTGCATAGTGTGACAGCAGGAAGGTAAAGTCACCTGGTTGCATCCAGGGGGGTAGATATATTTCGCCCAGATTCAGGCTTTACGCCGACTTATACAACTAGGTGGAGAGTTGTATAAGCCCAGCTGAGGCTAGTAGGCTCATGGATGACTCATACCTCTAGGGAGAGTGTGGGGCGTCGTGCAGACAGGGAGTTGATGAGACCAGCTGAAGCTTGTCAGCTCATTTAGGCCTCTATAAGAACTCCCAGCTTCATTAGATGTTAGCTCATGCCTGGACCCAGACCTGTGTGGACTGTCTAGGGAGAGTGAACCCCTGTGCGGTGAGACAAAGCCTGTGTGGCTATTTTCTTGGACATTTAAAACCAGGGACTTAGGGACTAGGACAGCACTAGGCTGATCCCAGTTGTTAGTTAGGAAACCTGTATGTTTAGTCAGAGGTCAAGTTGACCAGGATTTATTTTGTTTATGTTTCTTTTGCTTTGCTGTGTTTTGTCACTGTAAATAGAAAATAAACCGCACCTTTTTGATTTTGAAAACCACAACCTCCGTTTGCTGGACCTGTTTTTGTGTGGGGAGCCCATCTCGGGGGTCACACACACCCGCTGCCGAGCTAACCCCCTCACAGTTGGTGGAGAATGCGGGCAGTTTTTTTTTAAGCCAGCATGGAGGAGATACTGAAGCAGCTGGCTCTAGCAAATGCCAATCAACAGCAGACAAATGCAGGTTTGCAAAAGAGCCTTGCAGCTCAACAACAGAACTTCGCAGCCCAGCAGCAAGCTCATCAACAGAGCCTTGCAGCCCAGCAGCAGACAAACGCAACTTTGCAACAGAGTCTGGAGGCTCAGCAACAAGCCCAGCAGCAATCTGAGGCCCGCTTCATAGACCTGTTGCAGAAGCAAGAGCAGAGACTACAACAACAGCTGGAAGCAGCAATGCAGCAACGTCCGCAGACCAGTGAGGAAAGCCGTCCCACTAATACCGCGTCCTTTGGGGTGAGTCGTTTATTGACAAAAATAACTGGAGAGGATGATCCAGAGGTATTTTTGACCACATTTGAAAGGACCGCTGAAAGAGAAAAGTGGCCTGAGGAGCAGTGGGCTGGACTGGTGGCTCCTCTGTTAACTGGTGAATCGCAGAAAGCTTACTATGACCTAGAGCCTAACCAAGCAAAAGACTATGTGATGCTAAAAGCTGAAATATTGGCAAGGCTGGGTGTCACCCAGGCTGTCCGGGCTCAGCGTGTGCATAACTGGACTTTCCAGCTTGGAAAACCCCCCAGGTCTCAAATGTATGATCTCATTCACCTGAGCAGAAAGTGGCTACAGCCAGAGACTTTGTCCGCACCAAAGATTGTGGAACGTGTTGTAATGGATCGGTTTTTGAGAGCTCTTCCTACTGCCATCCAAAAGTGGGTAAGCCATGGAGACCCAGAGACGGCCGATGGTCTTGTGGATCGTGTGGAGAAATACTTGGCTACAGAGAACCTGACGGCCTCTTCCAGAGACACTCGGACTTTCCACCCTAAGACCAGACCATCCCCAGGGGCGGATAAGAGGATTCCAAGGGGTGAGGGTGGAGAGAGTGAGAGGGTGGGAGCTCTACCCCAAGTTTGGCGAGAACAGCCTGGGAAATCAGCGGCTCAAGAGGCGGCAAGAAGGATCGTTTGCTACCGCTGCCGGCAAACGGGACATATTGCAGCCAATTGCCCGGTTGTGGAGGAACCCATGCAGTGTGACTTTCTGACGGGCAGACGTCAGTCGCTGTGTGCGACAGTCGCATGCACTGCCATTCGAGGAACTGAGAAACATTTATGCAAAATGTGTGTTAATGGTAGAAATGTTGTGGTATTGCTGGATTCAGGTAGCCTTGTGACCCTGATAAAGGCTGAGTTAGTTAAAACAGAGGTCTCTGGGAATAGCAAGGTAGCTGTTATTTGTGTGCATGGGGACACCCGAGAGTATCCAGTGACTACAGTGTGTTTCGAGACCCCCAAAGGTACCCTCTCTCATCCAGTGGGCTTAGTATCTCAGTTACCGCATGACGCCATTGTGGGAAGGGATTTTCCGAAGTTCTGGGAACTGTGGGATGATCCTGAGCCCCCCACTGGTGCCCCTATGTACCTGGAATGTGATAGCCAGAACTCCCCTGAGAGTGGTGAGTAGTGATGAGCCGAACACCCCCGGGTTCGGTTCGCACCAGAACCCGCGAACGGACCGGAAGTTCGAACGAACATTAGAACCCTATTAAATACAATGGATGCGAACGTTCGAATTCTAAAGTGCTAATTATAACAACTATTATGCATGTTATTGTCCTAAAAAGGGTTTGGGAACCCGGGTTCTGCACCAGGGGACATGTATCAATGCAAAAAGAAGTTTTAAAAACGGTCGTTTTTCGGGAGCAGTCATTTTAATGATGCATAAAGTGAAAAAAAAAAGTCAAATATTCCTTTAAATATCGTACCTGGGGGGTGTCTAAAGTATGCCTGTGAAGTGCCACGTGTTTCCCGTGTTTAGAACTGTCCCTGCACAAAATGACACTTCTAAAGGAAAAAAAAGCCATTTAAAACTGCTTGCGGCTTTAATGTAATGTCTGGTCCCGGTAATATGGATGAAATTCTTTAAGAAAAATGGCATAGCTACCCCATGACCCCCCCCCCCCTACCCCAGCCCATTACCAGCCCCTTTGGGTCTTGTATGGATATTAAGGGGAACCCCGCACATAAAATAAAAAAGGCCCTATATACTCTGAACAGCCGTATACAGGCGGTGCATACAAGACAGGGACTGTAGGTTTGTTCTTATGTAGAATCTGTTTGTAATTTTGAACAGGTACATTGTTGAAGTGTAGCTCCAGCCCAAAAATCTATTTTTAAACTTTTTGGAAAACATAGGTAAGGGTTATCACCCCTGTAACATTTGTTTTGCTGTCTGTGCCCCTGTTCAGAACATTTCACCTCACTTTCCGTCCCAATGACAACTGTTTTTGAAATGTGGTGTTTTTCTTGAAACAAGGATTGCTGATAAAGCATCAGTACAGAGGAGACACCTTTCTCCCATATTTATTCTTACAGGAGAGAATTTTCCTTCCTAGTGGTAGATTTCCTCTCACTTCCTGTTGTCTTCTTGCGTTTGCAAGTAGGAGTCGTTTGTAAGTTGGATGTTTGAAAGTAGGGACCTGCCGTATATACTCTGCAGAAATAGGCCCCTTAGTTGTTGGTGTTGGCACAACACTGTAAGCACTCACAGTTACTCTTGGTTGGTGCTGGAACGCCCTGCTGTCAACTATTATATCAGGAATTTTAATTACATATAATTGTTGAACAGTGGTAGTAAAAATTGGGCCTTTGATGGTGGTGCTGGTGCCACAACACTGTAAGCCCTGACAGTTACTCTTGGTGGGTGCAGCAATGGGCCCTGCTGTGAATTATTAGATCAAGAATTGTAATTACATGCCCCTGTTGAACAGGGGCTGAAAAATTGGGCCTTAGGCACTGGTGGCACAACACTGCAACCCCTCACAGATACTGTACTTGGAGCACAGCAATGAGCCCTGTTGCAAAGTATTGCTTCAAAAATTGTAATGACACGCCCCTGTTAAACAGGGGCTGAAAAATTGGGCCTTAGGCACTGGTGGCACAACACTGCAACTCCTCACAGATACTGTACTTGGAGCACAGCAATGAGCCCTGTTGCAAAGTATTGCTTCAAAAATTGTAATTACACGCCCCTGTTAAACAGGGGCTGAAAAATTGGGCGTTAGGCACTGGTGGCGGCACCCATAAACAAAAATGATCTTCCAAGCTATCATCATCAATCGTATCATTGAGGACTCGGAGGAGGAGGATAGCCAGTCAACATAACAGCACAGGCACTCAGCATCAGCATCAGTCTTGAAGGGATGTGACATTTTAAAATCAATTAGTCTGTTATATCAGCATCAGGTGTGTGGTAGCTGGTGGTGATCCAAGACTGGTTCATCTTGATGAAAGTCAGTCGATCAACCGAGTCGGTGGACAGGCGCACCCTGTGATCCGTGACAAATCCTCCAGCAGCACTGAATGTGCGTTCCGAAAGAACGCTGGATGCAGGACAGGCCAGTAGCTCAATTGCATACTGTGCAAGCTCTGGCCAGTGATCCATCCTCAAGACCCAGTAAGCCAGAGGATTTTCGGTGGGGAAGGTGTCCAAGTCTGACCTTGCCCCTAGATATTCCTGCACCATGTTTATCAGACGCTGGCGATGGTTGCTGGAACCAATCATACTTTGGGGCTGCGGACTAAAGAATTGTCTGAACGCATCGGTCAGACGGCCACCTTCCCCACCGCTCCTTCTTTGACTGGCCGAAGCCTCAGCAACTCGTTGTCCAGGACCAGGAGTTTGCAACCTCCCAGTCTCTGGGAACGCGTTGCACAGACCTTTCTGCAAGGCCTCCCGGAGTTGTCTCATCCTCTGCTCCCTCTGCGACGGTAACATAAGGTCCGCAACCTTACCCTTGTACCGTGGATCAAGGAGAGTGGCCAGCCAGTAATGGTCCCTCTCCTTGATCCGAAGAATACGAGGATCCTTCCGCAGACTTTGCAGGATCAGGGAGGCCATGCAGCGTAGGTTTGCTGAGGCATTCGCTCCGGAGTCCTCTGGGTCACTAAGGACGACATGATCCGCAGCCACCTCCTCCCAGCCACGTACAAGTCCACTGGTTTCTTGGGACTGTAAATCATCCCTAAAAGACTGCTGCTGATGATGCTGAGTGCCAGCCTCCACCTCCATGCTGACACAATCCTCCTCCTCCTCCTCCTCCTCCTCCTCCTCTTCCTGTGCGATGGGTGGGACAGAAGGAACACTGTCTGGGTAAAGGGGGCCTTGAGAGGCAAGGAAGTCCTCCTCTTCCTGCCTCTGTTCTGCCTCAAGTGCCCTGTCCATTATTCCACGCAGCGTGTGCTCCAACAGGTGGACAAGAGGTACAGTGTCACTGATGCATGCACTGTCACTGCTCACCATCCTCGTGGCCTCCTCAAATGGTGCCAGGACAGTGCATGCATCCCTGATCATGCCCCACTGGCGTGGAGAAAAAAAACCAAGCTCCCCTGACCCTGTCCTGGTGCCGTAGTCGCACAGGTACTCATTGATGGCCCTCTGCTGCGTGTGCAGCCGCTGCAGCATGGCCAACGTTGAGTTCCACCTGGTGGGCATGTCACATATAAGGCGGTTCTTGGGCAGGTTCAACTCCTTTTGCAGCTCAGCCAGGCGAGCACTGGCATTATAAGATCTGCGGAAATGCACACAGACTTTCCTGGCCTGCCTCAGGACATCCTGTAAGCCCGGGTACCTGCCCAAGAACCGCTGCACCACCAGGTTAAGGACGTGAGCCACACAGGGCACATGGGTCAGTTGTCCCTGTCGGAGGGCGGAGAGGAGGTTGGTGCCATTGTCGCAAACCACCATTCCTGGCTTAAGCTGGCGTGGCGTCAACCACCTCTCGGCCTGGCCCTGCAGAGCAGACAGGACCTCTGCCCCAGTGTGGCTTCTGTCCCCCAAACACACCAGCGCAAGCACGGCATGGCATCTTTTTGCCTGCGTACTTGCGTAGCCCCGTGAACGGCTACGGAGCACCGCTGGTTCATAGGACAAACCACAGGAAGAGGCCATGGAGGAAGAAGAAGAGGAGGGGGTGGAGGAGAGAGGTGTGTCACAACCAGTAGTAGCATTTTGGAGGCGTGGCGGTGGGACAACCTCCAACACTACTGCACCTTGTCCTGAATCCTTCCCAGCTGCCAAAAGAGTGACCCAATGGGCCGTGAAAGAAAGGTAACGTCCCTGTCCATGCCTGCTGGACCATGAGTCAGCGGTAATATGCACCTTACCGCTGACCGCCCTGTCCAGCGAGGCCAAGACATTGCCTTCCACATGCCGGTAGAGAGCCGGAATAGCCTTCCGTGAGAAAAAGTGGCGTTTGGGAACCTGCCACTGAGGAACCGCACATTGCACAAACTCACGGAAGGGGGCCGAGTCTACCAACTGAAAAGGCAGCAGTTGAAGCGCTAGCAATTTAGCCAAGCTAGCATTCAACCGCTGGGCATGTGGATGGCTGGGAGTGAACTTCTTTCGACGGTCCAGCAGCTGGGGCAGGGAAATTTGCCTGCTAGAATCGGACGTCGGTGTACTGCTAGCAGAGTGGGCGCAAGTACTTGGCTGTGACACACCTAATTCTACACCTTCATTCCTCTCAGTGCATGTTTCAGAGAGGACTGAAGTTATAGTGGGGTTGGAGATCCCAGCTGATGCGGTGCAAGGAGAGGTCCGCTTTGTTCTTTGGTGTGGGTCTTTGAGGTAGGCTTGCCAACGAGCTGCATGGCAGGTCAACATATGTCTGGTCAGGCATGTGGTACCCAAGCGGCTGATGTTTTGGCCACGCGATATACGCTTGAGACATATGTTGCAAACAGCAGCTGTGCGATCTGATGCACTAGCCTCAAAAAAGGCCCACACCAAAGAACTTTTTGAATGACGGGCAGAGGCAGCGCCCTGCACAGGCGGAGCTCTGCGGTGTGATTCCGTCGGTGTACTGCCCTTACGCTGGCCACCAAAGGGCATCCTGCCTCGTTGGAGATGTGCCTCCTCCTCATCCTCCTCCTCCTCCTCTCTCCTATTAGGCACCCACGTGGAGTCATTGACCTCATCATCCCCTCCCTCCTCATCACTGGAGCCAATCTGGCAGTATGCTGCAGCTGCTGGAACATGACTGCCAGATTGGTGTCCTTCTTGAGCATCCCCTCTGTCTGCTCTCACGCTACTGCCTTCCTCTAGCTGGGTTTCATCATCAGACCCTTCGAAACGCTGGGCATCCTCCTGGAGCATGTACCCAACACTGTGCTGAAACAGTTCGGGGGACTCCTCAGGAGGAGGACATGGTGGGTCTAGGGAAGGAGTGACTGATGATTTGTCTGACATTGATACCAGGGAAGACGACGCTTTGGCAGCTGCTTTTCCAGTACCCTGAGCCTGGGTGAGAGAGGATGAGGAGGAGGAGGAGGGCTTGGTCATCCACTCTACCAAGTCTTCGGCATGATGTGGCTCAACATGTCCAGCTGCCGAAAAGAAGGACAAGCGTGTCCCATGGCCATGTGCTGATGACAATGCACCGCGTCCACGACCAGCACTGTTGCCCCCAGACACAGAGCCTGCTTGCCCTCTTTTATTGCCTCCTGACTGTCTGCCTCTCCTTGTTTGCCTTCCAGACATTCTAATAGATGGCCTGCAGGGAGATGGGAAAAAAGCAATAAGGGCTACCTTCAGGTGTCCTTCTCTGTCCCTGGAAACAAGGACTTGCAGAGTGAAAGAAAAAAAACACTCTCCCTACCTACAGTTTTCTGTCCCTAGAAAAAATGTTTTTTTTAATCACAATATAGCACAAGGAAAATTAACTCACTGTCCTTACAGGTCCCTGGAAACAAGGACTTGCAGAGTGAAAGAAAAAAAACACTCTCCCTACCTACAGTTTTCTGTCCCTAGAAAAAAATGTTTTTTTTAATCACAATATAGCAAAAGGACAATTCACTCACTGTCCTTCCAGGTCCCTGGAAACAAGGACTTGCAGAGTGAAAGAAACTGACACTGTCCCTACCTAGAGTTTTCTGTCCCTGGAATAAATGTTTTTTTCAGCACAATATAGCACAAGGACAATTAACTCACTGTCCTTACAGGTCCCTGGAAACAAGGACTTGCAGAGTGAAAGAAAAAAAATACTCTCCCTACCTACAGTTTTCTGTCCCTAGAAAAAAATGTTTTTTTTAATCACAATATAGCAAAAGGACAATTCACTCACTGTCCTTCCAGGTCCCTGGAAACAAGGACTTGCAGAGTGAAAGAAACTGACACTGTCCCTACCTAGAGTTTTCTGTCCCTAGAATAAATGTTTTTTTTAATCACAATATAGCAAAAGGACAATTCACTCACTGTCCTTCCAGGTCCCTGGAAACAAGGACTTGCAGAGTGAAAGAAACTGACACTGTCCCTACCTAGAGTTTTCTGTCCCTAGAATAAATGTTTTTTTTAATCACAATATAGCAAAAGGACAATTCACTCACTGTCCTTCCAGGTCCCTGGAAACAAGGACTTGCAGAGTGAAAGAAACTGACACTGTCCCTACCTAGAGTTTTCTGTCCCTGGAATAAATGTTTTTTTCAGCACAATATAGCACAAGGACAATTAACTCACTGTCCTTACAGGTCCCTGGAAACAAGGACTTGCAGAGTGAAAGAAAAAAAATACTCTCCCTACCTACAGTTTTCTGTCCCTAGAAAAAAATGTTTTTTTTAATCACAATATAGCAAAAGGACAATTCACTCACTGTCCTTCCAGGTCCCTGGAAACAAGGACTTGCAGAGTGAAAGAAACTGACACTGTCCCTACCTAGAGTTTTCTGTCCCTAGAATAAATGTTTTTTTTAATCACAATATAGCAAAAGGACAATTCACTCACTGTCCTTCCAGGTCCCTGGAAACAAGGACTTGCAGAGTGAAAGAAACTGACACTGTCCCTACCTAGAGTTTTCTGTCCCTAGAATAAATGTTTTTTTTAATCACAATATAGCAAAAGGACAATTCACTCACTGTCCTTCCAGGTCCCTGGAAACAAGGACTTGCAGAGTGAAAGAAACTGACACTGTCCCTACCTAGAGTTTTCTGTCCCTAGAATAAATGTTTTTTTTAATCACAATATAGCAAAAGGACAATTCACTCACTGTCCTTCCAGGTCCCTGGAAACAAGGACTTGCAGAGTGAAAGAAACTGACACTGTCCCTACCTAGAGTTTTCTGTCCCTGGAATAAATGTTTTTTTCAGCACAATATAGCACAAGGACAATTAACTCACTGTCCTTACAGGTCCCTGGAAACAAGGACTTGCAGAGTGAAAGAAAAAAAATACTCTCCCTACCTACAGTTTTCTGTCCCTAGAAAAAAATGTTTTTTTTAATCACAATATAGCAAAAGGACAATTCACTCACTGTCCTTCCAGGTCCCTGGAAACAAGGACTTGCAGAGTGAAAGAAACTGACACTGTCCCTACCTAGAGTTTTCTGTCCCTAGAATAAATGTTTTTTTTAATCACAATATAGCAAAAGGACAATTCACTCACTGTCCTTCCAGGTCCCTGGAAACAAGGACTTGCAGAGTGAAAGAAACTGACACTGTCCCTACCTAGAGTTTTCTGTCCCTAGAATAAATGTTTTTTTTAATCACAATATAGCAAAAGGACAATTCACTCACTGTCCTTCCAGGTCCCTGGAAACAAGGACTTGCAGAGTGAAAGAAACTGACACTGTCCCTACCTAGAGTTTTCTGTCCCTAGAATAAATGTTTTTTTTAATCACAATATAGCAAAAGGACAATTCACTCACTGTCCTTCCAGGTCCCTGGAAACAAGGACTTGCAGAGTGAAAGAAACTGACACTGTCCCTACCTAGAGTTTTCTGTCCCTAGAATAAATGTTTTTTTAATCACAATATAGCAAAAGGACAATTCACTCACTGTCCTTCCAGGTCCCTGGAAACAAGGACTTGCAGAGTGAAAGAAACTGACACTGTCCCTACCTAGAGTTTTCTGTCCCTAGAATAAATGTTTTTTTTAATCACAATATAGCAAAAGGACAATTCACTCACTGTCCTTCCAGGTCCCTGGAAACAAGGACTTGCAGAGTGAAAGAAACTGACACTGTCCCTACCTAGAGTTTTCTGTCCCTAGAATAAATGTTTTTTTTAATCACAATATAGCAAAAGGACAATTCACTCACTGTCCTTCCAGGTCCCTGGAAACAAGGACTTGCAGAGTGAAAGAAACTGACACTGTCCCTACCTAGAGTTTTCTGTCCCTAGAATAAATGTTTTTTTTTAAGCACACTATAGCAGAAGCACAAAACACACTGACACTCTCCCTACCTATCCTTCTCTTTCCCTAAACTAAAGGAATCCAGGTTAAGCAAGAAAGAAATAACAGTCACTGTCCCTGCCTATGCTACTCTATCCCTGCTCCGGAACACACTACACTAGGCCGCCGTGCTGGCGGCCTTTTATAGTGTGGGGCGTGTACTAAACACCCTCAGCAATAATTGGCCACAGGCATCCTGCCTGTGGCCAATCATTGCTCTCCTCGCTGCCGGCGCTGTGATTGGCCAAGCATGCGGGGTCACAGTGCATGCTTGGCCAATCACAGCGCCTGGATGACACTGCGATGGCGTAGTGCATTGTGGGCCGTTCGCGTCACTCGAATTTGGCGCGAACGGCCCAAATCGTTCGATCTTCGTCGAACGATCGAACAGCCAATGTTCGAGTCGAACGTATGTTCGACTCGAACACGAAGCTCATCCCTAGTGGTGAGGACTCTCCGGAATTTCCCTTATCAGTATTGGCAGGGGAGACTCAAGAAACTGGAGAGGAGCCCACCTCCTCAGACGAAAACCTACCGTCTGTGGAGTTTTCTGATCTTGAGGTTCACAGGGAAAACTTTGCCACAGAACAGTTGAAAGACCCCGCCCTAATAAAGGCACGGGAAAACGTAGTGAAAATAGATGGCGAGTTAGTGAACCCAGATAATACCTGCACTTACCCATACTTCAGCGTAGAGAAGGACCTACTGTATCGGGTGGCAAAAAGGGCAGAAGAAACCGTTGAGCAGCTTGTGGTGCCCAAACCTTACAGGAAGTTGGTGTTGGAGTTGGCCCATGGGCACATTCTTGGAGGTCATCTGGGGACAGAGAAAACCCGAGAGAGGGTATTACAGAGATTCTATTGGCCGGGGGTGATGAAGGACATAGAAAATTATTGTTCCTCCTGCCCTGTGTGTCAGAGGTCGGCCCCGATGCCACATTTCCGTAGCCCGCTGGTCCCTCTACCCATCATTGAGGTCCCGTTTGAGAGGATCGCCATGGATTTGGTAGGTCCTATAATCAAGTCCACTAGGGGGCACCAGTACATATTAGTTATAATGGACTATGCCACCCGTTATCCAGAAGCGATCCCTCTCCGAAATACCTCGGCCAAAACCATAGCCAAAGAGCTATCTCTTGTGTTTAGCCGGGTGGGTATTTGTAAAGAACTGCTTACGGACCAAGGTACACCCTTTATGTCCCGGGTTATGAAGGAGCTGTGTAAATTGTTCAAAGTGACGCAATTACGTACATCTGTGTATCACCCCCAAACCGATGGGCTGGTTGAAAGGTTCAACAAAATCCTAAAACAAATGTTGAAGAAAGTGGTGGATAGAGATGGAAAGGATTGGGACTGTCTACTTCCTTATCTGATGTTTGCTATTAGGGAGGTGCCCCAATCCTCTACGGGATTCTCCCCCTTTGAGTTACTGTATGGGAGACACCCAAGAGGGCTGTTGGATATTGCCAAGGAAACTTGGGAAAGTGAGAGTTCTCCCCACAGGAGTGTGATTGAGCATGTCGCCCTGATGCAAGACCGAATTGCACAGGTAATGCCCATCGTGAAGGAACATTTGGCCCAAGCGCAGTTAGCACAGCAGAGAGTGTACAACCGTGGAGCCAAGACCCGTACCTTTTCCCCGGGGGATAGGATACTGGTACTTGTCCCTACGGTTGAGAGTAAATTCCTTGCCAAATGGCAAGGCCCCTACGAGATAATGGAAAAAGTGAGCGAAGTGAATTACAAGGTCAGACAACCAGGAAGGCGAAAGCCCGAACAGATCTATCACGTTAATCTGTTGAAAGCCTGGAGGGATAGAGAGTCCCTAGTCGCAGACACTTGGTCACCAGCTCAAACTGGTTGCGTGATTCCTGAGGTTGGAATAGCAGCCACCTTGTCACAACCCCAACAACAGGAGGTTAAGGAGTTTGTGCTTCGCAACAAGGAGGTATTCTCTGAGCTGCCGGGACAAACATCTGGGGTAGAGCATGACATCATTACCCCGCCCGGTGAAAGGGTGAAGTTAAAACCCTATCGGATCCCAGAGGCCCGACGGGAGGCAATACGGGAGGAAGTACAGAAAATGCTGAACTTAGGGGTGATAGAGGAGTCCCAAAGTGATTGGTCTAGTCCCATTGTGTTGGTGCCTAAACCGGATGGGAGCTGGCGATTTTGTAACGATTTTCGTCAGTTGAACAAAGTTACAAAATTTGACACCTACCCCATGCCACGTATAGATGAGTTGATCGACCGGCTGGGAACAGCCCGATACATGACGACTCTTGACCTCACAAAAGGGTATTGGCAAATCCCCCTGGCCAAGTCGGCCAAAGAGAAAACCGCATTTGTAACCCCAGACGGGGCGTTCCAATATAAAAGAATGCCGTTCGGGTTACAGAATGCGCCGGCCACATTCCAGCGGAAAATGGACCAGACGCTGAGGCCCCATCGGAAGTATGCTGCGGCTTACCTGGATGACATAATTGTCCATAGCACAGATTGGGCCTCACATCTGCCAAAAGTGCAAGCAGTCCTGGACTCTGTTCGGGAAGCGGGGTTTACGGCTAACCCCAAGAAGTGTACCATTGGGCAGGAGGAGGCCAAATATCTTGGGTACACCATTGGGAGGGGAGTAATAAAACCCCAACTCAACAAAGTCGAGGCCATCCAGAGTTGGCCACGTCCCAACAGCAAGAAGCAGGTACGAGCCTTTCTGGGAATCGCTGGGTATTATCGGCGATTCATTCCCCACTTTGCTTCTAAGGCTGTGCCCCTAACCAACCTGACGAAGGGGAAAGGGTCGGTCATGATTAAATGGACCCCCGAGGCTGAGGCAGCATTCCAATTCTTGAAACAAGCCTTATGTAGCCAGCCAGTGTTGTACTCACCCGACTTCTCTAAAGACTTTGTCGTACAAAGTGATGCGTCAGATGTGGGGTTAGGAGCAGTATTGTCCCAGGTCTGGAACGGGGAAGAGCACCCAGTCATTTACCTCAGCAGGAAGTTGAAGTCCCATGAGGTAAATTACGCCACCGTTGAAAAGGAGTGTTTAGCGGTGAAGTGGGCTCTAGATTCCCTTCGGTACTACCTGCTAGGTAGGCACTTTGACATGGTTACGGATCACGCTCCGTTAAAGTGGATGGCTCAAAACAAGGAAACAAATAGAAGAGTGAATAGGTGGTTCCTGGCCCTCCAGGAATTCAACTTCACAGTAAAGCATCGCCCTGGCGTTCAAATGGGGAATGTGGATGCTTTGTCTCGAGTACATGAATGCCTGATTGCTGGTGTTCCAACCCCGAGGTTAAAACAAGAGGGGGGGGGGTATGTGACAGCAGGAAGGTAAAGTCACCTGGTTGCATCCAGGGGGGTAGATATATTTCGCCCAGATTCAGGCTTTACGCCGACTTATACAACTAGGTGGAGAGTTGTATAAGCCCAGCTGAGGCTAGTAGGCTCATGGATGACTCATACCTCTAGGGAGAGTGTGGGGCGTCGTGCAGACAGGGAGTTGATGAGACCAGCTGAAGCTTGTCAGCTCATTTAGGCCTCTATAAGAACTCCCAGCTTCATTAGATGTTAGCTCATGCCTGGACCCAGACCTGTGTGGACTGTCTAGGGAGAGTGAACCCCTGTGCGGTGAGACAAAGCCTGTGTGGCTATTTTCTTGGACATTTAAAACCAGGGACTTAGGGACTAGGACAGCACTAGGCTGATCCCAGTTGTTAGTTAGGAAACCTGTATGTTTAGTCAGAGGTCAAGTTGACCAGGATTTATTTTGTTTATGTTTCTTTTGCTTTGCTGTGTTTTGTCACTGTAAATAGAAAATAAACCGCACCTTTTTGATTTTGAAAACCACAACCTCCGTTTGCTGGACCTGTTTTTGTGTGGGGAGCCCATCTCGGGGGTCACACACACCCGCTGCCGAGCTAACCCCCTCACAATAGGTTAATTTGAAGTTTGTATTGCGTATCACTAGCATTTAGGGCAATAGTTATGGGGGCAGTGACAATCTTGTGCTATTGAGCATTTATGTCCTCTCTGGATACCAGTAGGAAGTTGACGCCGGTGGTGCATTCTGGGGGAGGCTATAAATGTTCGGGAAGTGGCCTGGTGAGCTCCCTTCCCTCTGCCTGTGGCCTGGAGAGGGTGTGTGCAATGATTTGTGTTTAGTAGGCCAAAGTCTAGTTGAAGTCTATCTCAAGAATTCCTCCAGCTGCCCTGCCTGGTCGAGTAGGGTACAGCTTCCAAGGTGGAAACGCCAGAGGAAGGAAGTCCTGCTGGAGGTGGATAAGTTCCTTCAGAGGATCCTGGCATTTCCTTGGGTGGAGGACAGGTCTGGGGGAGTCTGGAGCCCTGCTGCTAATAGAGATTTACACCCTAAGTCTCTCTCTTCTTGTGAGTCAGAGTAATAAAACTGAGAAAAGGACTAAAGTGACTGGCACTCATCTTTGTCTTAGAAGTAAGTCATACTCTACTCTGACAATGAGGGGTGCTACGGATCCAAAAGAGTGCTCATATTGTGGTATAGTGATCATACCTCCCAACCCGCACGGATTCTGCGGCTTTCTCCCGCAGGGACATCATCTTCCCGCGTACCCGTGCGGGACACCTTTTTCCCGCAGAGACCTTCAGTCCCCTCAGTCCGCCAGCGCGCCAGGCAGGGAAGCCAGATGGAAGTCAGAGCGGCAGAGGAAAGCAGGTTAGTTGGGCGGGCGGGCGTTCGTCTTGTATCCCAATCTTCGCTCCCCTCGTCCAACCATACCTCCCCCGCCCCGCTCAACAACACCACCACCACGTCCCTAGAAAAGAACATAAATGTCCCGGACCCCCCCCCCCCTTTGATGAGAGGGGGAAAAGAACATGAATTAATGAATTAATGTCCCGCAGTGGACAATAGGAAAGTTGGGAGGTATGTAGTGATATGCATTTATGTGGCATAAAACTCTATACAGATAAGTTGAAAGGCTGAAATTCAGGCTGACTATCAAAGCTTCTTGAATGACAGGCACGGCAGCTGTCCCACAGCAGGACCTAATAAAATGTGCCAAAATTCAACATATCAAATATCAAAATCCCAGGCTCTATGTTAGACTGTCACTCAGTCTTTTCATCCACAGCTTGCTGCACACTCCCAAAGGTGACAAGGAAGAAATTCAACATAGCAGCCATCCATGTTCAGGACCGTCAGGGATGTACTAAAGTTTAATATATTCTATAGAAAAAATCCCAGGATCTGTTTTAGATTTGCACTCAGCTTTTCCCATCAACAGCCTATTGTACACAGTTGTCATATAAGTAAGGTTTCGGAGAGTTTAGTGTGGATGTAAATATTACATCTTGGCATGCCTCCCGTAGCAGTAATTCATACTTTCTAGTAGATTTTTCCAATAAGTTGTGACATACAGATCACTTGCTGGGTGTGGATGTCAGTCCGGAGGAGTGAGTATTTCTAGATAGACTGTATCTGCAGACAGACCACCCTAGACAATGCTGAACTTCCATGATTTAAACCCAGTGAATGAAAGTGAAAAGTAATGGGGCCTTAACTACGCCCCTCACCAGACCCTGTGGAAGAATGAGGGGAAAATGCTGAATTTTCCCAGGCCATACTGGACATAGCCCTCTTGCTATGAGGGAGACCAGAGAGTGCATGTTACTGTCCAGCAGTGGCGGGTGGTGGTATATTTTTTGCGAGGGGTGGCAAACAATCCACCTGTCACCAACCCCCCCCCCCCTCTGGTCGGTCGGACACCTGCCCTGCACTTACCCCATCTAAGTCGCAGGCAGCGCATCCTCTGAGTAGTGGGCAGCGGCTTCACCCTGTGTCTCCTTCTCCTGGGCTTCACGGCGGCTTCCCCTGTGTCTCTTCCCTCCTTCTCCTTGGTGGCCAATAGGATCGCTTCTCCTCCTGGCCAATCGGTTGACGGTTCTTACCTCTCGGCAAATCGGGTGGCGGGACCCACTTCCTGGTTGGCCAGGAGGAGAATCAGGAAGACAATAGCGAATATTTGCTAGTGTCACAGAACTGGGTGGGTTCACTGTGCACCATATCTCTGCCATTATCGTAACATGCACTCTAGACTAGTTGTAGTACTATTATTCACATTGCAGTTAATGCTATTATGCATTATTATTGCTGACTTTCCTGATTCATGAGTTAATCCCAGTCTAGTGATACAGAACTCTATTCTAAGTTACCTTGGCATAATGATTATACGGCCGAGCAGACTATGTCTGCACCTACCTTCTGTGTGTTCATTTATGCTCAAACCACCATTTATTCTGATCCATACAAATACATTGAGTTCATTTACCTCTAAATGGTTTTATGTCTATCTTCTGTGCTAATTCACAGCTGAGTTAAAGGTATCTATACTCATGTTCTTATAAGTGCTTCCAGTAACTTTCATTCAACCAGGTGTGTCAGAGGGGCTGAGGTTGTTTTAAAGTCGGGGTGCAGAACAGAGAACCCAAAATGCAGAGCGGCTGCTGTGGGGGTAGTGCTACATACACATACTAGGGACAATTTAGACAGGGGCCAATTAACCTACCAGCATTAGTGATGAGCCGAACACCCCCGGGTTCGGTTCGCACCAGAACCCGCGAACGGACCGAAAGTTCGAACGAACATTAGAACCCTATTAAATACAATGGATGCGAACGTTCGAATTCTAAAGTGCTAATTATAACAACTATTATGCATGTTATTGTCATAAATAGGGTTTGGGAACCCGGGTTGTGCACCAGGGGACATGTATCAATGCAAAAAGAAGTTTTAAAAACGGTCGTTTTTCGGGAGCAGTCATTTTAATGATGCATAAAGTGAAAAAAAAAAAGTCAAATATTCCTTTAAATATCGTACCTGGGGGGTGTCTAAAGTATGCCTGTGAAGTGCCACGTGTTTCCCGTGTTTAGAACTGTCCCTGCACAAAATGACACTTCTAAAGGAAAAAAAAGCCATTTAAAACTGCTTGCGGCTTTAATGTAATGTCTGGTCCCGGTAATATGGATGAAATTCTTTAAGAAAAATGGCATAGCTACCCCATGACCCCCCCCCTACCCCAGCCCATTACCAGCCCCTTTGGGTCTTGTATGGATATTAAGGGGAACCCCGCACATAAAATAAAAAAGGCCCTATATACTCTGAACAGCCGTATACAGGCGGTGCATACAAGACAGGGACTGTAGGTTTGTTCTTATGTAGAATCTGTTTGTAATTTTGAACAGGTACATTGTTGAAGTGTAGCTCCAGCCCAAAAATCTATTTTTAAACTTTTTGGGAAACATAGGTAAGGGTTATCACCCCTGTAACATTTGTTTTGCTGTCTGTGCCCCTGTTCAGAACATTTCACCTCACTTTCCGTCCCAATGACAACTGTTTTTGAAATGTGGTGTTTTTCTTGAAACAAGGATTGCTGATAAAGCATCAGTACAGATGAGACCCCTTTCTCCCATATTTATTCTTACAGGAGAGAATTTTCCTTTCTAGGGGTAGATTTCCTCTCACTTCCTGTTGTCTTCTTTCGTTTGCAAGTAGGAGTCGTTTGTAAGTTGGATGTTTGAAAGTAGGGACCTGCCGTATATACTCTGCAGAAATAGGCCCCTTAGTTGTTGGTGTTGGCACAACACTGTAAGCACTCAGTTACTCTTGGTTGGTGCTGGAACGCCCTGCTGTCAACTATTATATCAGGAATTTTAATTACATATAATTGTTGAACAGTGGTAGTAAAAATTGGGGCTTTGATGGTGGTGCTGGTGCCACAACACTGTAAGCCCTGACAGTTACTCTTGGTGGGTGCAGCAATGGGCCCTGCTGTGAATTATTAGATCAAGAATTGTAATTACATGCCCCTTTTGAACAGGGGCTGAAAAATTGGGCCTTTCGTGGTGGTGGTGGTGGTGGCGTTGCCACAAGACTGTAAGCCCTCAGAGTTACTCTTGGTGGGTGCAGCAATGGACCCTGCTGTGAATTATTAGATCAAGAATTGTAATTGCATGCCCCTGTTGAACAGGGGCTGAAAAATTGGGCCTTAGGCACTGGTGGCACAACACTACAACCCCTCACAGATACTGTACTTGGAGCACAGCAATGAGCCCTATGGCAAATTATTGCTAAAAAAATTGTAATTACACGCCCCTGTAAAACAGGGGCTGAAAAATTGGGCCTTAGCCACTGGTGGCGGCACCCATAAACAAAAATGATCTTCCAAGCTATCATCATCAATCGTATCATTGAGGACTCGGAGGAGGAGGATAGCCAGTCAACATAACAGCACAGGCACTCAGCATCAGCATCAGTCTTGAAGGGATGTGACATATTAAAATCAATTAGTCTGTTATATCAGCATCAGGTGTGTGGTAGCTGGTGGTGATCCAAGACTGGTTCATCTTGATGAAAGTCAGTCGATCAACCGAGTCGGTGGACAGGCGCACCCTGTGATCCGTGACAAATCCTCCAGCAGCACTGAATGTGCGTTCCGAAAGAACGCTGGATGCAGGACAGGCCAGTAGCTCAATTGCATACTGTGCAAGCTCTGGCCAGTGATCCATCCTCAAGACCCAGTAAGCCAGAGGATTTTCGGTGGGGAAGGTGTCCAAGTCTGACCTTGCCCGTAGATATTCCTGCACCATGTTTATCAGACGCTGGCGATGGTTGCTGGAACCGATCATACTTTGGGGCTGCGGACTAAAGAATTGTCTGAACGCATCGGTCAGACGGCCACCTTCCCCACCGCTCCTTCTTTGACTGGCCGAAGCCTCAGCAACTCGTTGTCCAGGACCAGGAGTTTGTAACCTCCCAGTCTCTGGGAACGCGTTGCACAGACCTTTCTGCAAGGCCTCCCGGAGTTGTCTCATCCTCTGCTCCCTCTGCGACGGTAACATAAGGTCCGCAACCTTACCCTTGTACCGTGGATCAAGGAGAGTGGCCAGCCAGTAATGGTCCCTCTCCTTGATCCGAAGAATACGAGGATCCTTCCGCAGACTTTGCAGGATCAGGGAGGCCATGCAGCGTAGGTTTGCTGAGGCATTCGCTCCGGAGTCCTCTGGGTCACTAAGGACGACATGATCCGCAGCCACCTCCTCCCAGCCACGTACAAGTCCACTGGTTTCTTGGGACTGTAAATCATCCCTAAAAGACTGCTGCTGATGATGCTGAGTGCCAGCCTCCACCTCCATGCTGACACAATCCTCCTCCTCCTCCTCCTCCTCCTCCTCCTCTTCCTGTGCGATGGGTGGGACAGAAGGAACACTGTCTGGGTAAAGGGGGCCTTGAGAGGCAAGGAAGTCCTCCTCTTCCTGCCTCTGTTCTGCCTCAAGTGCCCTGTCCATTATTCCACGCAGCGTGTGCTCCAACAGGTGGACAAGAGGTACAGTGTCACTGATGCATGCACTGTCACTGCTCACCATCCTCGTGGCCTCCTCAAATGGTGCCAGGACAGTGCATGCATCCCTGATCATGCCCCACTGGCGTGGAGAAAAAAAACCAAGCTCCCCTGACCCTGTCCTGGTGCCGTAGTCGCACAGGTACTCATTGATGGCCCTCTGCTGCGTGTGCAGCCGCTGCAGCATGGCCAACGTTGAGTTCCACCTGGTGGGCATGTCACATATAAGGCGGTTCTTGGGCAGGTTCAACTCCTTTTGCAGCTCAGCCAGGCGAGCACTGGCATTATAAGATCTGCGGAAATGCACACAGACTTTCCTGGCCTGCCTCAGGACATCCTGTAAGCCCGGGTACCTGCCCAAGAACCGCTGCACCACCAGGTTAAGGACGTGAGCCACACAGGGCACATGGGTCAGTTGTCCCTGTCGGAGGGCGGAGAGGAGGTTGGTGCCATTGTCGCAAACCACCATTCCTGGCTTAAGCTGGCGTGGCGTCAACCACCTCTCGGCCTGGCCCTGCAGAGCAGACAGGACCTCTGCCCCAGTGTGGCTTCTGTCCCCCAAACACACCAGCGCAAGCACGGCATGGCATCTTTTTGCCTGCGTACTTGCGTAGCCCCGTGAACGGCTACGGAGCACCGCTGGTTCATAGGACAAATTACAGGAAGAGGCCATGGAGGAAGAAGAAGAGGAGGGGGTGGAGGAGAGAGGTGTGTCACAACCAGTAGTAGCATTTTGGAGGCGTGGCGGTGGGACAACCTCCAACACTACTGCACCTTGTCCTGCATCCTTCCCAGCTGCCAAAAGAGTGACCCAATGGGCCGTGAAAGAAAGGTAACGTCCCTGTCCATGCCTGCTGGACCATGAGTCAGCGGTAATATGCACCTTACCGCTGACCGCCCTGTCCAGCGAGGCCAAGACATTGCCTTCCACATGCCGGTAGAGAGCCGGAATAGCCTTCCGTGAGAAAAAGTGGCGTTTGGGAACCTGCCACTGAGGAACCGCACATTGCACAAACTCACGGAAGGGGGCCGAGTCTACCAACTGAAAAGGCAGCAGTTGAAGCGCTAGCAATTTAGCCAAGCTAGCATTCAACCGCTGGGCATGTGGATGGCTGGGAGTGAACTTCTTTCGACGGTCCAGCAGCTGGGGCAGGGAAATTTGCCTGCTAGAATCGGACGTCGGTGTACTGCTAGCAGAGTGGCCGCAAGTACTTGGCTGTGACACACCTAATTCTACACCTTCATTCCTCTCAGTGCATGTTTCAGAGAGGACTGAAGTTATAGTGGGGTTGGAGATCCCAGCTGATGCGGTGCAAGGAGAGGTCCGCTTTGTTCTTTGGTGTGGGTCTTTGAGGTAGGCTTGCCAACGAGCTGCATGGCAGGTCAACATATGTCTGGTCAGGCATGTGGTACCCAAGCGGCTGATTTTTTGGCCACGCGATATACGCTTGAGACATATGTTGCAAACAGCAGCTGTGCGATCTGATGCACTAGCCTCAAAAAAGGCCCACACCAAAGAACTTTTTGAATGACGGGCAGAGGCAGCGCCCTGCACAGGCGGAGCTCTGCGGTGTGATTCCGTCGGTGTACTGCCCTTACGCTGGCCACCAAAGGGCATCCTGCCTCGTTGGAGATGTGCCTCCTCCTCATCCTCCTCCTCCTCCTCTCTCCTATTAGGCACCCACGTGGAGTCAGTGACCTCATCATCACCTCCCTCCTCATCACTGGAGGCAATCTGGCAGTATGCTGCAGCTGCTGGAACATGACTGCCAGATTGGTGTCCTTCTTGAGCATCCCCTCTGTCTGCTCTCACGCTACTGCCTTCCTCTAGCTGGGTTTCATCATCAGACCCTTCGAAACGCTGGGCATCCTCCTGGAGCATGTACCCAACACTGTGCTGAAACAGTTCGGGGGACTCCTCAGGAGGAGGACATGGTGGGTCTAGGGAAGGAGTGACTGATGATGAGTCTGACATTGATACCAGGGAAGAGGACGCTTTGGCAGCTGCTTTTCCAGTACCCTGAGCCTGGGTGAGAGAGGATGAGGAGGAGGAGGAGGGCTTGGTCATCCACTCTACCAAGTCTTCGGCATGATGTGGCTCAACATGTCCAGCTGCCGAAAAGAAGGACAAGCGTGTCCCATGGCCATGTGCTGATGACAATGCACCGCGTCCACGACCAGCACTGTTGCCCCCAGACACAGAGCCTGCTTGCCCTCTTTTATTGCCTCCTGACTGTCTGCCTCTCCTTGTTTGCCTTCCAGACATTCTAATAGATGGCCTGCAGGGAGATGGGAAAAAAGCAATAAGGGCTACCTTCAGGTGTCCTTCTCTGTCCCTTGAAACAAGGACTTTGACAGTGAAAGAAACTGACACACTCTCCCTACCTACAGTTTTCTGTCCCTAGAAAAAAATTTTTTTTTAAGCACAATTTAGCACAAGGAGAATTCACTCACTGTCCTTCCAGGTCCCTGGAAACAAGGACTTTGACAGTGAAAGAAACTGACACACTCTCCCTACCTACAGTTTTCTGTCCCTAGAAAAAATGTTTTTTTTAAGCACAATTTAGCACAAGGAGAATTACCTCACTGTCCTTCCAGGTCCCTGGAAACAAGGACTTTGACAGTGAAAGAAACTGACACACTCTCCCTACCTACAGTTTTCTGTCCCTAGAAAAAATGTTTTTTTTAAGCACAATTTAGCACAAGGAGAATTCACTCACTGTCCTTCCAGGTCCCTGGAAACAAGGACTTTGACAGTGAAAGAAACTGACACACTCTCCCTACCTACAGTTTTCTGTCCCTAGAAAAAATGTTTTTTTTAAGCACAATTTAGCACAAGGAGAATTACCTCACTGTCCTTCCAGGTCCCTGGAAACAAGGACTTTGACAGTGAAAGAAACTGACACACTCTCCCTACCTACAGTTTTCTGTCCCTAGAAAAAATGTTTTTTTTAAGCACAATTTAGCACAAGGAGAATTACCTCACTGTCCTTCCAGGTCCCTGGAAACAAGGACTTTGACAGTGAAAGAAACTGACACACTCTCCCTACCTACAGTTTTCTGTCCCTAGAAAAAATGTTTTTTTTAAGCACAATTTAGCACAAGGAGAATTACCTCACTGTCCTTCCAGGTCCCTGGAAACAAGGACTTTGACAGTGAAAGAAACTGACACACTCTCCCTACCTACAGTTTTCTGTCCCTAGAAAAAAAGTTTTTTTTAAGCACAATTTAGCACAAGGAGAATTACCTCACTGTCCTTCCAGGTCCCTGGAAACAAGGACTTTGACAGTGAAAGAAACTGACACACTCTCCCTACCTACAGTTTTCTGTCCCTAGAAAAAATGTTTTTTTTAAGCACAATATAGCACAAGGAGAATTCACTCACTGTCCTTCCAGGTCCCTGGAAACAAGGACTTTGACAGTGAAAGAAACTGACACACTCTCCCTACCTACAGTTTTCTGTCCCTAGAAAAAATGTTTTTTTTAAGCACAATTTAGCACAAGGAGAATTACCTCACTGTCCTTCCAGGTCCCTGGAAACAAGGACTTTGACAGTGAAAGAAACTGACACACTCTCCCTACCTACAGTTTTCTGTCCCTAGAAAAAATGTTTTTTTTAAGCACAATTTAGCACAAGGAGAATTACCTCACTGTCCTTCCAGGTCCCTGGAAACAAGGACTTTGACAGTGAAAGAAACTGACACACTCTCCCTACCTACAGTTTTCTGTCCCTAGAAAAAATGTTTTTTTTAAGCACAATTTAGCACAAGGAGAATTACCTCACTGTCCTTCCAGGTCCCTGGAAACAAGGACTTTGACAGTGAAAGAAACTGACACACTCTCCCTACCTACAGTTTTCTGTCCCTAGAAAAAATGTTTTTTTTAAGCACAATATAGCACAAGGAGAATTACCTCACTGTCCTTCCAGGTCCCTGGAAACAAGGACTTTGACAGTGAAAGAAACTGACACACTCTCCCTACCTACAGTTTTCTGTCCCTAGAAAAAATGTTTTTTTTAAGCACAATTTAGCACAAGGAGAATTACCTCACTGTCCTTCCAGGTCCCTGGAAACAAGGACTTTGACAGTGAAAGAAACTGACACACTCTCCCTACCTACAGTTTTCTGTCCCTAGAAAAAATGTTTTTTTTAAGCACAATTTAGCACAAGGAGAATTCACTCACTGTCCTTCCAGGTCCCTGGAAACAAGGACTTTGACAGTGAAAGAAACTGACACACTCTCCCTACCTACAGTTTTCTGTCCCTAGAAAAAATGTTTTTTTTAAGCACAATTTAGCACAAGGAGAATTACCTCACTGTCCTTCCAGGTCCCTGGAAACAAGGACTTTGACAGTGAAAGAAACTGACACACTCTCCCTACCTACAGTTTTCTGTCCCTAGAAAAAATGTTTTTTTTAAGCACAATATAGCACAAGGAGAATTCACTCACTGTCCTTCCAGGTCCCTGGAAACAAGGACTTTGACAGTGAAAGAAACTGACACACTCTCCCTACCTACAGTTTTCTGTCCCTAGAAAAAATGTTTTTTTTAAGCACAATTTAGCACAAGGAGAATTACCTCACTGTCCTTCCAGGTCCCTGGAAACAAGGACTTTGACAGTGAAAGAAACTGACACACTCTCCCTACCTACAGTTTTCTGTCCCTAGAAAAAATGTTTTTTTTAAGCACAATTTAGCACAAGGAGAATTACCTCACTGTCCTTCCAGGTCCCTGGAAACAAGGACTTTGACAGTGAAAGAAACTGACACACTCTCCCTACCTACAGTTTTCTGTCCCTAGAAAAAATGTTTTTTTTAAGCACAATTTAGCACAAGGAGAATTACCTCACTGTCCTTCCAGGTCCCTGGAAACAAGGACTTTGACAGTGAAAGAAACTGACACACTCTCCCTACCTACAGTTTTCTGTCCCTAGAAAAAATGTTTTTTTTAAGCACAATATAGCACAAGGAGAATTCACTCACTGTCCTTCCAGGTCCCTGGAAACAAGGACTTTGACAGTGAAAGAAACTGACACACTCTCCCTACCTACAGTTTTCTGTCCCTAGAAAAAATGTTTTTTTTAAGCACAATTTAGCACAAGGAGAATTACCTCACTGTCCTTCCAGGTCCCTGGAAACAAGGACTTTGACAGTGAAAGAAACTGACACACTCTCCCTACCTACAGTTTTCTGTCCCTAGAAAAAATGTTTTTTTTAAGCACAATTTAGCACAAGGAGAATTACCTCACTGTCCTTCCAGGTCCCTGGAAACAAGGACTTTGACAGTGAAAGAAACTGACACACTCTCCCTACCTACAGTTTTCTGTCCCTAGAAAAAATGTTTTTTTTAAGCACAATTTAGCACAAGGAGAATTACCTCACTGTCCTTCCAGGTCCCTGGAAACAAGGACTTTGACAGTGAAAGAAACTGACACACTCTCCCTACCTACAGTTTTCTGTCCCTAGAAAAAATGTTTTTTTTAAGCACAATTTAGCACAAGGAGAATTACCTCACTGTCCTTCCAGGTCCCTGGAAACAAGGACTTTGACGGTGAAAGAAACTGACACACTCTCCCTACCTACAGTTTTCTGTCCCTAGAAAAAATGTTTTTTTTAAGCACAATTTAGCACAAGGAGAATTACCTCACTGTCCTTCCAGGTCCCTGGAAACAAGGACTTTGACAGTGAAAGAAACTGACACACTCTCCCTACCTACAGTTTTCTGTCCCTAGAAAAAATGTTTTTTTTAAGCACAATTTAGCACAAGGAGAATTACCTCACTGTCCTTCCAGGTCCCTGGAAACAAGGACTTTGACAGTGAAAGAAACTGACACACTCTCCCTACCTACAGTTTTCTGTCCCTAGAAAAAATGTTTTTTTTAAGCACAATTTAGCACAAGGAGAATTACCTCACTGTCCTTCCAGGTCCCTGGAAACAAGGACTTTGACAGTGAAAGAAACTGACACACTCTCCCTACCTACAGTTTTCTGTCCCTAGAAAAAATGTTTTTTTTAAGCACAATTTAGCACAAGGAGAATTACCTCACTGTCCTTCCAGGTCCCTGGAAACAAGGACTTTGACAGTGAAAGAAACTGACACACTCTCCCTACCTACAGTTTTCTGTCCCTAGAAAAAATGTTTTTTTTAAGCACAATTTAGCACAAGGAGAATTACCTCACTGTCCTTCCAGGTCCCTGGAAACAAGGACTTTGACAGTGAAAGAAACTGACACACTCTCCCTACCTACAGTTTTCTGTCCCTAGAAAAAATGTTTTTTTTAAGCACAATTTAGCACAAGGAGAATTACCTCACTGTCCTTCCAGGTCCCTGGAAACAAGGACTTTGACAGTGAAAGAAACTGACACACTCTCCCTACCTACAGTTTTCTGTCCCTAGAAAAAATGTTTTTTTTAAGCACAATTTAGCACAAGGAGAATTACCTCACTGTCCTTCCAGGTCCCTGGAAACAAGGACTTTGACAGTGAAAGAAACTGACACACTCTCCCTACCTACAGTTTTCTGTCCCTAGAAAAAATGTTTTTTTTAAGCACAATTTAGCACAAGGAGAATTACCTCACTGTCCTTCCAGGTCCCTGGAAACAAGGACTTTGACAGTGAAAGAAACTGACACACTCTCCCTACCTACAGTTTTCTGTCCCTAGAAAAAATGTTTTTTTTAAGCACAATATAGCACAAGCACAAAACACACTGACACTCTCCCTACCTATCCTTCTCTTTCCCTAAACTAAAGGAATCCAGGTTAAGCAAGAAAGAAATAAAAGTCACTGTCCCTGCCTATGCTGCTCTATCCCTGCTCCGGAACACACTACACTAGGCCGCCGTGCTGGCGGCCTTTTATAGTGTGGGGCGTGTACTAAACCCCCTCAGCAATAATTGGCCACAGGCATCCTGCCTGTGGCCAATCATTGCTCTCCTCGCTGCCGGCGCTGTGATTGGCCAAGCATGCGGGGTCACAGTGCATGCTTGGCCAATCACAGCGCCTGGATGACACTGCGATGGCGTAGTGCATTGTGGGCCGTTCGCGTCACTCGAATTTGGCGCGAACGGCCCAAATCGTTCGATCTTCGTCGAACGATCGAACAGCCGATGTTCGAGTCGAACGTATGTTCGACTCGAACACGAAGCTCATCCCTAACCAGCATGTCTTTTGAGTGTGGAAGGAAACCAGCGCAAGCACATGGAGAAGATACAAACTCCATGCAGGTAGTGTTCTGGTTAGGAATTTGAAACGAGGAAGGCGGAAGTGCTAACCACTCAACTATCTTGGCTAGTATAACCTCCAGTAAATGAATGACTCCCGTCTGCAGTAGAGGTTCAGGTAGGGCTGGGTGATTTTCCCCCCAAAAAAAATCTGCAATTTTTTTATAAAAAACTCGATTTCCGATTCGATTCGATTTTTTTTTTATTATATTAAAGTGCATCAACAAACAAAATTGCAAAGGCAAACCCTTTCTCTAACTGCAAAGTCAGTGTGCAACAAAGATTGTTAAACATCCAAATTATTAATACTGTATTTGGATTTAGTTAATAAAACAACAAAAAATCTTGAGGTTACTCTTAGTTGAATTGAACTGTGTCCGTTACTTACTGTGCCCGTGTCTCACTGTGCCCAATGCCTCACTGTGCACGTGCTCCACTGTGCCCATGCTTCAATCACTGTGCCCGTACCTGATGCAGATTTTCATGGTATACGGATTTTACTGCTACACCGGTGGCCATTCCAGTATTCAAAAGCCGCGTCTCCTCCTCGTCTGTGATAGGCGGAACACTCAATTTCCCAGCATTCAGTGTTCCGCCTATCATGGTCATCCTCATAACACAGACGAGGATGAGAGGATGTCCGTGATAGGCTGAACACTGCCTGCTGTGAAATTGAGTGTTCCGCCTATCACAGACGACGAGGACTCGGGAGGCGCGGCTTTTAAACACTGCAATGGCCGCCGTCTGTCTGCATGACACGCTGATCAGGTAGGCAGACGGCGGCTGTGGCGAGTAGATGTAATTGGGGTAACGCCGCCCAGTGCCATTCCGGATACGCCCCCTGCAGTCCTGCTACGGAAACTTTGAAGGAAAAAAAATGTACAATTATTTTTTTTTTTTTTTTATTAAATCTAAAAAAAAAACGATTTTCTTCAAATCTGAATCGATTTGAGCTCAAAACTCGATTCAAGATTAAAATCGATTTTTTTCCCAGCCCTTGGATCAGGTGGGCAAACTGGTGCATGTATTTTGTGAGTGCGTGCATACTGGTGGCTCCAACAGGACTTCTTAGGTCACTTGTTTGGCAAACCCTGTATAAGTAAAGTTTGCTGCAAACCCTGCATCACAACCAGGAGTCCTTACCCTTTTTTGCTGTTTAAAAGCAATGTGTGAAATTGCATTCTTTCCAGCTAACTTTATAGCCATGCAAAATAACATACTATAGGTGGAGAGAGGCCAAAACTTAGCCAAAAAAGGGAAATTTAGAATAGAGATTTAAGTTTTTAGGGAACATATTTTATACCTAAAAACTTCTACAATCTCTACCTTAAAAACACAGTTCCTTCAATAATAACTGATGGAGCCAATCACAGCAGGCTCTGGGCCATCAGGCTTCATACCAGAGGAGCTTACACTTTAATTCTGAGTGCTCCAAACTGAGGAAGAATAACGTGATTGGTAGATGTTTATGCATTCTGCGCATCATAATCATCTAGGGTTGCCACCTGTCCGGTTTTGACCCGGACAGTACGGGTTTTGACACATGTGCCCGAGTTTCCACCCGCTGGAAACCCGGGCACACATTCCAACGTCCTGTGGCCAGCGGCAGCCGGATCTCTGTCCCCGGCCGCAACTTCTAGAGAGGCGGCGTGCTGCGCGCATGATCCCGTGCCCACTATCATAACATTGTCACACAGCCGTGGCACGGTGCGCTCTGAGCCAGCAGGTGCCCTGTAATTGGCTGAACGGGCCATGTGCGGGGCGGGCCGAGCGGCAGACATGGGGGTCTGTGAATGGCCCTGCGGAGCTGGTGCTGGTCACGTGTGGAGACGGGGGCGGGGCTGGACTGTGGATTCGATCATCGCGCCTGCTTGCTCCCGGAGTCCTGCCTCACAATGTGTTTCTCCTGAGGTCTCATCTGCTCTGTCAGCTTACCCCCCCTTCCTCTGTGTCTCCCCCCACCCTCCTCCTCCTCTGTGTCACCCCCCCCTCCTCCTCCTCTGTGTCACCCCCCCTCCTCCTCCTCTGTGTCACCCCCCCTCCTCCTCCTCTGTCTGTGTCACCCCCCCTCCTCCTCCTCTGTGTCACTCCCCCTCCTCTGTCTGTGTCACCCCCCCTCCTCCTCTGTGTCACCCCCCCTCCTCTGTCTGTGTCACCCCCCCTCCTCCTCTGTGTCACCCCTCCTCCTCCTGTGTCACCCATCCTCCTCTGTCACCCCCCCCCTCCTCTGTGTCACCCCCCCCCCTCCTCACCCCCTCCTCTGTGTCAGCTTCCCCTCCTCTGTGTCACCCCCCTCCTCCTCTGTCTGTGTCACCACCCCTCCTCCTCTGTCTGTGTCACCACCCCTCCTCCTCTGTCTGTGTCACCCCCCTCCTCAGTGTTGCCAACCGTACGTAGATTTACGTACAGTCCGCGAATTTAACCCCTTTTTCGGGGTGTACGTTAAAGTCCGTTATGGGCACCGGCGCCCATAAAAAAGATGGCCGCGAGCCGGTCGTACAACTGCGCATGCGCCGTTCCGAAAGCCGGCCGAGCTCAGGGAAACTTGTTCACGCTCGGCCGGGCGGCGCACGCGCGGTAACGTGATGGCGCCGCTGGCGCCATTTTTGAAAAGGCCAGGGCCCAGGGGTGAAGAGGACGGACTCAACTCGAGTTTTAAGGTCAGTGAAACTGGGGGGGATACAAGCGAGTGAGAGCCTGGCGTCCTGAGAGCCTGAAGCCGTGCCATGCAGGGGAGAGACTGATGTGCTCTGTCCACCACCATATTACTTCTCAAAATCATCAGTGTGTGCTGTGTCCTCCTCTGGTTCCTGTGCCCCTTTCACCTCTCTACAGGTCAGGGCAGCACAGTGCAGCACTGACCTGTGGAATGGTGAAAGGGGCACAGGAGTAGGACACAGCACACTGATGATGTGGAGAAGTAATATGGTGGTGGACAGAGGAGGAGGCTACTGTGAGGGGGTGAGGAGGGCACCATCATGTCCGCAGAGTGTCTCCACCGGCACCTCCTGTAGTATGTCCGCAGCCTCTGTCCCCCCTCCTGTAGTATGTCCGCAGCCTCTGTCCCCCCTCCTGTAGTATGTCCGCAGCCTCTGTCCCCCTCCTGTAGTATGTCCGCAGCCTCTGTCCACCTCCTGTAGTATGTCCGCAGCCTCTGTCCACCTCCTGTAGTATGTCCGCAGCCTCTTTTCACCTCCTGTAGTATGTCCGCAGCCTCTGTCCACCTCCTGTAGTATGTCCGCAGCCTCTGTCCACCTCCTGTAGTATGTCCGCAGCCTCTGTCCCCCTCCTGTAGTATGTCCGCAGCCTCTGTCCCCCTCCTGTAGTATGTCCACAGCCTCTGTCCACCTCCTGTAGTATGTCCGCAGCCTCTGTCCACCTCCTGTAGTATGTCTGCAGCCTCTGTCCCCCTCCTGTAGTATGTCCGCAGCCTCTGTCCCCCTCCTGTAGTGTGTCCGCAGCCTCTGTCCACCTCCTGTAGTGGGTCCGTAGCCTCTGTCCCCCTCCTGTAGTATGTCCGCAGCCTCTGTCCCCCTCCTGTAGTATGTCCGCAGCCTCTGTCCCCCTCCTGTAGTGTGTCCGCAGCCTCTGTCCACCTCCTGTAGTGGGTCCGTAGCCTCTGTCCCCCTCCTGTAGTGTGTCCGCAGCCTCTGTCCCCCTCCTGTAGTGTGTCCGCAGCCTCTGTCCCCCTCCTGTAGTATGTCTGCAGCCTCTGTCCCCCTCCTGTAGTATGTCCGCTGTCTCTGTCCACCTCCTGTAGTATGTCCGCAGCCTCTGTCCCCCTCCTGTAGTATGTCCGTAGCCTCTGTCCCCCTCCTGTAGTATGTCTGCAGCCTCTGTCCACCTCCTGTAGTGGGTCCGTAGCCTCTGTCCCCCTCCTGTAGTGTGTCCGCAGCCTCTGTCCCCCTCCTGTAGTGTGTCCGCAGCCTCTGTCCCCCTCCTGTAGTGTGTCCGCAGCCTCTGTCCCCCTCCTGTAGTGTGTCCGCAGCCTCTGTCCCCCTCCTGTAGTATGTCCGCAGTCTCTGTCCAGTGTCCACCTCCTGTAGTATGTCCGCAGTCTCTGTCCAGTGTCCACCTCCTGTAGTATGTCCGCAGCCTCTGACCATCTCTTGTCTTTTATCATGTCTCTGAGGGGATCCTAGAAAGGAGTCAAGAGTGGAAGTGCTGCCGGGATGGGGGTTACGGCCCGGGAAGAAACAGACGTGTGGACTGGGGAGAGGAGATCAGAGCCACCAAGCTGGAGCCGTCTGACTGAGCCCCACACTGTGCACCTGAGAGGAGGTAAGTGACAGTGCCGCCAGGCCATTCTAAGGGGGGGGGGTCACTGATGTAAGGAGGTGAATGAATACAATAATGTAAGGGGGCACTGATATAAAGGTTTCCCCCTTATATTAATACCCCCCCTTACCTTAGTGTATTCACTCTGCGGAAGGTGAATACACTAAGGTAAGAGCCCCCCTCCACATCAGGGTTCCCCCTTACATCATGATCTGCAGCGTTCCCCTTTACATAAGAGTTCCCTTGCACTGTAAGGGGGCATCCTGCAGACTCTGATGTAAGAGGGAACTCTGTGCTGGCCGGGTTATAGTAACCTGACCTTCATGTAAATTGAGAAAAATGTTTTTTTACTTTTGTTTAACTTAAACACATTGATAAATAGCATTAGCTGTGTGTTTATAGTTCAAATATTGATATTTGCACTGTTTAGCACTAAAAACAGTGATTGTAGGTACTTTTTTGCAGCGTCAGTAAAAAATGCGGCTCTGCCAGCAATTTTCATGATTTTTGCCAGTAAGAAATTGGTGCCGTACAGAAATTTTGGCATCCTTGCCAGTAAATTTCACTTCAGGGGGTTGGCAACACTGCCCCATCTCCTCTGTCTGTGTCACCCCCCTCCTCCTCTGTCTGTGTCACCCCCCTCCTCCTCTGTCTGTGTCACCCCCCCTTCCTCTGTGTCACCCCACCTCCTCTGTGTCACCCCCCCTCCTCCTCCCCTGTATCACCCCCCTCCTCCTCCTCTTTCTGTGTCACCCCCCCTCCTCTGTGTCACCCCCTCCTCCTCTGTCTGTGTCACCCCCCTCCTCCTCTGTCTGTGTCACCACCCCTCCCCCTCCTCCTCTGTCTGTGTCACCCCCCTCCTCCTCTGTCTGTGTCACCACCCCTCCCCCTCCTCCTCTGTCTGTGTCACCCCCTCTTCCTCTGTCTGTGTCACCCCCCCTTCCTCTGTGTCACCCTCCCCCCTCCTCCAACTCTGTGTCACCCCCCCTCCTCCTCCTCTGTCTGTGTCACCCCCCCTCCTCCTCCTCTGTCTGTGTCTCCCCCCTCCTCCTCCTCTGTGTCAGCCCCCCCTCCTCTGTGTCAGCCCTCCTCCCCTCTGTCACCCCCTCCTCTGTGTCAGTTCCCCCTCCTCTGTGTCAGTTCCCCCTCCTCCTCTGTGTCAGTTCCCTCTCCTCCTCTGTGTCAGTTCCCCCTCCTCCTCTGTGTCAGTTCCCCCCCCTCCTCTGTGTCAGTTCCCCCCCCTCCTCTGTGTCAGTTCCCCCCCCCCTCCCCTGTGTCAGCTCCCCCCCCTCCTCTGTGTCAGCTCCCCCCTCCTCTGTGTCAGTTCCCCCCCTCCTCTGTGTCAGCTCCCCCCTCCTCTGTGTCAGCTCCCCCCTCCTCTGTGTCAGCTCCCCCCTCCTCTGTGTCAGCTCCCCCCTCCTCTGTGTCAGCTCCCCCCTCCTCTGTGTCAGCCCCCCCCTCCTCTGTGTCAGCCCCCCCTCCTCTGTGTCAGCCCCCCCCCTCCTCTGTGTCAGCCCCCCCCTCCTCTGTGTCAGCCCCCCCCTCCTCTGTGTCAGCCCCCCCCTCCTCTGTGTCAGCCCCCCCTCCTCTGTGTCAGCCCCCCCCTCCTCTGTGTCAGCCCCCCATCCTCTGTGTCAGCCCCCTCCTCCTCTGTGTCAGCCCCCTCCTCCCCCTCCTCCTCTGTGTCAGCCCCCTCCTCCCCCGTGTCAGCTCCCCCTCCTCCTCTGTGTCAGCTCCCCCTCCTCCTCTGTGTCAGCCCCCTCCTCCTCTGTGTCAGCCCCCTCCTCCCCTCCTCCTCTGTGTCAGCTCCCCCTCCTCCTCTGTGTCAGCTCCCCCTCCTCCTCCGTGTCAGCTCCCCCTCCTCCTCTGTGTCAGCTCCCCCTCCTCCTGTGTCAGCTCCCCCTCCTCCTCTGTGTCAGCTCCCCCTCCTCCTTTGTGTCACCCCCCCCTCCTCACCCCCTCCTTTGTGTCAGCTCCCCCTCCTTTGTGTCAGCTCCCCCTCCCCTCTGTCACCCCCCTTCCCCTCTGTCACCCCCCCTCCCCTCTGTGTCACTCCCTTCCTCGGTGTCAGTTCCCCCCTCCTCTGTGTCAGCCCCCCTCCCCTCTGTCACCCCCCCTCCCCTGTGTCAGTTCCCCCCTCCCTGTGTCAGCTCCCCCCTCCTCTGTGTCAGCTCCCCCCCTCCTCTGTGTCAGCTCCCCCCTCCTCTGTGTCAGCTCCCCCCTCCTCTGTGTCAGCTCCCCCCCTCCTCTGTGTCAGCTCCCCCCCTCCTCTGTGTCAGCTCCCCCCCTCCTCTGTGTCAGCTCCCCCCCTCCTCTGTGTCAGCCCCCCTCCCCTCTGTCACCCCCCCCTCCCCTCTGTCACCCCTCCTCCCCTCTGTCACTCCCTTCCTTTGTGTCAGTTCCCCCTCCTCCTCTGTGTCAGTTCCCCCTCCTCCTCTGTGTCAGTTCCCCCTCCTCCTCTGTGTCAGTTCCCCCTCCTCCTCTGTGTCAGTTACCCCTCCTCCTCTGTGTCAGTTCCCCCTCCTCCTCTGTGTCAGTTCCCCCTCCTCCTCTGTGTCACCCCCCATCCTCCTCTGTGTCACCCCCCATCCTCCTCTGTGTCACCCCCCATCCTCCTCTGTGTCACCTCCCATCCTCCTCTGTGTCAGCTCCCCCCCTCCTCTGTGTCAGCTCCCCCCCTCCTCTGTGTCAGCTCCCCCCTCCTCTGTGTCAGCTCCCCCCTCCTCCTCACCCCCTCCTTTGTGTCAGCTCCCCCTCCTCCTCTGTGTCAGCTCCCCCTCCTCCTCTGTGTCAGCTCCCCCTCCTCCTCTGTGTCACCCCCCCCTCCTCCTCTGTGTCAGCTCCCCCTCCTCCTCTGTGTCACCCCCCCATTCTCTGTGTCACCCCCCCATTCTCACCCCCTCCTTTGTGTCAGCCCCCCCTCCTCTGTGTCAGCCCCCCTCCTCTGTGTCAGCCCCCCTCCTGTGTCAGCCCCCCTCCTCTGTGTCAGCCCCCCTCCTCTGTGTGACTCCCTTCCTCTGTGTCAGTTCCCCCTCCTCTGTGTCAGCTCCCTCCTCCTCCTCTGTGTCAGCTCCCTCCTCCTCCTCTGTGTCAGCTCCCTCCTCCTCCTCTGTGTCAGCTCCCTCCTCCTCCTCTGTGTCAGCTCCCCCTCCTCCTCTGTGTCAGCTCCCCCTCCTCCTCTGTGTCACCCCCCCATTCTCTGTGTCACCCCCCCATTCTCACCCCCTCCTTTGTGTCAGCCCCCCTCCTCTGTGTGACTCCCTTCCTCTGTGTCAGTTCCCCCTCCTCTGTGTCACCCCCCTCCTCCTCCTCTGTGTCAGCTCCCTCCTCCTCCTCTGTGTCAGCTCCCCCTCCTCCTCTGTGTCAGCTCCCCCTCCTCCTCTGTGTCAGCTCCCCCTCCTCCTCTGTGTCAGCTCCCCCTCCTCCTCTGTGTCACCCCCCCATTCTCTGTGTCACCCCCCCATTCTCACCCCCTCCTTTGTGTCAGCCCCCCCTCCTCTGTGTCAGCCCCCCTCCCCTCTGTCACCCCCCCTCCTCTGTGTGACTCCCTTCCTCTGTGTCAGTTCCCCCTCCTCTGTGTCACCCCCCCTCCTCCTCCTCTGTGTCACCCCCCCTCCTCCTCCTCCTCTGTGTCACCCCCCCTCCTCCTCCTCCTCTGTGTCACCCCCCCTCCTCCTCCTCCTCTGTGTCACCCCCCCTCCTCCTCCTCCTCTGTGTCAGTTCCCCCTCCTCCTCCTCTGTGTCAGTTCCCCCTCCTCTGTGTCAGTTCCCCCTCCTCTGTGTCACCCCCCCTCCTCCTCTGTGTCACCCCCCATCCTCTGTGTCACCCCCCTCAGCCCCCCCTCCCCTCTGTCAGCCCCCCTCCCCTCTGTGTCAGCCCCCTCCTTCTCTGTGTCACCCCCCCTCCTCTGTGTCACCCCCTCCTTTGTGTCAGCTCCCCCTCCTCCTCTGTGTCAGCTCCCCCTCCTCCTCTGTGTCAGCTCCCCCTCCTCCCCCTCCTCCTCTGTGTCACCCCCCCTCCTCACCCCCTCCTCAGTGTCAGCCCCCCTCCCCTCTGTCACTCCCTTCCTCTGTGTCAGTTCCCCCCCTCCTCTGTGTCAGTTCCCCCTCCTCCTGTGTAATCCCCCTTTCCCTCTGTGTGTGTATCTCTCACTCTCTTTCTCTCAGACTCTCTCTCTCACCCACCACTCTTTCTCTAATCCCCCCTCTCTCACCCCCACCCTCTCATCCCCACCCCCACTCTCTCTCATCCCCACCCCTCTCACCCCCACCATCTCACCCCACCCTCTCTCTCTCACCCCCTCTCTCTCCTGCCTCCTCCCCCTTACTTTCACCCCCTCACCTCCTCCTCTCACACCGCTGCCTCTTTCTCACCTCCTCCTCTCACCTTCCCTTTTTCTCACCTCCCTCCCCCCACCTTCCCTTTTTCTCACCTCCCTCCCCCCACCTCTTTCCCTCCTCAGGGGGTGGAGGCTCCATGAGGATGGCTGTATGGGGCCCCAATAATTGCTAACAGCAGCCCTGTGAGTGAGCGCACCAGTTCGGATGTGTCCCGAATCCTGAGTCTTGCCAACACACTTCTCCCCAAGGCTCCCCACCAATGGAAGGAAGAAAAACAGCACTACAGTAGAGGAGCTCCACCCCCAAACTCCTGCTCCCACACTTCCTGGCTTGAAGCGGCTCTAGGTAAGGCAGTCTAATGGGGGTCTTTCGGGGCAGGAGACACTGATGGGGGTGTTCCCTGATCTAATTGAGGGGGGACCGGTATAAGGGAGGGGAGTCTGTGGGGAGGGAGGTGGACGGTGTCAGTAGGGCAGTGGATGGTACCAGTAGTTACCATCCACGCTAACCGTGACACATTATTGCTCTCCTCCAGGTCTTTAAAATCCTTTAGTGTATACCACAAAAAATTTGCCATGCGCCGCTAAAGTGTTCGGGTTTGGCTTTCGGAAAAGGTGGCAACCCTATCATCATCACCTCCATCTGCTCTGCCTCAGTGAACAGAGAAGCAGAAGAATATCCAGAATCTATACCTTCAATGACACAGAAACAGTGAATTATAAAATGTATGAATAGTATTTCTGATTTCCATACAAATACCCAGCGGTGATGCAGATTAGGAGGGTCATTATTTCTGGTAATCAGTGTCACCATGACCAGGGACTGGATACAATTCTGCTGAGGAGAGAAAATAGTTTTCAAAGCAGTGTGGAGCTCAGTCATGGAAGGAGGGAGATTGTTCCAAGCAATATAAAAGGCTAAGTTCACCTTTTCCAGAAAATAGTCTATATAGTCAAGGGGCCCCAGTAGGTATTGAAAAATCGAGCAGCTTTATAACATGTTTATTAACCTCTTGCTGACCATATAGTGTATAAATAAATATATATATGTAGCGGGTACTTGAATTTAGGGGAATCATCTGGGTGGTAGTGTAACCCAGATACCTTGATTGTTCCCTTTGTGAGTCTTGGAGGACTCTGGTGGTGTGAAGTTCCCGCCGGCCTATAGGTGGCGTTGTTGCCTTGGACTGGGGCTGGGCTCACACCACAAGACTGTGCCTTTTTGTCCTCCCCTGGAGCTGGTACAGCGGGGCGGGGAACCCGCTGTTGGGCGAAGGGAGAAGTCATAAAAGGGGCGGACGCCCTGATCACGGGGTTAGAGTCCGGAGCCAGAAGATGCGGCCGCACCCAGGCACCTTCAGCTTGGGTGCTGGCGTTCTGGTGTTCCAGGCCTAGGTGCCCTTGACCTAGCCGGAGCGGAGATGGAGTCCATCTCAGGCACCTTTAGCCTGGGGTGAGGTACTATGGCGGATGCCTGGGGCTCAGTACCTTCGACTGAGTTCCGCGAGGGTGGAGGAATCCGAGGGGGCCCTAACTCCTTGGGAGCCCGTGTCTGAGTTCGTGAGGACTGGTGTGCAGTAACTTCTCTGAAGAGTCCGGCGCAGCATCGCTGGTGACGGAGAGGCCTCCATTTCTCCCTTGGACGGATTTCTTCCCCTGACAGGGGCAAAGTGAGTGAAGGTAATTCACGTTCTACATCACCTAGTCAGTGGCAGTGACTATTCACCACTGGTGACAGCACAGTGGGCAGCAGCAAGAAGGGAAAGGATTGTGCCTCGATCTGTCCCCATTTTCCAAAGTAAAGAAACTGTTTTATTGCTTGGCAAGAAGAATAAAACTGAGTTGGACCTATTCACTGTGTGGAACTCTGGTTAGTAGGAGCAAAGGAGTCAGGGACAAAGTACTGGACTTGACTTTAGGACACCTACACAAGACCCAATTTGCTGGCTTTCACCTCTGAGCTATGGAGGACATGGGCCGTGGTGTGTCTTATCCCTCTCTCCCAGGTACCCCTAGACAACAGCCATATAACCGATAAAGATAGAGAGAGGGGTGAGCCCCGCTACATATATATATATATGTATGTATGTATGTATGTATGTGTGTGTGTGTGTGTGTGTGTGTGTGTGTATATGTATATATATATATATATATATATATATGTGTAGCGGGGTGTTCAATTTAGGGGAGTGTCTGAGTGGTACTTAGGCTCAGACACATTATTGTAAGGGCTAATGGACCATTTCTGTGCCATGGGAGCTAGTATTGGTGTATAGTTCCCTGAGGCCTACAGGTGGCGCTGTCGCCATGGGTCCGGGTTGAACCACAGTACAAGGTTGTGCCTTTTCTTGTCCCCTAACGGCAGCAGTACGGCGGGGCGGGGAACCTGCTGTGCCTGTCGGGAGAGGGTATAAAAAGGGGCGGCCATCTTCCATGAGGGGTCGGCGACCAGGCACCTTCGGCCTGGGTGTGCGTGTGTGTCATCTCCGGGTGCCCTAGGCTCGGAGGCCTGGTTCCTGTTCCATCCCAGACACCTTCAGTCTGGGGTGAGGTACTAATTTGGAGGCCCAGAGCCCAGCACCTTCGGCTGGGTTCCGCCGGGGATCGAGGACTCCAAGGGTGCCACCTTGCGAGGGGACCCGGATCTGGAACGAGGAGTCCAGGGAGGTTACCTGTACCGAAGACCCAGCGCAGAGTCGTGGTGACGGTGAGGACCTCTGGTAACTCTCCGGAGGGATGTCTTCTCCTTTACACGGGCCAAGTACTCTCTAGAAGGAAGTTTGCTTACAGGTCAGTGGCAGTGGCCTAATAGGGCCGTGTCCTATTCACCCAGTCAGTGGCAGTGACTCTATTCACCTGGTCAGTGGCAGTGACCTGTTCTCCAAGTCAGTGGCAGTGACTTCTTATTAACCCGGTCTGTGGCAGAGACCAACCTCACGGTCTGTGGCAGAGATTGTGCGCCAAAACTGTTTGTGAAGCCTAAACAGTCAAAGAACCTGATTCAAGTTTGTGCCTGGACCTCCTCCCACCTAGGCTGTCCTGTGTCTTGTTCCAACCAGTCTGCTGTCAAAGAGGCATATTTATTATCCGTGTGAAATAAATATAGAAGTTGGACTTTCAGTTGGTGTGGACAGTTACATTACTTGGGAAAATATAAGGACTTGCATCTGCCTAAGGTAGAGGTGAGAATCATCCTTCGGGAGGATTCAGCTTCAGCCGCAGGCAGGCCGAAAACTAACACCGCTCAACCTCCTTACTCAGGAGGGTACGGGCTTGTGGTGCGGTGTGCCTCTCTCCTCCCTGCGAGGAGCCGAAATCACACAAAAAAAGGCAGATAGGGGGAGAGGTGAGGGCGCTACATATATATATATATATAGATGGCGGCAAGGTGGCTCTCCTGTGCAGAATCACATACCTGTACCTGATTCTGCACTTCCAGGTCTGGGGCGTGCACCGCTGGTGACCTACTTCCGCTGTGATTGGTCACAGAGTGAGCCCAATCAGCAGATCCTGTGGACTTGACCCATCGATCGTTCGGGACACAGGCAGAACGGAGAAGGGAAGGTTGTGATCCTGTGTTCCTACAAAGCAGGAACACGGATCTCTGCCTTCCCATAGTAAAAGCACCTCCCACACACAGTCAGTAAGCACTCCCTAGGCACACATTTAACATATTGATCTATCCTAATGTTAACCCCTTCCCTGCCAGTGTCATTAGTACAGTGACAGTGCATATTTTTATCCCTGATCACTGTATTAGTGTTACTGGTCCCCAAAAAGTGTCACTTAGGGGTTGACTTACTAAAGGCAAATAGGCTGTGCACTTTGCAAAGTTCAGTTGCTCCAAAGTATAGTAAATGAGCAGAAGCTTTGCTGACTTCTATCATCCAATCACATGCAAGCAAAAATTATGTTTTTCTATTTTCCTTGCACGCTATTGGGTATTCTTTACAAGGTGGAGCTTTACCTCATTTACTAAGGTCTGGAGCAACTGCACTTGCAGCGGGCAACTGCACTTTGCAAAGTGCATAGTCTATTTACCTTTAGTAAATCGACCCCTTAAGCCTTGTACACACAATCGGATTTCCTATGGATTCAAATCCGTTGGAATTTTTCCATCGGAATTCCGATGAAGCTGACATCCATCAGTCTTGCCTACACACCATTAGTCAAAAATCTGACCGTCCCAAACGCCGTGACATAAAACACTCAGACGAGCCGAGAAAAATTAAGTTCAATGCTTCTGAGCATGCGTCGACTTGATTCTGAGCATGCGTGGGTTTTTTTCTTCGATGGAGTTCCAAACAGGCGATCGGAATTTGCTATCGTTTTTTTTCCATCGGATAAATTTAAAACATGTTCTATTTTTTCTCACCGATGGAAAAAAGACCGATGGGGCCCATACACGATCGTTTTTTCCAATGAAAAAAGTCCATCGGACTGTTTTCATCGGTAAAACCGATCGTGTGTACAGGGCATAAGTGTTTGATGTGTCCCCTGCAATGTCACAGTCCCACTATAAGTCGCTGATCGTCGCTATTACTAGTGAAAAAAGAAATTCTGTAAATCTATCCAATAGTTTGTAGACTCTATAACTTTTACACAAACCAATCAATATACGCTTATTGGGATTTTTTTTAACCAAAAACATGTAGCAGAATACATATTGGCCTAAACTGGTGAAGAAATTCGATTTTTTTCCCCATTTTTTTATTGGATATGTTTCATAGCAGAAAGTAAGAAATGTTGTTTTTTTCAAAATTATCGGTCTTTTTTTGTTTATCGCACAAGAAATAAAACCCGCAGAGGTGATCAAACACCACCAAAAGAAAGCTCTATTTGTGGGGAAAAAGGGAAATAGATTTTATTTGGATACAGTGTCGCACGACCGCGCAATTGTCAGTTAGAGTAACGCAAGGCCAAATAGCAAAAAATGGCCTGGATAGGAAGGCGGTTAAATCTTCCGGATGGCAAGTGGTTAAAGTGAAGTTGTAAAGGCTCAAGGTTTTTTACCTTGGTAAAAAACCTTCTGTGTGCAGCAGCCCCTCCAGTTCCCCTTAATACTAACCTGAGTCCAATTTTGATCCAGTGATGTACATGAGAGCAGTGGCTGTCCCTGAGTCTCATCCTCCTCATTGGCTGGGACACGAACAAACGTACACCCGATGTTCGAGTCATAATTACGTTTCACTTGAACATCGGGCCCATCTCTAGTGTAGGAAAATTTCGTTTAGCTAAGGACTAAGCCTGAGCTGTGAGGGTTCAGTGAGTCAGGGCTGGATAGCTCATCCTGACAGCTCCTCTGGTGCCTCCCCCTAGTCTAGAAGGTTGTAAAAACGTCTAAAGCTAGTGCATTGAGGTTAGGAGGAGCTGTCTGGAATATTTATGAGGGCCTCAGCCAATCCTCAGTAAAGGGCTGGCAGGGGGGCAGGTTTACTTCCATACATAGACAAGGGCCCTGCCAGCAGGGTCATTTGGGTGGAAGATGGAGATAATGTGCTGTGAAGACTGTTGGTAGCTCTCAAGGGTACCCCCTAGTCTGGGGGGGGGTGACCTTGGACGGGGGCTCAGGTGCTGGAAGGATCCTGCTACAACATATGGAGGAAGCCCTTCCTGGAGGCACAAGAGCAAGAGAGAGGACAGTGTAAGTAGATCAGCACTACTGGGGACTTACAAGAGGGGGAGACTGCCACATGTAGCCAGTTCTCCCTAAAGACAGCATTGTGCCATGTCTTCATCCCTTCCCTGGGAGAGCTCCTGCAGAGTCAGCTGGGTGAGCTGGTTAAGAGTCAGTCTGGAGGACTGAGTAGGAAAGTTAGCACGGAGGGCTAGTGATAGTGGCAGCTGCAGCCAGGTTGGTTGGCAGTGCCTGAGGAGGTGGTACAGGGACCAGTAGCCACAGGAGGGAGAGTGCAAGATGATCACTGTATTCTGGAAATAGTTGGTTTAATGTATCATAATAACACAGAGTGGTGCTGTGGATACATCTAGGTGTGGCATGTGCTGCATCCTCATATAGAGATATAGGAAAATGGGAGAATTGTGGGGCTTTAGACTTTGTAGGCACAAAATGGACTAAATTAGAAAAATATCAAAATGTATTGAATAATTAGCATAAATTAAATTCTAAAACATCTTTACATGCAAAAAACGCATACATAACAATCATATCAATACATTAGCTGTATGGATGACCACATAATAAGTGGAACCTTAAGAAAATAACTGTTGTCTTTCCATGGTATCAGAGTCCTGAAAAGTGGCTGAACACCAGCAGCAAAAATGGTATAAGTTGCATTGATCAGACAAGGAGGCTTGTCATGTTTCACGTGCGAACGCGCTTCTTCAAAAGCATAGCATAATTGACTAGCAAAGGAGAAAAAAAGAATTAGAATAATAAAATAGAATAGAAATAGGCATAATGACAAAAAGTAAACAATGCACAACTGTTGGGTCGGTATTAAGAGTATGCCAAACTGGAGCAAAAAATCATGTCACTGGAACAACCGAAATGAGACAACTCTGATCATCGTGGAGGCGTAGATAATAAAGTGCATTTTTGACATATATTTATGTGATGGGTAACTTATATGACCCATTTCTATATCTATTTTATTTTATATCTTTGTTGCAGCCTGATTTATGACCTTCTTGTCCAATCATCTACCAGTTTGGCCTCTATCTAAAACCCTCTCCTGATTCTGTCTACCAGGCGTGGCTCTACTATTTTATTTTATTCTATTTGATCTGATTGGGTTACCTTATACTGCAGTAAGTAGTGTTTTTGTATATTACTACCAATAATATCAAGGGTCTCCTCTTCAAAGTCCCCCTTTGATGCAAAGTTGATATCCATGACAGTACTTTAGTCTCGGTACTTCATTATTATTTTCAATACATTATTATCTACGCCCCCTTGATGATCAGAGTTGTCTCATTTCGGTTGTTCCAGTGACATGATTTTTTGCTCCAGTTTGGCATACTCTTAATACCGACCCAACAGTTGTGGATTGTTTACTTTTTGTCATTATGCCTATTTCTATTCTATTTTATTATTCTAATTCTTTTTTTCTCCTTTGCTAGTCAATTATGCTATGTTTTTGAAGAAGCGCGTTCACACGTGAAACATGTCAAGCCTTTTTGTCTGATCAATGCAACTTATACCATTTTTGCTGCTGGTGTTCAGCCACTTTTCAGGACTCTGATACCATGGAAAGACAACAGTTATTTTCTTAAGGTTCCACTTATTATGTGGTCATCCATACAGCTAATGTATTGATATGATTGCTATGTATGCATTTTTTGCATGTAAAGATGTTTTAGAATTTAATTTATGCTAATTATTCAATACATTTTGATATTTTTCTAATTTAGTCTATTTTGTACCTACAAAGTCCAAAGCCCCACAATTCTCCTTTTTTCCTAGATCACTGTATTCTACTACACAACAAGGGGCTTTGAGTTCCGGCCTGTAAAGGGCTATTGTTAAATCTGACTGTGCCTGTCAGATCCATTTCAGTGATTCATCTGGAGTCTGCAAGCAAGTAAAGTGCAGGAGGAGTACTATAGACTGTTTGGAGGAAGATGTCCCTCCCTGAATATGTTGCCTAAGTTTTGTTGCTGAAGTCAAGTGGACATCCCATAATTTCCCATCCCCATCCAAGTTATTAACCCTCAATAAACCACAAAAAACAAAGTCACTAACTGTTCTCTGTCTCTGGAGTGCCTGTGAAAATTTGGTGTGCCTGGCTGTGCAGGGTGGGGAATCTCAGTTCATCTGCGGCCCCAAGGGGGTGTTATACACTAGCAAACAACCAGCCACCACTTACCTTCCCATCCCAACTTTTTGCCCAGTCGCTCAGCAACTCTTAGCTCATCTTTTTTTACTTTCTGCATCACCAATCACCTTCACCTTCAAAAACACATTTGAATGTAATTGCTGAGTATAAAAAAACTTCTTATGCGGCGTACACACGTACGTTTTTAATGCCATTTTTTTAACCAAAGTTTTTCTCGTCGTTTTTTTTCATGTTTCCTCTCAAGCCTGTCTTGCATCCACACGATCATTAAAAAAAACGCTCGAGCAAAGCGCAGTGACGTACAACACGTACGACGGCACTATAAAGGGGAAGTTCCGTTCGAATGGCGCCACTCTTCATGTTAGTAAACTTTGTTTAGCGGCGATTCGCGCTTTTCAGCCTTGTGCTTTTCAGTCCGTTACAGCGTGACAAATGTGCTATCTCCATTACGAACGCTAGTTTTACCAGAACGAGCGCTCCCGTCTCATACTTGATTCTGAGCATGCACATTTTTTTCCCCTTGTAAAAGCATACACACTACCGTTTTTCACGTCGTTAAATGAAAAACGACGTGAAAAAATAGAGCATGTTCGAAATTTTTAATGGCCATTTTTCACGCCGTTAAAAATGCTCTGGAGCCCACACACGATCGGTTTTAATGGCCATTTTTAAAAATTGCATTTTTAACGGCATGAAAAACGACCGTGTGTACGCCGCATTAGACTTGACTATATTTTAACATCAGGCTTGTGCATGTAATTGACAGAAATTAGGGAGTTCCAGCATCACCAGTAGGTGAGTGCCAGGGTCACCAGATCAGACAAAATGGTCTGGGGTGGATGGGTGCTAGACAGACTGATCTGTATTTAATTTTTTATTTATTTATTTACTTATTTTAAATCTTTATTTTTGCATTCATAGCAAACAGAAGAGAAAAATACATACATTCCCAAAGAACTGTACAAAGTGGAGTATATTAAACATCTGAATGATATGCACAGGATGTTTGAATAACCCCATCCGACCAAAGATATAAAACTGCGGGTAGTCCTTTAACCAGGATGTAATGTGTGGAAGGGAATGAGCGGGAGGAGGGGGAGAGGGGAGAGGAGGATGGGAAAGGCAGAGAGGGGGGAACAGCAGGGAAAAAATAGGGAAGGAGGGGGGACTAAGTAGAGAACCAGTAGAAATGGAGACAAGGCAGGAAAGGATGGCAACCCATCCCTCTCCAAGGGGTTGGAGAGAGGAAAGAGAAAGAAAAACAAAAAATAAAAAAACAAAAAGCCATGTATCACATCAAAAACCATAGACACAATGTAGTTTACTCCTGGTCAACATGCCTTGGTATAAAACATAAAGAATAAAACATAGCTATATACAGGTAAGTCTGTAATATTACTGCATTAATTGCTTGTACAAGTCAGAGGAAATACAATCCATCCATAGAGCCCAACTATTATAAAACTTTGTGTAAATGTTCGCACAGGGATGCCTCCACTCCTCAGCTTCCATAATATCCATAACCTTCTGTAGCCACTCTTTGACAGTAGGTATGACCGAGGACTTGCAATGAAGTGTAATAAGGATTTTTCTAGCACTGAGGAGATGAGGCACTATGGATCATTTATAGGACCCCACCGACTTTTGTGTGTCATGGAATAGCATAGGGAGAGGGTCGTCTGCCAACTGCTGTTGAGTCACCTTGTTGATTAAATTACAGACTTCTACCCAAAAAGTATGTATTGCGAGACAATCCCACCACAAGTGTAGGAAGGCACCCTTCTGTCCACAACTTCTCCAGCTAAGATTAGGCACTGTCGGGAATATACGAGACAGTTTATCAGGGACCCTATACCACCTAGACCAGTGGTTCTCAACTCCTGTCCTCAGGGCCCACTAACAGGCCAGGTTTTCAAGATAACTAAAATACATCACAGGTGATATAATTTGCTGCTCAATAATTGCAGTATTCTAGTCTGCATCTCCCCCAGGTAATACTTAAAATCTGGCCTGTTAGTGGGTCCTGAGGACAGGAGTTGGGAACCACTAACCTAGACAAATATTTATAGCAAGATTCCTGGGTTTTAGAGTTGACTGAGGTAGTGTGGGCTAATGATGTTATTTTCTCAATGCTGCTATCAGATAAGTCTCTACCCAGTTCTTTCTCCCATTCAGTGGTATTATAGGGAGTCCTAGCAGTTAAATTTTCTAATAGAAGTTTATATAGCTGTAGCACACAGACCCCTTTTCCTGCCTACCTTCACTTGCAGAGGTAAAGGCACACCATGCCACATGCCCGTATCCTCCTGGTATAAGAGGTTGAGCGGTGTTCTTACAATTTTGGGCCCTGCAGCGAGTTACCTCCCTCCGTTGGTTCTCGTCCCTAGAATGTAGAGAAAAGTCTATTCTTTCCCCCGAAAGAAGGCCAATGTCCAGACAGTATTTAAACTCCAACAGATGAGTTTATTTTCCTTGCTTGAAACAAATTGGGAAACAAGGTTGAAGACAGCAATAGGATTAGGTAGGGAGATAGGTTCAGGCACGCGGCACCCTGTCACCCTATTCTCCACTCAAGCCTGAGTGGGTATTGCTCACACGGGTAGATCCCTCTCACAGTTCTAGCAGCCGGAGTGAAGCACAGTCACTTCAGATTTAGTCCCCTTCAAAGACAAGTTCAGGAGATCCTCTGCCACAGAATCCATTAGTTCCTGAATTTAGAACTTCCTAACGCCTGTAGATTATTAGAGACCATAGGTGCCAATGGGGCACACTACAGGAGCTATCTTGCAACTCATGAATCCTTCTCTCTGATAGGCAACCAGGCCTCCCCGAGACTGTGACTTCCTTCACCGATCCATCGGACAGGTCCTCCCCCGGTTTCCTCTGTTTCAGATCGGGCCACCCTCACCTGGGCTCCCTGGAACTTCAGTGGTTGGTTGTAGACCCAGTTGAAGGTACTGTGCCTACCTGGAACTCTGTAGCCTCGGGCTAAAGGTGCCCGAGACTCCTCAACCAGTTCACGCACCCCCCGGCCAGCAGGGCCAAAGGGCATGACTTCACCACCAGGGGTCCTCCTTTGAATCCCCCGGCACACCACCCCAGATCATGGCGTCTGCCCTTTATGTACCCTCTCCCGGCATGCACATCAGGCAAAACCCGCCCACTGCACGGTAGCCGAGAGAGGACACCCAATCACACCACAACGCCACCTGTGGTTCAACCCAAGACCTGGGCAACAGCGCCACCTACAGGTCAAGGGGAACTATACTCCAGGCAACAGCAGAGCAGAGTCCAAACTAAAAGAATTGGAGAATCTGAGCCAAACTATTGCTCAGGCTACCCTTAAATTTAGAGCATAGCGACCCCATTTTTGGGGGGTCCACTACATAGCCTGGAAAGTAGATGGGTGGAATCGTCACTGTCTAGCCTCAAACCTAGAAAGGGAGTCGTGGGATCTTATGCTATTTCCCAATGTCTTTATAAAGTTTCTAAGTTGGGTGTGTTTCCAACTGTCCCATGATGTTGTTTCCCCATTCTCTACGGAAGTCCACCAAGGACTTCAAATTTATGCCCTCCATACAGTGAAAACAGTGGGTCTCTTGACACATTAGGATTCAATCTGACGTGTCGTAAAAACGCCTCCATGAAAAAAGCAAACAACAAAAGGGACAAAGGACACCCCTGCCTAGTTCCATTCAAAATCTGGAACGGTTGAGAAAACACCTAATTTACCTTCACTTGGGCCGTAGGATTAGTGTATAATGCTGCAATCCAAGATTGCATCTTATACCCGAGACACAGCCTATGCAGTACTCAAGCTTTAATTATCCAATCGATTCGATTGAAAGCTTTCTCCATGTTGGACGCAAGGACAAGACAAGGGTCTTCGTGGCATCTATTGAATGAATTAGGGAAATCGCTCTCTGGGAGTTATCCTTACCTTCCCAGCCCAGAATAAACCCCACCTGGTCTGCCAGGACCAAATCACCTACGAACTCTTTCAAGCCATTGGCTAGGATTTTCGCTAAGACTTTAAAATCAAGGTTCAATAAGCAAATGGGGCGGTAGTTTTGGCAATATGCCGAATGTTTCCCTTCCTTTGGGATTACGGTTATATGTGCGCGTAGGGCTTCGGGGAGGACACGACCTGTCATTGTTAGAGAATTAAATTATGCTTTCAAATGGGATCTGCATTCAATTCTTAAGTAATTCTTAAGCAAGTAAACAAAGATAACACTATGTTTTTTAATATTTCATTTTTCATTTGACATGAGTGTTCCTTTATGATATGGCAGATCAGATCTTCTAATGGAAGTGTGTCATATATTTTCCACATTATAAAATGCATTCTACAAGCGTGACATTGCTGGCTCTACTAATTGAGAAAAACTTGAATGTAATGCACTAGTGCTCTAAACGAATTACTAAATACATTTCTAGAACATCCAAACCAAGGATTTGATCATCTTAAGAGTAGGCCTATACTTTTCATTAAGGTGAGGACTGCTGAGGCGAGGCGAGAGAGGCGAAGTAAGCAAATGCTGTGAATCCACAAAACATACGCTATAATTATTATGCTTTCTTTTCATTTCTTCTTGTCATTAGTGAACTCTGCAAGTCAGAAATATTTTCCATCACAAAGGTGAAAAGCGCATTGTGGCAATCCACTTCTCCTCTGAGTGCTTTCCAGCTGACGCGCCATGTGCATTTGTAATTACTTTACTTTCTGGTGTTACAGTAATAATTGCAGTTTTAATAGTGCAGAAATGTAATCCATACATTCAAACTGAGCAGAAAAAAAAAAAACACAAACACACACACACAACTTTTAAAGTATATGAAAGCTCAATCATTAAATGCATTACAGTAATACATAAAGTGTTACTAAGCCCAAGACCCCTGCATATCTAGTCTCCCACAGTATGGCAGTGGCCAAATGTTTTGTGAATGACACAAATATTAATTTTCACAAAGTCTTCTGCTTCAGTGTTTTTAGATCTTTTTGTCAGATGTTACTATGGTATACTGAAGTATAATTACAAGCATTTCATAAGTGGCTTTTATTGACAATTAAGTTTATGTAAAGAGTCAATATTTTGACCCTTCTTTTTCAAGACCTCTGCATTTCACTCTGGCATGCTGTCAGTCAACGACTGGGCCACATCCTGACTGATAGCAGCTCATTCTTGCATAATCAATGCTTGGAATTTGTCAGAATTTGTGGAGTTCTTTTTGTTCACCCGCCTCTTGAGGATTGACTACAAGTTCTTAATGGGATTAAGATCTGGGGAGCAGTGGCGGTGCATCCATAGAGGGCGCAGGAGCGCCGCCCCCTCTCTCCCCGGCACTGACACTGAAAAACAATACATACATTCATGCATTGCATGAATGTATGTATTGTCGCCGCTGTCGCTGCCGCCCACTATTCAGATGGCCGGCCCCCTGGTGAGCGCCGGCCATCTGAATACCGGCAGATGGTTGGCTGTGGAAGTGTCTATCAGAGCCAGCGGCTCTGATAGGCTTTCCGATTACAGCCTGGGGGCTGTAATCGGCTTCCAAATAGTTAACATGGGGACGCACGTTGGATGCGTTCCTTGGTTAACACTGACATGCATCTCAGCCAATCAGGTTCACCGGATCTGGTTACCGGTAACCTGATTGGCTGAAGCGACTTCGAGGGCGGGACTACATCGAGGGATCGTGGAGGATCCGAGGATGGCTGACCGAGAAAGGTAAGTGCCAGGTGGGGGCAATCTGGCGGCATTTTAGGGGCAAACTGGCGCCAATTGATGGGCACAGTGGTGACAAGGGCATGGCACAGTGGCTGCGTTTGGCATGGCACAGTGGCGACAATTGATGGGCACAGTGGTGACAATGGCATGGCACAGTGGCTGCGTTTGATGGCATGGCACAGTGGCGACAATTGATGGGCACAGTTGCGATAATGGCATGGCACAGTGGCGACAATTGAAGGGCACAGTGGTGACAACTGATGGCACAGTGGCTGCGTTTAATGGCATGGCACAGTGGTGACAATTGATGGGCACAGTGGCTGTGTTTGATGGCATGGCACAGTGGCTGCATTTGATGGCATGGCACAGTGGCTGCGTTTGATGGCATGGCACAGTGGCGACAATTTTATGGCACAGTGGCGACAATTTTATGGCACAATGGCTGCGTTTGATGGGCACAGTGGCTGCGTTTGATGGCCACAGTGGCGGCAATTGATGGGCACAGTGGCGGCAATTGATGGGCACAGTGGCGGCAATTGATGGTTTTTCATTTGTTTGCGCCCCCCAAAAGATTTTGAGCACCACTGCTGGGGAGTTTCCCGGCCATGGACCAAAATGTTGATGTTTTGTTCCCCAAGCCACTTAGTTATCACTGGGGTTGTACCGATACGATACTAGTATCAGTATAGTGCCGATACCGAGCATTTGCACGAGTAACTGTACTAGTACAAATGCTTCGATGCCTAATCCAATACCTGGGCAACCTCAGAGATGATCGGCGCGGCGGTGGGAGAGTTACAAACGCCGATCTCCCTGTGTGGCTTTCAATAAAGCAGAATGTAGATATTTGCCAGCATACCATGGAATGACATGAATAGCGTCCAAACGGATGATTTATTGCATGATCACAACACAAGGAGAGTGCATCGTTTCGGAGTCACGCAGGACCCCTTCGTCACATGCCTGACAAAGGGGTCCTGCGTGACCCAGAAACGTTGCACTCTCCTTGTGTTGTGATTATGCAATAAATCATTCATTTGGACGCTATTCATGTCGTTCCATCAGGGGCGGATCCGAATTGCCCCCCCCCCCCCCCGAGACCATCTGTCACACTCACTTGCTTGCTCTGTTTTTTGTTTTGTTTTTTGCGCCTGATCTCCCGGACTTTGGGGACCCAGTACCAAACTTGGTACACATGTAGCCCCATGTCTCCTCTACAAGTGTGCAAAGTTTGGTGTCTGGGGGACCTACGGCCGGGGAGCACTGATTTTTTAAAGCCGGGCACCCCTTCCATAAACTCCAATGTTAAACTGTAATTTCTCCGGTGAATTTGCGGACCCCGTACCGGCCGGTCGTAGGTCCTCTGGACCCCAAACTTGGCACACATGTAGCCCCATGTCTCCTCTATAAGTGTGCAAAGATTGGTGTCTGGAAGACCTACGGCCGGGGAGAACCGATTTTTCAAAGCCGGGCACTCCTTCCATTGACTCCCATGTTAAACATCAGTCTAGTCATGGGCACAGTGAAGCATGGGCACAGTGAGGCATGGGCACAGTGAGGCAAAGTGAGGCACAGTGAGGCATGCAGATGGACGCCCTAGGCTTATACTCGAGTCAATAAGTTTTCCCAGTTTTTTGGGTAAAATTAGGTGCCTCGGCTTATATTCGGGTCGGCTTATACTCGAGTATATCCAGTACTTTTTCTGCGGCTGCCGCTGCCTCTCTGAGTCTCTCTCTCAGTTTCTCACATCAGCCGATCAGCGGCGCCGAGAGAGAGACTCGTCTAATTAAAGGGCAAAAATGTATAAACCTATTGCAGGACAATTTTATGGTCCAGTTTATTGAGGCCCCAACTAGGAATGTTGCTCTGTTTGACCTGGTAATCTCAAACCATGCAGAGCGTATTACTAATAATCAGATAAAGGAACACCTGGGTAGCAGTGACCATAACATGATTTCATTTGATGTTAGTTGTAAGCAGAAATCACATACGGGAAAGATAAAAACACTTAATTTCAAGAGAGCAAATTTTCCAAGGATGGGGGCTGCTCTCCAGGACTTAGACTGGCAGGGAATATTGGCATCAATGGGCACAGAACAGAAATGGGAATTCTTCAAAAAGACTGTTTGTGAACTCACTGCAAGTATATTCCCATGGGCAATAAGTTTAAAAGGCTAAAAATAAAACCTATGTGGCTCACTGCCAAAGTTAAAAAACCTATAAACTATAAGAAAAGAGCTTTTAAAAAATATAAAAATGAGGGAACACTAGTGTCATTTAAATGTTACAAAGAATATAACAGGATATGTAAAAAGGAAATCAAGGATGCAAAAATTCAAAATGAACGAAAGATTGCAAAAGATAGTAGGACAAACCCCAAAAAATTCTTCAAATATATTAATAGTAAAAAGGTCAAGTCTGAGCATGTAGGCCCTTTACAAAATAATCTAGAGTGGGTGACTGGGGACAAAGAGAAGGCTAATTTATTAAATACTTTCTTCAGTTCTGTGTATACAAAGGAGCATGGGGGAGATCATGTCCATAATGGGGGTGGTAGTGACACAGCCCCAAATCCACAATGGCTCAAAGGTGATATGGTCCAGAAATATTTAGATGGAATAAAGGTGGATAAAGCACCTGGACCAGATGGCATACACCCACGGATCCTAAAAGAATTGAGCTCTGTAATTTCAAAGACATTGTATTTAATTTTTAGGGACTCATTAATGACAGGAATAGTACCATTGGATTGGCGCAGGGCCAATGTGGTGCCTATATTTAAAAAGGGAATTAAGTCTTTACCAAGTAACTATAGACCTGTTAGTTTAACTTCCATAGTTGGGAAGATACTGGAGAGATTAATAAAAGACCACATAGAGGAGTTCTTGCTGGAAAAAAACTATTTAAGCAACAGACAGCATGGATTCATGAAAGACAGAAGTTGTCAGACAAACCTGATTTCTTTTTATGAAGAGGTAAGTAAAACCTTGGATAGAGGGGTGGCTGTGGACGTGGTATACTTGGATTTTGCAAAAGCGTTCGATACAGTTCCCCACACATGGCTCATGTGCAAGGTAAAGTCTACAGGATTGGAAATATCAGTTTGTAAATGGATAGAAAACTGGCTAAAAGACAGAATTCAGAGAGTAGTGGTTAATGATTCTTACTCTGAATGGTCCAAGGTTATCAGTGGTGTACCCCAAGGTTCAGTGCTGGAACCCTTACTTTTTAATATGTTTATAAATGATATTGGGTCTGAGATCAAAAGTAACATTTCTGTCTTTGCAGATGACACCAAGCTATGCAGTGGAATAACGTCCTTACAGGATGTCGCCAATTTACAAGCCGACCTCAATGCTCTGTCTAATTGGGCGACTATGTGGCAGATGAGGTTTAATGTTGATAAATGTAAAGTTATGCACTTGGAGGCTAAGAATATGAATGCATCATACATACTAGGGGGAGTACAACTGGGGGGATCCGTAGTGGAGAAGGATCTGGGGGTTTTGGTAGATCATAAGCTCAATAATGGCATGCAATGCCAAGCTGCGGTTTCCAAAGCGAGCAAAGTCCTTTCTTGTATTAAGAGAGGTATGGTCTCCAGAGAGAGAGATATCATTTTGCCCCTGTACAAATCATTAGTAAGACCTCATCTGGAATATGCAGTTCAGTTTTGGGCCCCAGTTCTCAAAAAGGATATTGGGGAACTGGAGAAAGTGCAGAGAAGGGCAACCAAACTGATAAGAGGCATGGAGGAGCTCAGCTATGAGGAAAGATTAGAGGAACTTAATTTATTCACTCTTGAGAAGAGGAGATTAAGGGGGGATATGATCAACATGTATAAATATATAAGGGGTCCATATAGTGAACTTGGTGTTGAATTATTCACTTTACGGTCAACACAAAGGACAAGGGGGCACTCTTTGCGTCTAGAGAGGAAAAGAGATTTCACCTCCAAATACGGAAAGGTTTCTTCACAGTAATGCCGCGTACACACGATCGTTTTTCTTGCTATTTTTTTTCTCGCCGTCTTTCACGTCGTTTTTTTTCATGTTTCCTCTCAAGCCTGTCTTGCGTACACACGATCATTTTAAAAAACGTTCAAGCAAAGCGCAGTGGCGTACAACACGTACGACGGCACTATAAAGGGGAAGTTCCGTTCGGATGGCGCCACCCTTCATGTTAGTAAAGTTTGTTGAGCGACGATTCGCGCTTTTCAGCCTCGTGCTTTTCAGTCCGTTACAGCGTGACGAATGTGCTATCTCCATTACAAATGCTAGTTTTACCAGAACGAGCGCTCCCGTCTCATACTTGATTCTGAGCATGCACGGTTTTTTTCACCTCGTAAAAGCATACACACTATCGTTTTTCACGTCGTTAAAAAAAACAACATGAAAAACGACGTGAAAAAAGAGAGCATGTTCGAAATTTTTAATGGCCGTTTTTCACGTCGTTAAAAATGCTCTGGAGCATACACACAATCATTTTTAATGGCCATTTTTTAACCACTTAACGACCGCCCACCGCCGATTTACGTCGGCAGAATGGCACGGACAGGCAGAATCACGTAGATCTACGTGATCGCCTTTGTGCAGTTGGGGGGTCCATCCGGACCCCCCTTCACTGCAGTGAGCGGCCGTTAAGTGTTCGGGAGCGATCAGGCATGAGGGGGGGGGGCGCTCGATTCCGCCCCCCCCCCTCGCGATCGCTCCCGGCCAATGAAAATGCTTCCTCCGCCATGTGATGTAAACAAGGCTGGAGGAAGTGAAGTCATCTCCCTCGCTGCGGTCTTTCCGTTCCCGGCGCCGAGCAGAGAGGAAGCAGGTTAGTGCACTAACAGTCCACTGACACGTAGGTACACATAGGCACACAAATCACCCCCCAGTCACCCCCAAGGTCACCCCAAAGCCCCCAATCACAGTGTCACTGATTGCAGTGATCATTTATTTTACTGATCACTGCATTTAGTGTCATCTGTGATTGTAAAAAGTTGCAGGGCAGTTAGGATTAGGCCCCTTTAGGTCCAGGGTAGCCCCCTAACCCCCCCTAATAAAGGTTTAACCCCTTGATCACCCCCCAGGTAACCCTTTCACCCCCTAACTTCAGCGTCACTAAGCGATTGTTTTTCCGATCGCTGTATTCGTGTCGCTGGTGTTTTAGATAGGCAGTTATTTTTTTTTAGGTTCGCCGCAGGTTTTTATTAGTGTCAGGTACCCCCATATATTATTTTAACCCCCTGATTGCCCCTAGAGTTAACCCTTTCACCAGTGATCGCCGTATAAGCGTCACTGGTGTCACTGGTTAGCCAGTAAGTTATTTAGTTATTTAGGTTACCCGTCAGGTTTTTATATAGTGTCAGGTACCCCCATATTTAACCTAATAAAGATTTTAACCCCCTGATTGCCCCTAGTTAACCCTTTCACCAGTGATCACCATATAAAGGTTACGGGTGACGCTGGTTGATTAGTTTGCTTTTTATAGCATCAGGGCACCCGCCGTATATAACCCAATAAAGGTTTAACCCCCCTGATCGCCCGGCGGGTGAGATCAATTAGGTTTTAGCGCCAGAGAGGGTCTGCGTCGCCCCAGGCAGTGTTAGGTTAGTGACAGTAACGCTAACACCCACGCGCAAAGCATACACCCCCCTTAGTGGTATAGTATCTGATCAGATCTGATCAGATCTATACTAGCATCCCCAGCGGTTTAGGGTTCCCAAAAACGCAGTGTTAGCGGGATCAGCCCAGATACCTGCTAGCGCCTGCGTTTAGCCCCTCCGCCCAGCCCAGCCCAGCCCAGCCCACCCAAGTGCAGTATCGATCGATCACTGTCACTTACCAAACACAACACACATAACTGCAGCGTTCGCAGTGCTTGGTTTTTGGGGCCCTGTACGCGGCTAGGCTCCCAAAAAGTCCCACACATGTGGTATCCCCGTACTCAGGAAAAGCAGCAGAATGTATTTTGGGGTGCAATTCCACATATAACCATGGCATGTGTGAGCAATATATCATTTAGTGACAACTTTTTGTACATTTTTTTTTTTCTTTTTGTCATTATTCAATCATTTGGGACAAAAAAAAAAAATATTCAATGGGGTCAACATGCCTCTCAGCAAATAGCTTGGGGTGTCTACTTTCCAAAATGGGGTCATTTGGGGGGGTTTTGGGCTATTTTGGCATTTTATGGCCTTCAAAACTGTGATAGGTAGTGAGGAGTGAAATCAAAAATTTATGCCCTTAGAAACCTTGAAGGCGGTGCTTGGTTTTTGGGGTCCCGTACGCGGCTAGGCTCCCAATAAGTCCCACACATGTGGTATCCCCGTACTCAGGAGAGGCAGCAGAATGTATTTTGGGGTGTAATTTCACATATGCCCATGGCATGTGTGAGCAATATATCATTTAGTGACAACTTTGTGCAAAAAAAAAAAAAGTTTGTCATATTCCCGCAACTTGTGGCAAAATATAAAATATTCCATGGACTGAACATGCCTCTCAGTAAATAGCTTGGGGTGTCTACTTTCCAAAATGGGGTCATTTGGGGGGGTTTTGTGCTATTTTGGCATTTTATGGCCTTCGAAACTGTGATAGGTAGTGAGGAGTGAAATCAAAAATTTGCGCCCTTAGAAATCCTGAAGGCGGTGCTTGGTTTCCGGGGTCCCGTACGTGGCTAGGCTCCTAAAAAGTCCCACACATGTGGTATCCCCGTACTCAGAAGAAGCAGCAGAATGTATTTTGGGGTGCAATTCCACATATAACCATGGCATGTGTGAGCAATATATCATTTAGTGACAACTTTTTGTAATTTTTTTTTTTTTTTTTGTCATTATTCAATCACTTGGGACAAAAAAATAAATATTCAATGGGCTCAACATGCCTCTCAGCAATTTCCCTGGGGTGTCTACTTTCCAAAATGGGGTCATTTGGGGGGGTTTTGTACTGCCCTGCCATTTTAGCACCTCAAGAAATGAGATAGGCAGTCATAAATTTAAAGCTGTGTAAATTTCAGAAAATGTACCCTAGTTTGTAAACGCTATAACTTTTGCGCAAACCAATAAATATACGCTTATTGACATTTTTTTTACTAAAGACATGTGGCTGAATACATTTTGGCCTAAATGTATGACTAAAATTGAGTTTATTCGATTTTTCTTATAACAAAAAGTAGAAAATATCTTTTTTTTTCAAAATTTTCGTTCTTTTTCCATTTATATCGCAAAAAATAAAAATCGCAGAGGCAATCAAATACCATTAAAAGAAAGCTCTATTTGTGGGAAGAAAAGGACGCAAATTTCATTTGGGTACAACATTGCATGTCCGCACAATTTACAGTTAAAGCAGCGCAGTGCCGAATCCCAAAAACAGGCTTGGTCCTAATGGCCCGAAATGGTCCGGGGCTTAAGTGGTTAAAATAGCATTTTTAACGGCATGAAAAACGATCGTGTGTACGGGGCATAAGAGCTGTGAAAATGTGGAATAGACTCCCTGCAGGTGGTTCTGGCCAGCTCAGTAGATTGCTTTAAGAAGGGCCTGGATTCTTTCTTAAATGTACATAATATAACTGGGTACTGACATTTATAGGTAAAGTTGATCCGGGGAATATCCGTTTGCCTCTCGGGGGATCAGGAAGGAATTATTTTCCCTGCTGTAGCAAATTGGATCATGCTCTGCTGGGGTTTTTTGCCTTCCTCTGGATCAACTGTGGGTATAGAATTGGGTATATGGGATTGTACGATATATATTTTTTTTTTTTATGTTTGAACTGGATGGACTTGTGTCTTTTTTCAACCTGACTAACTGTGTAACTGTGTAATGTGGTTACGCGGCGCACTGACACGATACCAGGAGCGGAGGAGGAGGTTCGTGGTCAGTATGTTGGCAGCACAGGTGAGAGTGAGAGAGCAGGCTCAGTGTGGCAGCTGGCCAATCAGCTAGCCGGGAGCGGGGGAGCAGAGAGATGAGATCATCTCTCACCGCCCGTGCCTGCCCTGCATTCCTGCAGTGACTTCCACCCTCACTGTGCAGGCAACAGAGAGATTACATTATCTCTCTGCTGCCTAACTCTAGGAGTCTGGGACACAGCAAGAGACAACCAAAACTACACCTTAGCAGGCAAGTTAGTGACAATCCGCAAGGTGTGGCAGGCGACGTGGCAAGTGACAATCCGCAAATTGTGTCAGGTGACGTGGCAAATGACAATCTGCATCTGGTGGCAGGCAAGTGACATTCAGCAAGGTGTGGCAGGTAACGTGGCAAGTGACAATCCGCAAGGTGTGGCAGGTGACGTGGCAAGTGACAAGCCACAAGGTGTGGCAAGTGACTATCCACAAGATGTGGCAGGTGACGTGGCAAGTGACAATCCGCAACGTGTGGCAAGTGACACGCTCAGGGCACCCACTAATTGCAGGCAACGGTGGCAAGTGACACACTCGGGGCTCCCACTGATTCTGCATTGAACTATTTAATTTTATATTACAATGTAATAATAGAAACAATGCGCTTCAATCATCCTGACACCATAACAACCATGGTGCCGGGATGATTGAAGCGCAGACACCAGCCATTTCCCCGATAAATTTCCCACAAAAAAAACATATTTTTTGCCAGTGCGCCTCCCGAGAAAAGACTCTGAATCTGCCCCTGCGTTCCATGGTGTGCTGGCAAATAGGGATGAGCTCGGTGTTCGAGTCGAACATAGGTTCGACTCGAACATCGGCTGTTCGCGCGTTCGGCGAACAACGAACGATTTGGGCCGTTCGCGCCAAATTCGAGTGATGCGAACGGCCCACAATACACTGTGCCATCGCAGTGTAATCCCTGCGCTGTGATTGGCCAAGCATGCACTTTGACCCTGCATGCTTGGCCAATCACAGCGCCGGCAGCGAGGAGAGCAATGATTGGCCACAGGCAGGATGCCTGTGGCCAATTATAGCTGAGGGGGTTTAGTACACGCCCCACACTATAAAAGGCCGCCAGCGCGGCGGCCTCGTGTAGTGTGTTCCGGAGCAGGGAAAGTGAAGGATAGGCAGGGACAGTGTCAAATCCATTCTTTGCTAAACCTTGTGTGTAGGGACAGAGAAGGATAGGCAGGGAGAGTGTCAGTGTCATATTCTTTGCTAAACCTTGTGTGTAGGGAGAGAGAAAGATAGGCAGGGAGAGTGTCAGTGTCATATACTTTGATAAACCTTGTGTGCAGGGAGAGAGAAGGATAGGCAGGGAGAGTGTCAGTGTCATATACTTTGATAAACCTTGTGTGCAGGGAGAGAGAAGGATAGGTAGGGGACAGTGTCGGTGTCATTGTTGCTAAGCCTCCTGCACATTATACACCTGAAGTTAGCCCGTATTGCTGCTTTTTCCTGGTGTGTTACACCAACAGGATTTTGCGGCACTTACAGCGGGCGGAGTGTGCCTCCTGATCATATTACACCTGAACTTAGCCTGTATTGCTGCTTTTTCCTGGTGTGTTACACCAACAGGATTTTGCGGCACTTACAGCGGGTGGAGTGTGCCTCCTGACCATATTACACCTGAACTTAGCCTGTATTGCTGCTTTTTCCTGGTGTGTTACACCAACAGGATTTTGCGGCACTTACAGCGGGCGGAGTGTGCCTCCTGACCATATTACACCTGAACTTAGCCTGTATTGCTGCTTTTTCCTGGTGTGTTACACCAACAGGATTTTGCGGCACTTACAGCGGGCGGAGTGTGCCTCCTGACCATATTACACCTGAACTTAGCCTGTATTGCTGCTTTTTCCTGGTGTGTTACACCAACAGGATTTTGCGGCACTTACAGCGGGCGGAGTGTGCCTCCTGACCATATTACACCTGAACTTAGCCTGTATTGCTGCTTTTTCCTGGTGTGTTACACCAACAGGATTTTGCGGCACTTACAGCGGGCGGAGTGTGCCTCCTGACCATATTACACCTGAACTTAGCCTGTATTGCTGCTTTTTCCTGGTGTGTTACACCAACAGGATTTTGCAGCACTTACAGCGGGCGGAGTGTGCCTCCTGACCATATTACAGCTGAACTTAGCCTGTATTGCTGCTTTTTCCTGGTGTGTTACACCAAAAGGATTTTGCGGCACTTACAGCGGGCGGAGTGTGCCTCCTGACCATATTACATCTGAACTTAGCCTATATTGCTGGTTTTCCCATTTCCCTGCAGGCCATTAGAATGTCTGGAAGGTAAACAAGGAGAGGCAGACAGTCAGGAGCCAATAAAAGAGGGGAAGCAGACTCTGTGTCTAGAGACAACAGTGCTGGTCGTGGACGCGGTGCATCGCCATCAGCACGTGGCCATGGGACACGCTTGTCCTTCTTTTCGGCAGCTGGACGTGTTGAGCCGCATCATGCCGAAGACTTGGTAGAGTGGATGACCAAGCCCTCCTCATCCTCCTCATCCTCTCTCACCCAGGCTCAGGGTACTGGCAAAGCAGCTGCCAAAGCGTCCTCTTCCCTGGTATCAATGTCATCATCAGTCACTTCTTCCCTAGACCAACCATGTCCTCCTGAGGAGTCCCCCGAACTGTTTGAGCACAGTGTTGGGTACATGCTCCAGGAGGATGCCCAGCGTTTCGAAGGGTCTGATGATGATACCCAGCTAGAGGAAGGCAGTAGCGTGAGAGCAGAGAGAGGGGATGCTCAAGAAGGACACCAATCTGGCAGTCATGTTCCAGCAGCTGCAGCATACTGCCAGATTGGCTCCAGTGATGAGGAGGGAGGGGATGATGAGGTCACTGACTCCACGTGGGTGCCTAATAGGAGAGAGGAGGAGGATGAGGAGGAGGCACATCTCCAACGAGGCAGGATGCCCTCGGGGGGCCAGCGTAAGGGCAGCACACCGACGGAATCACACCGCAGAGCTCCGCCTGTGCAGGGCGCTGCCTCTGCCCGTTATTCAAAAAGTTCTTTGGTGTGGGCCTTTTTTGAGGCGAGTGCATCAGATCGCACAGCTGCTGTTTGCAACATATGTCTCAAGCGTATATCGCGTGGCCAAAACATCACCCGCTTGGGCACCACATGCTTGACCAGACATATGTTGACCTGCCATGCAGCTCGTTGGCAAGCCTACCTTAAAGACCCACACCAAAGAACAAAGCGGACCTCTTCTTGCACCGCATCAGCTGGGATCTCCAACCCCACTATACCTTCAGTCCTCTCTGAAACCTGCTCTGAGAGGAATGAAGGTGTAGAATTAGGTGTGTCACAGCCAAGTACTTGCGGGCACTCTGCTAGCAGTACACCGACGTCCGATTCTAGCAGGCAAATTTCCCTTCCCCAGCTGCTGGACCGTCAAAAGAAGTTCACTCCCAGCCATCCACATGCCCAGCGGTTGAATGCTAGCTTGGCTAAATTGCTAGCGCTTCAACTGCTGCCTTTTCAGTTGGTAGACTCGGCCCCCTTCCGTGAGTTTGTGCAATGTGCGATTCCTCAGTGGCAGGTTCCCAAACGCCACTTTTTCTCACGGAAGGCGATTCCGGCTCTCTACCGGCATGTGGAAGGCAATGTCTTGGCCTCGCTGGACAGGGCGGTCAGCGGTAAGGTGCATATTACCGCTGACTCATGGTCCAGCAGGCATGGACAGGGACGTTACCTTTCTTTCACGGCCCATTGGGTCACTCTTTTGGCAGCTGGGAAGGATGCAGGACAAGGTGCAGTAGTGTTGGAGGTTGTTCCACCGCCACGCCTCCAAAATGCTACTACTGGTTGTGACACACCTCTGTCCTCCACCCCCTCCTCTTCTTCTTCCTCCATGGCCTCTTCCTGTGCTTTTTTCTCGGAACCAGCGGTGCTCCGTAGGCGTTCAAGGGGCTACGCAAGTACGCAGGCAAAAAGATGCCATGCCGTGCTTGCGCTGGTGTGTTTGGGGGACAGGAGCCACACTGGGGCAGAGGTTCTGTCAGCTCTGCAGGGGCAGGCCGAGAGGTGGTTGACGCCACGCCAGCTTAAGCCAGGAATGGTAGTTTGCGACAATGGCACCAACCTCCTCTCCGCTCTCCGACAGGGACAACTGACCCATGTGCCCTGTGTGGCTCACGTCCTTAACCTGATGGTGCAGCGGTTCTTGGGCAGGTACCCGGGCTTACAGGATGTCCTGAGGCAGGCCAGGAAAGTCTGTGTGCATTTCCGCAGATCTTATAATGCCAGTGCATGCCTGGCTGAGCTGCAAAAGGAGTTGAACCTGCCCAAGAACCGCCTTATATGTGACATGCCCACCAGGTGGAACTCAACGTTGGCCATGCTGCAGCGGCTGCACACGCAGCAGAGGGCCATCAATGAGTACCTGTGCGACTACGGCACCAGGACAGGGTCAGGGGAGCTCGGGTTTTTTTCACCACGCCAGTGGGGCATGATCAGGGATGCATGCACTGTCCTGGCACCATTTGAGGAGGCCAAGAGGATGGTGAGCAGTGACAGTGCATGCATCAGTGACACTGTACCTCTTGTCCACCTGTTGGAACATACGCTGCGTGGAATAATGGACAGGGCACTTGAGGCAGAACAGAGGCAGGAAGAGGAGGACTTCCTTGCCTCTCAAGGCCCCCTTTACCCAGACAGTGTTCCTTCTGTCCCACCCATCGCACAGGAAGAAGAGGAGGAGGAGGAGGAGGAGGAGGAGGATTGTGTCAGCATGGAGGTGGAGCCTGGCACTCAGCATCATCAGCAGCAGTCTTTTAGGGATGATTTACAGTCCCAAGAAACCAGTGGACTTGTACGTGGCTGGGAGGAGGTGGCTGCGGATCATGTCGTCCTTAGTGACCCAGAGGACTCCGGACCGAATGCCTCAGCTAACCTACGCTGCATGGCCTCCCTGATCCTGCAAAGTCTGCGGAAGGATCCTCGTATTCTTCGGATCAAGGAGAGGGACCATTACTGGCTGGCCACTCTCCTTGATCCACGGTACAAGGGTAAGGTTGCAGACCTTATCTTACCGTCGCAAAGGGAGCAGAGGATGAAACAACTCCGGGAGGCCTTGCAGAAAGGTCTGTGCAACGCGTTCCCAGAGACTGGGAGGTTACAAACTCCTGGTCCTGGACAACGAGTTGCTCAGGCTTCGGTCAGTCAAAGAAGGAGCGGTGGGGAAGGTGGCCGTCTGACCGATGCGTTCAGACAGTTCTTTAGTCCGCAGCCCCAAGGTATGATCGGTTCCAGCAACCATCGCCAGCGTCTGATATACATGGTGCAGGAATACCTAGGGGCAAGGTCAGACTTGGACACCTTCCCCACCGAAAATCCTCTGGCTTACTGGGTCTTGAGGATGGATCACTGGCCAGAGCTTGCACAGTATGCAATTGAGCTACTAGCTTGTCCTGCATCCAGCGTTCTTTCAGAACGCACATTCAGTGCTGCTGGAGGATTTGTCACGGATCACAGGGTGCGCCTGTGCACCGACTCTGTTGATCGACTGACCTTCATAAAGATGAACCAGTCTTGGATCACCACCAGCTACCAAACACCTGAAGCTGATATAACAGACTTTATTTTCAAATGTCACATCCCTTCAAGACTGATGCTGATGCTGAGAGACTGTCCTGTTATGTTGACTGACTATCCTCCTCCTCCTCAATGATCCGATTGATGATGATAGCTTGGAAGAACATTTTTGTTTCTGGGTGCCGCCACCAGTGGCTAAGGCCCAATTTTTCAGCCCCTGTTTAACAGGGGCGTGTTATTACAATTTTTTATGCAATGCTTTGCAGCAGGGCTCATTCCTGCACTCCAACTATAGTATCTGGGAGTGGTTGCAGTGTTGTGGCACCAGCACCAGTGGCTAAGGCCCAATTTTTCAGCCCCTGTTTAACAGGGGCGTGTAATTACAATTTTTGATGCAATACTTTGCAACAGGGCTCATTGCTGTGCTCCAAGTACAGTATCTGTGAGGGGTTGCAGTGTTGTGGCACCAGTGCCTAAGGCCCAATTTTTATGCCCCTGTTTAACAGGGGCATGTAATTACAATTCTTGATCTAATAATTCACAGCAGGGCCCATTCCTGCGCCCACCAAGACTAACTGTGAGGCCTTACAGTGTTGTGTCAACACCACCACCACCACCACCACCAAAGGCCCAATTTTTTTAGCCCCTGTTCAACAGGGGCATGCAATTACAATTCTTGATCTAATAATTCACAGCAGGGCCCATTCCTGCACCCACCAAGAGTAACTGTGAGGGCTCACAGTGTTGTGGCAACACCAACATGTAAGGGGCAAATTTCAGCTGAGTATATACGGCAGGCCCCTACTTTCAAACATACAACTTACAAACGACTCCTCCTTGCAAACGGAAGGATACAACAGGAAGTGAGAGGAAATCTACCCCTAGGAAGGCAAATTCTCTCCTGTAAGAGTTAATATGGGAAAAAAAGTGTCTCCTCTCCACTGATGCTTTATCACCAATTCTTGTTTCAATAAAAACCCCAAATTTTCAAAAAACATTTGTCATTAGGACGGAAAGTGAGGTGAACTATTCTGAACAGGTGCACACTGCACAGACAGCAAAACAAATGTTACAGGGGTGATAACCCTTCCCTATGTTTTCCAAAAAGCTTAAAAATAGATTTTTTGGCTGGAGCTACACTTAACCACTTCAATACCATGCACTTATGCACCTTCCCGCCCAGACCAATTTTCAGCTTTCAGTACTCTCACACTTTGAATGACAATTACTTAGTCATGCTACACTGTATCCAAACAAAATTTTTATCATTTTCTTCTCACAAATAGAGCTTTCTTTTGGTGGTATTTAATCGCCACTGGGCTTTTTATTTTTTGCGATATAAGCAAAAAAACAGCAATTTTTTAAAAAAAAAAAACACTTTTTTTTAGTTTCTATTGTAAAATTTTGCAAATAAGTAATTTTTCTTCATAAATTTGTGCCAAAATGTATACTGCTACATATCTTTGGTAAAATGAACCCAAATTAGTGTATATTATTTGGTCTTTGTGAAAGTTATAGAGTCTACAAACTATGGTGGCAATCACTGAAAATGTATCACATCTGATCACGCCTGATGTACTGAAGGGATATCTCATTTCTTGAGACACTAACAAGCGAGGAAAGTACAAATACCCCAAAATTACCCCTTTTTGGAAAATAGACAGTCCAAGGTATTTACTAAGAGGCGTGGTGAGTTTTTTGAAGTTGTATTTTTTTCCCACAATTCTTGGGAAAATTTAATTTTATTTTTTTTTTATTTTTTTTTTACACAAACTGGTCATATTAACAGTTTTTTTCTCTCACACAGCATATGCATAATTGCAACTACACCCCAAAATACATTCTGCTACTCCTCCTGAGTGTAGCGATACCACATCTGTGAGACTTTTACACAGCCTGGCCACATACAGAGGCCCAACATTGAAGTAGCACTTTCAGGCGTTCTACAAGCATAAATCGCACATATCCTTTCTCAACCACCTATTACACTTTTGAAGGCCCTGGAGCACCAGGACAATGGAATTTTCCACAAAATGACCCCATTTTGGAAAGCACACACCCCAACGTATAATCTATGAAGCATTATGAGTCTTTTGAACGGTTCATTTTTTTCCAGAAGGTTTTGGAAAATGTGGAGAAAAAATGAAAATGCATTTTTTTTACACAAAGTTGTCCATTTATAAGATATTTCTAACGCATAGCATATACATAGCAAAAATGACACCCCAAAATGCATTCTGCTACTCCTCCTGAGTATAGCGATACCACATGTGTGAGACTTTTACACAGCCTGGCCATATACAGAGGCCCAACATTGAAGTAGCACTTTCAGGTAGTGATGAGCCGAACACCCCCGGGTTCGGTTCGCACCAGAACCCGCGAACGGACCGAAAGTTCGAACGAACATTAGAACCCTATTAAATACAATGGATGCGAACGTTCGAATTCTAAAGTGCTAATTATAACAACTATTATGCATGTTATTGTCATAAATAGGGTTTGGGAACCCGGGTTGTGCACCAGGGGACATGTATCAATGCAAAAAGAAGTTTTAAAAACGGTCGTTTTTCGGGAGCAGTCATTTTAATGATGCATAAAGTGAAAAAAAAAAAGTCAAATATTCCTTTAAATATCGTACCTGGGGGGTGTCTAAAGTATGCCTGTGAAGTGCCACGTGTTTCCCGTGTTTAGAACTGTCCCTGCACAAAATGACACTTCTAAAGGAAAAAAAAGCCATTTAAAACTGCTTGCGGCTTTAATGTAATGTCTGGTCCCGGTAATATGGATGAAATTCTTTAAGAAAAATGGCATAGCTACCCCATGACCCCCCCCCCTACCCCAGCCCATTACCAGCCCCTTTGGGTCTTGTATGGATATTAAGGGGAACCCCGCACATAAAATAAAAAAGGCCCTATATACTCTGAACAGCCGTATACAGGCGGTGCATACAAGACAGGGACTGTAGGTTTGTTCTTATGTAGAATCTGTTTGTAATTTTGAACAGGTACATTGTTGAAGTGTAGCTCCAGCCCAAAAATCTATTTTTAAACTTTTTGGGAAACATAGGTAAGGGTTATCACCCCTGTAACATTTGTTTTGCTGTCTGTGCCCCTGTTCAGAACATTTCACCTCACTTTCCGTCCCAATGACAACTGTTTTTGAAATGTGGTGTTTTTCTTGAAACAAGGATTGCTGATAAAGCATCAGTACAGAGGAGACACCTTTCTCCCATATTTATTCTTACAGGAGAGAATTTTCCTTTCTAGGGGTAGATTTCCTCTCACTTCCTGTTGTCTTCTTTCGTTTGCAAGTAGGAGTCGTTTGTAAGTTGGATGTTTGAAAGTAGGGACCTGCCGTATATACTCTGCAGAAATAGGCCCCTTAGTTGTTGGTGTTGGCACAACACTGTAAGCACTCAGTTACTCTTGGTTGGTGCTGGAACGCCCTGCTGTCAACTATTATATCAGGAATTTTAATTACATATAATTGTTGAACAGTGGTAGTAAAAATTGGGGCTTTGATGGTGGTGCTGGTGCCACAACACTGTAAGCCCTGACAGTTACTCTTGGTGGGTGCAGCAATGGGCCCTGCTGTGAATTATTAGATCAAGAATTGTAATTACATGCCCCTTTTGAACAGGGGCTGAAAAATTGGGCCTTTCGTGGTGGTGGTGGTGGTGGCGTTGCCACAAGACTGTAAGCCCTCAGAGTTACTCTTGGTGGGTGCAGCAATGGACCCTGCTGTGAATTATTAGATCAAGAATTGTAATTGCATGCCCCTGTTGAACAGGGGCTGAAAAATTGGGCCTTAGGCACTGGTGGCACAACACTACAACCCCTCACAGATACTGTACTTGGAGCACAGCAATGAGCCCTGTTGCAAAGTATTGCTTCAAAAATTGTAATGACACGCCCCTGTTAAACAGGGGCTGAAAAATTGGGCCTTAGGCACTGGTGCCACAACACTCCAACCCCTCACAGATACTGTACTTGGAGCACAGCAATGAGCCCTATGGCAAATTATTGCTAAAAAAATTGTAATAACACGCCCCTGTAAAACAGGGGCTGAAAAATTGGGCCTTAGCCACTGGTGGCGGCACCCATAAACAAAAATGATCTTCCAAGCTATCATCATCAATCGTATCATTGAGGACTCGGAGGAGGAGGATAGCCAGTCAACATAACAGCACAGGCACTCAGCATCAGCATCAGTCTTGAAGGGATGTGACATGTTAAAATCAATTAGTCTGTTATATCAGCATCAGGTGTGTGGTAGCTGGTGGTGATCCAAGACTGGTTCATCTTGATGAAAGTCAGTCGATCAACCGAGTCGGTGGACAGGCGCACCCTGTGATCCGTGACAAATCCTCCAGCAGCACTGAATGTGCGTTCCGAAAGAACGCTGGATGCAGGACAGGCCAGTAGCTCAATTGCATACTGTGCAAGCTCTGGCCAGTGATCCATCCTCAAGACCCAGTAAGCCAGAGGATTTTCGGTGGGGAAGGTGTCCAAGTCTGACCTTGCCCGTAGATATTCCTGCACCATGTTTATCAGACGCTGGCGATGGTTGCTGGAACCGATCATACTTTGGGGCTGCGGACTAAAGAATTGTCTGAACGCATCGGTCAGACGGCCACCTTCCCCACCGCTCCTTCTTTGACTGGCCGAAGCCTCAGCAACTCGTTGTCCAGGACCAGGAGTTTGTAACCTCCCAGTCTCTGGGAACGCGTTGCACAGACCTTTCTGCAAGGCCTCCCGGAGTTGTCTCATCCTCTGCTCCCTCTGCGACGGTAACATAAGGTCCGCAACCTTACCCTTGTACCGTGGATCAAGGAGAGTGGCCAGCCAGTAATGGTCCCTCTCCTTGATCCGAAGAATACGAGGATCCTTCCGCAGACTTTGCAGGATCAGGGAGGCCATGCAGCGTAGGTTTGCTGAGGCATTCGCTCCGGAGTCCTCTGGGTCACTAAGGACGACATGATCCGCAGCCACCTCCTCCCAGCCACGTACAAGTCCACTGGTTTCTTGGGACTGTAAATCATCCCTAAAAGACTGCTGCTGATGATGCTGAGTGCCAGCCTCCACCTCCATGCTGACACAATCCTCCTCCTCCTCCTCCTCCTCCTCCTCCTCTTCCTGTGCGATGGGTGGGACAGAAGGAACACTGTCTGGGTAAAGGGGGCCTTGAGAGGCAAGGAAGTCCTCCTCTTCCTGCCTCTGTTCTGCCTCAAGTGCCCTGTCCATTATTCCACGCAGCGTGTGCTCCAACAGGTGGACAAGAGGTACAGTGTCACTGATGCATGCACTGTCACTGCTCACCATCCTCGTGGCCTCCTCAAATGGTGCCAGGACAGTGCATGCATCCCTGATCATGCCCCACTGGCGTGGAGAAAAAAAACCAAGCTCCCCTGACCCTGTCCTGGTGCCGTAGTCGCACAGGTACTCATTGATGGCCCTCTGCTGCGTGTGCAGCCGCTGCAGCATGGCCAACGTTGAGTTCCACCTGGTGGGCATGTCACATATAAGGCGGTTCTTGGGCAGGTTCAACTCCTTTTGCAGCTCAGCCAGGCGAGCACTGGCATTATAAGATCTGCGGAAATGCACACAGACTTTCCTGGCCTGCCTCAGGACATCCTGTAAGCCCGGGCACCTGCCCAAGAACCGCTGCACCACCAGGTTAAGGACGTGAGCCACACAGGGCACATGGGTCAGTTGTCCCTGTCGGAGGGCGGAGAGGAGGTTGGTGCCATTGTCGCAAACCACCATTCCTGGCTTAAGCTGGCGTGGCGTCAACCACCTCTCGGCCTGGCCCTGCAGAGCAGACAGGACCTCTGCCCCAGTGTGGCTTCTGTCCCCCAAACACACCAGCGCAAGCACGGCATGGCATCTTTTTGCCTGCGTACTTGCGTAGCCCCGTGAACGGCTACGGAGCACCGCTGGTTCATAGGACAAACCACAGGAAGAGGCCATGGAGGAAGAAGAAGAGGAGGGGGTGGAGGAGAGAGGTGTGTCACAACCAGTAGTAGCATTTTGGAGGCGTGGCGGTGGGACAACCTCCAACACTACTGCACCTTGTCCTGCATCCTTCCCAGCTGCCAAAAGAGTGACCCAATGGGCCGTGAAAGAAAGGTAACGTCCCTGTCCATGCCTGCTGGACCATGAGTCAGCGGTAATATGCACCTTACCGCTGACCGCCCTGTCCAGCGAGGCCAAGACATTGCCTTCCACATGCCGGTAGAGAGCCGGAATAGCCTTCCGTGAGAAAAAGTGGCGTTTGGGAACCTGCCACTGAGGAACCGCACATTGCACAAACTCACGGAAGGGGGCCGAGTCTACCAACTGAAAAGGCAGCAGTTGAAGCGCTAGCAATTTAGCCAAGCTAGCATTCAACCGCTGGGCATGTGGATGGCTGGGAGTGAACTTCTTTCGACGGTCCAGCAGCTGGGGCAGGGAAATTTGCCTGCTAGAATCGGACGTCGGTGTACTGCTAGCAGAGTGGCCGCAAGTACTTGGCTGTGACACACCTAATTCTACACCTTCATTCCTCTCAGTGCATGTTTCAGAGAGGACTGAAGTTATAGTGGGGTTGGAGATCCCAGCTGATGCGGTGCAAGGAGAGGTCCGCTTTGTTCTTTGGTGTGGGTCTTTGAGGTAGGCTTGCCAACGAGCTGCATGGCAGGTCAACATATGTCTGGTCAGGCATGTGGTACCCAAGCGGCTGATGTTTTGGCCACGCGATATACGCTTGAGACATATGTTGCAAACAGCAGCTGTGCGATCTGATGCACTAGCCTCAAAAAAGGCCCACACCAAAGAACTTTTTGAATGACGGGCAGAGGCAGCGCCCTGCACAGGCGGAGCTCTGCGGTGTGATTCCGTCGGTGTACTGCCCTTACGCTGGCCACCAAAGGGCATCCTGCCTCGTTGGAGATGTGCCTCCTCCTCATCCTCCTCCTCCTCCTCTCTCCTATTAGGCACCCACGTGGAGTCAGTGACCTCATCATCACCTCCCTCCTCATCACTGGAGGCAATCTGGCAGTATGCTGCAGCTGCTGGAACATGACTGCCAGATTGGTGTCCTTCTTGAGCATCCCCTCTGTCTGCTCTCACGCTACTGCCTTCCTCTAGCTGGGTTTCATCATCAGACCCTTCGAAACGCTGGGCATCCTCCTGGAGCATGTACCCAACACTGTGCTGAAACAGTTCGGGGGACTCCTCAGGAGGAGGACATGGTGGGTCTAGGGAAGGAGTGACTGATGATGAGTCTGACATTGATACCAGGGAAGAGGACGCTTTGGCAGCTGCTTTTCCAGTACCCTGAGCCTGGGTGAGAGAGGATGAGGAGGAGGAGGAGGGCTTGGTCATCCACTCTACCAAGTCTTCGGCATGATGTGGCTCAACATGTCCAGCTGCCGAAAAGAAGGACAAGCGTGTCCCATGGCCATGTGCTGATGACAATGCACCGCGTCCACGACCAGCACTGTTGCCCCCAGACACAGATCCTGCTTGCCCTCTTTTATTGCCTCCTGACTGTCTGCCTCTCCTTGTTTGCCTTCCAGACATTCTAATAGATGGCCTGCAGGGAGATGGGAAAAAAGCAATAAGGGCTACCTTCAGGTGTCCTTCTCTGTCCCTTGAAACAAGGACTTTGACAGTGAAAGAAACTGACACACTCTCCCTACCTACAGTTTTCTGTCCCTAGAAAAAATGTTTTTTTTAAGCACAATTTAGCACAAGGAGAATTACCTCACTGTCCTTCCAGGTCCCTGGAAACAAGGACTTTGACAGTGAAAGAAACTGACACACTCTCCCTACCTACAGTTTTCTGTCCCTAGAAAAAATGTTTTTTTTAAGCACAATTTAGCACAAGGAGAATTACCTCACTGTCCTTCCAGGTCCCTGGAAACAAGGACTTTGACAGTGAAAGAAACTGACACACTCTCCCTACCTACAGTTTTCTGTCCCTAGAAAAAATGTTTTTTTTAAGCACAATATAGCACAAGGAGAATTCACTCACTGTCCTTCCAGGTCCCTGGAAACAAGGACTTTGACAGTGAAAGAAACTGACACACTCTCCCTACCTACAGTTTTCTGTCCCTAGAAAAAATGTTTTTTTTAAGCACAATTTAGCACAAGGAGAATTACCTCACTGTCCTTCCAGGTCCCTGGAAACAAGGACTTTGACAGTGAAAGAAACTGACACACTCTCCCTACCTACAGTTTTCTGTCCCTAGAAAAAATGTTTTTTTTAAGCACAATTTAGCACAAGGAGAATTACCTCACTGTCCTTCCAGGTCCCTGGAAACAAGGACTTTGACAGTGAAAGAAACTGACACACTCTCCCTACCTACAGTTTTCTGTCCCTAGAAAAAATGTTTTTTTTAAGCACAATTTAGCACAAGGAGAATTACCTCACTGTCCTTCCAGGTCCCTGGAAACAAGGACTTTGACAGTGAAAGAAACTGACACACTCTCCCTACCTACAGTTTTCTGTCCCTAGAAAAAATGTTTTTTTTAAGCACAATTTAGCACAAGGAGAATTACCTCACTGTCCTTCCAGGTCCCTGGAAACAAGGACTTTGACAGTGAAAGAAACTGACACACTCTCCCTACCTACAGTTTTCTGTCCCTAGAAAAAATGTTTTTTTTAAGCACAATTTAGCACAAGGAGAATTACCTCACTGTCCTTCCAGGTCCCTGGAAACAAGGACTTTGACAGTGAAAGAAACTGACACACTCTCCCTACCTACAGTTTTCTGTCCCTAGAAAAAATGTTTTTTTTAAGCACAATTTAGCACAAGGAGAATTACCTCACTGTCCTTCCAGGTCCCTGGAAACAAGGACTTTGACAGTGAAAGAAACTGACACACTCTCCCTACCTACAGTTTTCTGTCCCTAGAAAAAATGTTTTTTTTAAGCACAATTTAGCACAAGGAGAATTACCTCACTGTCCTTCCAGGTCCCTGGAAACAAGGACTTTGACAGTGAAAGAAACTGACACACTCTCCCTACCTACAGTTTTCTGTCCCTAGAAAAAATGTTTTTTTTAAGCACAATTTAGCACAAGGAGAATTACCTCACTGTCCTTCCAGGTCCCTGGAAACAAGGACTTTGACAGTGAAAGAAACTGACACACTCTCCCTACCTACAGTTTTCTGTCCCTAGAAAAAATGTTTTTTTTAAGCACAATTTAGCACAAGGAGAATTACCTCACTGTCCTTCCAGGTCCCTGGAAACAAGGACTTTGACAGTGAAAGAAACTGACACACTCTCCCTACCTACAGTTTTCTGTCCCTAGAAAAAATGTTTTTTTTAAGCACAATATAGCACAAGGAGAATTCACTCACTGTCCTTCCAGGTCCCTGGAAACAAGGACTTTGACAGTGAAAGAAACTGACACACTCTCCCTACCTACAGTTTTCTGTCCCTAGAAAAAATGTTTTTTTTAAGCACACTATAGCACAAGCACAAAACACACTGACACTCTCCCTACCTATCCTTCTCTTTCCCTAAACTAAAGGAATCCAGGTTAAGCAAGAAAGAAATAAAAGTCACTGTCCCTGCCTATGCTGCTCTATCCCTGCTCCGGAACACACTACACTAGGCCGCCGTGCTGGCGGCCTTTTATAGTGTGGGGCGTGTACTAAACCCCCTCAGCAATAATTGGCCACAGGCATCCTGCCTGTGGCCAATCATTGCTCTCCTCGCTGCCGGCGCTGTGATTGGCCAAGCATGCGGGGTCACAGTGCATGCTTGGCCAATCACAGCGCCTGGATGACACTGCGATGGCGTAGTGCATTGTGGGCCGTTCGCGTCACTCGAATTTGGCGCGAACGGCCCAAATCGTTCGATCTTCGTCGAACGATCGAACAGCCGATGTTCGAGTCGAACGTATGTTCGACTCGAACACGAAGCTCATCCCTACTTTCAGGCGTTCTACAAGCATAAATCGCACATATCCTTTCTCAACCACCTATTACACTTTTGAAGGCCCTGGAGCACCAGGACAACGGAATTTTCCACAAAATGACCCCATTTTGGAAAGCACACACCCCAACATATAATCTATGAAGCATTATGAGTCTTTTGAACAGTTCATTTTTTTCCAGAAGGTTTTGGAAAATGTGGAGAAAAAATGAAAATGCATTTTTTTTACACAAAGTTGTCCATTTATAAGATATTTCTAACGCATAGCATATACATAGCAAAAATGACACCCCAAAATGCATTCTGCTACTCCTCCTGAGTATAGCGATACCACATGTGTGAGACTTTTACACAGCCTGGCCATATACAGAGGCCCAACATTGAAGTAGCACTTTCAGGCGTTCTACAAGCATAAATCGCACATATCCTTTCTCAACCACCTATTACAATTTTGAAGGCCCTGGAGCACCAGGACAATAGAATTTTCCACAAAATGACCCCATTTTGGAAAGCACACACCCCAACGTATAATCTATGAAGCATTATGAGTCTTTTGAACGGTTCATTTTTTTCCAGACGGTTTTGGAAAATGTGGAGAAAAAATGAAAATGCATTTTTTTTACACAAAGTTGTCCATTTATAAGATATTTCTAACGCATAGCATATACATAGCAAAAATAACACCCCAAAATGCATTCTGCTACTCCTCCTGAGTATAGCGATACCACATGTGTGAGACTGTTACACAGCCTGGCCATATACAGAGGCCCAACATTGAAGTAGCACTTTCAGGCGTTCTACAAGCATAAATCGCACATATCCTTTCTCAACTACCTATTACAATTTTGAAGGCCCTGGAGCACCAGGACAATAGAATTTTCCACAAAATGACCCCATTTTTGAAAGCACACACCCCAACGTATAATCTATGAGGCATTATGAGTCTTTTGAACGGTTCATTTTTTTCCAGAAGGTTTTGGAAAATGTGTAGAAAAAATTAAAATGCATTTTTTTTACACAAAGTTGTCAATTTATAAGATATTTCTAACACATATTATGTACATAGCAAAAATTACACCCCAAAATGCATTCTGCTACTCCTCCTGAGTATGGCGATACCACATGTTTGAGACTTTTACACAGCCTGGCCACATACAGAGGCCCAACATGCAAGTAGCACCTCCAGGCATTCTAGCAGCATTAATTGCACATATCATTTTCTGACTACCGATCACATTTTTGAAGGCCCTTCATATATCTAACACATAGCAGGTACATACCAAATAACAAAAGATTACCTGTGGTTTTAGAAGTGCAGTGGTCCACAGAGGAGAGCATCGGTCCAGGCAGCAGGCAGGGATGAGGTCAGCGACAGCAAAAGCAATCATCCAGGCAGCAGGCAGGAATACTGTCCATAGTTCGCACAGGCAGAGATACTGTCAGCACAGCCAGAGCACAGCCAAAGCACAGGTCCAGGTAGCAGGCAGAGGTGTCCCGGCAGAAATGCTGTCCAAAGTCAGTAGAGGCAGCAGGCAGATATATGGTTAACACAGCCAAAGTATTGGTCCAAGCAGCAGGAAGAAACATGGTCCATAATGTCATGGGTCATTACAGGCAGTAATATGGTCAGCACAGCCAAATTATTGGTCCAGGCAGCAGGAAGGACCATCAAGCTTAGGGCCAGGGGGACAGGGGTAGAGGCTTCTCCCACCCAAATCGCTTTGAAGCCTCCGGGCAACCAGACCCTGTTCTTGGAGCACAGAAAACGAAAAACTGGTTTTCTCTACTCAGAACGCTATTCTGAAGCCCCTCACATATGTGAGACCCCTGTGTACTAAAAGTAGATGGCCAAAAGATCAGTCCAAGTGGCAGGCAAAAACATGGTCGATTAACAGGCCAAGGTCGGTACACGTGGAAGTCAGAAACGTGGTTTAAATCGGCAGGCAGAGGCATCGTCGGTAAACAGGCCAGGGTCAGTTAATTAACATGGAAGGTAGTTAGTAACATGGTAGCAGGCAAATAGGGAAGTGGCAGTCTGTTAATAATAAGGGGAACTAATGGATGTATGATAATTTTTGAAGCAATTTCCGATGCACAGGCCAGGTTGGGAGGGACAATCGGGACAATAATAGCTGGTGTCTCTTCTTACTCCTCCTCTGCTGCATACACGGCATTTCTTTTGGCGTCTTCTTCCAGATTCTGTGGGGGGATGCTAAAGGGATAGTGTCGCTCGTGAAGCCGACTCACACTATCAGAGCGAATGCTTCCTGGGGCGGGATCTTGTTGGTAAATGAGGGCATTGATGATATCTTCGATATATTGGAGGTAGTGGAGTCGGTGATTTTGAGTTGCTTTTTGGTAGCAGACAAACAAATTAAAAAGGACCATGTGAAACAGGTGAAACACAACTTTTTTGTGCCAATAATGGGACTTTCTGGTTGATAAGTAGGGCTGTAGCATCTGGTCATTTAAATCCACCCCCCCATGTACAAATTGTAGTCGTGGACACATTCAGGCTTTACAATGGAGCCGCGTCTTCTTGGGATCTCCACCATGGTGTCATTGTGGATCGTAGAGAGGATGTGGACATCTTTCTTGTCCCTCCACTTCATGGCCAACACCTCCTCGTTCCTCATGGATGCCGATTCTCCAGGTCGCAATTTTTTTGTCAATAAATTTTGTGGGAATCCCTTCCGTTTTTTTTTTAAGGTACCGCAGGCCGGGGTTTGTTTACTGTAAAGGTGGCGAAAAAGGGGCAGGCTGGTATAATAATTATCAACATATAAATGGTAACCTTTTCCGAACAGGGGGTATGCCAACTCCCAGACAATTTTCACACTGGTTCCAATATATGTGGGGCAATCACGGGGCTGGAGCTGGGAGTCTTTGCCTTCGTAGATCCTGAATTTGCAGACGTATCCAGTGGCTCGATCACATAATTTATTTAATTTTAACCCATACCTGGCTCTCTTGCTTGGTATGTACTGCTTGAACTGCAGTCGGCCGGTGAAATGTACGAGGGACTCGTCCACACAAATTTTTTGGTCTGGGATGAAAACTTCTTCAAATCGCTGGGAAAAGGCATTGATTAGGGGGCGTATCTTGTACAATTTGTCGTAGTTGGGATGATCTCGGGGAGGGCACTGTGAATTGTCATTGAAGTGGAGAAAGCGCATAATCATGTCGTATCTTTTCCTGGACATGACAGCGGAATATATGGGCATGTGTTGGATGGGGCGTTTGGACCAATATGAATGGACTTCGTTCTTTTTTGTAAGCCCCATATTGAACATAAGGCCCAAAAATAATTTAAATTCCTCCAATGTTAGACGCCGCCACTGGAACATGCGGGCGTAGGAAGAATCGGGGTTGGCAGCAATAAATTGGGATGCATACAGATTCGTTTGATCCACTATATTCTGCAGCAAATCTTGTGGGAAAAATAAACAAAAATAATCAAATTTAGAAAAATTTGTAGTGTCGGGCTGCACACCTGGCTGTGCGGTGAAAGGGGGGATGATAGCGGATCCTGAGTTGGCAGGCAACCATAAGGGGTTTGCCAGGGCATCGGGAAGGTAGGATTGGGGCTGGATTCTTCGGGTTGGGCGTGCATTTCCATTGCTTGTACTGGGCTCCTCTTCCTGGGGTATGGCGCTGCTGGTGGTGGGCAGTTCTCCTGATCTTGGTGCTGATCTTGGTGCTGATCTTGGTGCCGATCGCATTCTTTTGGAAGGGACGGTTTCCTCCGGGGACTCGGACTCTGAGCCACTATCCTCCACTGGCTCGTATTCCGAACCAGAATCGGATAATGGGAGCTCCCCGCTGCTCTCATCATCCGACATGGCAAGAATGGCATATGCCTCCTCAGGTGTGTAAACCCTTTGGGACATTATGGCAGTGCTTATTGGTGGGCCTGTGTAATGGTACTGCTGGTGGTAGTGGTGGCGGTCTGTGTGGTAGTACCGATGGAGGTATTAGTGGTGGGCCTGTGTGGTGGTACCGATGGCGGTATGGGTGGTGGTGGTACCAATGGCGGTACAGGTGGTGGTGGTACCGATGGCGGTACGGGTGGTGGTGGTGGCGGCGGTACCGATGGCGGTACAGGTGGCGGTACGGGTGGTGGTGGTAGCGATGGCGGTATGGGTGGTGGTGGTACCGATGGCGGTACAGGTGGTGGTGGTACCGATGGCGGTACAGGTGGTGGTGGTACGGGTGGTGATGGTACCGATGGCGGTACAGGTGGTGGTACAGGTGGTGGTGGCACTACCGACGGTGGTACGGGTGGTGGTACTGGTGGTGGTACCGATGGCGGCACTAGTGGTGATACTGGTAGCGGGCCTGTGTGGCAGTATAGATGCTGGGCCTGGTGGCGGTACTGGTGGTGGTACTGGTACCGATGGCGGTACTGGTAGCCTGTGTGGCGGTGCCAATGGTGGTACCGATGGAGGTGGGCCTGTGACAGATGATTGACAGATGGGCTGATTGATTGACAGATGGGCTGATTGATTGATTGACAGATGGGTTGATTGATTGACAGATGGGGTGATTGATTGACAGGTGGGGTGATTGATTGACAGGTGGGGTGATTGATTGGCAGATGGGCTGATTGATTGACAGATGGGCTGATTGATTGACAGATGGGCTGATTGATTGACAGATGGGCTGATTGACAGATGGGCTGATTGACAGATGGGCTGATTGGCTGGGCTGATTGATGTGCTGGGCTATGTGACAGGTCCTCTTTATGGGGGGGGGGGGCGTGTTGTGCACTGTAAACTTATGTAGACAAACTACACTGAGCTAACTTACTGATCTCTTCTCTCTCCTCACAGATCGGTGTGTGAGGAGAGAGCAGGGATCAGGTAGTAACTCCTGTGGAGTTTGTTTACATTTGTGACCGGCTGTGATTGGACACAGCCGGTCACGTGGTAAACAGCCAATTCATTGGCTGTTTACTCTGATCGGGGACGCGCTGTGTCCAAGGGACACTCGCCTTCCCCGATCCCCGCTCTGCAAGCCTGTGGCGGCGCGCACGGAGCGCGCCGCCGAGTTTGTTTTGACAGGTGATCGGCTGTGACTTTGACACAGCCGATCACATGGTAAACAGCCAATGAAATTGGCTGTTTACCCTGATCGGGGAAGCGCTGTGTCCGAGGGACACATGCCGTCCCCGATCACCGCGCTGCGCGCCCCCGCGGGCGCGCGCAAGGCAATATCCTGCAGGACGTCATATGACGTCCAGTATCGATATTGCAACCACTTCCCGGACGTCAATTCGCTATTGACTGGGTGGGAAGTGGTTAAACAATGTACCTGTTCAAAATTACAAACAGATTCTACATTAGAACAAACCTACAGTCCCTGTCTTGTATGCACCGCCTGTATACGGCTGTTCAGAGTATATAGGGCCTTTTTTATTTTGTGTGCGGGGTTCCCCTTAATATCCATACAAGACCCAAAGGGGCTGGTAATGGGCTGGGGTAGGGGGGGGGGCTGTGATGGGGTAGCTATGCCATTTTTCTTAAAGATTTTCATCCATATTACCGGGACCAGACATTACATTAAAGCCGCAAGCAGTTTTAAATGGCTTTTTTTTCCTTTAGAAATGTAATTTTGTGCAGGGACAGTTCTAAACACGGGAAACACGTGGCACTTCACAGGCATACTTTAGACACCCCCCAGGTACGATATTTAAAGGAATATTTGACTATTTTTTTTCACTTTATGCATCATTAAAATGACTGCTCCCGAAAAACGGCCGTTTTTAAAACTTTTTTTTGGATTGATACATGTCCCCTGGTGCAGAACCCGGGTTCCGAAACCCTTTTTAGGACAATAACATGCATATTAGTCGTTATAAATAGCACTTTAGATTTCGAACGTTCGCATCCATTGTATTTAATAGGGTTCTAAAGTTCGTGCGAACTTTCGGTCCGTTCGCGGGTTCTGGTGCGAACCGAACCCGGGGGTGTTCGGCTCATCACTACTGGCAAATATCTACATTGTGATTTGAACCAGTTTCCAGCTGGTTGTTGCTGCAGCACCCTAATTTCAGAGCTCATCCAGGAACGTGTGCGATGGGAATATGAAGTATTTCAAAAAAGCAGCTGACAGCCGCTTCTCCTCCTCTCCCTCCCGCAGCTTTCAGCTGTTGTCACGTACCTGACTGTGGAACCTGTATATATATGTAATTTATGGACTCCTTCCTTTTCTGAGTTTGCGATCACTGACTTTGTCCATTCTTAACTGAGCATCATAAACAGTGTTTACTATGCTTCGGTTTATGAATGAACAGGAGCCGCTGTCTCCTGTCCATTCATCTTCAGTGCAGCTGAGGCTGCAGAGAAGGGGACTGGGGAATATGGGGGTTATTTACTAAAGTAGGGTGACCAGACGTCCCCGATTTCCGGGGACAGTCCCCGGATTGAGGACACTGTCCCCTGAGCCTGAGTGTCCCCGGATTTGTCCCCGGATTCATTGGTGGCGCCCAAATCCATTGCTGACAGTCTAGCTAGCTAGCAGAACATGCAGCAGTGTGACCAATGACCATGGATCCAGCGATCCATTGATTGGGGGGTAAGCCGGGGGCGTATGGCTGCAGGGAGAGTGAGTGGATCTGTCAGATTGAAGGTCTGATGTCGGGATGGGCGGGGCCAATATCCAGAGCTCCGCCCCTTTGTTGGACAACCCAGAGGATAGTGAGCAGGAAGAACAGGAAGTAAAGGGGCCCAGCAGCTGACAAGCGTCTCTCTCCCTCTGCCTTTCTGCAACAATAGCAGCCGATCCCCAGCCAGCCTCCTGGTATTCTCTCCCTGCACTCAGCTCAGTTCTCTGATGTCAGCTCTCCTTCCCTACATGATTATCTTCTATTTACCTTGTAAGTTTTTTACTCCTCCCCCTTCTAGATACTTGTCCTGCTCACATTCTGCCCAGAATATGTCTCCATGCAGTCACCCCTGTGCTCTCCTTCCCTGTCTCACATCACGGAGGATCTCATTCCTCCAACTCACTGCCCCAGCCTGTGTATTCTTTTCTACTATCCTCCTGACCCAGCCTATCTTATCCAGCATGGCTTCTCTCTTCTAGTGTCATTCTTCCTCAGTTCTGATACAAATCTCCCATCCCCCTATCTAACGTAACTTCTACTCCCCCTCTACACTATCATCACCCCTTACACACCCCATTCCCCTCTATAAATCCATGTATCACACTGCACAGACACTAGTATGTAACCCTTTACTGACTGACATAGGCGTGCGCAAGGGGTGTGCTGGGTGTGCCTGGGCACACCCTAATCACCCCCTGCCAGCCAGCACTCTTATTTGGTGAAACTGCCTGCTCCACCAATGGACACTCACTGGCGGTGACAGAGCTATGAGTGGGACTATTTTGGTAATTATATATATATATATGTAGCGGCCTCACCCCTCTCCCTTTACTTTATCGGTTATATGGCTGTTGTCTAGGGGTACCTGGGAGAGAGATGATACACACCACGGCCCATGTCCTCCGTAACTAAGAGGTGAAGGCCAGAAGATTGAGCTTTTGTGTAGGTGTCCTAGAGTCAAGTCCAGTCCTTCGTCCCTGACTCCTTTGCTTTAGTAACCAAAGTTCCACACAGTGAATAGGTCCAACTCAGTTTTATTCTTCTTGCCAAGCAATAAAACAATCTTTCTCCTTTGGAAAATGGGGACAGATCGAGGCACAATCCTTTCCCTTCTTACTGCTGCCCACTGTGCTGTCACCAGTGGTGAATAGTCACTGCCACTGACTAGGTAATATAGAACATGAATAACCTTTGCCCCTGTCAGAGGAAGAAATCCGTCCAAGGGAGAAATGGAGGCCTCTCCGTCACCAGCGATGCCGCGCCGGGCTCTCCGGAGAAGTTACTGCGCACCAGTCCTCACGAACTCAGACACGGGCACCCAAGGCGTTAGGGCACCCTTGGATTCCTCCACCCTCGCGGAACTCAGTCGAAGGTACTGAGCCCCAGGCATCCGCCATAGTACCTCACCCCAGGCTAAAGGTGCCTGAGATGGACTCCATCTCCGCTCCGGCTAGGCCAAGGGCGTCTAGGCCCGGAACACCGGAAGGAACGCCAGCACCCAAGCTAAAGGTGCCTGGGTGTGGCGCGTCCTCCAACTCTCTGCCCCTAAGGTCAGGGCGTCCGCCCCTTTTATGACCTCTCCCTTTGCGCCACAGTGGGTTCCCCGCCCCGCTGTACCAGCTCCAGGGGAGGACAAAAAGGCACAGTTTGCGGTGTGAGTTCAGCTCCGGCCCAAGGCAACAACGCCACCTGTAGGCCCCAAGGAACCCCACACCACCAGAGTCCTCACATAAATTCAAACACCCGCTACTTATATTATATATGGATTGATCTATGAGAGGGACTACAGCAGCGGAGTAAGCGGGCAGCCGGCCGCATTTTCCGATGCTGCCTCTATAGTTCCAGCAGCAGATCCCTTACTGGAGGCGGCGGAGTGATACAGCTGCACTCCACCTGCCATCCTGTGCCTCTTCTGCTTCCACCAGAGCCGAGGTCAGCGGCACCTAGAGGGGAGTGCTTCTTTTACTAACCTGGCTATTTTTTATCCCTGAATTTCAGGGAGTAGAGCCAGATCGCTGTTCCTATGTATACAAAGCTCTGTGTGTATGTGTGTGTGTGTGTGTGTGTAATATATATATATATATATATATATATATATATATATATATATATATATATATATACATACCTCCCAACTTTGTAAAGTCCCTTCGCGGGACATTCTGATGTCCCCCCTCTCCCCTGCCAACCAGAGTTGTTGAGTGGGGGGGGGTGCGGGACATTGCCCAAAAAAACGGGAATTGCCACAGAAGTTGGTTGTTGAGCGGGGGGGGGGGGTGATGGTTGCCGCCGAGATACATTTTTAAAATAAAGTTGTTGAGCGGGGGTGGGGGGATGGGGGGGTGGCGCGGCGGGGGGCCCTAGATCGGGGGGGTGGTGGCGCGGCGGGGGGGGCGCCGATCGGGGGGGGCTCTTACCTGCTGCTGCTGCTCCTCTTCTTCTGTTCATGTTTCCTGCTGTGCGGGAAACATGATAGTCTCGCGGGAGTGCGGGAAGGAGGAGCCTCTGCGGGTAAAACCCGCACAATCCGTGCCAGTTGGGAGGTATGTATATATATATATACACACACACACACACACACACACACACACACATACGTGAGGTTCTGTTTGGGGTGCACACCCTAATGCAATAGGCTGCGCACGCCTATGCTGACTGATCTGGTTAATGTGTCTCATTTTCTATCACCCATAGCTTAAATCTGTCATTATAGGATTCTTAAAGGAACACTAAAGTTATTATTATTTTTTTTTTTAAATAACAAACATGTTATACTTACCTCCTTCTGTGCGGCTCGTTTTGCACACAGTGGCCCCGATCCTCGTCTTCTGGGGTCCCTCGGCGGCTGTCTCGGCTCTCCCCCCCCCCCCCCGCAAGAGCTTTCCACCTTCATGCGAGCGAGCTTGCATAGTGGAAAGCTCTTGCGGGCGCGCTCCCGTGATACAGCGGCGGCCATAGCCAACGTCTGTATCACTCGGCCGCGCCGCGTGATTGGATGTGATTGACAGCAGCGCCAGCCAATGGCTGCGCTGCTTTCAATCCATCCAGTATAGCCAATCAATGGCCAGGCTGGGAACCGAAGAGGATGACGGGGATGAGCGCGGGACTTTCGAGGGGTCAGGTAAGTAAAACGGGGGCTCAGGGGTGGTATTGTCGGATGTTTTTTCACCTTAATGCATAGGATGCATTAAGGTGAATTTTTTTTTACCTTTACAACCCCTTTAATGGAATCTGAGCAATAGTCCAATTGTATCCATAACTCCAGGTCAGTCCTATTCCCTCACCTATAATAACCTTCTGGCTGGGGTCACACTTGTGCGATCACAGACATTGCATTTGATTCGCACCGCATTGCTGTGCACATCACATGCGATGTCTGTGTAATGCAAATTCAGCCATGCAAACTGTATGGCTGAAATCGCTTCTACACCAGAATGGTGCAGGACTCTTTTTTTGGTCCTCACTGGAATCAGATCGCATGGGTGGGAACACTTCTGGGTGTGCACACCCATGCGATCCGATTCCTGCACCATTTTACAGTTCACACTGCGATCTGAGAACCGATCTGGGGGTGTCATTGGCTTTCTATTGACACCTGCAGCTGTTCGCAGATGTCAGTGGGAACCGTGTGATTCAGGTGCGATGCGTAAACCCACACAGGATTCACAGGCTTTCTCACATCACACCAGTGTGAACCCAGCCTTAATCATTTCACTATATTTCTATTTTTTTTTATTTGTTTATTTTTTCAGAATTTTTAAAACAGTTTTTCAATGGATATTGAGCCCAGGTTCACACTGACAGGAGAAATTAAATTGTGCAAGTCCAGCTGAACTCACACAATTTCATTCCCATAGGTCAGTCCCGATTTCAGAGACATCTGTGTGGGTTGCGGCACAGATGTCTATGGAAATTGCAACCCGAAGTCGGCAAAAGTAAAGAAACTACTTTTAGGAATCGGTGCAGCGCCGCTTCAATGCGAATGTAGGCTGAATAATCAATAATCTGTGTGTGTGTGTGGGGGCGGGGGGGGGGGGGGGGTAGCAGAAATGTTGTAAGTTATGTTGTGTTTCTGTCAGCTAATAATGCATTTAATGTATTTTTAGCAAAATATTGCTTCAATATTTTCTGTGGGGGGATCCGTCTGATGCTGCCATTTTTGCCTCGGCTCCTGTATGCTGGTAATCAAGATTTTAGAAGATAAGTGTGCTATGTTTAATTAATTGGGATCTTTGCAGTTTGACTAATTCCTGAACCTTGCACTCTGTACAACGCACTCCTGAACCCTGCACTCTGTACAACGCACTCCTGAACCCTGCACTTTGTACAATGCACTCCTGAACCTTGCACTCTGTACAACGCACTCCTGAACCTTGCACTCTGTACAACGCACTCCTGAACCTTGCACTCTGTACGTAATGTATTCCTGAACCTTACACTCTGTGCCTAGCGTCCTCCTGAGCCCTACACTCTGTACGCAGCATCCTCCTGTGCCCCGCACTCTGTGCATAGCATCCTCCTGTGCCCCGCACTCTGTGCATATCGTCCTCCTGAGCCCTGCACTCTGTGCATAGCATCCTCCTGAATCCTGCACTCTGCATGTAGCATCCTCCTGGACCCTGCACGTAGAATCCTCCTGCACGTAGCACCAGCATACAGAGGGGGCACACTGACCACCAGCATACAGAGGGGGGAACACTGACCACCAGCATACAGAGGGGGGGGACACTGACCACCAGCATACAGAGGGGGGGACACTGACCACCAGCATACAGAGGGGGGAACACTGACCACCAGCATACAGAGGGGGGAACATTGACCACCAGCATACAGAGGGTGGGGCACACTGACCACCAGCATACAGAGGGGGCACACTGACCACCAGCATACAGAGGGGGACACACTGACCACCAGCATACAGAGGGGGCACACTGACCACCAGCATACATAGGGGGGAACACTGACCTCCAGCATACAGAGGGGGGAACACTGACCACCAGCATACAGAGAGGGGGACACTGACCACCAGCATACAGAGGGGGGCACACTGACCACCAGCATACAGAGGGGGGAACACTGACCACCAGCATACAGAGGGGGGAACACTGACCACCAGCATACAGAGGGGGGAACACTAACCACCAGCATACAGAGGGGGGAACACTGACCACCAGCATACAGAGGGGGGAACACTGACCACCAGCATACAGAGGGGGGGAACACTGACCACCAGCATACAGAGGGGGGGAACACTGACCACCAGCATACAGAGGGGGGCACACTGACCACCAGCATACAGAGGGGGGCACACTGACCACCAGCATACAGAGGGGGGCACACTGACCACCAGCATACAGAGGGGGCACACTGACCACCAGCATACAGAGGGGGGCACACTGACCACCAGCATACAGAGAGGGGGCACACTGACCACCAGCATACAGAGGGGGGCACACTGACCACCAGCATACAGAGGGGGGCACACTGACCACCAGCATACAGAGGGGGCACACTGACCACCAGTATACAGAGGGGGGAACACTGACCAACAGCATACAGAGGGGGGGGCACTGACCACCAGCATACAGGGGCACACTGACCACCAATATGCTGGGCCAGTGGTTACCAGTATACAGAGGAAATAACAAATCAAGTAAAACAACTACCATACAATCAAAAAAAATCTCAAAAGCAATGAGAGAATCTTGTTAGCTGGTTCACTCATCTAACACAAATCAATAAAAAGCAAAAAAGCAAAAAATGCAGCACTGCTCTACACTTCATTTATAAAAATGTTCACATGGACTTTATAAGTGCAATGGTAAAACCTATAAATGAATATCCAGTGCAAATCAATCAATGTATTGCAATATAGTAGTGATGGTGTCACCCCCTCTGCAAATGTTAGAAAATATTGCAGAGCTGCAATGTGCAAATAGTGGTTAAACCCCCTATATATAATCCTAATAAAATATGTACATCAATTGTACATTTTATTATGATTTTGCACATTGCAGCTCTGCAATAAGTCCTACCTTTTACAGATAGGGTGACACCATCACTACTATGTCCTAATACACAAGTTGATTTTCATCTCTGTCATTATTATTGTATGTATTTCACCATTATTTGCACATTGAAGCTCTGCAATTTCTCTAAATATTTTTGCAGCGGGGGTGACACCATCACTACTATATTGCAATACATTGGTTGATTTGCACTGGATATTATTTTATAGGTTTTACCATTGCACTTATAAGTCCATTTGTAGAAATGTATAAAGGAAGTGTAGAGTTGTGTATTGGTATACAGAGGCCAGGACATACCGATCACTATTGTACGCCATGAAGAAACCTCTGCTTTCAGGCCATGCCCAGTTGCTGGGCACACCCACTTTTTGGCCACATCCATGGGTGTGCGGTAGCCCTTTGCATTAGCACCCTCACTTTTATCTCAAGCACCACCATAGCACCCCCAAAAAAAATTGTCTGGAGCCGCCCCTGCCTGGATTAGATTTGAATTTGCCGCCCCATCCCTAACTCCAAGTTTTTTTTTCTATCTTATTTTCTTAGCAAGTCGGTCATAAAACGAATAGGGCAATGGGAATCGGAACGTTTTAAGCTGTATGTTCACCCTCAATTGGTTTAGTTAATTAGTATATAAGGTTATCTTGGAAGTGGGGTGGGAACTGTTATATGGTGGGGGTGTTTCCATGTGCTCAAAATTTTTCTTTCAGAACATCTCGTTGGCCTCGTGTGGATCATGGGCCAATCATATGTTTATTGGGGAGCCCTACGGGCAGACGTTCGGCCGAACGGCCGCCAGTTGGGAGTTCCAAGGGAGGTGGCGAAGGTGCGCTGGATCGGGATTCCGGGCATGCTGTGGAGCAAGGTGTTACCGGAGGTTCATAAATATTCCCGCCTGGATCGGGCCCCTGATGTACTAGTACTGCATGTTGGGGGCAATGATTTGGGAGTCAGGTCCATGCGGCATTTGGTCAGGGATGTTAAATTTGATGTACTGCGTATTCGTGCTGATTTTCCCCAAACCCAGGTAGTGTGGTCCGATATTATTGGCCGCACGTCTTGGAGGTGGGCTCGGTCAGTGGACAGGATTAACAGGGCCCGCATCAAAGTGAATAAGGAGGTGGGCAGGTTTGTTGTACGCAATGGGGGGATGGTGGTCCGCCATAGGGACTTAGAAGTGGACACTGTTCGGTATCTTAGGGGGGATGGTGTTCATCTGAATTAGGTGGGGATTGATTTATGGTGTTTGGCGTTGCAGGATGGCATACAAAGGGCCCTGCGTTGTGTGGGTCGTCCACAGGTGTAAGGTCTCACACCTGTGGGCGGTGGCGGTTGGGGATTCTTGGAGGCAGTAGACAATGTGACCATTTGGCAGAAGTGGGGAACCATCAAGGTATGGGATCCTCGGGTGATGCCAGCTAACCGTGGTTTAGCTGGCATCGGTTGATGGGTACCAGCGTGGGGAAGGTTCAGAGTGTATGATCCTTGAGCCAGTGCACTGCGGCTGGGATCTTTGAGGGCTACGCTGGTACAAGGAAAATAAAAGGTCAATGCCTTCAATTGTCTCCAACAGCGTGCAACTATATTTGTAAAGGATTGTTTTTAGTGATTTAAAATGTTTGGGTTTATTGTTATGGTTTAATGTGTTAATAAAATGGCCAAGCGACCAATTTTACTCCAAAATGGTGTCACCTGGTTATTTATAGTTTAAGGTATAATTTGGGGGGTAAGAAGGTAATGTAGGTTTATCTGACTTACTATAGTCAAGACCTACCCTGAAAATAAGCCCTACTGTGTCTTTTGTTGCCAAAATTCTTATAAGACCCGGGCTTATTTTCGGGGAAACACAGTAGTAATGGCAGCAATCAGCGACTCTCTGCCCATCGCCGCCCGCCTCACAGCCTGTCAAGACTTGCTCTCCGGGCCCCGACTACTACTGGGTGGGGTGCAGAGGAAGATCACTCTGCCAGGGAAGGCAAGGAGATAAGCAGGCAGGCTGCTGGCCGGTACTTGAGCCAAGGCAGAAGAACATGCGAGCGGAGCTGAATGGGCATGCACCCAAAACTGAAGAAATATTCCCTCCGCTCCGACCAGCACATAATCATCAGAAAGGGGCACAGATAATGGAAAAAAAATACACCCCCCTAAGCTAGTAGGAGTGGCGGAGCGGCGGTGTGTAATTCAGATTTTTTTTTTCATTCTGTATTGACTGTCTTTGAAATTGCCCCAGCTCTTGTTCAAATCCAATCCGGGGACAAAACCAGGGACAGACTTGGTCCAGGGACAGTGTCCTCAATCTGGGGACTGTCCCCTGAAACTGGGGATGTCTGGTCACCCTACGGTAGAAGCACCGGAGGGTGGCGGGAGGGGGGGACGTCCCCTCTCGCCTCCCGTAAGAACGATCAAGCGGCTATGATCGTTCTTATGGTGTAGGGAATCGCTGACTGAAAAAGCTGATATCTGAATGATGCCTGTAGCTGCACCCATCATTCAGATATCCCCGCACAAATTCAAGGACGTCATATGACGGCCGGTGGGCGGGAAGTGGTTAAAACCTTTTTTTTTTAACACAAAGTTGTTAATTTATACAACATTTCTAACACATAGCATGTACATACCAAAAATGGCACCCCAAAATAGATTCTCCTACTCCTCCTGAGTACCGCAATACCACATGTGTGAGACTTCCACAGCCTGGCCACATACAGAGGCAGAGTACAGCCGAGTATTTCAGGGTACTGCAGAGTATGGCTGGGTATTGCAGAGTATGGCAGGGTATGGCTGGGTATTTCAGAGTACTGCAGAGTATTACAGAGTATGGCAGGGTATGGCAGGATATTGCAGGGCTTGGCAGGATATTGCAGGGTATTGAAGGGTATTGCAGGGTATTGCAGAGCATTGCAGAGCATTGCAGGGTATTACAGGGTATTACAGGGTATTGCAGGGTAGGGCAGGGATGGCTGAGCAGGGATGGATGGATCTCTCCCCTCTCACACTGTACCGATCGGTACAGAGAGGGGAGAGAGGAACCAGCGTCCTGACATGACGCCGGTTTGTTTACAAGTGATCGCTCCGTCATTTGACGGAGCGATCACGTGGTAAACAGCCGCTATCAGCGACTATTTACTGCAATCCGTGATGCGCTGGGTCCTCGCCTCCCGTCTGGGGCGCGATTCTGGGAGGACGTTATATAACGTCCTCCCAGAGTTAAGGAAGAGTTAAGGAACCACCTTGTAGCTGTTATTCGGCTATGGGCAGTGATTAAGTGGTTAAAATCCAGTAAAACAATGTCTCACTCTGCTCTGCACATGCCCAGTTGCTCTCTATTTTGGCATTGTGCCGAATATCACAGACACTAGAGGCCGATCTGCTGACAGCCTAAATATTTATTGCTGCTCAGGGGCTTTGGGCTTCAGCAAAATGGCAGCCTCTGGCAAGGAGCAACAGAAACAATGGTGGAGGCAATTTATAGCACACACTCATTTTGGCTGCATAATTATTAATGTGAAATGTATGTTCCTTGCTAAAGAACATTATTTTTATCAAGTTTTTATGGGTAAAGTTCCACTTTAAAGAGGAACTGCAGTCTGCTCACATAATTTGTAATAAAAACATCTTTGCCATTCTGAAGCTTCCCTCCAACCACTTTGCATGTTTTATATATACTGTGATTCTGTACTTGCCAAATATGCTGCAGAAATCTCCCTCCACTGAGTCTGGCTGCATCCATTTTAACTGTGGGCAGCTAAAGCTGCTGCCTGTTCACTTCCTGGATTTACACACAGAGGCACACCTCCAGCTCTGCAGCCCTGCAGCTCTCATTGGTCCTCTTATGACTCATCCCCCCTCCCTTCCTGGCAAATTCTCACAAGAGTGAGAGAGAGAACTGTGCATGATGTCAAAAGCCTAGGCTAATGACCAGACAAGAAACAGGAAGTGGGCTGTATAAGGTATTTACTGGCAGAAAAAAAAATGTTTTACTATCCAAAGTTAAAACAACAAGAGCAGAAGATTTAATAGATGGAAAGTTTAAAAAAATGACTGAAGGTCCGCTTTAACTACATGGCAAATGAGGTTCAATGTAGAAAAATGTAAAATAATGCATTTGGGTGGCAAAAATATGAATGCAATCTACTCACTGGGGGGAGAACCTCTGGTGGGAATCTAGGATGGAAAAGGACCTGGGGGTCCTAGTAGATGATGGGCTCAGCAATTGCTTGCAATGCCAAGCTGCTGCTAATAAAGCAAACAGAATATTGTCATGCATTAAAAAGGGGATCAACTCCAGAGATAAAACGATAATTTTCCCGCTCTACAAGACTCTGGTCCGGCCGCGCCTGGAGTATGCTGTCCAGTTCTGGGCACCAGTCCTCAGGAAGGATGTACTGGAAATGGAGCGAGTAGAAAGAAGGGCAACAAAGCTAATAAAGGGTCTGGAGGATATAGTTACATAGTTACATAGTTAGTCAGGTTGAAAAAAGACACAAGTCCATCCAGTTCAACCATAAAAAAATAAAATATTAATATCATACAATCCCATATACACAATGTTGATCCAGAGGAAGGCGAAAAACCCCAGCAGAGCACAATTCAATTTGCTACAGCAGGGGAAAAAATTCCTTCCTGATCCCCTGAGAGGCAATCGGATATTAGTTATGAGGAAAGGTTGCAAGCACTGAACTTATTCTCTCTGGAGAAGAAACGCTTGAGTGGGGATATGATTTAAATGTACAAATACCATACTAGTGACCCCACAATAGGGATAATACTTTTTTGCGGAAGGGAGTTTAACAAGACACGTGACCATTCACTAAAATTAGAAAAGAGGTTTTACCTTAAACTACGTAGAGGGTTCTTTACTGTAAGAGCGGCAAGGATGTGGAATTCCCTTCCACAGGCGGTGGTCTCAGCGGGGAACATCAAGGGTTTCAAGAAACTATTAGATAAGCACCTGAACGACCACAACATACAGGGATATACAATGTAATACTGACATATAATCACACACATAGCTTGGATTTTGGTATTTTTTCAACCTCACCTAATATAACTATGTAAGGTAAAAAATGTTAAGGCTTTAGAATCACTTACTGAGTATTGAGCATGTGGCTTCTCAATCTTTTAACCCTTGTTGTGTTCCAGTTTAAGCTGGTGCCATGACTTCTGCCCCAGGTTTCCTCTTTCAGGGTGGCTCCTTTCTCTTTCATAATATGTAGCCACCCTTGCATGCACACACTAAAGTTACACTTAAGCCTCGTACACATGACCGGTTTTCTCAGCAAGAACCAGCAAGAAAATTGCTGGCAGAGCTTTCTTGCCGAGTAAACCGTGCGTGTGTACGAGGCTTTCGGGTTTCTCGTCAAGAAAACTGGCCAGAATCTCAACGATAAAAATAGAGAACCTGCTCTCTATTTTCTCGTCGGGATTCTCATCGGCCTGTTTCTCGACGAGAAACCCGAGAGTGTGTACGCTTACCTGTCGCCGTGGAAACCCGCGCATGCTCGAAATGACTTTGACGCATGTGCGGTAGCTTCCTAGGCATAGGTAGGGTGTAGCAAGATGGCGGCGACGGCATCGAATGTGATGAGCGCACGCTCGTTGTAGTCGATGACGTCACCGCGTTCGTTCCATTGAAAAGAACGGCGGTTCTTTTGAATTGAGCGTGTGTACACTTGGCCCGGGACAAGATTCTTGTCAAGAATCTCGTCAGGGAAAAACAACGGGTTTTTTCCTGACGAGATTCTTGGTCGTGCATACTAGGCTTAAGGGCATCAATAGAAGCACACAGCCCAATAGCCTAGCATGAAAAAGCACTCCACTGTTCCGCCCTCCTCCTTCCTTTCTACAAGCGAACAGACTGACTCCAGGCGGCACTGTCCACTGTTAACTACTTCAGACCCACAGGACGTCATATGACGTCCTCAGGTTTGTGGGGGTATATCTGAATGATGGGTGCAGCTACAGGCATCATTCAGATATTGCCGGTTTCAGCCGACGATTCCCTACACCATGAGAACGATCATAGTGGCTGTTCCATCGCTTGATCATTCTTACGGGCAGCGGAAGGGGACGTCCCCCCCTCCCGCCGCCCTCCGGTGCTTCTACCGACTCGGTGAGTCGGTGACAGGATCCGCCGGCCCTGGATGTAGATCACAGAGATTTCCAGCGGACCAGATGGTCGCCAGAGTCTCTATGATCGTCGGAGGCCGGGCGCGATGTTATGACGTCACACCCAGCCTCTGCATTCAAAAAAACGGCGCCGCTTAGGCTTTGAAGCGGTGATCGTTTTTTTTTTTTTTTTAGGCTTCCCAGCCTAGAGGTGAGATGTGGGGTCTTATTGACCCCATATCTCACTGTAAAGAGGACCTGTCATGTCATATTCCTATTACAAGGGATGTTTACATTCCTTGTAATAGGAATATGACATGACAGGTCCTCTTTACAGTGAATCAAAAAGTGATCAAAAGTGAATAAAAGTGATCAAAAGTGTAAAAAAAAAAAAGTAAAATGAACAATAAATTTTTTATTTTTTTTTACAGTGCCCCCGTCCCCTTGTGCTCACATGCAGAAGCGAACGCATACGCAAGTCCCGCCCACATATGAAAATGGTGTTCAAACCACACAGGTGAGGTATCGCCGTGAACGTTAGAGCAAGAGCAATAATTCTAGCCCTAGACTCCCTCTGTAACTCAGAAAATGTAGCCAGTAAAAAAATTTAAAGTGTCGCCTATCGGGATTTTTAAGTACCGAAGTTTGGCGCCATTCCATGAGCGTGTGCAAATTTGAAGCGTGACATGTTAGGTATCTATTTACTCGGCATAACTTCATCTTTCTGTAGCGGGTATGTACTTTCCCGGGTGTAAATTTGAATTTGACAGAGACATTAGTGATGTGTAATTCCCTGCAGCCCAGTAGGTGGCGCTGTTGCCCTGGGCTGGGGTTGAATCATTGCTGTGTGCTGTACCTCCTTTTTGTCCTCCCTCGGCAGCGGTATGGTGGGGCGGGGAACCAGCCGTGCTTGCTGGGAGAGGGTATAAAGGGTCCGGCCATCTTTGTCACGGGGTCGAAGTCCCAGGCACCTTCAGCTTGCGGACGGTGGTTCGTGTCAGTCCTCTGGGTGGCCTAGGCCTGGAGGACAGCCGGAGGTTGTGTTCCATCCCAGGCACCTTTAGCCTGGGGTGAGGTACTCGGATGGAGGTCCGGAGCTCAGTGCCCAACACTGAGTTCCGCGAGGGAAGGAGATCCTAGGGAACCCCGGGAGTGGGTACCCGAATCCGTGAAGGCGCAATGGACCGGGGGGAGCTCCTCACTTGAAGACCCGGTGCAGCATATTGCCGGTGACAGGTGAGCCTCTCGTCGGAGACCGCCTGGAAGGAAATTCCACCTCGTGCGGAGACCGCAACCCACTTTCAGAAAGGGAAGTGGAGAACTACATTGTGTCTGGGCCTATTTGCATCCAGACCTCCTTTTCTGTTCTGTTTCTACCAAGGGAGTTCAACTGATTGTGTTCATTCGAGAGGAATAAAGGAGTGTTGAACTTTAATGGTGTGGGGCTCATTTCCTGACAGACATTGTTCAAGGTGACTCTTGGAGGGAGGATCCAGGTGCACAGCACTGACCCGAAGGTAATACAAGAACGTTGCTTATACCGCACTGACACATGTGGTGGAAGCCAGGCGTGGTGTCCCCGCTCCCTCCCCTCTAAGATATCCCTAAGAAGACGAGACGAGAGAAAGAGGGGAGTGGAGGTGGCCGCTACACGTGGGGGCTCGGGTCCGGTATAGTGTTGTGCACCACAGTATTGAACCTGTCTGTTGGAAGAGTTAAGCGAATAGGCAGGCCTTCATTGGCCGAAGTGCATCCCTGCTCGAAGTCGTGGACATGACCCAATGAAGGGAAAGGCCCGCGCAGAAGAGTGGAAAGAGGGGGAAGTTCAGCCGTGTGAAGTACTACACGTGGGGGCATCTATTGCACTGCGCCACCAGGCACACCCCCATCGCTTAGTTCGTGGGCGTGACTCAGAAACAGAAAAGAAGAAAAGCCTGTGAACTGGAGCAAAAGGGAGGAGTCCAATACGTGTGAAGGACTACACGTGGGACATTGGCGCAAAAACTCTGCAGTGTGCGATGGATCAGCAACAGGTCGCCATGTTTGGAAACACCTCGTGGATTCCAGTTCACCCTTCCACCACGACACTGACTGCTGCTGCTCCGGTAACAGATACGGGGATCCGACTAAAGCCAAGGGGTCGATTCGCCCTGTATTCGTGCATAGACGTTGAGGCCCTGGGTGTGATTTGTCCCGGGTGTTCGGGACTGGTGTGCCAGTTGAAGCCGTTCGGACGTTGTGAGGCCTGTGGGGAGTTCCTGTTCGAAGTGGATCTGGCGGTGGAGAGGCCGAGGACCATTTACCCTGGCCGGGCTTCAGGCAACACCACTCAGAGAGGAGGAATCACTGCTGTGAGAGTCACCCCTGCGCACACTGCAACGACCATGCACGTAAAACCCCAACGGGAGAAATCCGAGGATGCTGACTCGGTCACCAATGTCTCGCAGCGTCTGCCACCAAAGAGAAAGACCGGCATGGTAGCCCCGACCAGCGGTTGTGGTGGACCGTCTCGCCCGCTTTCGCCTGGCCCGGATGGATCCGTCGACAAGAGTTCTGGACGTCCCGCTTCAAGTAAAGGCCGAGGTAAGCCAGGCGGAGAGATTTGGTGTGTGGGTGGAGGTGTCGGGAAGTCATGGCCTAGCGAATCCGCGGGAGGTGGTGGCTCCGTTTCTACAACCGGCTACATACCCGCGGAGGAGTGTGACACCTCTGACCTGGAGTCGCTCTCGGACATGGGAGACGACGTTGCTATAGACGATTTGTTTGCCGGGAAGGGCTGGGACAAAGTACCTCTCGCTTCATCTCGGAGGATCAGAGATCCACCCATGTCTACAGGGGAAAGCACACCCCGGGTGGAGGCATTAGCGCCTGAAGAGAGGTCCGGTCCCCAGGCTGCTTCTACATCCCCGGTGCCATCTGTACTGAAGGCCGGGGAAAAGAGACTGCTGCTGCGGGCACCTATGCCCAGATCAGATGTGATCAAGGTCCCTCGCCACCCGGACTCAATAGTTTTGCCTGGTGAAGGGGACAAAGCTACCATGCCTCCTTTGGCGAGATTGCAACGGCTATTTGGTCAGAAGGTTGCTGCAGACTACGGATGGGAGTATCCATACTTATCGAAGGAACTGCTCTATGAGGTGGAAGTGTGCCGGGAGCGCTGGTACAATGACTTTGTGTGGACCCACCTTCAGGTTCCCCACGCCCGCAGGTACCTGGCATGCTCTCCAATGGCCTCTCAATGTTTGAAAGACTGCAAGGCAGAATGGATGTTGGGACGACACATCCATGCAGATAAAGTGTTGATCCGGCGCAAAGAAGGAGAAGATGTGGAGTATCATCTGGAGACCATGGATCAGCACTTGAAACCACTTGTTCTGCCGCATCCCCGCTTTTACCTGTAGGAGAAAAGAGACTCCGTTCTTATCATGCTGCTGAACTTTCTGGGGCCAGTTGCTTTTGTGCCCAGAGGAATGAAGAACTGTTCCTGTTGTTCTTCACTTTTCCTGCAAAGAGATTATGGACTCTGGGGTAGAGAGGGCCGAAAGAAAAGAAGAAAGTTCCACGAGTGCAGTTACCGTGGTGCTGTCACCAGGTGGCAGTGTTGCGCAACGTTAAGACAATTTTCATGCACTCACTCTTTGGAGAAAAGGGATTTCTTCTCGGAGAAGTTTCTTTTCCATTACACGAATACAGGTGTCAGGGTAATCTGTGTTAATCCTTTCTTTTCCCTCTGCAGGAGAACATCCCATCAAGTTTACTGAGGATGGGGTGGGTCTTAGTCAGGATGGGTGGGAAAAGTCAAATGTGAATATGTGATTCAAAGTTATGGATCAATACTGTTGTTTCTCTTCTGTCTTTATTCCCTTTCTTTACAGGGCTCAGACACAATGGTTTAGTTGGATGGTTTTTTCAAAAGTTTTATATTTTTGTACAATTGTTAGTCGGTTTCTGGATTGGATTATGTCAGCCGTTGAGGGCATGATTTACTTCAGACACTGGGGACCAGTGTCAAACCACCAGGGGGAGAGTGTAGCGGGTATGTACTTTCCCGGGTGTAAATTTGAATTTGACAGAGACATTAGTGATGTGTAATTCCCTGCAGCTCAGTAGGTGGCGCTGTTGCCCTGGGCTGGGGTTGAATCATTGCTGTGTGCTGTGCCTCCTTTTTGTCCTCCCTCGGCAGCGGTATGGTGGGGCGGGGAACCCACCGTGCTTGCTGGGAGAGGGTATAAAGGGGCCGGCCATCTTTGTCACGGGGTCGAAGTCCCAGGCACCTTCAGCTTGTGGACGGTGGTTCGTGTCGGTCCTCTGGGTGGCCTAGGCCTAGAGGACAACCGGAGGTCGTGTTCCATCCCAGGCACCTTTAGCCTGGGGTGAGGTACTCGGATGGAGGTCCGGAGCTCAGTGCCCAACACTGAGTTCCGCGAGGGAAGGAGATCCTAGGGAACCCCGGGAGTGAGTGCCCGAATCCGTGAAGGCGCAATGTACCGGGGGGAGCTCCTCACTTGAAGACCCGGTGCAGCATATTGCCGGTGACAGGTGAGCCTCTCGTCGGAGACCGCCTGGAAGGAAATCCCCCCTCGTGCGAAGACCGTAACCCACTTTCAGGAAGGGAAGTGGAGAACTACATTGTGTCTGGGCCTATTCGCATCCACACCTCCTTTTCTGTTCTGTTTCTACCAAGGGAGTTCAACTGATTGTGTTCATTCGAGAAGAATAAAGGAGTGTTGAACTTTAACCACTTGTCCCCCGCCCACTGTCAATTGACGGCGGGCGGAGGATACTCTCGTTCTGGGAGGACGTCATATGACGTCCTCCCTTTAAAACGAGCTAGGAGGCGCGCGCTTGCCGCCAGCGGCGCCCGCCGCGTTCACAAGGCCCCGGTGCGCGTGCCCGGCGGCCGCGATTGCCGCCGGGCACCCGCGATTGCCCGGGAAACGAGCAGGAAAGTGGATCTCTGTGTGTAAACACAGAGATCCACGTCCTGTGAGGGAGAGGGGACCGATGGTGTGTCCCTTGTACATAGGGACAACCATCGGTCACCTCCCCCAGTCAGTCCCCTCCCCCCACAGTAAGAACACATTGAGGGAACATATTTAACCCCTTCCCGCCCCCTAGTGGTTAACCCCTTCCCTGCCAATCACATTTATACAGTAATCAATGCATTTTTATAGCAGGGATCGCTGTATAAACGTGAATGGTCCCAAAAATGTGTCAAAAGTGTCCGATGTGTCCGCCGCAATATCGCAGTCACAATAAAAAAATTGCAGATCGCCGCCATTACTAATAAAAAAATTAAAATGCTATAAATCTATCCCCTATTTTGTACACGCTATAACTTTTGCGCAAACCAATCAATACGCGCTTATTGCGATTTTTTTTTTTACCAAAAATATGTAGAAGAATACGTATTGGCCTAAACTGAGGAAAATTTTATTTTAAAAAAAAAATGGGTATTTATTATAGCAAAAATTAAAAAATAGTGTTTTTTTTTCCAAACTGGACGCTCTTCTTTTGTTTATAGCGCAAAAAATAAAAACCGCAGAGGTGATCAAATACCACCAAAAGAAAGCTCTATTTGTGGGAAAAAAAGGACGCAAATTTTGTTTGGGAGCCCCGTCGCACGACCGCGCAATTGTCATTCAAAGTGTGACAGCGCTGAAAGCTGAAAAATGGCTTGGGCAGGAAGGGGGTTTTCGTGCACAGTAGAGAAGTGGTTAATGGCAGAGGCGTTGCTAGGGGGGTGCGGGGGGTGCGGTCCGCCCCCGGGTGACACCCGCTAGAGGGGTGACACCCTCCCTTTTTTTTTTTTTTTTTTTTACATTTTTTTTTTACATTTTTTTTTTACAGCTAACCCATTCATTGATTAATTTCACCCCGCTGGGCTGGAAGCCTGGAACAACACCTCCAGCGCCGCGGCCGCGCCTGGTGTGTGTCCTCCGGCTCCTTATTCTTCCTATTCCTAAATTCCAATCCTCCTCCCTACCCTACAGAGCCAGCGAGCGACTCAGCCTGTCACATCATCACACTGCACTGTAGTGTCACACTGGAGTGTCAGTGAAAAGATTATCAACAACACGCTGGAGTGCTCATCATGCTGCAGTTAAGCCAGTAAAAGAAAAATTGAATATGTTTGTGTCTGCAATCGAAGCGCTTTGTGATCCTTCTGAAAATATGGACACAAGAGGAGCAGCAGAATATCTACTGCCTGCTGTCTGTGATTTTACGTTTTTGTGCTACCTATACTTCTGGGGTGATGTACTTCAAGAAGTTGATGTTACACAACAGTACCTGCAGACCAAAGGCTTAAGTCTGGACAAGGTGGTGACAAAGCTAGAGTCACTAAGACTTTTTCTGTTTGAAGAGCGCAGTCACCTAGTGGAACATGCAATTAAGCAGGCACATTTAAAATCTAAAGAATATGGAATTGCCGTAGAGAGAAGAGCCAGGTTTAAGAAGAGGATGGCAGGGGAACAGGCACGTGATGCTGGAGGCATAAGTCTACAAGACGAGAACAAGAGGGCAATGCTTGAGTGCATTGATCGCTTCCATTCTGAACTCCAGATCAGATTAAGAGCCATCATGGAAGTTGCAGCCATGTTTGAGGCTGTTCAAGCAAAGAGTCTCATATATGAAACTGAAGAAACATTAAAGGTGTCCATTCCAAAACTGACCACTTTTTATGACGAAATATCTGAGAGTGAGCTGTTAATGGAAATACCCAGACTGAGGAGACATCTCAAAGCAGCCAAGATCAACCTAGAAGAAGTCAAAGATTGGTCGGCTTTACAAGTTTTGACCTTCATAGCAGAATGGGACTTCATTGAATCTCTTCCAACCCTTTCACTATGTCTAAAAATATTTCTGACAATCTGTGTGTCTGTGGCTTCATGTGAGAGGAGCTTTTCAAAGTTGAAGCTGATAAAAAACTATTTGCGTTCAACGATGGGACAGGCAAGGCTTTCTGATCTTGCAATATTATCAGTTGAAAGTGAACTAGCGAAATGTATTGATTTTGATGATGTTGTTCACAATTTTGCAGCTGTCAAGGCTAGAAAAGCAAAGTTTTGATTTAGATGTTAACTAAATGCTTTCATATTTGTTCCTGTTTTTGTGTTATTTATTTATTAATTCAGTAAAGTTTAAAGTTAAAATAAATACAGTTCTTTAACAGTTTAAGCTTTGATTTCTATTATTTTCATATGATTTTGTTATTCAAATTTGCTAGTTGATTGATAGTTATTAACGGCACTACTGTTGCCAATATATGCAGTGTTATTAGGGTGAAAAAAATTATTGGGGGGGGGGTGACACCATGTTATACCGCACCAGGTGACACCAACCCTAGTGACGCCACTGGTTAATGGTGTGGGGCTCATTTCCTGACAGACATTGTTCAAGGTGACTCTTGGAGGGAGGATCCAGGTGCACAACACTGACCCGAAGGTAATACAAGAACGTTGCTTATACCGCACTGACACATGTGGTGGAGGCCAGGCGTGGTGTTCCCGCTCCCTCCCCTCTAAGATACCCCTAGACAAGAGAAAGACGAGACGAGAGAAAGAGGGGAGTGGAGGTGGCCGCTACATTTCACATTATGCAAAAAAATTGGGCTAACTTTACTGGTTTTTTTTTTAAAGCATGAAACTGTTTTTTCCCCCAAAAAAACGCGTTTGAAAAATTGCTGCGCAAATACCGTGCGAGATAAAAAGTTGCAATGACCGCCATTGTATTCTCTAGGGTCTTTGCTAAAAAAACATATATAGTGTTTGGGGGTTCTAAGTAATTTTCTTGCAAAAAAAAAAAAAAGATGATTTTTACATGTAGGAGCGAAGTGTCAGAATTGGCCCGGGCCTGAAGTGGTTAAGACCAGAAGTTCAGGGAAGCAGCACTTAGAGCCCAGGAGCCTGCTGCATTGAAAGTTGTAAATTGCAAGTGCTCAGATAAGAATTTTACCAAATAGTTTACTGGGGAATGTTTATCTTGTTGTGCTGAATGTGTTCAATCTAAATTGCTGAGAGTTTGATACCACTTTAACTATCCGTCGGGGGAATTGTGCTGAAACTTTGCTTCTTTGAAAAGCCAGTGTACATGTATTATGTTTTTTAACAGAAGATTCTAACAACTGTATTTTAGCGCTTTAAGAGATGACAGCTCTTGTCTGGAGACTTTATAATGATATTTCTCAGTGTGTTACATAAATTACATTTGGTGCAATAATTAAAAGATCCAAGAAAATATGTATACTGAGATATGTAATGGAAGCTTTGCTTTGTCCCCATCAGCAATCCAGCTGTAAATGAGTTCTATAATTACCCCGATACACAGAAGAACATATGTTGTTCTGCAAACTGTCCATCCAAGCTCAATTAAGATAATTCATGATGATGGATCTATAATGGAGGGAAATATATTCTTATATCTTCCTCGACGGTCATAAACTCTACCATATGGGAATAACGATTTCTCCCGCATAATGTGTTTCTATTCAATGGCACTGTGTAATGTAATATGATAGGACAATCTGTCTGTGGATGTACCAAGTGGATTAAGACAAGCTTCAGCCCCTGAAGGATTTACCCCCTTAATGACCAGGCCATTTTGTGCGATTCGGCACTGCATCGCATTAACTGACAATTGCGCGGTCGTGCGACGTTGTACCCAAATAAAATGAATGTCCTTTTTTTCCCACACATAGAGCTTTCTTTTGGTGGTAATTGATCACCTCTGCGGTTTGTGTTTTTTGTGCTATAAACAAAAAAAGATCGGCAATTTTGAAAAAAAATAAATAATATTTTTTGCTTTTTGCTAGAATACATATATACAAAAATATATAAAAAAACTAAATTATTCAACAGTTTAGGTCAACATATATTCTTTTTCTTTCTGCACAAAGCAAGGTCCATAAAGACATGGATGAGCGAGTTTGGATGGAGGACTACCAACACGTGCAATTTTAACAACCTAAATACACTATATTACCAAAAGTATTGGGACACCTGCCTTTATAGCACATGAACTTTAATGGCATCCCTGTCTTAGTTTGTAGGGTTCAATATTGAGTTGGCCCGCCCTTTGCAGCTATAACAGCACAGTGTCCCACTAAACAACCAAGGAAAAATTTGCAAAGGTGGGCAATTGCCCTCTCACCAACGACCAGGCCGACTCGGTGTCTACCAGATAGCGATTCCTGGATAGATGTCGTGGCTACGGACCGGTTTGTGATGATCACCCAGTATGGAGCCCGTAGCAAAAAACTTCCGGCTTGATCCACCCGCTGATATGTTGCCAATTTTTGGGCAACTTTGGGGCAATTTTTAAACTGGGGTCAACTCCATACTAGTGTCCTTGTTTTCAGATTAAGATGTCCAATAAGCTATATATACACTATATTGTCAAAAGTATTGGGACACCTGCCTTTACACACATATGAACTTTAATGGCATCCCAGTCTTAGTCTTATGCCTCGTACACACGGCCGAGTTTCTCGTCCAAAACCGGCAAGAAAAGTGCCGCAAGAGCTTTATTGTCGAGAAAACCGTTCGTGTGTATGGTTTTACGACGAGAAAACTGCAGTGAATCTCGACGAGAAAATAGAGAACCTGCTCTCTATTTTCTCGTCAGGATTCAAGATTTCCTTGTCGTGTTTCTCGTCGGCCTGTTTTGTGACGAGAAAATGGTTTGTGTGTATGCGTTTACGACTCTTCCAAAAGCGCGCATGCTCAGAATCAAGTATGAGACGGGAGCGCATCTTCTGCTAAATCAAGCCTTCGTAATGGAGATAGCACATTCGTCACGCTGTAAATTATTGCATCGTTTAAATGTTGTGCATTGAAATCTTCTTTAGAATGTTACATTAATCTAAACAAATGAACTTGTTTTGCTGCTGATATTCACACAGAGTTAGGACTATCTTTTTAAAAGCTTTTTCATGCTGCTCTTAATTAGATTTAGGTGTATTATATCGTGCAAGATCTTCTGAGTATTTTAATGTTTTATATTTTTGAAACAGATGTTAATTGTAATTTGTCAATGTTTTGATAGTGATCTCCCATTGTATATTTGAATTTTTTTTGTGTCAAGTTTACACCCTATATTTTTTAAGGAATTTTTTATTTTTTTATTTGGGGTTGTTATCTGTCCCTTTTTTTGGTGTCAAATGTATCTGCTTACTCCAAAGCTAAATTAAAAATTTGAAAAAATAAACATAGTCAAGTATGAACTTAAACCAAAAAAAACATTTATTCATGTTTTTACCAAAATAAAGAGAAGGCAGCGCTGGAGAACCTGCTTCCATTTGTGCACCCCAGGGACCCCAGAGCACACATCAACCCTGTGTGGACACTAAAATTGGGAGCTTGATAAGGCCAACAGTTCTGAGCACAATCTGATGCTGGCATCCCAGAGGTCAGGAACAGCAGCAGGTTATATATATGTCCCAAGTGTGTGGTACTACAACAGGCTGCCTTCTGTCCGACCACAATGAAGCAAGGCCATCACTTCCTCGTCTTCTTGGCAGCCTTCCCTGCAGCCTTCCCTGAAGCCTTCCCTGCAGCCTTCCTTCTTCGTGTGGCTGGAGGCTGGGCCACTGGAGGGGTACTCCCGTCAGGAGGAGGAGGAGGTGGAGGAGAAGGGGGTGGCGCAGAAGAAGAAGGTGGAGGAGGAGGTGGAGGAGAAGGGGGTGGGGCAGAAGAAGAAGGTGGAGGAGAAGGGGGTGGGGCAGAAGAAGAAGGTGGAGGTGGAGGAGGAGGGGGTGGGGCAGAAGAAGAAGGTGGAGTTGGAGGAGGAGGTTGAGGTCGTGATAGCTGTGCCACCTCACATATGGCCGTATTGGGGGTAATTCTCTCCATCACCCCCTTGTTCAGCAAGGTGATGAGCAGGGGCTCGCATAGGAGGCGTTGCTCCATGCTCATCACCTTGAACTTTGCCTCAACTAGGCCGGCAATGGCCTCTTCAGGGGATGTGGGCTCCTGGAGGGTGGCATGTGCCTCTCTAATAAGGGCCATTGCTGCCTCACTAGTGGTCCTGTCCCTCCTGCTTCTTTTTGGAAGGCGGATGGGAGGCACCTGAGATCTAGTGCTTCTCCTCGGGCCGGCCACCTCCTATCTGCCACTGGGCCCTGCCACCTCCTGGCTGCCACTGGGCCCTGCCACCTCCTGGCTGCCACTGGGCCCTGCCACCTCCTGGCTGACAGTGGGCCCTGCCACCTCCTGGCTCACAGTGGGCCCTGCCACCTCCTGCCTCACAGTGGGCCCTGCCTCCTCCTGCCTGACCGTTTCCAGACCCTCCTCCTGGCTGATTTCATCCTGTGTATGAAAAAGGGACATAGTTTAATATTTTGTTTTATTATTTTCATACAACTTTCAGATCATGAATGTAGCAATTTGAATGTAAATCAAGAAAAAAACTAAAATTTTTTAGGACTACATCAGATTGACTATTTAGCACCCAATTTAGGGCAGACTAATGTCTTGAGATCTTGATTTCACTTTTGGAACCCCAAATAGTTTATGATTTTCATCTTGACTTTTTTTTCCATCATTAAGTTTATCCCAATACATTTGCATTAATTACTATACCTGGCTCCAGATGGCCAAATCAGGTTCATCCAGGATGGCTGCCTCCTCTTGCTCCAGAGAAGGCTCAGGTTGGCTGCAGGGAAGTCTGGGGGGAAGAGTGGAGAGTGATTGCCTTGCCTCAATGTGGTCATCCAGAAAGGACATCCTGCTGTAGTACCACAAATTGGGGACATACACATCATCTGCTGCTGCTCCTGACCTCTGAGAAGCCAGGACCTTAGAGCGTTCAGTCCTGTATGTGCCTCTCAAGCTCCCAATTTTAGTGTCCACCTGTTTTGCTGTGGCTGTGGGCACCTTGGTCTGCACAAATGGGAGCACGCTCTCCAGCGCTGCTTTTCGTACCCCTTTTTTTTTATGGATGGGGTTTTTTGTTTCCCACAGAGCGGGCAGCTCCCTTACCCGGTCTATAAATTCCGCAAGGAATTCCTTGTCACTTATAAAGACATTCATTTTGGGTCTGCAAGTCAAAAAAAATTAAAATAAATAATGTGAGGCACACAGTCTAACCTCCTTAAAATCTTATTCACCATATATACTGTATCCTCCAACATTCTCAAGACAGTATAGGCCACCAATTTATCAAAGTCACAAAATCACATACCTTCGTTCGCACGTCCGTCACTTGAACTCCTCTCTCCGCACACCGAACGTAGTATAGTCACATGTGTGTTTGCTATATATACACCACGCATGCGTAAAACTACGCACACGTCGCCCGCCCATGACGTTCTAACTAACATCTTTTCCCCGCCCCTTCTCTTTCGGCGCGCAGACAGATATGGCGGATTCACAGCAGGTGTCTGATAATTCCTCAAATAACGAGGAGGAGACAAGCCCGGAGACTGAGGAAACGTCACGATCAAGGAAGAGATTCAAGGCATCTAATATGTCTTATGCGGAGATGGCGGAGATGGTGGACATATTGCTAAAGTCGGATTATGACGCAAAGCATGGGCCGTATAGCAAACCTAATAGAAGGAAGGCCAAAATCATGAAGAAAGTCGTGAAGAGTCTGAAGAAGAATTTCGGGGTGAAACGATCAAATGAGCAGCTCAGAAAGAGGTGGTCAGACCTCAAACTGAGGGAGCCGGAGCAGTTAAGGAGCATTAAGAGAATGCTAGGAAAAAGTAAGTACTTTTTCCACATTTTTCCTATTATTGTATTTCACAACTTACATGTTGCTCCATGTTATTGCATTTTTCTATTGTACCACCTTACAAAATGTCATAGTTTGAACTTGGTTGGGCACAGTAATCGTTCGTTACAGACACATCGTTCGCCCACTATCCTCGTTTTTTGGAGATTTTACAGGGTTAAATTAAATTAGACATCTGCCTGTTTTGATTCAATTGTTGTTCTTACATTGTTGGCTAGATGATGTGTTTGTAAAGAGAATGAAATGCAAACTTTAACAGAACCACCTTTTTTGGGTGTCCCACACAGGTGCATCAGTGAATTTTTGTGGTGCCTCCATGTCTCAAAATTGACAGCCAAAGGTGAATACTAAACATATTTTTGGGAAGAAATAATGTCTTCATGTGAAAATTCCACACAAACACACACTTGTACCCCACTTCCAAGCAATTTAGCCTGTTTTTGGTTTTCATAGAGAATTTCAGTGTGATAACTAGACCTTTTGTTTGATTCTCATAGGGGAGAGAAGACTGGGAGGAGAACACTCCAGGGAGCACAGGAACCCCACAGCTTCGAAACAACCCCAAACTCCCAAAGACCCACAACCTGAGGGTGTTGAGGAAGTTGAAGAGGTGGAGGAAGGAGAAGTGCAGGAAGGAGAAGTGGATGACGTGGTGGAACTGGTCACCACAACAGGTCAGTATCTGTCACCACAGCTTCAGGTAAGAGATGTAGGCCTGCAGAGTTATAATACCTTTTTATTTTGTTTTTAGGGGATGTAAATGTTGTGGTGAAAGAAAGTACACGTTTCTCTGCTGACAGTGCCCTATGAATAATACAGCAAGTGATGGAATGTAGCACAGAACTGGACAGAATTAAACAAAGAATTCATGTGATGGATCAAACCTTTAAAGACATCCTAGATGTTTTGGGGAGAATTGAATAAGGCATCAAAACCCCAATTTTTGTTTACAGATTGTTCTTCCCCCTTTTATTCTCTTTTAGACAATCAATCCAGCCAAAAATTGAATATGCACACAGTGTGTCAACATGTGCCATCTGCCATCAGGGGATATCCATGTACGGCTTTTGGGGGTGCAACCCCTTCCTCGTATCTCAAGTAGGTGAACTGAAGAAGGGGTTGCACCCACAAAACACGTCCATTGATCACCCCCGATGGCAGATGGCACATGTTGACAATAGGGATCAGGAGTCTCAAATCCCTATTGGAAATGACTTCAAATTGTGTGCATATTCAATTTTTGGCTTGGCCAGGGGTGCCAAGACCCCATATTAGGACGGGCACATAGAGACATATTTTGTGTAAGTGAATGTCTCATATTGCCCAGAGGTATCCAATGTTGTACTTTTTGAAATGCAACTGATGGTTTTGTATTTTCATAAAAAAAAAATTGCCGGTTTGTGGCCAGCCAAAAAAAAAAAAATATTTACCGTGTGTGAATGTGCACAGAGTAAAATTTTTGAACACAAACAAAGTGTAGCTTCTTTTTCAAATACGCTCTAACCTTATTTGTGTATATTTTTGAGGTTCATAGTGAAATGGTTGTTATTTACTAAAGGAAAAAAAAACTTGTCACTACAAATGCACTAAGACAAACTAGGAGACAGGAAACAAACAAAGTTACAAGATAAAAAATTATTTTTAATGATTTCTTTATGCACCAATCTTTACTCATGGCCTGGCATAGGAATTGCCCCCCTACCCGTGAAAAATTCCATATATTTATCCCGAACCTCACGGGCATTTTGGGGGGGCAAGCCAGGACGGGCAGATTTGAGGCCCGGCAGGGGATTGGCATATGAAAGTCCTGCCTCAGGCAATACTGAGGCCATATAATTACTTGATTTTCGGCTCAGAAAGTTGTGTAGCACACAGCAGCATAAAACGACATAGTTTATCTTGTACTCCGCCAAGTGGATTGGAGTCATAAAAAGGCGGAACCGGCTGGCCATTATCCCAAAGGCATTTTCAACAACTCTTCGGCCCCTGGCCAGCCGGTAATTGAACACCCTCTTCTCTGGGGTCAGGGTCCTCTGTGGAAATGGCCTCATGAGGTGCGGTCCGAGTCCGAAGGCTTCATCAGCCAAAAAAACAAAGGGGAGTCCTTCAACATTCCCTGTATCCGGTGGCAATGCAAGGTCGTCACTCTGGAGACGGAGGGCAAACTCCGTCTGGATGAAGGATCCCCCATCGGACATCCGGCCATTCTTCCCTACATCCACATAGAGGAATTCATACCGTGCTGACACCCCCGCCATCAGCACAATGCTATGAAACCCCTTGTAATTCTAGTAGTAGGACCCAGAACGGGGTGGCGGCACGATGCGGACGTGCTTCCTGTCAATAGCACCACCGCAGTTGGAGAAGTCCCACCGCGTGGCAAACTCCGATGCCACAGTCTGCCATTCCTGTGGCGTGGAAGGAAGCTGGGGAGTCAAACAAGATGAAAATAAATTAGAAATTTAAAACATAACATTGCAAGCAGATTATAAGAAAATACATTCAAGGCCAACATCAATCAAAATCTCAGTTTAAAGGTGTTTTGACTAAGTATAATGGAAGGCTCAAGTTTCATATTCATCACCCCCTCTGATGGTCCATTCTAAACAAATTTGGGGGGATAGCATTGCAGTGGCGGTGCGTCCAGAGTGGGCGCTGGAGCACTGCCCCCTCTCTCCTGCGCCCGTCACTCAGAACAATACATAGGTTCATGCCTTGCATGAACCTATGTATTGTCAATGCCGCCCACTATTCAGGTGGATGGCCCCCTGTTGAGCGACGGCCATATGAATAACTGCGGCATTTATGGGGTGAAAATTGCATATCAGAAACAGGGGAGCAAATAGGCTTGGCGATTACAGCCTGAGGGATGTAATTGGCTTGCTAAAAGTTAAATAGGGGACGCAGGGGGGGGGGGCATTCCTTGGGTAAACACTGACAGGCTGCTCTGGCGATCATGTTCACCAAGTCTGTTTAACGGTAACATGATTGGCTGATGCAACATCGAGGGCAGGAAAAGACATCAAGGACAGAAGAAGGATGGCGCTGACCAGAAGAAGGTAAGTGCCGGGCTGGGGGGGAACTGGCTGCATTGGAGGGGGCAAACTGGCTGCATTGGAAGGGGCAAAATGGCTGCATTGGAGGGAACAGAATGGCTGCATTGGAGGGGACAAAATGGCTGCATTGGAGGGGACAAAATGGCTGCATTGGAGGGGACAAAATGGCTGCATTGGAGGGGACAAAATGGCTGCATTGGAAGGGGCAAAATGGCTGCATTGGAAGGGGCAAAATGGCTGCCTTGGAAGGGGCAAAATGGCTGCATTGGAGGGGACAAAATGGCTGCATTGGAGGCAGCAACTGGTGGCGTTTAATAGGCACAGTCGCAAAAAAGGAGGAAGTTTATATATCTAATTTGGGGGTGGCCCCCCAAACATTTGGATCAGCAGTCGCCACTGCTGGAGAGGTTAGTAAAGGGAAATATGCATGGAGGAGAAAAAAGGGGCATTTAAAAGCTTCCAGCATGCATGAGGACAAAGGGGACATTCTCAGCATATTACAATCATGGTAATTAGGGAAGGATGAAAGAAATACAATACAATACATTAGCATACATGAAATACATAAAATGTGATGTTAATTGAGAAAACTTACCCTAATATAGTCCTCCTGCAGGACTTGTATAATGGCAGAACAAGTGTCTGGGATTATGAGGCCCAGAGCCTGGGGGGAGATGCCTGTCGTGAACTTCAAGTCCTGAAGACTTCTCCCTGTCGCCAGGTAACGTAACGTGGCGATGAGCCTCTGCTCAGCACTGATGGCTTCCCGCATAACGGTGTCCTGCCTGGTAATATAGGGGGACACCAAAGCCAACAGATGCTGCAAAATGGGGTCAGACATCCGCAGAAAATTCCTGTAGTCATCAGGATTATTCTCGACGATCTCCCGCAGCAGAGGCATATGGCAGAATTGGTCCCGCTGGAGCAACCAATTCTTGGTCCATGAATTCCTCCTCACCCCGTTCATGGACTGGTCTTGGTCCAAGACAAGCAGACCAACACCAAGCGCCCGCACAGCACGAACTCGACGACGAGAACGTACCCGCGGCATGGCTAGGAAATGGTCGTCTGATCAGAACGTACAGAACAGAACGCACTTTAGAACAGCAAGGCCTATGAAGAACGAACTGAAAATCAGAAACGAACGGGCAAGAACGCACTGTAAAACAGATACGACCTGCCTACACGCCCTGAAAGACAAGATACGAACCCACAAGCACAAACTGAACCGCAGAAAACGAACTGAAAAGCACAAAGACTGAAAAGCGCGAATCGTCTCTTCCCAAACTTTTACTTCACACGCGGTAACACGAGATCAGCAAAAGCAGCCCAAGGGGAGGCGCCAGGGAAATCGATCTTCCCCTTTATAGTGCCGTCATACGTGCTGGACGTGACCGTGCTGAACAACGAGGAAATTTGGAATTGTCAGTGTGTACGCATGGAAAGCTTGACGAGAAACTCGTCAAGGTTAACAAGAATCTCTTCGGAAAAAACGACGTGTTTTTAACAACGAGAAACTCGGCCGTGTGTACGAGGCTTGAGTCTTCAGATTTTCTTGGCAGCCCACCTGCTGGTGAAACTTCTAATAGCTATAAAATGATATGGGGGGGGGATCCTTTTGAGTAGGGGGACCACTATTGTTTACAATGGAGAGTGTTCGACATCCTGACCGATTCGTGCTGCTTTTCTATTCAGATAGGGGATTTAACAAACTATAATAAGCCTTCTTCTGTACGTCTCAGTGTGGCCTGTATTATTTCCTGCTATGTCTCTAGTACTACTAAGTGCAAGCATGAAGCATACAATTAGAATACATCCGTCTATTTACCCCCATATTCTATAATCTTCACTTCTAAGTGTACTTACAGTTCATAGACTTGGTACAATATGTCCCCAAGGAGTTGGCTAGATCCATGAATTAATGTCCTGATAATGGCCCATGTAGTTCTCATATGCACATTATATAGATTGCCACATACTACAACACACAATGGCCAGCACAAGGGTAACAATTACCATACATGCAGCTTTCATAAAAGGCAGATCTGCAGGATGTTGAATGACAGCAATAAATGAGGTTTCACTTAATGGAGATGAATGGCAAGGAGAAATAATTCATCACTGGAGGACTTTTTAAAAGGTCCACGTAACAGAGCTCTGTCTACAATGCACATGGCAATAGCATGTTGCCTTTCTTTTCTTGAACAACGTGGGTGGTTGGTAATGATTTGAAGCTACTTACTTGAAAAAAGAATGAACCATAATGGTAAGAAAATTGCCTTACAACTAAAACCAAACAAATAAATGGGAAAGTTGAGATACATACAAGAGCTTTACTGAAGGTAATGCAAAAGTGGGCATAACTTATTTTATTAAAGTTGTTCTAAAGGGTCAAGGCTTTTTATCTTAATGCATTCTATGCATTAGGGTAAAAAACCTTCTGGGTGCAGCCCCCCCCCCTATACTTTCCTGAGCTTCATTATGATCCAGCAATGTGCATGAGAGCAGCAGTTTTCCGGGGTCTCTCTCTCTCTCTCTCATCATTGGCTTACACACTAGCATTAACCATTGGGAATGGACACACGTTGTACGGCTTGGGAGCGAGCCTGCTTGAGTGCCCCCATAGCAAGAGGCTATTGGGGGCACTCAGCAAAAGGGGGGGAGCCAGGAATGCCGATGGGGGGCTAAAAAAGAAGAGCATCTGGGCTGCTCTGTGCAAAACCATTACACAGAGGAAGTAAGTATGTAGCACGGCCCCCTCTGTGACTGCTTGGTCTTACCTACTCATCTGCATCACCATGGCCCTTCAAACATTCCAACTCACCTGACACTCTGGGTTCAGACATCATTGCAACACCTTTAAGTAATGAGACAACACTCAATGAGTTTATATTCTATTAACGTTTACTGGAATACTTTAGCTAAGATATTGTTGTAAAAGAGGTACTGGTTCAACTGAGCTTTGAATAACAGCACAAACTCAGTAGAAAGATTCCACTAGAAATGCCAGCTAAGACAGTTGGCAAACACCTGAAAAGGATAAGTGAAAGTTAAGCATCAATTCTGACAATACTTCTAAAAGAGAAACCCAGGCCAGCCTGGTTAACCTTTGTTCCTAATGAGAGATGAAGCTAAACAAGAATGGTATCCCTTTAAGCAGCAATGACAGAATGTCCATGTTGCAGATCTGATGGTCTTCACCGACAGTCGGAGCTAATTAACTATATCCAATAAGGTGTAGTAACAGAGTGGTAGTATATCTTGTGATGACTGTGGCTACAACGCCCATGTACAATGTTCAGATAAAGGTGCAGTGAAATGTTCCCAAAGTAAAGCTGTCTGTGCACAGTGTCCCAGTAAACAACCAAGGAAAGATTTGCAAAGGTGGGCAATTGCCCTCTCACCGAGGACCAGGCCGACTCAGTGTCTACCAGATAGCGATTCCCGGATAGATGTCGTGGCTGCGGACCTGTTTGTGATGATCACCCAGTATGGAGCCCGTAAAAAAAAACTTCCGGCTTGATCCACCCGCTGATATGTTGCCAATTTTTGGGCAACTTTGGGGCAATTTTTAAACTGGGGTCAACTCCATACTAGTGTCCTTGTTTTCAGATTAAGATGTCCAATAAGTTCAATATACACTATATTGTCAAAAGTATTGGGACACCTGCCTTTACACACATATGAACTTTAATGGCATCCCATGCTTAGTCCGTAGGGTTTAATATTGAGTTGGCCCACCCTTTGCAGCTATAACAGCTTCAACTCTTCTGGGAAGGCTATCCACAAGGTTTAGGAGTGTGTCTATGGGAATGTTTGACCATTCTTCCAGAAGAGCATTTGTGAGGTCAGGCATTGATGTTGGACGATAAGGCCTGGCTTGCAGTCTCTGTTCTAATTCATCCCAAACGCATTTTACAAACGCATTTGTAAGTCGCTCCCGCAAATGTAAACAGTGTTAAAATTACACATGTGAGGTATCGCCATGATCGTCCGAGTGAGAGCAAAAATTCTAGCAAAAGACCTCCTCTTTAACTCTAGCCTGGTAACCGTAAAAAAAACCTTAAAGCGTCGCCTTTGGGATTTTTAGGTACCGTAGTTTGTTGCCATTCCACGAGTGTGTGCGATTTCAAAGCATGACATGTTAGGTATCTATTTACTCGGTGTAACATCATCTTTCACATTATACAAAAAAAATTGGGCTAACTTTACTGATTATTTTTTTATTTTTTTATTAATGAAAGTGTCTTTTTTCCCTCAAAAATTGCGTTTGAAAGACCGCTGCGCAAATATTGTGTGACATAAAATATTACAACAATCGCCATTTTATTCTCTAGGGTCTCTGCTAAAAAAAATATATGTATATATATATATATATATATATATATACTATTGAGATATATATATATATATATATATATATATATATATATATATATATATATATATATCGACTTTTGTCGATCGGGATGTTGGAAAAATGTCATTCAATCAGCAGCTGAAGCCAATGGGCTACAGCGCTATTCAGTGTATTCTAACATTTCTTCAGTGTTGATCGTATGCGGAGGCAAGCCGAGGCAGGCATCTGTGATATCATTAGGCTTCCTGTCTCACCTGGAGCAGCGAGTTCTTTGTTTGGGTATTCTGACAGCAGAGGAGTCCCCGCTGTCAGAATACAACAGCACAGCAGTGAGGATTCCTCTATCCACCCCAATTGCATGGATGGGGGAATCGCACAGCGCACTCCCAGAACAGAGACCGGGCTCTACCCCGCCGATGACATCATCGGTGCATGCGCTCTGAAAGAACGGGCACTCATGCCATTTCTTCAGAGCCGTGTGTCGTGACTGGCGGCTTCCGTGTGCATGCACGGGAGTGATGTCATCGCGGCTCCGGCCACTCACAGTGCCCGCGAACCCGGAGGAAACACCAGGGTAGATGTCGGCTGTCTCAGCGGTTTGCAGGCACCGTTGCGGGGGGCTTCGTTCTAAGGTAAGTATTTCATTATGCCTTTTTTCTTATGGGTATTTTTATACTTATTTTTTTTTTGGGGGGGGGGGGTTTACAAGCTCTTTAATACCATATGAAACAGGAATAATTGCGTAAAGTAAAGGGTAAAATAAGTCCAACAGTTTTGGTTCTTAGGTTTCATTGGACTCTGAGGTATATTTGTTTCCTAAATATTACAAAATGCAGATTTTTGCTGCCTTATAAATATACATGGAGCACCGAGGCAGCAGCACACAGAGGGAAAGTTACACTTCAATGGAGCCTTCAAAATGTGAGGAGGTAAAGTATTTATTTATAGAATGATTCGAACTGCAGTAACCTTTTTTTCCCTCCTTCATAAACTCCGGGGGTTTCCCAAATGACATTTATAAAGTACAGGTGCAAGGTTACTATTAAAGTATATATTGCCCCGACATTTCATATTCCTGATATGTGTCTGATGTACAATCAAGGGAGGCCCGGAATGCAGAGACAAAAAAGAAAATATAGAAGGGCCGTGCATGACTAGGTGGAGAGTACAGACAGGACGAGGTTAACATTTGTAGAAGAAGTGAGTGGGTGGAGGCAGAGGTGAATTTTAATGTGAGGGGAGGGGCGCTTTAAATAGCTGGGGGCGGGTGCACTCGGAATCATTTTGTGTGGGGACAGAAAGGAGAGGAAGTTTTGCACTTCTCTCCACAGCTAAGATGGCGGCCGTGTTTCGATCCTCACTCGGTTGCGGGCGGCTGCGGTGACCAAGGGGCCAGACTGGCTGGGCGAACAGGTGGGTGCTCTCATTCATGACTGGGCAGGGGAGGTTCGGCGGCCAGCGTAGGGGCTTCACAGTGCGCGCAGCGGTCTCTAACGCTGGAGTGCTTTTCGCGCCCCCACCCCATAGATCGGGCCACCCCAGGAGCCCACAGACTGACTCGCCCCCCCCCCGGGGAAGCACGCGCCTGCTTCGGCCGGGGGATGAGTCAGAGGTTACATGCGGCGGGGAGCGGGGGGGGGCGGGGCTGCGGCGGAGGACCTCAGGGAGAGCTATCCCCCCTTCTATATGGGCCACAGTGAGGGGGGACATAGCAGGGGGGGAAGCGGTGCCACGTCCGCAGGGCCACAGGAGGGGACTTCAATTGGCAACAGGGGGTGTCGCGGCCTCCAGGCAGGCTTCGCCTGGGGGGCTTGAAGTGAAGGCCAACAGGCTCGTCCAGTGGGCGCAGGCGCTGCCGGGAGGTGGTGGTGGATCCCCAGGAGGGGACTTAACTCGGCGCCAGGGGGAGTCGCGGCCTCCAGGCAGGCTTCGCCTGGGGGGCTAAAAGTGCAGGACAACAGGGGTCAGGTGTCGCGGTCTACCCGGGGCTCGTCAAGAGGGTGCAGGCGCTGCAGGGAGGTGGTGGTGGATCCCCAGGAGGGGACTTCAATTCAGCGCCAGGGGAGTCGTGGCCTCCAGGCAGGCTTCGCTTGGGGGGCTCATCACACCCGTGCTTACAGCCCGGGATCGGAGGTCGGAGGGGGAGCTGTCCGAACCAGAGGAGGAAGATTGCAGAGGGGTCGCAGCAGCGGGGGAGGCGAGATCTGCGGCTGTGGGGGACGCGCCCTGTCAGCCCGGTAAGTCTACCACTATTATTCCTGTTGATTTAATGTATGCACGGTGTGAGTTATGGGGTGTGGGGCCAGGGGCGTTGCCAACCGTGTGGGGGCCACACCGGGGGTTAGTGAGGCTGTTGCACCTGTAACAGGGGTGGCGGGCAACCAGCCTGCCTCCCCTGGGGCAGGGGGCCCCATTGCTGATTAGTGAGTGATTTTCAGGGGTGAAAGGGGGTCCCCCGCAGGCGGCGCCGTGGGAAGGTGGGCAGGTAAGGGGGACGGTTAAGGTGGTGTCGCCCGTGTCCACGGCGGGGCCCGGGACGGAACAGGTTGGAGGTATTCAGGGGAGTAAGGCTGTGGGGGGTGGATGCAGGGGATCCTGCTGTGGCAGCTAGGGCGGTTATAGTGCGTATCGCCGATGCCGGTAAGTGTAAGGTTTGCGTTTGCTTTGGAGGGCCCTTGTGGGCTCACATGACCAGGGGGTGAGAGAAAAATAGGAAAGGTGAGTATGTCAAGGTTTTTTCTCATTACTGCCACTAGAAAAGTTTTATTTGGACAAGGTAAGCCAGACGATTACGAAAAGGAAGATGAGGGGATGAGGAGGTGTCGATTGGTCCCGAGGAGGTTTGGGAAGAGGCTGCAGGCATTCGCCAGCTTGGCCAGCGTGTTAGGTGAGTAAACCCGGGAACATTGCTCGGCACTGTGCTGTTATATGGATGCGCTGGGAGAGGCCTAGGGTGTTATGTTGGGACTGCTTGGCTGCGTTATGACGAACAGTCGGCAGCGTGGGGCAGTTCGTCCGACGCTTTGTTGGGTGCATACGGATGCATACGGGTGCAGCCTTTGGCTGCGTTTGATGTCCTCAGCGTGGACACCAAGCCAGTTTTCAAGGGGGTCGGTCGGGGGGGGACAAATGACTCTGTACCACCGAACGAAAAACATGGTGGGGTGTACTGTCAGTTTAACAAGGAATCTGGCAAGTTGGGTGGGGTCCTGTCGTTTTAAACAGGAATGCTGGATGCGGGGGGACGCACCCCTTGTCTCGGTGCTTCAAAGACGGAAAGCGTCCCGGGGATTTTGCTTGCAAGAAGGATGACACCGGTGCAGGAGGTAAGGATGCGTTTTTTTCTAAGTAGATATCTGGTTAGGGCGTCGGCGGAGTTGCTGAGAGCGGGTTTCTAGGAGGGTTTTTCAAATTACGTGCTCTCAAGAGGTCGTTCCACCCTTGGCGCAAATTTTGGGGTCCACACTGGTTAGTCCGGGGGTGGTTTCAGAAAACATTGGCTAAAAAGGTGGCTTTAGATCGTATGGGGGGGGTCATTTCGGGAGAGCCCAATCAAGGATCTGGTGTGTCACCGATGGGGGTGGTGCTTAAGAAGGAATCGATTAAGCTTCTGCTTATTCACCACCTCTCGTTCTCAAAAAGGGGGTCAGTTAATTCCATTATAGGTCCTGAAGTGCGCACAGTGGGGGGCACTCATGCAAAGGCGGACGTTGAGTCAGCATATCGGCTGCTGCCGTTTCACCCGGACAGTTTTGGCGGTTGGGGTGCTGCTGGGGGGGGTTTTATGTGAATCTGTGTCTGCCTATAGGATGCTCCATCTCAGGCGCCATGTTCTGACAATTTAGCTTCTTTTGTTAAAGGGTGGTCCGTGACGGGTCGGGCGATCCAATTCCTGGGAAATTGTTCCCATGGGTGGGTTTTGTTAAAGGACGGTCGGCTGCGGCAGTGGGGGTGCGGGCCAATACGCATTTCATTTGACTCAATGAGGAGCTTAGGGATGTTTTGACGGTGGGGCACACGTTCTTGGAAACTTACAAAGGGCAATGGGGGTGGATGTGGGACCCGGTGACCAATTTTGATTTAGGATGGGGCACTGATGCTGCAAAGTCCACGGGTTTTTGGGGCATTTGCCAGGGGTAATGGAGTGCGGAGGCATGGCCTAAGTCTTTGGTGGAAGAGGGGTTCAGTTGTTACCTGGTATTGCTGGACCTGTTTCCGGCGGTATTGGCTACAGAGCTGTGGGAGGCAATGTGTAAGGACATGAAGTTTAGATTGAACGGTGACAATTTGGGGGTGGTGCAAGTCATCGAACGGAGTGCTTACAAGTGAACGTTTTCTCTATGCTAGGCGTATCCCGGGGTTGGACTACACTTTAGCTGTTTTACTGTCCCCGTTTTTCAGGATTGGGAAGTAGGGAAGTGGGTCGACATGGGTGGCATATACAAATAATCTGGAGGGAATGGGCTGCATTCGGACGGCTAGCGGATGCTTAGCTGGACGTGTCTGAGACGGAGTTGCTGGTAGTTTACTTGGTAACTCGGTGCATGGAGGCAGGGGTTCGGTGGCAGGGATCGAGAAGTCATGGCGTTTCTATTCGAACTCCAGGGCATGCCAGATTTCCCTACGGTTTTCTGGGTAAGGGAGGCGTTAAGGGGGTGTCAAAAGGATCACCCTCATAGGAATGCAGGAAGGCCTGTTTTCTGTTTCTCTTTCACAAGTGATTTGCGAGGCATTGGCCAGGGTGTGTTCATCTGTTAAGGCGTTAAGTTGTTCTATACAGCGTTTTCTGTGGCATTTAGGGTGGGGGAGCTTGTGGGCCCGTCAAAACGGAGGACTGAGGGGTTACTGGTACAGGACGTGGAGTTCTCGGGCGGTAGGGTGAGGTTGCGGTTCAGGAGGTCACAGAAGGATCAAATGGGCCACCCTCCCTGTGTGAGGGTTGACGGTACAGCCGTCTTCCTTGCCCGGGGATCAGGACTGTTCAGTGAGGGTGGTGTAAGAAGTTCTGGAAGTTAGGACGGCCGGGGGTGGGCCTTTTTTGGTGCATGGGGATGGATCGTTTCTAGTACGTTTTCAATGCATGGCTGTTTTTCCGGAAAGGCCTGTGGGCGGTTGGGAGCAACTGCACGCATATTGCTTCACACTCCTTCCGCATCAGGGCGGCCACTGGGGCTGCCCAGTGCGGGTTGGATTAGGCGGTGGTAAAATGGATCATGAGATGGGAGTCCAGGTGGTTTTGTTATTATGTACGCCCCCCATTTATTAGCGGATGTGAGTGGGAATATGTGGGAAGTGAAGGGGTGCGCAAGTGTGGTTATTGGCAATGATGGGGTAATTTTTCTGGGGTTTTGAATTGTGTTGTGGTATTTTCATTTCAGATGGAGGTTCTACACGCCTCGTCTGGGCGGTAGGGCATTCATATGTCTTTTGGGGGAAAAGGAGGGTAGACGCCTGACAGGAGGGCAGGCGGTTGGGGATACCCAGGATGGAGGCTTGCGTTGGGGGGCATAGGCTTCCCGGGCATAGAGTGGAGTAGGGTGGTGCCAGGAGTGGATCGGTACGCCCGGTTGTATAGACCACCGGTCGTTTTGGTACTACATGTGGGGGGAGGATGACTTGGGGATCAGAGCCATTGGGGCTCTGTTCTCGGCCATATAGTCGGATGGCTTGGCGCTTAGAGAGGTCTTCCTGGGGATGTTGGTGGTATAGTCTGACGTCATAAAGTGCACCTCGTGGCGGATGGCGAGATCAGTGGCGCGGATTAACAAGGCGGGAATCAAGTTGAACGAACTGGTGGTTAGGTTGGTTGCCAATAACGGGGGGCTGGTGGTAGGCACATGGAGTTGGAGGTAAATGTGGGCATGTATTTACGGAGGGATGGTGTGCATCTTTCTGACATGGGGATGGATTTGTGGGCATTGAGGAGTCAGGATGGGATCCAGTGTGCCCTGCGGGTGTGGAGGGGCCCTTAAGGGTAAGGGGTTACCCTTTGCAGGCTGTGGCGGTGTCTTTGGTCTTTGGTTCAGAAATTTTGTCCCGCAGTGTATTGGTGAAAAAAGGGGTTCAAACGTTTTGGGGTGCCGTCAGAGACCAACAGACTGGGAGTTATAATGGTAAAATTGTGTTAATAAAGTTATTGAAAATATATATTTTATATTGGAGTTCTTTACGTGACATTGTTTTAATAAAAAGGCTGTTGTGGCCATTTTATACTCCAACTCTGGTGTGGTCTAAATTACTATAGATTGGATAAGTTAAGATAGTGGTTAAGAGGGGTAAACTGGTATGGGTAAGGTGTGGGGAGGTATCTCGAGTACACTGGTCAAGGGAGGCCCGGAATGAAGAGACAAAAAAGAAAATAATGAAGGGCCGTGCATGACTAGGTGGAGAGTACAGACAGGGCGAGGTTAACATTTGTAGAAGAAGTGAGTGGGTGGAGGCAGAGGTGAATTTTAATGTGAGGGGAGGGGCGCTTTAAATAGCTGGGGGCGGGTGCACTCGGCATCATTTTGTGTGGGGACAGAAAGGAGAGGAAGTTTTCCCACCCACCCTCCCTGTTGTTTTTGGTGTTTTTCTGGCTGTTGTTTCTTGTCTTTCAGGTTGAAAAGGAGAAGGTCGTCATAACAGCTGTGTGTTGGCGGTGTCTTTTGTCTTTGACGTTGGCAGAAAACAGATGGTATTAAAGTGGTGGGGGCTCATCGGTGGTATGTGCCCCTCTGGTGTATTCCAGTGGAATGGTGTCCGCAGGAGTACGGGTATGGTTGCACTGCGGGAAGGGGTTGTCTCCGAGCTGTTATACGGCTGGAGGCCTGGTATGGTTCAAAAATTTTGTCCCGCAGTGTATTGGTGAAAAAAGTAGTTCAAAAGTTTTGGGGTGCCGTCAGAGACCAACAGACTGGGGGTTATAATGGTAAAATTGTGTTAATAAAGTTATTGAAAATATATATTTTATATTGGAGTTCTTTACATGATATTGTTTTAATAAAAAGGCTGTTGTGGCCATTTTATACTCCAACTCTGGTGTGGTCTAAATTACTATAGATTGGATAAGTTAAGATAGTGGTTAAGAGGGGTAAACTGGTATGGGTAAGGTGTGGGGAGGTATCTCGAGTACACTGGTCATGGGTGTGCACCCCAAAGCTCAAGCACACGTGTGTGTGTGTGTGTGTGTGGTATATATACATACATATACATACACATAAACACACACACTCTTAAGCAGCCCATGGATTATACAATTTTCTTTTCTTCCACCACCAATAGAAGGAAAGAAAATCACTCAATTCCCCCATCATCAGTTAGTGTTGATGGGGGAATCCCTCCTGCTGTGCTATTGTGGCTATAGCCACTGACAGTGACGAAAGAAAGGAAGAAAGAAAGAAGGAAAGGAAGGAAATAAAGGAAGGAAGGAAGGAAGAAAGAAGGAAATAAAGGAAGAAGGGAAAAAAAGAAGGAAATAAAGGAAGGAAGGAAGAAAGAAGGAAATAAAGGAAGGACGGAAGAAAGAAGGAACTAAAGGAAGGAAGGAAGAAAGAAGGAACTACAGGAAGAAAGAAGGAAGGGAGGGAGGGAGGGAGGAAGAAAGAAGGAAATAAAGGAAGGAAGAAAGAAAGAGGGAAAGGGAGAAGGAAATAATGAAAAAAAGAAAGAGAGCGAAAGAGAGAAGGAAAGGGAGAAGGAAATAAAGAAAGAAGGGAAGAAAGAAATAAGGAAAGATAGAAGGAAATAAAGAAAGAAGGGAAGAAAAAAAAAGAAGAAAAGATAGAAGGAAAAAGAGAGAGAGAAAGAAAGAAGTCTGTCCCTTTTACATTAGAGTACTCAATGGGAGGCAAGAGAGAGAAGGGAAGAAGTGGAAGGATGGACCAGGCTGCCTCTTTCCTCTTCTGGCTGCTTCCCACCCACAAATCCCCTTCTCTGAGGCAGAACAGTTTCAGGGAGTGTGGGCGGGGCAATGGAGAGGGGAACTGTCAGCGCTGTACCTGGGCTGTGAGAGAAAGACTCTCTGAGCTCAGAGCCCTACAGCCACTGGGGAGCCACAGTCCGGCCTCTTGGGTCCCCCCATGTACTTGAGCTAGCTGCTAGCTAGCTTGGAATGTGGGTGGGCACAGGGGGAGAGGGGTGGGAGGAGGAGCAGACAAAGGCATTCTCCTCTCCTGTTTGTACGGAGTGGTTGAGTGGGGAGGGGCTGTGCCAGCTGGGCTCTGACAGGATGTCAGAGTCACTCGGCCATGACAGATGTAGCCAACCTATACTACTGGCACAGATGGGATTTGGGTGTGCCCGGGCACACCTGGCACACCCCCTGCGCACACCTATGTGTATAATTTTCTTGTATGAAAAAGTATCCTGTTCTCTTTTTACTGGCTCCTTTGTGCTCCCTGGTGTTCCTGCCAGTCCCTCTGCTTTCCTATTAAAAACTGACCACACTAAAGCATGAGAGCACAGCGTGCTCAGTTTTCTAGTCATGCTTAAACTCACCCTGCTCTCCTCCAATGATCAGATTGTCCTGACACGCTCACCCCGCCCCAGCCATTTACCTGGAAGATCAGTTTACTGCTGTTTCCCCTCCCCCAGCTCTCTAAATCCTTATGCAGCTGAGAACAGAGATTATGTGGTCACCTATAAAAAAACAGTAAAAAAAAAGTGCATTTGCGGCCACCAAACCACATGGTGCTGCAGTGCCATACAGTTTGGTGCTGTGCAATCTGAAAAAATAGTGATTGCTGTACTTTTTGCACAACTCTGTGCATTTTGCAACCAATTCAAATGAATGGGCTGTCAAAGCAGGAACTTGAGGGACCAAAACGAAAACAAAACAAATGTAGACTGAAGTAACCTGACCTGAACTGAAGTGGAAACTGATGTAAACTGAACTGAACTGAAGATGGATTGACAAACTAATGTAAACTGACAAGTGTGTGAAAGGGCCTCAAAGCTGAACTCTGCGTAAAAAAAACTTTGCTTATATAAAACTTTTACGTAGATCGATCATTTATATGCCCATTTTATAAAAAAAAAAAAAAAATCCTTTTAATAATACCTGAGCAGTATTGTATATGTAGTAAGCAGCCCAAGTATGTAATTAGGTTACCATAATAACATGTAAACAACAGCGTCTTTAAAACCCAGCTAACGTCACCGGACTTCTTACCCTGAAGAAGTGACGTGACTAGTGACTAGTGATGCAACTTCCAGTCACGTGCAACCTGGAAGTGTGTCCGAGGTTCCTGACAGCTCCGACGGCTATGTTTGTCTTTTATCCAGCGGGCTGCAGCCTGAGAGCTGGGTCAGGTAAGAAGGAGAGAGCACAGGGGGCGGTAAGGTCAGAATCCAGGAGGAGGGGTGAAAATCAGTTGTTGCATGCAGTGCATAGCATTCTACCTACGCAGCGCACTCCTAAAGTCTGTGCTCCCTACGCAGCGCACTTCAGAACCCTGGCCTCACTATGCAGCGCACTCCTGAACCCTGGCCTCTCTACACAGTGCACCCCTGAACCCTACGCTCCCTACGCAGCGCACTCCTGAACCCTGGCCTCCCTACGCAGCACATTTCTGAACCCTGCACTCCCTACGCAGCGCACTCCTGAACCCTGGCCTCCCTACGCAGAGCACTTCTGAACACTGTCCTTCCTATGCAGCGCGCTCCTGAAACCTGCGCTCCCTATGCAGCCCGCTCCTGAACCCTGCGCTCCCTATGCAGCGCGCTCCTGAGTCCTGTGCTTCCTATACAGCGCAAGAAAACTTTATTGGAGACTCCTCAGACTGAACACTGTGGTGGAGTGCAGATACAACCGGCCCTCTGAGGGCAACCAAATTGCTGATGCGCCCCCCGATGAATTTGAGTTTGATACCCCTGCTCTAGAGGGATTGTTATGTCCATACCCACTTTCTTCATTACAATATTGAGAATTATTGATGAGCCTTAGCCCCTATGTCTGTCCCCCAGACATTCATTGACACAAGTGACTCTTGATTGATTCACTCGTGATTCGCCATACTGTTTCATATGATACATTGTTTGATTGGTCCTGAAGAAGGTACGTAGAAGGTAAGCGAAACGCGCTGACCAAGCGCATGAAATACGCACACCTCCATTTTTTTGCATCCGAAGCACGGATAATTTTATAGGAGGTGTATGTATGGTAGTCCCAAATGGGACAAATGTATCGCGTTAGACATGTGCAATTAGTTTCGTTCCGAAATAGTTTAACGAATTTTGGCAAATTTGTTAATTCGTAAATATCCAAATTACCGAAAACATGTTTAATACATTTTTCGGAATATTTGTAAATTTGAATATTGGAAAATTCATACATTTGAAAATTCGAAAATTCGTAAATCCGAAAATTCGAAAATCTGAAATAATAACTAACTAATAATAACTTAACTATTACTAACTATTCAAATATAGGTATTGGAATTCACTTTCAAATTTGGCTGTAGGTGAAGGTAACGAATACAAATTAATCCTAAGTTACGAATTATCTGAAATAACGAATGTCGTATCTAAACGAATGGAACGTAATGAATTAATAATAATAATAAATAACAATAATAAAAACTTTTTATTATTATTATTATTTATTATTAATTACCGTATATACTCGAGTATAAGCCGACCTGAATATAAGCCGAGGCACCTAATTTTACCAAAAAACTGGGAAAACGTATTGACTCGAGTAAAAGCCTAGGGTGTCCATCTGCATGCCTCACTGTGCCTCACTGTGTCCATGTGCATGCCTCACTGTGCCCATGCCTCACTGTGTCCATGCCACACTGTGTTCATGCCTCACTGTGCCCATGCCTCACTGAGCCTACGACTAGACTGACGTTTAACACGGGAGTCTATAGAAGGGGTGCCCGGCTTTGAAAAATCGGTGCTCCTCGGCCGTAGGTCCCCCAGACAACAAACTTTGCACACTTGTAGAAGAGAAATGGAGTTACATGTGTGCCAAGTTTTGGGTCCATGGTACCTACGATCGACTGGTACCGGGTCCCCAAAATCACCAGAGAAATGACCGTTTAACATGGGAGTCTATGGAAGGGGTACCCGGCCTTGAAAAAATCAGTGCTCCCCGGCCAAAGTCCGGGAGATCAGGCGCAAAAAGGTGACTCGAGTATAAGCCGAGGGGGGCATTTTCAGCACAAAAAAATGTGCTGAAAAACTCGGCTTATACTCGAGTATATACAGTAGTTCCATTCCATTTCTGTTCCTTTTGATTAGATGCGGCATTCGTTATTTTGGATAATTCGTAACTTCGGATAAATTCGTATTTGTTACATTCACTAACAGACAAATTTGAAATGAAATTTCAATACCTATAATTTAATAGTTAGTTATTATTAGTTTTTATTAGTTATTATTCGTTTTCATTTGTAATTTACGAATTGAGATCATAACGAATGACCCAAAAAAATAAAAATAAAAACAAAAGCAAACATTTTTTTTCGCCAGTGCATATGTCTATATCGCATTATGGCTGTACTGTTTTTGAATGAATTACTAAACACATAATGCGTATTTTATTTAAAGAAATTGGTTTGTACAATAAAGTTTTTATATATGTAGCGGGTGTTTGAATTTATGTGAGGACTCTGGTGGTGTGGGGTTCCTTGGGGCCTACAGGTGGCATTGTTGCCTTGGGCCGGAGCTGAACTCACACCGCAAACTGTGCCTTTTTGTCCTCCCCTGGAGCTGGTACAGCGGGGCGGGGAACCCGCTGTGACGCAAAGGGAGAGGTCATAAAAGGGGCGGACGCCCTGACCTTGGGGGCAGAGAGTTGGAGGACGCGGCCGCACCCAGGCACCTTCAGCTTGGGTGCTGGTGTTCCGGTGTTCCGGGCCTAGGTGCCCTTGGCCTAGCCGGAGCGGAGATGGAGTCCATCTCAGGCACCTTTAGCCTGGGGTGAGGTACTATGGCGGATGCCTGGGGCTCGGTACCTTCGACTGAGTTCCGCAAGGGTGGAGGAATCCGAGGGGACCCTAACTCCTTGGGTGCCCGTGTCTGAGTTCGTGAGGACTGGTGCGCAGTAACTTCTCTGAAGAGCCCGGCGCGGCATCGCTGGTGACGGAGAGGCCTCCATTTCTCCCTTGGACGGATTTCTTCCTCTGACAGGGGCAAAGTGAGCGAAGGTAATTCACGTTCTATATTACCTAGTCAGTGGCAGTGACTATTCACCACTGGTGACAGCACAGTGGGTAGCAGCAAGAAGGGAAAGGATTGTGCCTCGATCTGTCCCCATTTTCCAAAGGAGAAAGATTGTTCTATTGCTTGGCAAGAAGAATAAAACGGAGTTGTACCTATTCACTGTGTGGAACATGAGTTACTAAAGCAAAGGAGTCAGGGACGAAGGACTGGACTTGACTCTAGGACACCTACACAAAAGCCCAATCTTCTGGCCTTCACCTCTTAGTTACAGGGCCGATCCTAGGATCACAGACGCCTGGGTGCAGAAATATTTCTGGCGCCCCCACATGGGCGTGGTCATCTTACTAACTCCTCCCCTTTACAAATATTTCTATGGCAATGACTCAAACACAGAGATGCTCCTCTAAGGAGTCTTCGTTACCCTGGGATCCTCCCACGATCTCTTAACAATAAACAAAATACAGGAAGAGAATACACTAATGGGACGTGGATGGGGTCTCTCTAATGGACACAGAGAGGGCTTCTGTTAGAGAGTCTGTTAGAAAGAGCCCCAAGACATAGTACAGGAGATAGTCAGAGACTGCAGACATGATACAAAAGATGGTCAGAGACTGCAGACATGATACTGGAGAAGGTCAAAAACTGCAGACATGAAAGAGGAGAAGGTCAGAGACTGCAGACATGATACAGGAGAAGGTCAGAGACTGCAGACATGATACAGGAGAAGGTCAGAGACTGCAGACATGATACAGTACAGGGGGAGGGTAAGCAGACCTAGTACAGGGGTCAGGGGAGTACAGTAAAGGGGCAGTAATGTATTAAACAGATATGGTCTCCTCAAGCAGAGCTGCTCAGGGAAGTTGCTGTTACAGATCCCACCTATTCTGGCAGGCTGTCACTGGGCTAAATAAAAATTGGAATGACATATCCCCCTCTACCTTCCCCTGCAGAGTTTCTGGGTCTCTTCTGGCACTTTGCAGGGGTTAAGGAAGAACCCCGAGGTGGAGCATCTTATTACTGCTGCTGCTTGTGTGGGTGGGATGTGTACTGCAACAATCACATAGGATGAATAGGAGAGGGGGGATGAGCAGTGATTGGTGCAGTACACATCCCACCCACACAAGCAGCAGCAGTAATAAGATCCTCCACCTCAGGGTTCTTCCTTAACTCCTAAAAAAAATGGGGGGGGGGATGGGAACAATAGGGTAGGGAAGAATGAAGAGGGGGTAAAAAGGAGGAAGTGGGTAAGAGATGGGGGGTGGGTAGAGGAGAATTGGTGTGAAACTGGGGGATCCTGGTCTGTATAGGGATACAGAAGGAGGAGGATCTGTGCTGGCATGAGGGAAGGGGGGAAGGAGAGGCAAATAAATGGAGGTGAAGGGGCTGGAGAGGGATGGATTATGGCCATTTGCAATGTTTGTGTATGGGGGGGGGGGCACACACCTGTGTGAAGGTGAAGTGCCTCCAGAGAAGAAGACTGGGAGGGGGGAGGGGAGTGAGGGACTATTGTTGGGAAGGTGTTAGAAAGAGAATTCCAGTCAGCTAGGGAAGAGGCTATATATTATCATGGCTGCTATCATGTTGGAAAACTGGCTGGGAGAAGGTAGCAAGGGTTAACAAGGCTGAGGCCTCGTACACACGGCCGAGATTCTCGTTGAAAAAAACATGTCGTTTTTTTCGACGAGATTCTTGGACAAGAAACTTGTCCCGGCCGAGTGTACACACGCTCGTTTCAAAGAACCCGCGGTTCTTTGAAAGGAGCGTACGCGGTGACGTCATCGACTACGTCGAGCATGCACTCGTCACATTCGATGCCATCGCCGCCATCTTGGTATACCCTACGTATGCCTAGGAAGCTACCGCGCATGCGTCAAATTCATTTCGAACATGCGCGGGCTTCCGGGAGGACAGGTAAGTGTACACACACTCACTTTTCTCGTCGAGAAACATGCCAAGGAGAATCTCGACGAGAAAATAGAGAGCAGGTTCTCTATTTTCTCGTCGAGGTTTCTTGTCGGTTTTCTCGACGAGAAACCCGATAGCAGCGTACACACGACCGATTTACCCGGCAAGACCTCTCTGCCAGCAAGTTTCTTGCTGGTTCTTGCCGAGAAAATCGGTCGTGTGTACGAGGCCTGAGAGGAAAACAGTGTGACCAGCAGAGACTGATGGATCTGTGTAAGGATGAAAGGAAAGTGGCTGAGGCGGTGGGAGGGAGAGAGCAGAGTCTGGAGATATGAGAGAAGGATAAGGTGACTGACCTGACATGCAAAAGAGCCGACCACAGTGAGGGGAACAGTTGGAAGCTTGGCAGGACAGTGACTGCTGGGAGAAAACTTCAAGGCCCCTTCATGCACCTAGGATCCCTGGGCAGTTCCTAGAGGTGCCTGAACATTAGGACAGCCCCTCCTCTAAGTGCAGACACATCCACCGGGACAGGAAAGCGCCCAGGCACACACAGGGCAGATGTGACCCGGACAATGATGCAGATCAGTGTGGTGTGACAAGTACAGGAACGAACAATGCCATGTGTGTCTCTCCCTCCCACATTCAGCTGCCGGAGGGAGAGAGACACACAGGGCATCGTTCCTGTACTCAGGGGAGGGCTGGCAGCCTTTGGCCTGGGGGGCAAGTCCAGTCAAGTGGCCCATTAACACCTTGGCGATCAGCCACCGTCGTTATACGGCAGCAGGTTGGCTCCCCGGCGCACACAGCATGACGCTGGAGCCGATGTGCGTGGCCAGCGGCCGCGATATCTGACGGTGACCCGCGATCGCTCCTGAGAGAGACAGAAGGGCGATCTGTCAATGTAAACAGATATCCCCGTTCTGACAGGGGATTTAGAGAGAGATCTGCTGTTCCTAGTGATCAGGAACATCGATCTCTCTACTCTCAGTCACTACACCCCCCCCCCAGTTAGAAACACCTCCCTATGGAACACTTAACCCCTTGATCCCCCCTAATGTTAACCTCTTCCCTGCCAGTGACATTTATACAAAAATCAGTGTGTATTTTTAGCTCTGATCGCTGTATAAATGTCAATGGTCCCAAAAAAGTGTCAAGGTTCCAATCTGTCCGCCGCAATGTCGCAGTCCTGCTAAAAATTGCTGATCACTGCCATTACTAGAAAAAAATAAAAAAAATAAAAATGTCATAAATTTATTCCCTATTTTGTAGACACTATAACTTTTGCGCAGACCAATCAATATACGATTATTGCAATATTTTTTTTTATATCCAAAATAAGTAAAAAATACATATTGGCCTAGACTGATGAAGAAATATATATTTTTTGGGGGATATTTATTATAGCAAAAAGTTAAAAATATAGTTTTTTTTTCAAAATTTCACTCCTTTTTTTGTTTATAGCGCAAAAAATAAAAACCGTGACCAAATACCAATACCATTTGTGGGAAAAAAAGGACGTCAATTATGTTTGGGTACAACATCTCACATCAATTGTCAATTAAAGCAACGCAGTGCAGTATCGCAAAAAATGGCCTGGTCAGGAAGCGGGTAAATCCTTACATGGCTGAAGTGGGTAAACTTACCATCAGTGCCCATCAATGTAGCCTCATCAGTGCAGCCTGATCAGTGGTCATCAGTGCAGCCTCACCAGTGCAGCCTGATCAGTGCCCATCAGTGCCGCCTCACCAGTGCAGCCTGATCAGTGCCCATCAGTGCCACCTCACCAGTGCAGCCTGATCATTGCCCATCCATGCAGCCTCACCAGTGCAGACAGTGCCCATCAGTGCAGCCTCACCAGTGCAGACAGTGCCCAGGCATCAGTGCAGCCTGATCAGTGCCCATAATCTGTGCAGCCTGATCAGTGCCACCTCACCCATGCAGACAGTGCCATCATCAGTACAGCCTGATCGTGCCCATGGGATGTGAGGGGTCAGCTGGGAGTGTGTCAGGGTCTGGGTATGTGTTACAGCTAGGTACTTTCCTTGCACGGCCTCTTTGGAGGAGGGGGGGTGATGAATCTCAGTCTTCTCTGCCACTCCGGAGACTCTGTTGGAGAATCTGACGAGTTGGAGAATCTGACAGAATGCCCGGTCCCAGCCCACAACCGCTCAGGTCATGTGTGACGTGCTGGCTGCCTCTGAGACTCTTGGGAGGTGGGAGTTGTAGTTTGCTCCCACTGCCAGGAACTTCAGTGCGGCAAGACTACAACTCCCAGAGTGCAGCGCAGCCCAGCCAGTCAGCGACCGCCTTCTAGTACTGTTTAACCCAGACCTACTAGGGTTTCCAACTTTTTTAAGCAAAACCCGAACCCTTTAGCGATGGCATTTGTTTTTTGGGGGGGAGGGTATACCCTATAAGATTGTAAAAGACCTGGGACACTTTTGGTGGCCTGAAAGAGTAGTAATGTGGCTCATAGCTCTCCGCAGAAAACAGTGTGTGTGGCTGAATTGCGAGTGTTCTGCATGGAATGCAGGGATCAGATATGTCCTGGGGAGAGGGCTAGTGCTAGCAGGGGGGTGGGGAGAGATAGATATGTGCTGGGGGGCAGTGGCGGCCGGTGATCAAATTTGTTTGGGGGGGCGCAAACAAACTAATTCTGAAAAAAAAAGAAACATCAAATGCAGCCACTGCGCCCCATCAAATGCAGCCACTGCGCCCCATCAAATGCAGCCACTGCGCCCCATCAAATGCAGCCTCTGCGCCCCATCAAATGCAGCCACTGCGCCCCATCAAATGCTAGTGCTAGCAGGGGGGTGGGGAGAGATAGATATGTGCTGGGGGGCAGTGGTGGTCGGTGATCAAATTTGTTTGGGGGGGCGCAAACAAACTAATTCTGAAAAAAAAGAAACATCAAATGCAGCCACTGCGCCCCATCAAATGCAGCCACTGCGCCCCATCATATGCAGCCACTGCGCCCCATCAAATGCAGCCACTGCGCCCCATCAAATGCAGCCACTGCACCCCATCATATGCAGCCACTGCGCCCCATCATATGCAGCCACTGCGCCCCATCAAATGCAGCCACTGCGCCCCATCAAATGCAGCCACTGCGCCCCATCATATGCAGCCACTGTGCCCCATCATATGCAGCCACTGCGCCCCATCATATGCAGCCACTGTGCCCCATCAAATGCAGCCACTGCGCCCCATCAAATGCAGCCACTGTGCCCATCAAATGCAGCCACTGCGCCCCATCAAATGCAGCCACTGTGCCCCATCAAATGCAGCCTCTGCGCCCCATCAAATGCAGCCACTGCGCCCCATCAAATGCAGCCTCTGCGCCCCATCAAATGCAGCCACTGCGCCACACCATATGCAGCCACTGCGCCCCATCATATGCAGCCACTGCGCCCTATCAAATGCAGCCACTGTGCCCCATCAAATGCAGCCACTGCGCCCCATCATATGCAGCCATTGCGCCCCATCAAATGCAGCCACTGCGCCCCATCAAATGCAGCCTCTGTGCCCCATCAAATGCAGCCTCTGCGCCCCATCAAATGCAGCCACTGTGCCCATCAAATGCAGCCGCTGTGCCCCATCAAATGCAGCCACTGCGCCCCATATGTGCTTGGGGGGTCAGATATGTGCTGGGGGGGGGAGGGCACTTTGAGAGAGAAAAGAGCCAGTGCAAGGGGGATGGTTAGGGGGGTAGGATATGTGCTGGAGGGGTGTTTTGGGAAGGAAGAGAGGGGTTGCCAGATTTCAAATCTAATCCACACTGAAGTTCTAGCATTGCCTTCCCCCTCCCAGCACCATATCCTCCTAACCCCTCGATCACTCATATGACATCTACCTTGTCCTTCTTTCCAGACACTTTCCCCCTCCCTCCTCCATCTACAGTACAGAGCATAATAAAAACTTTGCAGACCTGAGATCAGAGCGTCCCTTCTCCCCCCTCCTCCTCCTCCTTGTGAGTGTGTACAGAACGGACTGAGAAGGAGGGGAGGAGCTTTGACACACTGCTCTGCTCTGCTCATCCAGCTGCTGTCAGGCAGAGAGGAGACTCACTGCCGAAAATCAAAGTTAAAGTAACAGACAGCGCTGCGGCCGTTTTAATGATAATCTCCCCCCTCCCCCCCTGCCTGTACTACTTGTCACACCACACTGATCTCTGCCTCCTCTATCAGCGTCCCTGGCGACGCCACCGCACACAAGGAGAGGAGGAAGGAGGGGAAGCACTTTGGCGCCCCCCCCCCTCTGCAGCACTCGGGACCGGCCCTGCTTAGTTACGGAGGACATGGGCCGTGGTGTGTATCATCTCTCTCTCCCAGGTACCCCTAGACAACAGCCATGTAACCGATAAAGCAAGGGAGAGGGGTGAGGCCGCTACATATATGGATGAGGAGGAGGCACATCTCCAACGAGGCAGGATGCCCTCGGGGGGCCAGCGTAAGGGTAGCACACTGACGGAATCACACCGCAGAGCTCCGCCTGTGCAGGGCGCTGCCTCTGCCCGTTATTCAAAAAGTTCTTTGGTGTGGGCCTTTTTTGAGTCGAGTGCATCAGATCGCACAGCTGCTGTTTGCAACATATGTCTCAAGCGTATATCGCGTGGCCAAAACATCACCTGCTTGGGCACCACATGCTTGACCAGACATATGTTGACCTGCCATGCAGCTCGTTGGCAAGCCTACCTTAAAGACCCACACCAAAGAACAAAGCGGACCTCTCCTTCCACCGCATCAGCTGGGATCTCCAACCCCACTATACCTTCAGTCCTCTCTGAAACCTGCACTGAGAGGAATGAAGGTGTAGAATTAGGTGTGTCACAGCCAAGTACTTGCGGGCACTCTGCTAGCAGTACACCGACGTCCGATTCTAGCAGGCAAATTTCCCTGCCCCAGCTGCTGGACCGTCGAAAGAAGTTCACTCCCAGCCATCCACATGCCCAACGGTTGAATGCTAGCTTGGCTAAAATGCTAGCGCTTCAACTGCTGCCTTTTCAGTTGGTAGACTCGGCCCCCTTCCGTGAGTTTGTGCAATGTGCGGTTCCTCAGTGGCAGGTTCCCAAACGCCACTTTTTCTCACGGAAGGCGATTCCGGCTCTCTACTGGCATGTGGAAGGCAATGTCTTGGCCTCACTGGACAGGGCGGTCAGCGGTAAGGTGCATATTACCGCTGACTCATGGTCCAGTAGGCATGGACAGGGACGTTACCTTTCTTTCACGGCCCATTGGGTCACTCTTTTGGCAGCTGGGAAGGATGCAGGACAAGGTGCAGTAGTGTTGGAGGTTGTTCCACAGCCACGCCTCCAAAATGCTACTACTGGTTGTGACACACCTCTCTCCTCCACCCCCTCCTCTTCTTCTTCCTCCATGGCCTCTTCCTGTGCTTTGTCCTCGGAACCAGCGGTGCTCCGTAGGCGTTCAAGGGGCTACGCAAGTACGCAGGCAAAAATATGCCATGCCGTGCTTGCGCTGGTGTGTTTGGGGGACAGGAGCCACACTGGGGCAGAGGTTCTGTCTGCTCTGCAGGGGCAGGCTGAGAGGTGGTTGACGCCACGCCAGCTTAAGCCAGGAATGGTAGTTTGCGACAATGGCACCAACCTCCTCTCCACTCTCCGACAGGGACAACTGACCCATGTGCCCTGTGTGGCTCACGTCCTTAACCTGGTGGTACAGCGGTTCTTGGGCAGGTACCCGGGCTTACAGGATGTCCTGAGGCAGGCCAGGAAAGTCTGTGTGCATTTCCGCAGATCTTATAATGCCAGTGCTCGCCTGGCTGAGCTGCAAAAGGAGTTTAACCTGCCCAAGAACTGCCTTATATGTGACATGCCCGCCAGGTGGAACTCAACGTTGGCCATGCTGCAGCGGCTGCACACGCAGCAGAGGGCCATCAATGAGTACCTGTGCGACTACAGCACCAGGACAGGGTCAGGGGAGCTCAGGTTTTTTTCACCACGCCAGTGGGGCATGATCAGGGATGCATGCACTGTCCTGGCACCATTTGAGGAGGCCACGAGGATGGTGAGCAGTGACAGTGCATGCATCAGTGACACGGTACCTCTTGTCCACCTTTTGGAACATACGCTGCGTGGAATAATGGACAGGGCACTTGAGGCAGAACAGAGGCAGGAAGAGGAGGACTTCCTTGCCTCTCAAGGCCCCCTTTACCCAGACAGTGTTCCTTCTGTCGCACCCATCGCACGGGAAGAGGAGGAGGAGGAGGATTGTGTCAGCATGGAGGTGGAGCCTGGCACTCAGCATCAGCAGCAGCAGTCTTTTAGGGATGATTTACAGTCCCAAGAAAGCAGTGGACTTGTACGTGGCTGGGAGGAGGTGGCTGCGGATCATGTCATCCTTAGTGACCCAGAGGACTCCGGACCGAATGCCTCAGCTAACCTACGCTGCATGGCCTCCCTGATCCTGCAAAGTCTGCGGAAGGATCCTCGTATTCTTCGGATCAAGGAGAGGGACCATTACTGGCTGGCCACTCTCCTTGATCCACGGTACAAGGGTAAGGTTGCGGACCTTATCTTACCATCGCAGAGGGAGCAGAGGATGAGGCAACTCCGGGAGGCCTTGCAGAAAGGTCTGTGCAACGCGTTCCCAGAGACTGGAAGGTTACAAACTCCTGGTCCTGGACAACGAGTTGCTGAGGCTTCGGTCAGTCAAAGAAGGAGCGGTGGGGAAGGTGGCCGTCTGACCGATGCGTTCAGACAATTCTTTAGTCCGCAGCCCCAAGGTATGATCGGTTCCAGCAACCATCGCCAGCGTCTGATATACATGGTGCAGGAATACCTAGGGGCAAGGTCAGACTTGGACACCTTCCCCACCGAAAATCCTCTGGCTTACTGGGTCTTGAGGATGGATCACTGGCCAGAGCTTGCACAGTATGCAATTGAGCTACTGGCCTGTCCTGCATCCAGCGTTCTTTCAGAACGCACATTCAGTGCTGCTGGAGGATTTGTCACGGATCACAGGGTGCGCCTGTCCACCGACTCTGTTGATCGACTGACCTTCATAAAGATAATTCATAAGTCTTGGATCACCACCAGCTACCAAACACCTGAAGCTGATATAACAGACTAATTTATTTTCAAATGTCACATCCCTTCAAGACTGATGCTGATGCTGAGAGACTGTCCTGTTATATTGACTGACTATCCTCCTCCTCCTCAATGATCCGATTGATGATGATAGCTTGGAAGAACATTTTTGTTTCTGGGTGCCGCCACCGCCACCAGTGGCTAAGGCCCAATTTTTCAGCCCCTGTTTAACAGGGGCGTGTTATTACAATTTTTTATGCAATGCTTTGCAGCAGGGCTCATTCCTGCACTCCAACTAGAGTATCTGGGAGAGGTTGCAGTGTTGTGGCACCAGCACCAGTGGCTAAGGCCCAATTTTTCAGCCCCTGTTTAACAGGGGCGTGTAATTACAATTTTTGATGCAACACTTTGCAACAGGGCTCATTGCTGTGCTCCAAGTACAGTATCTGTGAGGGGTTGCAGTGTTGTGGCACCAGTGCCTAAGGCCCAATTTTTCTGCCCCTGTTTACAGGGGCATGTAATTACAATTCTTGATCTAATAATTCACAGCAGGGCCCATTCCTGCGCCCACCAAGAGTAACTGTGAGGCCTTACAGTGTTGTGTCAACACCACCACCACCACCACCAAAGGCCCAATTTTTCAGCCCCTGTTCAACAGGGGCATGCAATTACAATTCTTGATCTAATAATTCACAGCAGGGCCCATTCCTGCGCCCACCAAGAGTAACTGTGAGGCCTTACAGTGTTGTGTCAACACCACCACCACCACCACCAAAGGCCCAATTTTTCAGCCCCTGTTCAACAGGGGCATGCAATTACAATTCTTGATCTAATAATTCACAGCAGGGCCCATTCATGCGCCCACCAAGAGTAACTGTGAGGGCTCACAGTGTTGTGGCAACACCAACATGTAAGGGGCAAATTTCAGCTGAGTATATACGGCAGGCCCCTACTTTCAAACATCCAACTTACAAACGACTCCTCCTTGCAAACGGAAGGATACAACAGGAAGTGAGAGGAAATCTACCCCTAGGAAGGCAAATTCTCTCCTGTAAGAGTTAATATGGGAAAAAAAGTGTCTCCTCTCCACTGATGCTTTATCACCAATTCTTGTTTCAATAAAACCCCCAAATTTTCAAAAAACATTTGTCATTAGGACGGAAAGTGAGGTGAACTGTTCTGAACAGGTGCACACTGCACAGATAGCAAAACAAATGTTACAGGGGTGATAACCCTTCCCTATGTTTTCCAAAAAGCTTAAAAATAGATTTTTTGGCTGGAGCTACACTTAAACAATGTACCTGTTCAAAATTACAAACAGATTCTACATAAGAACAAACCTACAGTCCCTGTCTTGTATGCACCGCCTGTATACGGCTGTTCAGAGTATATAGGGCCTTTTTTATTTTGTGTGCGGGGTTCCCCTTAATATCCATACAAGACCCAAAGGGGCTGGTAATGGGCTGGGGTGGGGGGGGGGCTGTGATGGGGTAGCTATGCCATTTTTCTTAAAGATTTTCATCCATATTACCGGGACCAGACATTACATTAAAGCCGCAAGCAGTTTTAAATGGCTTTTTTTCCTTTAGAAATTTAATTTTGTGCAGGGACAGTTCTAAACACGGGAAACACTTCACAGGCATACTTTAGACACCCCCCAGGTACGATATTTAAAGGAATATTTGACTTTTTTTTTTCACTTTATGCATCATTAAAATGACTGCTCCCGAAAAACGGCAGTTTTTAAAACTTTTTTTTGGATTGATACATGTCCCCTGGTGCACAACCCGGGTTCCCAAACCCTTTTTAGGACAATAACATGCATAATAGTCGTTATAATTAGCACTTTAGATTTCAAACGTTCGCATCCATTGTATTTAATAGGGTTCTAAAGTTCGTGCAAACTTTCGGTCCGTTCGCGGGTTCTGGTGCGAACCGAACCCAGGGGTGTTCGGCTCATCACTACCCGGATAGTCTCCTGTAAGAGCGGATCCTAGCAGCCGGAGTGATGCTCGGACGTTCACTTTAGGTTTCCTAGAGATACGTTTGGGAGATCCTCTGCCACAGAATCTTTAAGTCCCAAACTTCTCGACTGTTGCAACACAAGGACAGGTGCCAGTGATAGCACGTTGCAAGGCCTGTGATGGATTTTTGAATCCCTCCAGAAGGTAACCAGGCCTCTCTTTCACTGTGAACTCTCACCGGTCCATCAGAAAGGTCCTCCCCCGGTCTCCTCTTCTTAGAGCGGGTCCATCCTCTCCCGGGCACCCTGGGATTCTCCTTTTGGAGGTAGGCCTCAGCTAAAGGTGCTGGGCCTACTAGTGGAGTTGCAGCCCCAGGCTAAAGGTGCCTGAGACCGATGCATGCACACACCCTTGGCCTGGAGGGCCAGGTGGCGCCAACCGCTCACACTCCAGACTCCTGACTTCCACCCCAAAAGAATGGCGTCTGCCCCTTATGTATCCTCTCCCAGCATGCACAGCAGGCCAACCACGCCCACCATACCGCTGCCAAGAGAGGACACCCTAAGGCATAGCAATGCCATCCACCGTTAAACCCTGACCTGATATGGCAGTGCCACCTACAGGCCACTGGGAACTGTGCCATTTTATTTTTTTTTCTGGTGGGGGGGGACCCCACGCTGCTTTTTTTCTACATTTTTTTTTTTACAGCCGGCAATGTTTATTTTTTTTACATTTCCTTTAACAACCAGCTATAAACAGGTTAAAAAAAAAACGCAAATCGCCGCAAAATCGCGGTACTTGCGTTTTGGATGCGGGTCCATTGAATTCTTTTACATCCAAAACACTGTTTTTGACCTGGAAAAAAAAATCTGCAGTTGCGTTTAACCTCCATTTTCACAAAGCCAAAAAATGCCTTCAGACGCCAAAGATTTCCATGTTTCAGACGTGGTATAGGCGTTTAGCAAAGTTTTTGTTTAGAAGCGTTTGTAAAGGTGACCTATTTTTTACATTGATAAACTATAAAATTATGGCAAATCAGGAAAAAACATTTAAAAAATATATATATATATATATATATATATATATAAAAAATTAATTGCTTCCATTGCATTGTGGACAATCCACAACTTGTGGCAGGTGACGTGGCAAGTGGACAATCCACAACTTGGGGCAGGTGACGTGGCAAGTGGACAATCCACAACTTGTGGCAGGTGACGTGGCAAGTGGACAATCCACAACTTGGGGCAGGTGACGTGGCAAGTGGACAATCCACAACTTGGGGCAGGTGACGTGGCAAGTGGACAATCCACAACTTGGGGCAGCTGACATGGCAAGTGGACAATCCACAACTTGGGGCAGCTGACGTGGCAAGTGGACAATCCACAACTTGGGGCAAGTGATGTGGCAAGTGACACGCTAAATACAACTACACTGCTGCTCTCTCAGCTGCTGCTACTCACTCTGGTCTTACAAAATAGCTGAAATGGTTAATAATACTGTTTTTGGAGCTTAGGGCATCTCCTTATGATGTTTCCTAACTAAACGCATATAGACGCAAATGTGGTAAAACGCGGCATGCAAACGCGACAAAGCGCGTCTTTCTAAACGCCGCTTTCAACCTTAGTTCTTAACACTTTGCACCAGCGTCCCGTGTACATGGGGCCTAAAAACGCCTATGCCATTTACAGCTCAAAAACGCCATGGTGGCCATGAGGCCATAGGCTAACATGGAGAGACGTTTTTAAGCTGCAAAAACGCTCAAACAAGCGGCTGGAAAAACGTCCGTGTGCATGTAGCCTTTTATTAACCACTTGCGCACTGGCCACTTAAACCCCCTTCCTGCCCAGACCAATTTTCACATTTCAGCGCTGATGCACTTTGAATGACAATTGCGCGCTCATACAACACTGTTACCCAATGAAAATTTATTATTTTTTTGCACACAAATAGAGCTTTCTTTTGGTGCTATTTGATCACCTCTGCATTTTTTCCCCTAGAAATACAAAAGACCGACTAAAAAAAAAGAAATTAGGATATTTTAACCACTTCAGCACCGGGCCTATTCTGGCACTTCTCTCCTTCATGTAAAAATCATAAATTTATGGCTATAAAATTACTTCAAAACCCCAAACATTATATATGTTTTTTTAGCAGACACCCATGGGAATAAAATGGCAGTCATTGCAAATTTTTATCTCACTCTGTATTTGCGCAATAAATTTTCAAACGCCTTTTTTTTGGAAAAAAAATTGTTTAATGAATTTAAACAAATTACAAAACAGTAAATTTAGCCCAATTTTTTGGTATAATGTGAAAGATGTTGTTATGCTGAGTAAATAGATACCTAACATGTCACACTTTAAAATTGCGCACACTCGTGGAATGACACCAAACTTCAGTACTTAAAAATTAACCTAGGCGATGCTTAAATTTTTTTTACACGTTACCATTTTCGCATTACAGAGGAGGTCTAGTGCTAGAATTGTTGCACTAGTTCTAACGCACGCAGCAATACCTCACATGTGTGGCTTGAACGGCGTTTACATATGTGGGCGGGACTTACGTGTGTGTTCGCTTCTGAGCGCGAGCTACCGGGGACATGGGCGTTTTTTTTTTTTTATTATTATTTTTTTTTTGTTTTTTACTTTTTTGTATTTCTTACTCTTTTTTTAACTTTTTTGTTTTTTTGATCACTTTTATTCCTATTACAAGGAATGTAAACATCCCTTGTAATAGGAATCTATTGTGACAGGTCCTCTTTATGGAGAGATGCAGGGTCAATAAGACCCCACACCTCTCCTCCAGGCTGGAAAGCATGAGATCGGTCAAAAAAATTAACCAATCTCATGCTGACAGCCGAGATCTCGGCTTTGTTTACATACGGGAACCCGGCGTGATGTCATAACGTCGCGCCCGGGCCTCCGACGGTCATAGAGATGACTGGTGACCATCTGGTCACCAGTCATCTCTATGCTTCCCATCCGGCGCTGGCCAATTCGTTCTCCGAGCCCCAGATGGCACGGGAGAGCCCGGAGAAGCACCGGATGGCGGCGGGAGGGGGGGAACGTCCCCTCCCGCCGCCTAAAAGAACGATCAAGCGGCGGAACTGCCGCTATGGTCATTTTTATTGTGCACAGAATCGCCGGCTAAAAAGAATGATATCTGAATGATGTCTGCAACTGCAGGCATCATTCAGATGTCACCACACAAAGCCAAGGACGTCATTTGACGGTGGGCGGTAGGAAAGTGGTTAATATTTAGAGAATTTTGAAAAAAGGTAACTTTTCTCCTTCATTGATGTACACTGATGAGACTGCACTGATGGGCTGCACTGATGGGCACCGATAAGTTGGCAAGGGTGGGCACTGAGAGGTGGCATTGCTAGTTAGCACTGGTGGGCATTGAGAAGTGGCACTGCTAGGTGGCAATGATAGTTGGCAGTGATGGGCACTGATAGGCAGCACTGCTAGGTGGCACTGATTGGCACCAGTGGTGGGCATTTATAGGTGGCACTAGCAGGGGCTACTGATTGTAACAGATGACGCAGAATTGCCTCTTCCTCTTCGGGTCCGATGTCACTTGCACATAAGCCGGTGATTGCCTTTTTTTATGCTCACGCTGTCAGCACAAGGAGAAAACAAAAACCATTACCAAGCTTTTGTTTACATCACGTGATCAGCTGTCATTGGCTGACAGCTGATCACATGGTAAGGGACAGGGATCGGCCCCTTACTCGGATCTGTCATTACCCGAGTCTCAGTGACTCGTGACCACAACGTGTGCGCGCGAAGGGGAGGACGGACTCCCGGCAATTGGGGACCGTGCTGTGGCCGTCGATCAGTTATAGCGCTGATCTCTAGTGATTAAAGAGGGTCTAAATGGGTCATTGACATGCATCACAATTCAACTTAGGAATGTGTCTTTGCAAAGTTAAACTAAATTAAATCCTTTTTCTTATTATTGCTTGGGGATAGAGTGCAGAGGGATTAGAAGTCTAGACAGTCTAGACAGGTTTTGGGGATGTCTGCACCCCTGAGAGGGTGAAGATAACTCCCAAATTTGGCCACTTTATCCTTACAAATAATTCACTTCCTGTCACATAGCCACACAGGAAGTGAGGGTAAATCCCTACCAATGTCTTTCCTTGGGGACACACAGGTCAATCTAAATACTTTCCCCAATATGTACATTGCACTCCAGCATTTTGCGGGGTGCACCTCAAATTATTAGGTATTTTGGACTTTGGGGTTTATTTACTAAAGGCAAATCTACTTTGCACTACAAGTGCACTTGCTGGATATCCGAGGGGGACATGCAAGCAAACAAAAAAAACACCATCTTTGCTTTTACATGATTGGATGTTACAATCACCAGTGCTTCCCCTCAGATTTTCAGCAGCTACACTTTTACTGCAGAGTGGATTTGTCTTTACTAAACCCCAAACTACCCAATGATTTGGGGTGTACACAACAAAGTGCTAGAGTGCAATTTGCTTAATGGGGACACTAGTTAGATTGACCTGTGTGTCCCCAAGAAAATACATTGGTAGGGTTTTACCTTCACTTCCTGTTTAGCTGTGTTACAAGAAGTGAAGCAAACTTTACTAAAAGGGACACAAAGCCCAACCTAAAAAACAAACAAACAAGCAGGGGTTCTAACACTTACTTGGTTTCCCTCAAAATGCCCACAATTAGAATCGTATTGCCTTGAAGTGCAGTTTTAAGTGCAGTGCTCTAATTCTCAAGTACCCCAAACAGGCCATGTTTGCAGGTTTTCCTTCATCTTGCACATGTGCTTTAAATCACAGTCAATGGTTGTGTTTTGGACAGCAATTCTCGATAAGATAAATTCACAAAACATGTCCTGTTGGGGGTACTTGAGGACTGAGGCTGAGAACCACTGCAGTAAAAAGGAAAATTGAATACTTACCGCTCTGTATTTTTCATTTCCTGGTGACGCTCCATGGCAGCACACAATACATGCATATGCTAGCATGAAGGCACCAGGTTAGACAAATCACACCTGTTTTGTTTTGACATACCAATCAGCTGTCACATTTGTTGCAAAGAAAACACAAAACAAACATCAAAACTTTGCATCAAATTTTATTGGTCAACAAAACAAAGGGAAGCCAAAATAAAAAACATGGTCAATTTGAAACATCAGTCACATCTTGAGAAAGATTTAGCAAAATAATGCAGCACAGACAATTAAATCAACGTGAACAAACAACACACATTAACAACATCAAAATTATTTCAGGGGAACATTTCCCCCACCCCAAAAAATACAATCAACAAAAGTAAAACAAACATCTGTTTTGCAAAGACATAATAAATAAAATACATGCATTACAAACTCGATAAGGACACCAAAATGTACTTTTTGCCGGACACACGCGCACACACACACTTGCCTCTTTTCAGGTCAAGGGAGAGGATGCTATCTGCGAGCTTTATATAACATAGGTTTGTGAGCTAATGAGGCAATTGAAAACACATGCACAGTCCATGAAACACCCAAAATGCAAGTTCAGAGACTGAACTTCAAAGTGGGTACACCTGTTAAGGATGTACTTCAATTACTAACCCATAAAAACACTCTCTCTGAGCATGCCCAGAAATATCCAGGTGCTGTTCACACACAAAAAGCACCAAAAAAAAACTAACTGCCTGGGCATGCTCAGAACAACACAAATGCAGCTAGCAGAAAATAACCCCCCCCCCCCCTGAACAAAATTAAGCACATCATCCAGCATGCTAAAAAATTAGAGATGGGACAATCACCCCCCCCCCCTACCTACCAACACATACCATTGCAGTCTATGGGAACTGACTTGTTAATGTTGCTAGTCCCCACTTGGCTGGCTTATCTTCTAGTTATTGGCCTTAAAATGGGGGCCCAGGTCCCACCCTAAGGGACATATATCAATGTCACCAATTTGGACAACACCAAAAACAAAACAAAGAGAAGTGCCTTTAAATATGCCAAATTGCTTAAGGGCCATTTCACACCACGTGCAGTCCATTGCGTTTTTTATGCATCAAAAATGCATGGAAAGTTGGTTATATGGTTCTAAATGGCAGTGTTTGTTCCAGTGCGTTCCAGTTCCACAAAAAAGTAGAACGTGCTGCATTTTACCTGCACTGGACTGTACTGGAACGCAGCAAAACGCATCATATACGCACCGGAACGCACAGGAACACACCTAAATGCACCAAAAACGCACTGGAACACACTTGTCCTTATCTATGGTTAATAAAAAAGAGGGGTGAAAAAAAAGCACTGGACTGCATCAAAAACGTACCAAAAATGCACTGGAACACATCAAAAACGTGCATGCAAAAAAGCACCTGGAACGCATCCGGATTGCGTTTCTATGGTGTGAACTGGCCCTAGTTCACACCATAGAAACGCAGTCTGGATGCGTTCCAGGTGCTTTTCTGCATGTGCGTTTTTGACACGTTCCAGTGCATTTTGATGCGTTTTTGTTGCAGTGCGTCTTTGGTGCATTTAGGTGCGTTCTGGTGCATTCCAGTGCGTTTTTGGTACGTTCCGTAGCGTTTTCGATGTGTTTTACTGTGGTCCAGTACAGTTCTGTACATAAAAAATGCAGCATGACCAATTTTTTTTTTCCTTTCTGAAACGCACTGGAACGGACTGCAGTTGTGTGAACTATGTCATTGGCATTAATGTGATCAACTTTCTTTGCGCTTTTCATGCATCAAAAAAAACTCACTGCACTGCATCCGGTGTGTACTGGCCCTAAATATCATACCTGGGGGGTGTCTATAGTATGCCTGTAAAGTAGCGCATGTTTTCCATGTTTATAACAGTTCGAGAGCAAAATGACATTTCTAAAGAAAAATAATAGTCATTTAAAAGTACTCGCGGCTGTAATAAATTGCTGGTTCCCGTCAATACAGATAAAAGTCATTGAAAGTCTTTGAAAAAAAAAAAATGCGTGGGGGTCCCCCAAATTCCATTACCAGGCCCTTCAGGTCTGGTATGAATATTAAGGGGAACTCTGCGCCAAATTTAAAAAAACAAATGGCGTGGGGGTTCCCCACAAAATCCATACCAGGCCCTTCAGGTCTGGTATGGATTTTAAGGGGACCCCCGCGCCAAACTTAAAAAAAAAATAGCGTAGGGGTCCCCCTAAAAATCCACACAAGACCCTTATCCGAGCACGCAACCTGGCAGGCCGCAGGAAAAGAGGGGGGGCGAGAGAGCGCCCCCCCTCCCTCCTGAACCGTACCAGGCCACATGCCCTCAACATGGGGAGGATGTCCCCATGTTGATGGGGACAAGGGCCTCATCCCCACAACCCTTGCCCGGTGGTTGTGGGGGTCTGCGGGCGGGGGGCTTATTGGAATCTTGAAGACCCCTTTAACAACTGGGACCCCCAGATCCCGCCCCCCGTGTGAAATGGTAATGGGGTACAAATGTACCCCTACCATTTCACAAAAAAAGTGTAAAAAAATTTAAAAATGACAATAGCCGGTTTTTGACAATTCCTTTATTAATGACTTCTCCTTTCTTCCATCTTCTTCCATCGTCTTCTTCCATCTTCTTCTTCCATCTTCTTCTTCCAGCTTTTTCTTTTCTCCATTCGGATTTCTTCCTCCATCTTGTTCTTCATCTTCCTCTTCATCTTCATCTTCATCTTCCTTCTTCCTTCGGTGTTCTCGTCCGCATCTTGCTCCGGCTTCTTGTTCCCTTCTTCTTTCTCCGGCCGCTCCATTTGAATTTGAGGTTCCCGCTGTGTGACGCTTCAGTTCTTCAGTTCTCCTCTGGGTCCGCTGCCACCCGGTGACCCGGTGACCCCGCCCCCCTCTGACGCACATGGATTTCACTGGGACTTTCCCTGTGGTGTCAGAGGGGGGCGGAGCCACCGGGTGCAAGCGGACCCAGAGAAGAACTGAAGAACTGAAGCGTCACACAGCGGGAACCTCGAATTCAAGCGGAGCGGCCGAAGAAAGAAGAAGGGGACAAGAAGCCGGAGCAAGATGCGTACGAGAACACCAAAGGAAGAAGGAAGATGAAGATGAAGAGGAAGATGAAGAACAAGATGGGGGAAGAAACCTGAGAAAACCTGAGAAAAGAAGAAGATGGAAGAAGAAGATGGAAGAAGAAGATGGAAGAAAGGAGAAGACATTAATAAAGGAATTGTCAAAAACCGGCTATTGTCATTTTTAACATTTTTGACACTTTTTTTGTGAAATGGTAGGGGTACATTTGTACCCCATTACCATTTCACACGGGGGGGGCGGGATCTGGGGGTCCCCTCTGGGGGCTTCCAGATTCCGATAAGCCCCCTGCCCGCAGACCCCCACAACCACCGGCAAGGGTTGTGGGGATGAGACCCTTGTCCCCATCAACATGGGGACATCCTCCCCATGTTGAGGGCATGTGGCCTGGTACGGTTCAGGAAGGAGGGGGGGGCGCTCTCTCGTCCCCCCTCTTTTCCTGCGGCCTGCCAGGTTGCGTGCTCGGATAAGGGTCTGGTGTGGATTTTTAGGGGAACCCCCTTAAAATCCATACTAGACCTGAAGGGCCTGGTATGGATTTTGAGGGGGACCCGCATGTCATTTAAAAAAAAAAATTAGCGCGGAGTTCCCCTTAATATCCATACCAGACCTGAAGGGCCTGGTTATGGAATTTGGGGGGACCCCACGCATTTTTTTATTTTTTTATCAATGACTTTTCTCTATATTGACGGGAGACGACAATTCATTATAGCCGCGGGTGCTTTTAAATGCCTTTTTTTTCCCTTTAGAAATGTCATTTTGCTGTCGGACTGTTATATAATGGCAAGTTCAGAGCTGTGCCTGTTCAACTTATGCAAATTGATTTACGTGACTTGACATTTACGAAGATTTTGCCGGCGCAGTGTCCCGGCGCGTTTGAATGAGTGAAATTCCCGCGCTGAGCACAAAAAAACCTCTCGGAGTTCTAAACGTACTTGCCGGCGCAGCGGGCTAGTTCAGAAAAAGTTACTTTCTCACTCTATTTTGGGCATATTTGTTACTTGGGCAGGTGTCACTACACTTCCTCACATCACCCCATGGACCCCCCATTATATTGGCACTTCCAGCTTCTTTATATTTAGATTTTAAGATGTCGTGCGCCAGGTCCATAGTGGCGCGCTGAGCGCCTCCTCCCGTGCGCCGAGAACACTATAGTAAATGGGGAATAGCGCTGCTCTACCGGCGCAAATGTTTTGTAAATACCAACACAGCCGCTGTGCACGCAGATACGCCGATACTCATGGCGCAAACGTTTCGTAAATCAGCTCCATTGTTTGCCTCACACCACTCTTCTAGATTAGCTACCTCTTCCCTGTAATGCTTCTCATCCTCTCTTGTGATGCAACCTACTATGGTGGTATCATCTGCGAATTTGATGATGCTGTTTGTAGAAAAGCAAGGAGTACAATCACAATGTGTAGAGCAGGGGTGCCCAACCAGTGGCCCGGGGGCCACAAGTGGCCCGCGGAGCCCTCTGATGTGACCTGCGACCTCCTGCTCTATGATAGAATAGAATACTGTTATTAAAGGTCAGTTTATTACTAAAATCACAGTGTATATATGGGCATATCTGTTCTGCAGTGGTTACTGGGCTGCTTTCAAACTGATCTGCAGATGTAGAGCAGTGCACCTGTGGGTTACCTGCACTGAGCCATAGACTTCTGTTATTATCTGTGAGTTTGGTGAGCTCTCTTAAAGTGCACCAAACCTGCAGAATATAATAGAAGTCTATTGCAAAGTGCAGGAAAGCCAAAGGTACATTGTGTTGCACTCGCGGTGCTCGTAAACCACAGCGCATCAGTGTGAAAGCAGCCTTGGGCCCCTTTCACAGTCAGTCCGACCCAATTGGAGTCTCCATTCAACTCTAAGGAGTGGCAGATGTAAAACGACTTGTGTCCTACCTCCAATCCGCAAAAAAAAAAAAAAAGAATTTAGTGGGCTTTGTCCATGTCCAGCCTGCATATGCAGAGCGGACACGCACCTGCCATCTGCCTGCTCCACTCATTGTGGCCCACGACCAGTTACTGAGTCGCGTAAGTGGCCCTCGTGCTTCAAAAGGTTGGGCACCCCTGGTGTAGAGAGTAAAGAAGGGGGCTCTGTACGCAACCTTGTGGTACTCCTATGCTGACCACACGCTGAGAAGAAACATACTTACCCAGTTTGACCTCCTGTGGGTGGTCTACCAGGAAGTCCTTTATCCAAGAGCAAAGGGAAGATGGCATATTTAGCTTCAACATCTTCTCCACCAATAAATTTGGGACGACGGTGTTGAAAGCCAAACAACATTCTTACGTAGTTGCCAGAATGTTCCAGATGACTTAAAGCCACATGTAGTGCAAGAGCTATAGCGTCTTCAGTGCTTTTATTGGCTCTGTACGCAAATTGATAAGGGTCGAAACTACCTGGTAAGGATGTCTTGATTCATTGTAAAACCAGTCCCTCAAAGCACTTCATTATTACTGGGGTAAGCGCAATTGGCCTATAGTCCTTCAAACTATCTATGCTTTCTTTTTTGGGTATCGGAGTAATAATAATAGATTTTAAGCAGGTTGGAACCACGGCCAATGATAAGAAATGATTAAATATATTAGTAAAGACCCCTGCAAGTTGGTGGGCACATGCCTTAACAACCCTTCTTGGGACCCCATCTGGACCTGCTGATTTCCTAACATTAACGGACTTGAATGCCTGACGCACTTTGGGTTCCTGTACCACAAGTGCAGCATCCTGCATACACGGGCTTGAAAGTTGTGTTTGCCGGGGTACTGCTAGTAGACTTGTGCAATTCGTTTAGTTCCGAATTAGTTTTTTAACGAATTTCGACAAATTCATTAATTCGGAAATATTCAAATTAATGAAAACCCGTTTAACAAATTATTCTGAATATTCATAAATTCGAAAATTCATAAATTCGTACATTCTTACATTCGTACATTCGCACATTCGTAAATTTGTACATTTGTAAATGCTTAAATTCGTACATTCGTAAATTTGTAAATTTGTAAATTCGTAAAGTAGTAAATTCGGAAATCTGAAATAATAATTAACTAATAATAACTTAACTATTACTAACTACTAAATTATAGGTATTGGAATTTCCTTTCAAATTTGTCTGTTACTGAATGTAACGAATACAATATTATCCGAAGTTACAAATTATTCTCCGAAATAACGAATGCCATATCTAAATGAATGGAACGTAATGAATTATTATTAATAAATAACAATAATAATAATTTTCTAATTTACGAATGTACTAATGTACGAATTTACGAATGTACGAATATATGAATGTACAAATTTACGAATGTAGGATTTGCAATCATAACGAATGACCCGAAAAACGAAAAAGAAAAAAAAAGAATGAAACGAAAACAAACAGAATTTTTGGCAGTGCACATGTCTAACTGCTAGTTCAAAACATGAGAAAAAGCGTTTAATTTCTTAGCCAGGAGATTAGAATTTGCACGCTGGTGAGTGTTCTCTCTATGATTTAGGATATGCTGTATCTATTTCCAACCTTCACGTGCATCATTCCCTCTAAAACATTCTTCAATTTTATTTTTGTAAACTAATTTGGCCTATTTTTAGGATAGGAACATTAACAGAACCAAGGTCGTGTTGCACGGCAAAAAAAATGTATCCAAGCTGTAGCCACAATAAAGGGATTTTTATAACAGCTTACCTGTAAAATCCTTTTCTTGGAGTACATCACGGGACACAGAGCGACTTAGTCATTACTAATGGGTTATATAGATTACCTTCAGGTGTTGGCACTGGCCAATTCCAAACCGGAAGTACCCTCCCCTATATAAGCCCCTCCCACCCGGGAGCACCTCAGTTTTGTAGCCAAGCAATAAGTGTCCCAAAAAGAGGGGTGGGAGCTCTGTGTCCCGTGATGTACTCCAAGAAAAGGATTTTACAGGTAAGCTGTTATAAAAATCCCTTTTTCTTTTTCGTACATCACGGGACACAGAGCGACTTAGTCATTACTAATGGGACGTCCCAAAGCAATGCCAAATGAGGGGAGGGATACATAAGCTGGGCGCCATCAGGCATGAGGATCTTTTGCGGCCTGCAACACACTGCGCCCAAAGGCGACATCCTCCTGACTTCTAACGTCTACCTGGTAGAATCTAGTAAACGTGTGTACCGAAGACCATGTCGCGGCCTTACATACTTGAGCCAGGGAGGCCTGGTGATGCACTGCCCATGAAGTTCCAACTGCTCTTGTGGAGTGCGCCCTAACTTTGAACGGAGGCGGTCTCTTTCTCAAGCCATAGGCTTGTATTATGACCTGTCGAATCCACTTGGCTAAAGTAGATTTTGATGCTGCCTGACCCTTTCTGGGGCCTTCCGGCAGAACAAACAAAGAATCCGTTCTGCGAATCTGAGCAGTGGCTTTCAGATAAGTTTTAACTGCTCTTACTACATCCAAAGAATGTAATAACTTTTCCTCTACCGAGCTAGGTTTGGGAAAAAAAGAAGGAAGAACCACATCTTGGTTCAAATGAAACCTCGATACCACCTTAGGAAGAAAGGCTGGATGAGGACGTAATACTACTCTGTCCTTATGGACAACCAGATATGGCTCCTTACAGGACAAGGCGGCTAGTTCCGATACTCTTTTAGCCGAACAAACGGCTACTAAGAAAATCAATTTCCTGGTGAGAAGAACCAAGGAAATGTGTTGCAATGGTTCAAACGGTTGTTTCTGTAGAACCGACAGAACCAGGTTTAAGTCCCAAGGACATATGGGAATACTAACCGGAGGGCTAATACGCATCACTCCTTGTATAAAGGCTTTGACCAGTGAATGCGAAGCCAAGGGCCTTTGAAAAAATATTGACAAGGCCGAAATCTGACCCTTGATAGTACTCAAGGCAAGCTTCCTATCTAAAGCCCACTGTAGGAAGTCCAAAATCCTACCTATTACGTACTTACGTGGATGCCATTTCTTGGCCTCACACCATGTAATGTACGCCTTCCAGATTCTATAATAGATCTGCCTGGATACCGGCTTCCTGGCATTGATCATGGTAGATACCACAGAATTAGAGAGCCCTCTCTTTTTCAGAATGTGGGCTTCAATAGCCAGGCCGTCAAACCTAGGGCTGGTAAGGAAGGGTGGTATATCGGTCCCTGCGACAGCAGGTCCGGACGATGTGGGAGGGTCCAAGGACTCCTCACTGACATTTTTACAATCTCCGCGTACCATGCCCTTCGGGGCCACGCTGGAGCCACCAGAATCACTGGTTTCTTTTCTACCCTGATTCTGCGGAGTAATCGCGGTAACAATTGTGGCGGTGGGAATGCATATATCAGCTTGAACTGATCCCAAGGGAACACTAGGGCATCCGAGCCGCAAGCTAGGGGATCCCTTGTGCGAGACACAAATCTGTCCACCTTTGCGTTGAATCTGGATGCTAGCAGATCTACATCCGGTGTTCCCCACCGCTGGCATATTGCCTGGAAAACCTCGGGGTGAAGAGACCATTCCCCCGGGCATAATTGTTGGCGACTTAGAAAGTCTGCTCTCCAATTTTCCACTCCTGGGATGAAAACCGCGGATATGGCTGGGACATATCTTTCTGCCCACTCCAGGATGCAATTTGCTTCCCTCTGGGCTGCACGACTCTTGGTGCCACCCTGGTGATTGATATATGCCACTGCCGTGGCATTGTCTGATTGAATTCTGACAGGGGACCCTTGGAGTTTGGATGTCCATGCTACTAGGGCATACCGGGCTGCTCGTATCTCTAAGAGATTGATGGGCAGGGCCTTTTCTGCTTCTGACCACTTGCCCTGGAGAGACCATTGCTCCAGTACTGCCCCCCAGCCTATGAGGCTGGCATCTGTAGTGACCACCTTCCAAGAAACCGGACTGAAGGGTTTCCCTCTTTCCAGATTCTGGGGCACCAACCACCAATGGAGGCTCTTGCGAACGGAAGGGGACAGGGACATTGGTAAATCTAAAGCCTGAACTTTTTTGTTCCAGGCTGACAGTATGGCCCTTTGCAAATTCCTTGAATGGAATTGACCGTAGGGTACCGCTTCGAATGAAGCCACCATCTTTCCCAGCAGCCTCATGCAGAGGCGTATGGATGGTTTTCTTTTTGTACCCACTAAGTGGGTCAAATCTTTTAAAGACGACACCTTCTCTGGAGGTAAGAAAATCTTTCTCTGATTTGAATCCAGCCTTAGCCCTAAGTATTCCAGACTTTTGACTGGTCTTAGAGCTGACTTGTCCCGGTTGATAATCCAACCGTGATATTCCAGATACTTGATTGTCTTGTGAATAGCTACTTCCAGCTTTTCCACTGAGTGGTCTATTAGTAGCAGGTCGTCTAGATATGCCATTATCGTTACACCCTGTGTTCTTAGATTGGCCAATAATGGGGCCAGTATTTTTGTGAACACTCGTGGTGCTGTGGCCAGACCGAAAGGTAAGGCTCTGAACTGAAAATGGCGCCCTTCTACTGCAAAGCGTAGAAATTTCTGGTGGGCCGGAAAGATGGGAATATGCAGATAAGCATCCTTTATGTCGATCGAGGCTAACCATTCCTGCCCTTGTAGGGCGGTGGCCACCGATCGGATCGACTCCATCCGAAAAGTCCTGATATTTAGGAACTTGTTTAGCCCTTTTAGATTTAATATGGGCCTCACGTCCCCATTTGGCTTGGGGACTGTGAAAAGGTTCGAGTAAAACCCGAATCCGCTTTCTTCCAGGGGAACCTTCATGATTACACCTTGGAGCAATAGTTGTTCTAGTGCCAGAAGGAGGGATCCTCTCTTTTGGGGATCTCTTGGCACGTTTGACCTCATAAATTGGGCAGGAGGAGTGCCTTTTAACTCCAGCTTGTATCCCAGACTTACTGCGGAGAGCACCCATCTGTCTCTGATGGTGTCCCGCCAGGTCTCTGTGAACAACTGAAGTCTTCCCCCCACCCGATTGAGTGGGGGCAACGCTTCATGCCTTGGCGGGAGGTTTTGTACCTCTCTTGATCCAGGGCTTTTTGTTACCCTGTGATTGTCCCTGATTTCTGCCCCCTGAATTTGACCGCGGAGGCCGTCGGAACTGCTTCACAGCCGATGTGCCCGGGACTGGAGAAGTAGGCCTCTTAAAAGAAGGATTTCTACCCTTGTTCTTAACCGGTAAGAGTGAACTTTTACCGGCAGAAATTTTCTGGATATATTTGTCCAGATCTTCTCCAAATAAGCGTTCTCCATGAAATGGGAAGCTAACCAGCAGTTTTTTACAGGGAGCTTCAGCAGACCAGTTTTTGAGCCACAGAAGCCTACGCATATGTACTATAGACAGCGTAAAGCGGGAGGCCTGTTGGATTGTATCCTTTATGGCGTCCACCGCAAAACACAAGGCTCTAGGCAGGTCAGCTAGGGCAAGAGCCTGCTGATCTGGTAAGTCCCTTAAGACTTGTTTCAACTGATCTTTCACTGCTTGGCAGACTCCAATCGCTGCTACCGCAGGTTGTGTCACCATGCTTGCTATAGAGAAAGCAGATTTTAGTAAAGACTCCAATTTTTTATCTATTGGGTCTTTGAACATTGGAACATTATCTACTGGACATGTCAGTGATTTGTTAACAGAAGAGATGGCTGCGTCCACTGTAGGGACCCTCCATTTTTTTATGAACTTATCCTCCATGGGATAGATCACAGGAAATCTCTTGGGGGGAGCAAATATTTTATCAGGATGCTCCCAATCCTGGTAAATAAGCCCTTCTAATAAAGGGTGGATTGGGAAGGAACAGACAGCCTGGGGAGCTTTTAGCGACCCCAGCGAGGAAACCGTAGTGGATGGTGGTTCCGCCAGAGGCATTTTAAATGCTGATCGGACCATATTAGTCAGAGACTGAACCCATAATCTTTCAGCCTGAGATGCTGAGAAAGGTTCTTCCACTGTTGATTCCTCCATAACTGAATCAACCTCATCCTGATCCCCTTCAGGTAGGTCGATCTCTGTGTGGGGCTGTTCCTCCACTAACAGGCACTCTGAAGGAGGAGACGGAGATCGGACGCGCTTTTCCTGAGACAGGGAAGCAGCGATCAATGCTGTTAATCTCTCTTCCAATCCTCCCAGAGTTGAGGATAAAACCTCCTCTGTTATATATACAGGAGCAGGTGGACTGGGGACAGCCGCAGCACCAGGCATTCCTGCGGGGTTTCTACGGCTACTGACCTCTGAATTCTCAGGGGAGATTGGTGCAGTACAAGCATGCCCAATATCCTCAGAGCCCGATGGAGACCCCTTTGGCTTCCTGGAAGATCTATTTCCGGAGCGTCTGGACGACATATCCTTTAAGCACAAAGCTGAGGTATTCCCGTCGTCATACACCAATTTTGCTGGTAATAGTCTAACACAGGTGCTGCTATATACCAGCTGGTGTCCACTAAAGTGCCTTTCTATGGGGATGCCTGCATCAACCGCCTCTGTGTGCCACTGTTTATTGCTAGCTCTGTTTGCATCCAGCTGACACTTGTACTGTGTCTTTTAACTATGCTGGGACGCCCGCACATGCGCAGAAGCGCCGTGGCGCGCATCGAGCGTCATCCACCCGCCCCGCCCCTTTTTTTTCATAGGAGGCGCGTGCACGCGCCCGCGCGCGTGCCCGTGCGCCATTGGCGCCCTTTTCGAAATCAAACAGGGGACTAGGAGCCAGGGCCCTTTTTGCCGGAGGGCCTGTGCGGTGGATGAGCGCAGCAACAGGGCAGAGGAAGTGGATTCCCACAGAGAAACTTACCAGCTGCCTGGACCTTTTGACTTAAGAAAACCAAAGATCCACATGACAAGAAAAATGGACTACAGCGGCCTCTAGTGGTTTAACACAGGTACCGCGGTCCCTTTTTTTTTTTTTTTTCTTGACTACTATTAAAATTTTACATTTTCAGTAGTTACAGGCAAACACAGATATTTAGCGGGAATACCGTTAGGTAACAGACAGAAAGACAAATTAGGCTTGGGGGTCCCCCAATAGAACCAAGTTCCTGGGGGCCCCCACTTACCTGATCCCCGCCGCAGGACTTTGTTTGGTCCACAGAAGTCCAAACTTCACCTATCACGGCAGGCATTGTAATTAAACCTTCAGGGACCGGGTTCCCAAGGATTCCACTCCCCTGGACCTGTATAGCACCCTGCACAGACAACATCTTGGTCGTGGGTATGACCAGAGCTCTGGATCCCAGGGTCCAGCCCTCCTAAGAGAAGCATTACAGGCAAAACCTTGCTCTTCTGCTGCAAGGCCCGGGTACCGACCGTTTAGCTATGAAGCTTTTTTGGTGGGATCCGGAACAGCTTACTAAGGCCCAAAAGAACCTGTACGCAAGCCCAGTGAAAACACATGTTACTCTTTGGCCAACACCTTAGACACTGGCAAAAAACTGAGGTGCTCCCGGGTGGGAGGGGCTTATATAGGGGAGGGTACTTCCGGTTTGGAATTGGCCAGTGCCAACACCTGAAGGTAATCTATATAACCCATTAGTAATGACTAAGTCGCTCTGTGTCCCGTGATGTACGAAAAAGAAAAGTCCCTTTTTTTTTCATTGGGCTTTATCTTTGCTGGTGCTTGGTACTTGGTTAATGAGTGTCTATTCCAATTTGTTATTAATAACATTGCTCTTATCCTGAAAATGCCGACATCAGCAAAAATCTCAAGCAGCCAGCATAAAAAGAGCACTGAAGATTAATGGAGGGGTGCTAGTAGCATAAGAGAGGAATGAGAGCTGGATCTGGAGTTATAACCAGCAGTCATTAGTTTGGTGCAGAGTACAGAGCTCCCCAGTGCAGTATAATAAGCAATACAATAAAATACAGGTTTGTTACTAAGACAGGAGAACTCCAGTGAGGGCAAGTTCCTTGTTAATATACAAAATGCTAAAGTATATGAAGTTATTTGTTTTATATGTGATCTCCACACAATGTCCTAAGCTGAATTTAAAGTACATGTGAAACTATTCACAAAGTTGAATTACATTTTTATCTAAATACATTCCAAGGGCATTGAAGCAAATGGTTTGCTAAGCACTGCAGTTTTTCTTTGTAGAAAAGCCTGTTCCTACCAGTATGCTCAAGTTCTCTGTGTGTTTCACCCCCTTCATGCCCAGGCCAATTTTCAGCTGTCAGCTCTTTCGCACTTTGAATGAGAATTGTGCGGTCATGCAACACTGTACCCATATGACATTTTTATCACCTTTTTCATACAAATAGAGCTTTCTTTTGGTGGTATTTAAAGCTGAGATCCACCCAAAACTGGAACTTCCACTTTAAGCACTCCTCACCCCCTTACATGCCGCATGTAATTTTGTTTGGGGGGAGTGGGGGCTTCGGTAGGAGTGGGACTTCCTGTCCCACTTCCTCCTTCTGCCCAGGAACCGCCTCGGTGACTCCTCCTCTCGCCTTAGGCGGCCCCTCCCTCTAGGCAATCTCCTGGGACACGTGACAGGTCCCAGGAGATCGCCTGTCCACTCAGGGAGCGCAGCGCTGCTCGCGCATGCGCAGTGCGTGCCCGGCCGTGAAGCCGAAAGCTGTCACGGCCGGGTACCCAAAATGTGAATGGAGGCGCCGGCGGAGAGGGGGGGAGAGGAGGGACGCTCCGGGTGGCCGCATTACTGGATCGTGGAGCAGGTAAGTGTCTTTTTTATTAAAAGTCAGCAGTTAACACTTTTTGTAGCTGCTGACTTTTAATAAACCTAAAAAGGCTGGAACTCCCCTTTAATCACCACTGGGTTTTTTATTTTTTGCTAAATAAATGGGAAAAAAAAGACAGAAAATGTTGAAGAAAAACCCCACATTTAATTTTGCTTCTGTTATAAAATTTTGCAAATAAATAATCTTTCTTCATAAATTTAGGCAAAAATGTATTCTGCTCCATTTCCTAAATATATATGAAAATAACCCAAATCAGTGTTTATTATTTAGTCTGTAGGCAAGTTATAGAGTCCACAAACTATAGTATATATATATATATATATATATATATATATATATATATATGGAAATTGTTCAGTCCTGATGTATTGACATTTCTCATTTCTGGAGGCCCAAAAATGCCAGGATAGTACAAATATCCCCAAATGACCCCTTTTCGGAAAGTACACAGTCCAAGGTATTTAGTAAAATATATGGAGAGATTTTTGAAGTTGTAATTTTTTTGTCACAATTTTATTTTTTTACACACTGTGACCAGAGAAATACAGTGTTACCATAGTAACAATGTACTACTCTGGGGAAGTGATCTGGGTTTTTTTTGTTTTTTACACATTATGATTGCTTATACCAATGAATTTCATTGGTATAAGCAACTATTTTTACTGAATGAAACTAATTCAATCAATCAGTATCGTTGCGATTAGCTGTGATTGGCCACAGCTAATCACATGGTACAGATGGGCTGTGATTAGCCCTGTCTGTACCATGTGATCACTGGACCAATCACAGCTAGCAACACAATTGTACACAATGGATGGCATGAAAGGTGGCCATCCATTGTTTATGTGATCTGCTGTGATTGGTCACAGCAATCACATGGTACCGGCAGCAGGCAAAAGTTTCCACACTGGATATAGCAACTATCGGATAGGCCTCTCTCACTGACCTAGCAGCCAGTGCGGTGCTCGGTCAAAAGTCTCTGCCACATACTTAAAGAATACAAACAGTCTCTGCACAATCCTCTACCACAGGACTGAACGATCCAGAACTTTTGCAAAGTTTAAGTACAGTCACACAGTACAAGTTTCTTTCAGCCAATCCAGCAATACTGTGGAGATAGATATGTAGAGATGCGTCCTCCAATTGAGTCTCCAGGCTCTTCCCGAGGCACCAGCCTTTTTGCTCAGTCCTCTCCTGGGAAAAGTCCTCCTCTGGTTTCTTCAATTCTTCATGTACAAGCAAAAAGGCTGTTTTTTTATTTTCCTTGCATGTCCCCCTCCGATCTACAGCGACTGCACTTCCAAGTGCACTTGCAGTGCAAAATGGATTTGCCTTTAGTAAATAAACCCCACAGTCTCTTTTCCAATGGTTTTATTAAAGAAAATGTAATTTAAAGGAATGGAGGGTTAGGGGAGATTCAGGTACCTTGCTTTGCGGATAACGGGGTCATGATTGGGTGATAAAATCAGCAGAGCTTCCCCTCATTTCAGATCTTCCCCTCAGATTTACAGCGACTGCACTTCCAAGTGCACTTGTAGTGCAAAGTGGATTTGCCTTTAGTAAATCAACCCCTATGTGTTGGTGCTGACATCTGTAAAAAAACTCTTCAATTGGGACCTCTATGACGGATACGGTGGAACAGACAGATAATGACATGACCCCCAAAAAATATAACCAGCAGCTCCTACGGGGGTAGTGCTACACGTGGGGGCTCGAGTCCGGAATTTGCCCTTACCGGTCGCAACTTAAGTGAACTGTTCACCGGGAGCCGGTGCTACAAAAAGGGCTCTGGGCTGTGTTATTTTTTTGAAAAAGGGGTTAATTTGCGGATCACTTCTGAGCCGCGTGCGCTGGGGGCGGCGCCAAGAAAGGAAAAACCCGCGAACAACGTGACTGAGGAGACAAGTGGGAGGAGTTCCCGCCTGTTTGCTGCGTGAGATGCCACATGTGTGTCCAACACTCAACGGAGAGTCGCAATACCACCATGTCTCTAGTTCCAGTATTGCAGTCTGCTATGAGACCCAGGATGTCTCCTGTGGGTACCGCTACAAGTGCCATGCTGCCGAGAACTACGCTGACGGACACTGGCATTCGGTTGAAACCGTATGGGTGGTTCGTACTTTACGTGATTGGAGATGTGGAAGCATTGGGTATGCTGTGCAACAGGTGCGAAGGACTGGCTGTAAACCCCCGTCCATTTGTTCGGTGCCTACATTGCGGGGAGTACCTGTTTGCCGTAGAGCAACCCACCATGCCACCCCGTGACTACCGGATGGACTGGGCCACGGGCATCGCTACAGAGGAGGCTGCGGCTTTTATTTCTGTGGCTAGACCCGCGCTTGCCACATCTGCTACAATGACCATTCCAGGGGGAGATGGTGCTGTTACTGCAATTGAGGAGTCATCAGCGGATGTCGCTACTGCTGTTACCTCCACTACTGCTACCTCCGCTGCATTTGGTCCCACTGCACCTGTCCAAAAGAAGGTGGGATATGTGAAAGCCACCCGCGGCCGTGGTCGAGGCCTACCCCAAAGACTACCCGAACCAGATCCAAAGGAAAGTCTGATTCCTGAGAAGTCCATAACAGGAACGGGTGAGAGATCTGGGGAAAGTGCACATATGGGGACTGTTTGTAAATATATGCCCACGGAGGAGTTCCGGGACTCTGAAATAGACTCCCTGTTGGACATCTCCGGAGACAATGATTTGTTCGAGACCATGTCTCAGGAGATGTTATGGGCCAGTGGAGATGATACTGCTTCGGCCTTCACTTTTTCTGAATGGGCAGCTATGGACTCGGGGAAGACATCACCCAGTGTGGAAACCCCAGTTACTACGAGTGAAATCTTGGCCAGAGGTACCAGTTCGTTTGGGTCAGGAAAGCTGTCTGTTGATACTCTGGTGCAAAAGTCCCCAGCTTCGTGTATACCTCCTGGACTTGGAAGCACCAGATCCTTGCCGAGACTTGCCAGGCTACAAAGAGTACTCAACAAAAGGGTAGCCAAGGAGTACGGTCTAGAATTTCCCTATGTCCCCCAGGAGATCATGCAGGAAATTGAGTCCAGCAGAGAGAAATGGTACGGTGAGGCTGTTTGGGACTATTTGTCCGTACCTAAACCTTTTAGGAAAACAGGCTATTCGGCTTCTATGGATGATCGTTTTTTTTTTGTTTTTTTTTTATATTTTCATTTGGATTTTCACAGTACAATCATATAGAGTACAATAGCTCTAAAGCAGTTATATATATGTATTAAATTCAACAAAGGAGGTGAAGTTCTGAGTAAGGGGGGGGTGGGGGGTGGAACAGATGTGTCATATTTACCTATACAGCAATGTTAAAGCAATGTGATACATACAGAAGTGATAACTTATACCATAATACCTTCAGGAGCGGAAGCATGGTTTTGGATATTAATGACTGGTGATCTCATATAGTGGCCTAGCCATAACAATAATAACTACGGGAGTTGTTAGCTTTAAATATAAGAGAGTCATGGAAGTCAAAGAGCTCCAGGAGTCAGTGGATGTCCTATGGTGGTAGAAAGGTAGAGGGGTCGGATAAATTGGAAACTTTGAGGTTGCCCAGTGAATTTGTGAGATCTCTTTTTAAATACCAATTGGTATAATAAAATGGTTGCATGACTTCTTGTAAAACTTTCTGGGTTAATGTGGCCTCTATATATATATATATACGCCATCTCGTGAAGAAGCGTGAGGTAGAGCGAAAGTTCAGTGTAATCGTGTCCAGCCTCTCTAAGTAAAAGAGCGATAGCATAGCTCTTTTCACTATCAGTAGCGTGGGTGGTGTTGGTGAAATCCAGTGGGACATAATAGTCCTGCGAGCAACTAAGAGACATAGATGGGCCCACTGTGGAATATTTAAGGGTCCCAATGCAGTTGAAGAGGATGCTGGTGGTGTGTAGCCAAACAAACATAGTAAACGATCTTTCGGGGTCCTTGTTTTATTGATTTTGCAGATGTGGGCAAATACAGAGTCCAAGTAGGTGGTGATAGCTGTGCAGTCACAGAGACGGTGTAACAATGTGGGGCGAGGTAGGGAGCACCAGGGGCATTGCGCCTGAGTTGGGTCCGCTTTGTTGATGCAAAACGGGTAGTAGGCTCTGTGCATGGTCTTAAAATTGTGTTTCACGCCACGTTTCTGATATAATACGTTTTCGGACGTTTCTGTATCCCTCAAGGATTTTTTGCGGCAGTTCATTGTCATCAAATAGGGTAGACCATTTTTGGAATGGTTTGAGGTGGTATTTTTCTGATTGGTGTTGAATAAGATAGGAGTAAAGACTGGAGATGGAGTAATCGTTTCTCTGTAGCACAGTGTCAATGAAGGACTGTTGGAAGGAATCGGATTTAGGTCCATAACAAGACCTCAGATAGTCAGTTAATTGATGATAGAAGAAGGTGTGTGACGGTGGCAAAGGAAAATTCCCTTGACAGGGCCTGGAAAGGCCTGAACTTGCCAGGTTTGCCATGGTTTATGGAGGTTACTTTTGTGAGGCCCTTGGTTTGCCATTGATCAAATGCTTTATGGAGAGTGGATGGGAGTAACATAGGGTTGCCTTGAATTGGTAGATAGCCTGAGATACTTGATGGCAATCCCAATAGTTTCCGTACCTCCCTCGAAGCGGTGACCGTATCTCTGATGAGTACACTTGATTTGAGTTGAGGTAGTAGAGTGTTAGGATTGGAGTGAAGGATGGCCGAAAGGGTGTGTGGGGTGGTCAAAGCACCTTCGAGTAAGATATTGCAGTATTTTGACTTTCCATTCAGCCAGTCCAGGCCCTGTCTAAGTAGGCATGAGAGATTATAGAAACGAATATTGGGTAGACCCGCCCCACCCTCAGACTTTGGGAGGCATAGTTTTTGCAACGCAATGTGTGGCTTTTTGCGGGACCATATAAAAGTAGTTAGTGCCCCATGGATTTTTTGTACATCAGAATGTTTTAATAAAAGAGGTATGGTCTGCATTGGGTAGAGTAAACGTGCAAACGACACCATTTTAAAAAGATGACATCTCCCAAAGAGTGAGAGGGGAAGGGCCGGCCATGCTTCCAACTCCCTAACAATTTTCGTTATTAATGGGGGATAATTAAGTACATATAGAGAGGAGGGCTCACATCCTATGCGGATGCCCAGGTATGTGATATATTGGGATGCCATAGCAAACGGGGATAAAAGTCTCCATTTAGCAGACAACTGTGGGTGGAGTGCTAGAATTTTGCTTTTATCAAAATTTATGCGAAAGCCGGAGCTTAGTCGAAAGGCCGCAAAAAGGTCTCGGAGTCTGTCAAAGTCTGTGAGGGGTCAGTGGAGAATAACAGTATATTGTCTGCGAATAGGGCGGAGCGGAGAACTTGGTTACCCATGGTGATGCCACAGATCCCTTTGTGTGAGTTGAGTATTCTGGATAGGGGCTCAATGGCGATATTGAAGAGTAAGGGGGATAGGGGGCATCCCTGCCTCGTTCCCTTTGTTAAGGGTATCGAGACCGAGACGAAGTCAGGAGTAACAAGACGCGCAGTTGGCGATGCGTACATTTGTTGTAGAAATCGCATGATTGGGCCCGAGAAGCCGAGTTGTTCCATTACCCTGAACAGCCAGGACAAACTAACGTTGTCGAAGGCTTTTTTGCCATCCAATGATATAATAGCGCCGTCTTGATCGGGGTGTGTTTTAGCGTGTTCTAGTGCCATTAAAACCTTACGTATGTTTAGTTAATTATGGAAATTGGGCGGTATGAGCCCGGCAATAGAGGATCTTTCCCTTTCTTGGATATAAATTTTGATGTGTGCCTGTATTCCGGTAGGGAGGTAAGGGCCCCCATCCCACATGGCTGCATAGACATGTTTTGGGGTGTCGGGAATAAAGTCGTTGGTCAATTTATAGAATTCAGCCGTGTAGCCGTCTGGGCCTGGGGCTTTGGCAGATGTCATATTTTTGATTGTCTGCCGGATATCGTCAGAGGTGATAGGAGCGTTAAGTTCCTCTAGCTGTGTATTTTGAAGTTTGGGCAGACGGTTCTTAGCCAGGAGAGCTTCCGCAGTAGCTTGGTCTGTCTGGTCAGCTGCATATAGTTTTGTGTAGTACTCTGCAAGTAGGTTGCTGATTTCGGCAGGCGAGGTAACCAGGGAGCCAGTCGTATCTCTCAGGGTAGAGATATGGGTGTGTCGACTTGGTCCTGAGCACAGTTTGACCAATAATTTGCCTGCCTTTGTTACCAAACCTGTGATAATGTAAAGTAGAGTACGACATTTTAGCTGCTTCCTGTTGTTCTGCCCAAAGATCAAATGTACGCTTAGCCTGACTCCATGTTTGTATATTATTAGGGGTGCGATTTAGAGTTAGGTGTTCGTGTGCCAAACGTAGAGCTTCACTGGCTTGTTTGAATTGTTGCCTGGCATGTTTTTTAAATTGGGTGGTATAGGAGATGATTTTCCCCCTCAGGAAAGCTTTACCAGATTCCCAAAAGTGGTTTGGTTCGGTGATGTGAACTCCATTAGTTGAGGTGTATTCATTGCATACTTCATATAACATGTGACTGAAGTCTTTATTGTCTGTAATAGGGCCACATCCGTCCGGAGACGCTTCAAATGTCTAAGGATTGGCATACGCTTAAATGGAGAGCGAAGCCCCTTAACGTTCCATGAGACAAACTTTAGGTGATTCCCATCGGTTGAAGAGGCCATGTCTGAAATAAAGTAATGTATTGGAGTGGGGGCTTGCAATGGAGCACCCCTGTAGGCAGAGAATCTGCAATATGAGAGTCGCCAAAGTATCGTAGGTCTCCTGAGGGTATAAGTACAAAACAGTTAAATACGGTCAGCAAACAGTCATAACTGGTATATAGAAAAAATAGCATAGCAACATTTAGGTGATAAAAACACCTAACACATATTAAAGACTTCACTTTTTTCCACATGAGGTTCAACTACCTAGCTTGGCTCCCGCCAGTTATTAGCTCCTCTTCTGATGCCCGTGAGTGGGCTACGGGGAGAGGGAAGGTGGGGGAAGGGTGGTGGGCGACATGGAGGCCAGAGATATGGAGGTTAGGGAGGCAGCGTATCGACTCCGGACAAAGGGGCAGGTGCTAGTGGGTGAGAGCTCAGCTTATGGGTGAGTCCAAGGAGGGAGCAATGGAGCTGATTAGCAGCCAGAGCCTCTATGGTGTGTATTTCTAGTGTAAGCCAGAGAACGTGATGATGGTAACAGGAACATTAACATTTAACCATTAAACATAACCAGGCATAAGTAGAGTAGCAGGCGAGCACAATTACCGCAACATAGAGTTCAGTCAGATAGAATAAAAAAAATAGTAGAACATGAACAAGGGGAAGAGAGAAGGAAAAAGAGGGGGGCAATACTACCCGTCTCCTATGCGTGTCCAACAAAAGAGTGCCTCTGCGGATTTTCAGCGATTTCCAGATCGGCCATCCTTCTGAGTGACGCGGCTTCGTTTATAAGGAGGCTTAGTTGGGCTACGTTGTTGTTTAGGTAGTGCAGATGGAGAGAACGCTGATGGAGAGGTTGAATTCTCTGTAGAGTTGGTGTGGTCCATTTCTGTGCCCAGGGCATTGATGTAGCTTTCTGCTTCGTCAGGCGTGGTGAAAGTAAGTTGCTCCCCGTTGTGTGTTTGGACATGGAGGATCGCCGGGTAGGCTAATGAGAACCGTATTTGGTTGTTGTGCAGAGTAGTACAGATCGGAGAGAAGGCTTCACGCAGTTTCATCACCTCCATTGAGTAGTCTGCAAAAAGCAGTAGTTATGCACCATCTACGGACAGCGTGCGTGTGCGGCGGAACTACTGCATAATGGCAGTCTTGTCAGCATAGTTGAGATATTTAACTATGACGTGGCAAGGTTTGACGCGACTTTCTGAGTATTGCCCAATGCGATGCACCCTTTCAATGGTGCAGGGTATGCGGAGACCCAGTTACTCAGGAATGATTTTTGCACAGATATTTGTGAGCTGAGCAGCGGGAACTGATTCAGGGAGTCCAATTATGCGTAGATTGTTTCTTCTCGAACGATTTTCCAAATCGTCGAGTTTGTCCCAGATATCTCTATTTGCGGCATTCATGCGTTCCAACATACCTGATGCGGCCGTGGATTCATTCTCCAGGGATGAGATGCTTTCTTCAGCATGTGTAAGTCTCTGTGCCTGTGCCTGCACTTCTATGTGCAGCTGTTCCAGCCCTCTGTGGACTGCGGCATCCACAGTGGCAGTAAGTGTGGGGCCCAGCACATATGATCACTCAACAAAGCGATCCATATATGCCCACTAGGTAGCGGGGGGAGGGGGGTCTCCCCGAAGCGTTTGCCGGTGTGTATGGCTGGTTTACGAGGAGTGCGGCGGGAGCTGAGGATATCTATCTCTCCCTCATGTGGCGCCGGGACTGGAAGTGGATGATCGTTTTAATGGGTGCCTGTTACACTGGAGTTACGGCCGGCACATCCATGCTGACAAGGTGGTCATCTGCAGGCCAGGAAAGGACAACATTGTGTATTTTACCACCACTTTGGACAAGCAGGGGAAACCACTGACTCTGCCTGACCCCCAATTTTACTGGTGATCGCTTACAGTGACTGTTCTGGGTTTACATTTGCCGAGAGGAAAAATATTTTTCTCTATTCTGAAGGACTGTGGGGTACATAGCTAGGTAGTGTTAGATTACCGGGAACTTCAAAGTCAAGATTCCTCTACCTGCTCCAGTACTTGCATCCAAGGACTTTGGTTATGTTATTCTTCTGCCACTAGGTGGTGGAAGCTTGCCCAGCAAATCTGGACTTTTATATTTAGCTACCCACACAAAAGAAATATATATAATATATATGGGGGGAAAGAAAGGCCCATCTCTCAGGAAGTGAGGCTTTGCTTCCTGTTGTACAGTAATGCTTTATATTGTTGCCTGTGTGTTTTGTCTTTCAGGTACCCTGGATTTCTGCCAAACTGCTGGAGAGTGGGTGGTTTAGACAGATGGTCAGTGGTGGTATTACATGTTACTGTGATTTTACTGTGTGTGTTTTGTTTAAAAAAATTAAAATAAATCTAAATCTCTGTAATTTCCTTTTCTTACCCCTCCCTTCCCCATCCAAGTTTTATGGGATTCAGGTATCGACTCTCAGGAGTGAGAGTCTTTTTCTTCTTAAGACGATTAGGACGACGTCTGTTGCGGTGGGGGAAGTGTGTGGCGCCCTGCTCCTATTGGGTAGGCGCTATTTGTAAATTTAGTTGTCTGAACTGTAGTTTAGCTCAGAATAATTGTGTAAATTGCTGGTTTCTTTTCCAGTCCAGCTGTGTTGCACATTATTTCCACTTGAATGTGGGTGTCGCTGTCACCACAGGTCAAGGTTGGAAATGCAGCAGGTTTGATGAATTGAGTACCTCTTGCCTAGAAACCGCTCAGTGGGATTGGTCTCCCCGCTGTGCATTCTGGGAGAGGGTACTTAAGGGACAGACACCGTTTTCCCGAAAAGCTCTGACATGATGGCCCTCCTGGCCTAAAGTGTGCCGTGGCAGTTTCTTGCCTCGGGGCCGGCTGGCCCGAGGCCTCGTTACTGGAAGTAGGCCCAAGAGTTTCTGGGGCCTACTAATCAGGGGTGGTCCTTGCTGTCTTGCCTGTGGGAAGAAGCTGAGCAATTGAAGAAACCAGGGGAGGACTTTTCCCAGGAGAGGACCGAGCAAAAAGGCTGGTGCCTCGGGAAGAGCCTGGAGACTCGATTGGAGGACACATATCTACCTCACAGTACTGCCAGATTGGCTGAAAGAAACTGGTACTGTGTGACTGTACTTAAACTTTGCAAAAGTTCTGGATCGTTCAGTCCTGTGGTAGAGGATTGTGCAGAGACTGTTTGTATTCTTCAAATCTGTGGCAGAGACTTTTGACCGAGCACCGCACCGGCTGCTAGGTCAGTGAGAGAGGCCTATCCGGTAGTTGCTATATGGAAACTTTTTGTCCTCTGGATTAAGAAGTACCCGTTATCCGCAAAGCAAAGTACCTAAAGTTCCCCTAACCCTCCATCCTTCTAAATGACATTTTCTTTAATAAAACCATTGGAAAAGAGACTATGTGTTGGTGCTGACATCTGTGAGAAACTCTTCAATGGAACCCCTATGACGGATACGGTGGAACAGACAGGTAACGGCATGACCCAAAAAAAATATAACCAGCAGCTCCTACGGGGGTAGTGCTACAGTATGCTGAAGCCTCAAGAGTTCCCTTCACTGGAACTAAGGGGCCAAGCCCAACCGCTGAAAAACAACCCCACACCATAATCCCCCCTCCACCAAATGATTTGGACCAGTGCACAAAGCAAGGTCCATGAAGAAATGGATGAGCGAGTTTGGGGTGGAGGAACATGACTGGCCTGCACAGAGTCCTGAGCTCAACCCGATAGAACACCTTTGGGATGAATTAGAGCGGAGACTGAGAGCCAGGCCTTCTCGTCCACATTAGTGCCTGACCTCACAAATAAGCTTTTGGAAAAATGGTCAAACATTCCCACAGACACACTCCTAAACCTTGTGGACAGCCTTCCCAGAAGAGCTGAAGCTGTTATAGCTTCAAAGGGTGGGCCAACCCAATATTGAATCCTAGGGACTGAGATTGGGATGCCATTAAAGTTCATGTGTGTGTGTAAAGGCAGGCGTCCCAATACTTTTTGACAATGTAGTGTATTTATTATGATTTTCTATGGGATCACCAACACTTACATTTTTAACGAGATTTATCACTCTGTCGCTCAGTGATCGAGATTTAGCAGCATTTTGTGTAGGCGGTAAAATCCCTAGCTATTAAATGCTTTTAACACATTTCTATGTTGCTCAAATGGGAGAACTGTTTGTAGCAGAACACAACATAATGCTTTATCATTATCGCCAGGGATTAATCCGCTGTCTGTAAATCGCTGTAATCGTTAGCATTATCGATTTGTAGCAGACAAAAAACTCAGTGAAAGAAAATCGCCCATGTGCCATCAGCCTTACTGTTCCTTCAAGTACTGCCAGTTTTCCCACGCAAGTTTTACACAAACTAGGCAAGATTTTTTAGTTAAGATAATTAAATTAGTTAAAATCATTTTGCAGTCACAAGAAAAGCAAACATTATCAATCAGATACAGATTAGATTACAGAGAAGATTTGCTGATGCTGTGAGAGCTGAAGAATAAACACCAGAGATTAGTGAGTAAGAATGTGCATAGAATATGGCCGGAGATTGTTGGGATGTGATAGTTCAACCTAATTCATAAATTCAGTCTGGCAAAGCAGGATTTTCGGGGCCCCAAACCAAGATGGCTCTCTCCCAACACTGGGCAAAGTAACATGTTCATTTTACCGGATACATTTTCTTACGAGAAAGAAGGAGTCTCATGAAGAGTGAGTCAGATTCTTTGTCAGGGTAAACTTCCACCCATATTGAACTAGACAACAGCCTTCATTTATGCAATGGATGGAATACCAGTAACTATTGTAATTTCTGTCTTGTATTTCCTTAAACAAATTTTTTAGCAGAGATCTAAATTTGTTTGAGTCCATCTTGTTGAAAAGTACTAGACCAAAACATGTCCTATCAGCAATATATAAGAATCCTTTTGCAAAAAATCACCCTTAGCTCCCAGAATTTACAAATAAATGGGCACGTGATCTTAATGTTCAAATTGGAGCAGAAGAGTGTGAGAAGTTGTTTACCCTCACACACTGCTTGTCATTGGCAACCAAAGCCCAAGAGACAAGCTAGAAGCTTGTTCTCGTTGGTACCGATGCCCAACATCTTTGCAGCGTATATATCCAGACGCATCGGACAAATGCTGGCGATGTTATTCTGCCAAAGGCTCGCCGATACACATATGGTGGGAATGCCCCCAAATTTATAAATTCTGGAACAGGATCATGCAGTTGTATACTATAGTTACAGGCGAGTTAATCCCCAACACACCTCAAATTACCCTGTTGTCCATCTTACCAGGCTCATATAAAAATATCAAAAAGGGTTTGCTCAGACATTGGTTGATGGCGGCAAGACTGGTTATTCCGCGACATTGGCGATCAATACAATCTCCATCAGTGAATGAATGGGTATTGGAAATGGACCTTATTGAGAGGATGGAGACCCTCTTGGCACATGAGTTGGACATATATGAAAAATGCCTTCAGATATGGGCTCCATGGAGGACCTTCAGGGAATCAACAGGAAACTAGAGGGTTTAATGGGAACTAGAGAAGAATCTAAATGCGATCTAATAAGGTTTCAATATATGACGTCTATGTGTCACCATCTTTTGCTATCTTTCTGTATAATGTATTTGTAAGATGTTTTGATGGTATGATAATACCATTCATGTATGTATATTTGTCTACTCGTACAATAATTTTTCAATAAAACTGAGATTGAATATAAAAAAAAAAAAGATTATGTCCGGAGATTGTTGGGATGTGATGGTTCAACCTAATTCGTAAGTTCAGGCCCCAAACCAAGATGGCTCTCTCCCAACACTGGGCAAAGTAACATGTTCATTTTATAGGAGCCTTGTGATGTTTTCTTGCATTCATAAATAACTTTTCTTTATAACAGAGTCATGCTGGGGAATATTTCTGTTTTATACATTTCTAGGAGGGACTTAGCCCTAAGAATATTAGCAAATACTGTAATGCCTTGTACACACGAGCGGAATTTTCATCGGAATAAACTCCGACGGGTTTTTCCGACGGAATTCCGCTCAAGCTGTCTTGCATACACACGGTCACACTAAAATCTGACCGTCATGAACGCGGTGACATAAAACACTATGACAAGCCGAGAAAATGAAGGTCTATGCTTCTGAGCATGCGTCGAATTGTTTCCGAACATGCGTGGTTTTTAGTCCGTCGGAATTGCATCCAGACGAACAGAAATTACGAAAACTTCTGTCGGAATTTCCGACGAAAAAAGTCCGATGGGGCATACACACAGTCCAAATATCCGATGAAAAAATCTGTCTGACTTTTTCGATCGGAAATTCCGAGCGTGTGTACGCAGCATTAGGGATGTGCATCAATGCATCGCAACAGAACACAGAAGTAGGAATCAGTCTTGCATGGTCTCAAGTCCATGAAGAATGTGGCAGCAATAGCAATAAACAGTGGCAATACAGAGGTAATAAACAGTGCATGCAGCAACACAACTTACAAACAAGAAAATATCAAAATCTTGTATAATGGGTATCCAATAGCTGGTTTAACTGCTTACCGTCCACCCCATGGACATATACTACGGGGCGGGCGTCTCCTACAGGCAGAATCACGTACCTGTACGTGATTCTGCTCTTCCGCGTCTGGGGCACACGTGCCGCTTGCTCCTGCTGTGATTGGACACAGTGGAAGCCAATCAACGGGTCCGCGGTGGACTGGATGTCTGCTGGCACCCGGTTATCATTCGTGACACAGGCAGAACAAAGATCTGCCTATGTAAACAAGGCAGATTGACGTTCTGTGACAAGGAAAGGCAGTGATTTTGTGTTTCTGCTAAGCACAGTTAAAGCACCCCCACACATTTAACACACATTTAACCCTTTGATCGCCCCTGATGTTAACCCGTTCCCAGCCAGTGTCATTAGTACAGAGACAGTGGATTTTTTTTTAGCACTGATTACTGTATTAGTGTCACTGGTCCCCAAACAGTGTCACTTAGTGTCCAATGTGTCCACTGCAATATTACAGTCCCGCTAAAAATCGCTGCCATTTCTAGTAAAAAAATTAAAACAATACAAATTCCATAAATGTATTCCATAGTTTGTAGATGCTATAACTTTTGCGCAAACCAATCAATATACGCTTATTGGGATCTATTTTAATTTTTTAATCAAAAATATGTAGCAGAATTCATATTGGCCTAAATTGATTTTTGTATTGGATATGTTTTATAGCAGAAAGTAAGAAATATTGTTTTTTTTTTCAAAATTGTTGGTCTATTTTTGTTTATAGCGTAAAAAATAAAAATTGTAGAGGTGATCAAATACCACCAAAAGAAAGCTTTATTTGTGGGGAAAAAATTACATACATTTTATTTGGGTACAGCGACCGCGCAATTGTCAGTTAAAGTAACGCAGTGCCGTATAGCAAAAAATGACCTGGTCATGAAGGGGGTAAAACCTTCCGGAGCTGAAGTGGTTAAGGGCAATGTTTATACCTTCAAGGCCCTGAATTAAGGGGTTACTGTGATTATGGGGGATACACACAAGGGCTATAAAACACAGTCTCTTCTAATCTCCTTTTCATCGGCCAGTGGTAAATATCTGTCGTTGGCCAGCGTTGGGGCTGTAACCTGGGGGACAGGTAGTAGGTACAAAAGCTCCCTGGGACGAGCAGGCACAGATACCAAGTCCATGGGATAAGTGAAAAAACAGTGTTGTTTATTGGTGCTATATACAAAGTCTATTGACAGGTGCTGTACAGTGTGCAGAAAAACAAACAGAACAAAAAATAGCTAAACAAAACCCTAGCCGTGTCTCGGCTCTAACTATACGGTATATACAGGCCCTCACTACCAGGCTGAACAAGCCTACCGCTTGCCAGCTTCCACATAAATTGCTTAACAGTTTTCACCAACCTTCTTGCTCTCACAGACCAGCATTGTCTGTGTTTCCCAGGCAGAGCAAAGGCTGTCTGCTCAGGTGAGCTTTTAATTGACCTGGGGGAGAGGACCAACACCTGGACTGGATACTGGATCAGAGATCCCTAAACGTATAAGAGAGGAGCCTGGGAGATGTATAAACCCCGAACAGGACTTTTCCTGTCTCTCTCAGGGACTCTCTGCTACAGGGCCCAAAGTCTATGTTGGAGTTCTCTAAACAGTGTGTAGCGGGGTCTCCGTTGAGGCCCCATGGACTTTGTTACCCAGAACCCCGTTGGGCACCCAGGGTGCATAGGGCTGCCGCAGAGACTCATGGGGGGGGGTAGGGGGGTATAAAGGGGGAGGGCGAGGCTAACCCCGGCCTCTTTGGACACTGTGCGGCTGGCAAGAGGACTTCCCGTGCGGACCTGCTGCGAGTGCAAGGCCCGAGGCCTGGGCCTTGCGCACTTCCAGAGAGCCTTCCACCTCGCTGCGGAGCCTCCGTGTGTCACGCCGTGTCTGGGATTTGATCCCAGGGCCTGGTGTTCATAGACTGTTTTCCTATGTCCTGAACCACCAGTGAACTGGTTTTATGTTAGCATTGTAGTTATGTTCTTTTTCACTAGTGGGGATGTTTGCTCCACCCTGGGACCAGCTGTCAGCAGTCTTCTTATTAGTGTCCCTATATATTCCCACTTCCCCTTCCTGTCCGTGCCTTAGGATAGGTTCCTGTTTATGGATGCTCTTGCTTTTTGGTTACCTACTTGGCTCGTCTTGACTACGATTCCTGGATTATCCCTTGAACCTGGTTAACCTTGCTGCCGACCCTCCCTGGCTTGTTCTGACTATGTTACCTGGATTGTCCTTTTCCCTCCTGGGATCCTGTCTTCTGCCTACTAACCGTGAGTTGTTGCTGGGGGTTGTGGTTAGGCTATCTGCACCTTCCTTTGTGGTTCCTTATTTCCTGTCTGTGGGAGATCTCAGCCATCCCTCCACCTGACACCGGGATAACAAGACTACCGGTCAGGAAAGCAGAGGGACGGTTGTAGTTTCCTGTCAGACCTGACACCATGGCTGCAGACATCTACCTGCTTCGCGGACGTCAGTGGATCGGAGATCAGGCGGTGGTGGATCCTGTGTGTGTGGACACAGCGGTAGGAGTCCCGGACTGGGATTGAGTCCGGAGGGGTGAGAGAGCACCTGCTCACAACTATAACCAAGTACTTTATTAGGCCTATTGACTGCCTTGGCCCATCGGGTTATATTTTCTCTTTTCCTGTCAGGAGACTAGTTGCAGAACTGAGTTACATAGTCTCCGGGGAGTTTCTTCCATTGCCTTAGACCCTTATTGGATTACAAATATTGTTCCTGTATGTGCACCACCGATCATCTTGCATGCGAAGATTCCTCCTTTAAAGACTGAGCTTTAACTGAGTCAGGCCTGACTGGGAGTTTATAGCATTGCTGGGCGCCATATTGCTAACGGGGACTCCAGCTATATGTCAGTGTGTGATAGAACTATTTGTGCACTATAGTTGATTAGTGTTAGTATTACTGCAGGGCTCTGCATGCATGTGTTATATGTGATATTGATCGTTAACCTCTATATACAAGTAAACCTTTTTACAGTTGATCATTCTGGTATTGGAGTCTATTACTACATTCTACCACTGTTTAAATGTATTGAGGGATTGTACATGAACTGGTATAGAGTTATACAGATATACCACCCCTAGACTAGCTGTGCCAGAGAAGGGTTGAGTAGATTGCCGGGGTTGGCTGTGCTGTGTACAGGGCCCGAAACAAAAACCAGCGGCTCTCTTAGTTTGGGGGTATCGCTACAAGTGTTTGCAATCCCAAACAAGAAAAGAGAAACGCTTCGCAATCAAATCCCTGGGGGAGCAGAAAGGGGGTCGTGCTGCCCCTTAGGAATATAACTAAGATGGTGGCCTCTCACTAAGCTGAGGTCTGCCACAAAGATTCTATCGGCTGAGGTGTCCAGAGCAGAGTCACTGGAAATGAAGGCAGGCTGATACTTAGTCTCTGGGGTTGATGGCAACAGTCCTAAACACAGCAACACTGTCCCTGGATGAAGCAGTAGATGTCCCGGGTACAGAAGATCTCTTTCATAGCACCCTGAGCCTTGCCGTCCCACAGCAACAAGGATCTGGGCACCACAACTTCAGCAGGCTCCTACACAGACAGTGGGAACAGTCTTTCACCTATTGCAGTGCACAGTCCTTGGCTCGCTGCCTTGGGAACCCCTCATTTCCTAAGTGCAGTCACTCTGGTGGCAGCTCTGTCTGGACAGGCAAAGCAGTTCAGTCCCAATACAACAATGTAGAGCAGTACCATAGTCTCTCAGCAGCTGCACATTTCTCTCTCCATTGACCAGAGACTGTTTCTAGCCATGCAGGCTTTTCCAGTCCTCTTTTTCTCCTACAGCACTGCCCAGCCTAGTCCTACACAGTCTCTCTCTGATCAGGTGTTGCTCTCCCAGGAAATAGTTATTATTAGACCATTTTTTTTCTGGCCGTACTGCAACCAGTCACTGCCCTCCTCTCTTCCTAAGCAGTGGGCCAGAGCTCTGGTGGGCTGGCTATAGCTTAGGGTGGTCTCTCCCTCTCTTCCCATAAGGCTGTTTAATCTTTCTGTAGATGGGGAGGAGAGAATAAATAGCAGCAGTGTTGCTAGTTCATGTGACAGCCCGGGCACATGTCTCATGTACATGCAGTTTGTCAGCACTGAAGAAGGTGAAAAATATTTTATAATGCTGTAACATGACTAGAATGTGCCAAATCCTTTAAAACACAAGGCCCTGAGGCTTACCTTTTTGTCTATGCTTCTCCAAAATATTTGACTGTATTTTTTTTAAGGGTTTTCCTTTCAGTGAACAAGATGTAACACTGAACAATCTTGTACAAATAGTCATGGTTATTGCCAATGTTATACATGTACTATTAGTGATCAATATAAAGTTGGGTTGGGTAGTGAAGGGAAGGAAGGTGGGTAGTGGTAGGGAAACCGGGGAGAAAGGAAAAGAGGGAGAGAGGGATGGGAAAGAGGAGAAACAGTAGACAGTATAGAAACTGCTCTAGCCTTTCACATAGGTATCCTATTGCAGTCCATAGTTTGCATAAGGGACATCTGCATGATGCATCCAACCATGGGGGTAGGTTCATGAGAAAACAGTTGCCATCATCCAAGGACCACCTCCAGTGGACATTCACCAGAAAAAAGGGGGATCTCAAGTTCAGATATAAGAAATGTGGCTATAAAGTGATACTAAGCACCAGTGGCGGCCTCTCCATAAGGGGCGCTTGGGCGCCCCCCCCCATCCATGCGTCCGGCTCCCTAATCTACATGCAGGGTGCCAGACGCATGGATTCCAATGGAAGGGTTTTTTTGTTTTTTTTAGCACGTGATTCACGTGACTTCAAAAAAGGGTGGGCTCGGGCACAGTGCACACCCACTTGTGTGACAATAGCGAATAAATATTCGCTATTGCCACACCAATCTTCCTCTTGGCCAATCAGGAAGCCCCTGATTGCCAGGAAGTCTTAGGACTCCCTGGCCAATCGTGTCCCACTGTGTGCTCGCCGGAGCGGCCCCGGCTCTTCCTTCCCCCTACTCCATAAGGTAAGGCAGCATTCACAGTGTCTAGTGTCTCCCCTCCCCTTGCTTGGGGGGTGGCTGGTGATCGCCACTGTTCGTCTCCCACAGTGGGGGGTGTTGGGTCATCGCCGCCGCCGTTTGTCCCAAGGGGGGGGGCTCATGTTGGTGGGTCATCGCCGCCGCGGGGGGAGGCGGGGTGATCACGGCCGTTCATCTCTCCGGGGGAGGGGCATGTTAGTTTGTAATCCCCCCCCCCCAAATTTTGAGCACCAGCCGCCACTGCTAAGCACACACTGTTTAATTTATATTGTCCCTTCTATTTCTGTATGTGGATGATGGCACTGTAATTTTAGTAAAAAAAAAAAACATGTTTCCTAATCGATATACAGCTGTCACATGATCCCACCCCCCCCCCCCCCCCGCAAAAAAAAAAACAGCCTTTGGAAAACAGAGAAAAATTTATTAATATCAATAAACTGTTTTAGATTGGCATACAAAATTTTATATTTGAAATCAAATCTTTATTATTTTTTGTCAATAACATGGCGTGGGCAGATTTCTGCCAGTCACAGGCTATGTCAAGTACACCCCTCCAGTAAGAAGCAAAAAAAGAACAAGGCATCAATCATAGTGTGTCCAATCTACTCATACCAGTAGGGGTTTGTCATCTAGCCTCAAAGCATAAATAGAAAAAATACTTCTTTCCCCAAGAAGGGGACAAGAAGAAAAAGGCTGTTAAATGACAAAGAGTGCGGACCGCTGTATCAAAACATTAATTTTATTGATCAAAAATAGTACCATCTAAAATCATGGTGCTGCTTGCAGCCACCAAGTGAGGAAACATAAAAATCTGCTTAGCAAGGCAAGGTATGCATGCTAGCTGTGTCAATGACACACAAACACAAAACATAAAACAAAATTTTAAAAACATAGAATGTCAGGACGCCAAGTCAATTGACACCTCCACGACAATTGCTGTATATATGGGGTATTGCAGGATATCTAGGAGGTGCACCAATGTGTCAACCCCTTGGAGGCTCAAGCTGGAGTGAGAAAGGGGTGGGGGAGAGGGGGATTGAAAGTCTATGGGGCAAAAGTAAACTTGGACGTGTAGGATATGCTGAAAACTAATGCAGGAGTCACAGTTCATATAAAAAGTATAAAAAGAAGAATGATCCTTATCCATTGCAGATACCGAAATCCTGATATCCTAGGACTAAATAACCACGAGTAAGTAAGGAATGAACCGACTCTGAGTGCTTTACTCAGGTACTGGGGACATGGTATCAGACATCCTCTTTGGTGGAGATGAAAAACCTGTGAGTAGCTGTCTGTCACTCTTCAGAGGATGGCACCCATAGTTCAAAATGGTCTCTAGGCCATTTAATCATTCAGAAGTAAGTGGAAGTGCTGCGAATCAACCCCAAGGGAGAGGGAAGGAAGATGGTGTAGGAGTCAGGGGGACTGGGTGTGGGGACTGTTTGAAAGAAGACACCTCAGGCAAATCACAAATTGGTGCATCGGTATCTGCACAGTACTTTACCGTTCCCCTAAGTCCCCAGTCCTCAGTCCTTAGTTCATATCCATCTGGCTGACGTTTATCCGAGGAATATGTCTTATTCCCATGCCAGTCCCATCTGGGACTTAATGATCAAGGCATTCCGATGGGATGTAGGGCTTGGTAAGTGTCGCCTGTTGATGTCACTTCCCTCTAGAGATCCTGGTACTTCACATGTGATCTAGTCAAGCCAGCGGCCAAGGAGACATAGATTATACCCCTCCAGATCAACAAAATCCCCACGTGTACTCGCCAACACTGTAGGAGATAAAGTTCTGGCGTCCAGCCGGTAATGACGTCAACGCGTTTCGCTGTACGTTTGCGTAGCTTTGTCTGGACATCGGGTCGATATCTGAGGGCTCCCTTTCAATATATCTTCAACTCGGATAGAGCCGCCCCTATTCAATTATTTTAAAGGAGCCTTCTGTGTTATATCATACTATGATCATGTTAAAGGAAATATTAACAGTTTTGGTGATAAACTTCATACTTTATTTTTGTAGCACATTCAGGTTATGGAGGCTTTGGGGATGATTTAGATATTATATTAACGCAAGAGATATATTAAGGCAGTTTTTGGCATTCTGTTCATATAATTTTATAAATACTAGAATCATTAGAGGGATCTTGTCCAACCACTGTCTTCTATTGATCTCTTTGCAGGCTGGTGGTCAGAACAACTATAATGGAGGGGGCAAAAGGACCACATGTGTACATAAACCAGACAGAATACAATACACATCAGGTGTTGGCCACACTAAAGCCCTGTACACACGATCGGATTTCCTATGGTTTTTAAACCGATGGATTTTTCCATCGGAAATCTGATGAAGCTGACTTCCATCAGTCTTGCCTACACACCATCAGTCAAACTGACCGTTCCAAACGCGGTGACGTAAAACACTCCGATGAGCCGAGAAAAATTAAGTTCAATGCTTCTGAGAATGCGTCGACTTGATTCTGAGTATGCGTGGGTTTTTTAACCGATGGATTTGCCCATAGACGATCGGAATTTGCTATCGTTTTTTTATCCATCGGAAAAATGTAAAACATGTTCTATTTTTTGACACTGATGGAAAAAAGACCGATGGGGCCCATACACGATCGGTTTGTCCGATGAAAAAAATCCATCGGACTGTTTGCATCGGTAAAACCGATCGTGTGTACGCGGCTTTACAGTCAGAGATGATATGAATAGATATACATAGTCTAGCAAAGAGAGTTATGTGTATAACGTTTACAGAAGCCATGTATATGCATTTTGGTTGGTGAGAAGAATACTACTTGTATGTGCGGACCCCCTGATGTTGGCGTTTAGTTTTCCCTATATAGATCTTGTTACAGGGACACGTCAACATGTAGATGACTTTGGTAGTGGTACAGTTTATAAGGTCCTTTATTTGAAAAATGTGTTCATCCAATGCATCATTAAAAATATAAGTTCTATCCACATGGGGGCATACCTGGCAATGTCCACATGGGAACATACCCTTACTCCTTGGGTATTCTGAAAAGCCAGGAGGTTCCCGGTGTCTTGGAAAACTCTGATCTAATAAGGGTATCCCCTAAATTCTTAGCTCTCCTAGCTACCATCTTAGGGGCTTGCTAAACCTGGTGTATTCGTTAGGATATCCCAGTGTTTGTAAAGAAAATCCCTTACTGTGTCCCATTGATTCCCAAATTGGGTTATCACTCTCACCGGACCCAGATAAGCTTCACCATCTATCAGATTTTTATTTTTAAGGAAATCTTTTCTATCGTACCGGGCCAATTTTTGTTTAGCTCTCCTGAGTTGTCTATGCGAATAGCCTCTTTCACGGAAGCGTTTATAAAGGTCATTGCTTTTTTGTCTAAGGTCAGCTGGATTGGTACAATTTCTCTTAATATGAAGGAATTTACCAATCGGAATACCGTCCTTTAGCCACTTAAGATGGTGGCTATCTGCTCTCAGTAGCATGTTAGCGGCTGTCTCTTTTCAAAAACGTGCATGTTGACAGGGAGTTGCCCTCAATGCTAATCCATAAATCAAGGAAGGAAATCTGTTTTTGATCAAAGACATAGGTGAGTCTATTGTTGCGATCATTGTCTTTTAAGTCGCTAATGAACTTAGGTAGGGACCCCACATATCCTTTCCAAATTACCAGCACATCATCAATGTACCTTAGCCATGTGTGTACGTGGCCCAGGTACATCGGTAAGGTGTATACAATCTCCTCCTCCCAGAGCCCCAGATGTAGGCATACGTATGCTGGGGCCCATGGGGCTCCCATAATGGTCCCCTATTTCTGTTTATAGAACCTAGAGAGGAATCACTTTGTTTGATAACTAAGTGTTTTGCCTCGTTAAGCTCTCTTATAGCACAGCGTTCCTCCTGTGAGATGCCTGATGAAGGAGCATGCATGCTCTGAACGCGTGCACATCATAGCTTCCCCCTACTGAGACCAGGGACCTCCTGAGCGACGATTTCCTCATGCGCCCTGTACGCTCTAGCCCGGGACACCAGAAACCTCTGGTACCACTGAGCAAGACATCACAGCACTGCCTGGATGATCGTTTTGGATGCCTGCTGTCCATCTGACATTCACCATGATGTGCCTGCTTTTATCCTGTTTCGAGTGAGTGCATTACTACTAATGTAAATATGTTACAATATTGCTGCACTTAGATTGGCGCTGCTTGTCTGTTTTTCTTGTATTCCCCCTGTGAGATGTTATCCAGTCCTCTCATTGTGCAGTCCACTTTTTTCAGGTCCATTTGTACCATCTTAAGAAATAGGCTAATCCATTTATTTTTCCCTAGGGATGGCATTTTGGTGGATTTGATATTCAAATTAGCTTTCCTTCTGTATACGCCCACCTCTCCTTCTATTTCTGTGTTTTCCTCCAGCAATGCATTCAAGATTTCAAGTACCTTCTTATCTTTTTCTTCTTCATGCGTGTCCTCTACTCCATTGGGAGTTTCCCTTCGGGTGTGTAGGAAACGCAAATATACTTTACGGAGGAACAGCGTTACGTCTTTGTATACATTAAATTCATCCACCACATTAGCTGGAGAAAAAGACATCCCTCATTGTAAAAGTTGTATATGACTAGGGGCCAGGGGGAAATTGGACAGATTAAGAATTTTCATATCTGACCCTTGGGTGCTATCTATTAATAGTTTCTCTGATTTCTCTGGCTCCTTGTTTTTGTGCCCCCCCCCCGTACCCCAATCTTTGTCCATCTGTTTCTGTTGTTTGTTGGGTTGTTTTCTGTTGGAGGTATTGTTGACTTGTTAGGGGTGGTTTTGTAGATTCCTTTCGTCTAAGAAAGTAACTGTTCTAATGGTAGTCTCTTCATCAGCATCACTCTGTGACCTCCCTCCTTTAGAACCTGACGGAGATCTAACATTTCTCCTCCTTGATCTACTCCTATTACGACGGGTGGTGAGATCAAATATTTCACCTCTTTCCCAATCTCCTAGATCTCATCTAAATTTTGATTGTTTCATAACTTTTAGATTGTATTGTGTCTTTTCAACCTCCTTTTTTAGTGTGTTGTTTTGTTTCAGAAATTTATCAGTGTTTTTGAAGGGATCCAGTCCAAGAGAACTCTCTGTGATTAATTTAGAGAGCTCATCCAGCTGGATTCTTTCCTCCTCTACTATCAAGCGCATCATTGCCACACTGTGATCAATACAGTTCGCCTTCCATTTCTCGAGAAATCTCCTGTTATGGAGGTGCTCTGCAGGTATCACTTTGTCCCTAAGTCCTTTTGGGACTATCTTATGTTCTATGTATGTCTCCAGAAAGGATACATCCTACTTTCTATTGAGGTGTTTGGTCAATAATTTTTTATGTTATTTAAAACGACTAGTAATCTCCTTCTCCTGGCTTGGTATCGTTGTGGAATCTTTCTGAAAAGCTGATCTAATCTCTTGGTCAATATCATCGCCGAGTACAAATGATATATCCTTGAACGTTTCCAAAGTCACAATTAATTACACAGTGAACTAGTTTCCCTAGGCTACAAGCTTAATAAATTGCCTTGATAATGGATCATCAGTGATCCAGGTTAATACAAAGTAAGAAGCTCTGGGACTCTTGCATTTGTTTTCAGCATATCCTACACATCCAAGTTTACTTTGGCCCCATAGACTTCCAATCCCCCCCCCCCCCCGGCCCTCTCACACTCCAGCTCGAGCCTCCGAGGGGTTGACACATTGGCGCACCTCCTAGATATATTGCGATACCCCATATATACGGCAATTGCCGTGGAGGTGTCCCCTGTGTCAATTTACTTGGTGTTCGGATGTTCTTTGTTTTTTGTATTTTTGTTTTATGTTTTGTGTTTGTGTGTCATTGACACAGCTAGCATGCATACCTTGCCTTGCTAAGCTGATTTTATGTTTCCCTACTTGGTGGCTGCAAGCAGCACAATGATTTTAGATGGTAAAATTTTTGATCAGTAAAATTTATGTTTTGATACAGCGGTCTGCACTCTTTGTCATTTAACAGCCTTTCTTTTCTTCTTGTCCCCTTCTTGAGGAAAGAAGTATTTTTTCTATGTGGCACGCCCCTCCAGCCTGTGTCTTAGAATAAGATGGAGGTGAAGCTTCCATCAATCTACATGTAGTATCCTGTCCCCATTTTGTTTAGCTGTTTAGTGAGTATGGAGGAGGAGGGAGGGAGTGGGCTGTCATTTATCACTGTGTATACACCCACATGTGTGACTCTACAATCACATGGGCTGCTCAGATGTGATAGGGAGGAAATGCTCAGCATAGAAACTCACTGAAAACTGAGCATGTGCAGAGTTGCCACCACAGCTGCAAAATCCCTAGCTGAATTAGGGACATGGACAGAAGGTGGAGATAGAGAGCAGCAGGATCATCCAGGTTTTTTTGCAGAATACAGAAAACGAATCTCATAGTGACTGAATGAGTATGAACAGCATGGAATACACCATTTATTGATAGTTTTCTATGATGTGGGTTTAGTGACACTTTAACATAAATTATTTGGTAGCATCAATTACACAGATACATGCAAAGATCCCAAAGTTCCAGCTCTTTTCAGGCATCCCAGTGTTTAATGGGGGGATTTCTCTAATTACCATGCAGTGTATGGAAAAGGTTGTTGTTATGTCAGTGGCACAGAAGGCTCATGTGTTAAATAATTATTTTTGTCTTTTTTTTAACTTTTCTGAACAAAACATTTGCAATAAAAGCCACAGACAGTTTGAAAGCTACTTCAAGCCACAAGCTTTTCACTGTCACCTGTAATTGCACAGCAAGCCTATTAGGCAGGGATATACTGTACTGTGCCTTTGCTGAGAATGTTTCGAGTCCTACATGAGAACAGGGGTGAGAATTAGAATTCTGTATTTGTGCATCTGTCAGTGGTAGACTTCTCCAGTGCCAGTGGAGATACAGTCTCAGCAAACATCACAGGTAGCTGATAGAATCCCCCTGGCAAGGAAAGTCACAAGAATTAACGATCGGCTCGAGATGGATCTGTAGAATTCTTTCCAGGCACTGTTCTCTTGGGAAAGGTAGCTGGCTCACAGGCTAACAGCTCTGACTGTAAACAGCAATAAATACAGGGAGGTAAGATATTGTCATATAGATGGATGGAAGTAACGGCTAAGCAAAAGGGATCAGTAATTACATAGAAACACCCCGTACATTCACATTCATCAAAGGGGACCCTTGGGACCCCCTGACCACATTAGCAGTATTTCATTTAATCTGCAAAGGCAGACAACAAATGAAATCAGACAGTGACCAGATAGGACTACCTAGGAATCATGACCAGCATGCTGAAGAATACCCTCTTGGTGGGATCTGACAGTGGTGACTTGGGTTTTTTTGGGGGGTTTTTTTGCGCTTTTGTCATTTATTTTGCAATCAGTTTTTTATTGAAAAATTTCATGAAGTACAATAGAAATTATAACTGGAAAAAAAAAAGTGGGAACCAACAAGTCGAGTAATAAAGAGTACAGCCAGCAAGTGCCGGGGAAACAACATACCAGTTCACAAAAAATATGCCTCTTTGAGACATCCCATCTGGACAGATATAAAAGATCAACAATAATATGCTCAGTTGATATATTGAAGATGGGGATACGAGGGTGGTTAAGACCTAGACACAGTAACGGCTCAGCCGAAAGGTTGATTAAAGCTCAAAATGGTTAGCTCAGTAGAGCAGTAGACTGTGCATAGTAAAAATGGTGTAGAAAGCTTTCTATTTAGTGGGGGAGTGTGAGGCACCCATCTCCTTAAAGCAGAGTAAAAATAACCCTGCGAAAAATAAAATAAATAATATAATAATAATAATAAATAAATAAAATAATAAATAAATAATAAAAAAATGACTTTTTTTCCTTAAGAAATTAAATTTTGTGCAGAGACAGTTCTAAGCAAGGGAAACAAACGCTGCTTTACAGGCATACTATAACCCCCCCCCCCCCCCCCCCGGTACGAAATTTAAAGGAATATTGCACTTTTATTGTTTCACTTTAAGCATTATTAAAATCACTGCTCCCGAAAAAACTTCAGTTTTTAAAACTTTTTTTTGCATTGATACATGTCCCCTAGGGCAGGGCCCGGGTCTCCAAACACTTTTTATGACAATAACTTGCAAATAAGCCTTTAAAATTAGCACTTTAGATTTCTCCCATAGACTTTTACAGGGTGTTCCGCGGCTTTTCGAATTTGCCACGAACACCCCAAATGGTTCGCTGTTTGGCGAACATGCGAACAGGCAATGTTTGAGTCGAACATGAGTTTGACTCGAACTCGAAGCTCATCCTTACTCCTAAGTAGCGGGGTTTGGATGGGACTGTCACGTGGTCCCGATCCAGACCGCGGTCTGCTATTCAGTGATGCCTGCAATAAAGGTACCAGGAGCCTCTTATTGGGTTCTCTACTGGCCCTGGGCCCTCGGACAGTCTTGAGTGCCTGATTGGTTAATCCCCCTCTGCATGGGGCATATGTCTTCATTTTGTGACCTTGATGCTCTTCCTTTTAACAATTGGAAACTTACCATCTGTTGCAGGAAACTGATTTGTAAGCTGTAACCTTCAGCACATATACCCCTGCAATTCACAAAGCAGCCACATTTTTCAACTTTGTTTTTTACGTGCTTGCAATGATTTTTACAACGTTGCATCAAATGGTCACTGCAGCCCACTGATTTAAATGAGATGATGAAACAGCTGATTGCATGAAAAATTAATGACGGTAAATGGCTGGAATAAAACTATTCAGAGCCAGCTATCAGACTCAAATCTTCCTTGAAAATGCCAATTTGAATCTGAAGGGCAATACAGTATTTTGAGTACTGACATTACAAGCACCAGAGTGATTGTCATATAATTGTAAGTATTCTTTAAAGCGGAACTCATGCCTCCCATTTGTTACACCCAAAGAAGCTGCCATTTAAAGTGATTGTGAAGTCTTGTTTTTTTTCCCTATGAAAATAACAAATATATGTTATACTTACCTGCTCAGTTGCAGTGGATTTGCACAGAGCAGCCAAGATCTTCCACTTATCGGGTCCCTCTTCTGTGATCCTTGCCCCTCTCTCCTGTTCAGTGCCACCACAGCAAGCAACTTGCTATGGGGGCACCTAAGCTGAGTCACAGCTCCCTGTGTCCATTCCGACACGGAGCCCCGACCCGGCCCCCTCTCTCCCCTGATTGGCTAGCTCACATTGATTGACAGCAGCGGGAGCCAATGGTGCCGCTGCTGTGTCTCAGTCAATCAGGAAGGAGAATCAGGAAGGAGAATCTTGGCCGGCTGAGACACTCGTGGACATCGCTGCACAGAGAGGGACCTCGAGTAAGTGTCAGGCTCTGTTCACATCAATGCGTTCTGAAACATGGACGGAATTTCCGCAATTCGGCCCGCGATTCGTCGGGCGACAATCGCGGTAAAATCACGCAAACAGAATCGCAGGACGCTTTTGTACTTCTCTTGGGTGACAGGCGTCCTGCGATTCTGTTTGCGCAATTTTACCACGATTGCCAACCACTGAATCGTGGTAAAATCACACCGCAATTGGGGAACTATTGGAAGTCACAGGAAACACACGGGCATCTCACAATTTGCCGCTATTTCGAATTCAGAATCCGGAGATGTGAACCGAGCCTAAGGCTGGATTCACACCTATGCATTTTTAGTGCTTTTTGCATTTTGCAGATTTGCACTACAGAACATATTCCATAGGAAACCATGTTAAATGAACTGTAGTGCAAATCTGCAAAAAGCTCTAAAACTGCATTGGTGTGAATCCAGCCTAATGCCTTGTACACACGATCGGAATTTCCGATGAAAAAGTCAGATGGACTTTTTTCATCGGATATTCCGACCGTGTGTGGGCCCCGTCTGACTTTTTTCCATTGGAGTTTAGAAATAAAACATGTTTTTTTTTTCGATGGAAAAAAATCCTATTGGAAATTCCGATCGTCTGTGTGGAACTCCGACAGAGAAAAAAAACACGCATGCTCAGAAGAAATTAGGAGATTTTTTTGCTGCTGATATTCACACAGAGTTCAGACCAACTTGTTTCTTTATTGTTTCTTGTGATCTCATGAATATTCGTATTTGATTTTAAAGCCAGATCTCAAAAAAAAAAAAAAAAAAAAAAATATTTTTTGTGATTTGAATCAAGATCTGCTATTTTTTTGTGGGGTTTTAATATTTTCTTGTGATCTCCATTTTTATTTTCTGGTCAAGTTACCACAACAACATTATTATCTTGTATTTTTTTTCCCTCAAGGAGGTTGGTTGGTGTCCCTTGTTAATTACACATTGTATTTTTAAAATGTACCTGCCTACTAGTGATGAGCCGAACACCCCCGGGTTCGGTTCGCACCAGAACCCGCGAACGGACCGAAAGTTCGAACGAACATTAGAACCCTATTAAATACAATGGATGCGAACGTTCGAATTCTAAAGTGCTAATTATAAAAACTATTATGCATGTTATTGTCCTAAAAAGGGTTTGGGAACCCGGGTTCTGCACCAGGGGACATGTATCAATGCAAAAATAAGTTTTAAAAACGGTCGTTTTCCGGGAGCAGTCATTTTAATGATGCATAAAGTGAAAAAAAAAAAGTCAAATATTCCTTTAAATATCGTACCTGGGGGGTGTCTAAAGTATGCCTGTGAAGTGCCACGTGTTTCCCGTGTTTAGAACTGTCCCTGCACAAAATGACACTTCTAAAGGAAAAAAAAGCCATTTAAAACTGCTTGCGGCTTTAATGTAATGTCTGGTCCCGGTAATATGGATGAAAATCTTTAAGAAAAATGGCATAGCTACCCCATGACCCCCCCCCCTACCCCAGCCCATTACCAGCCCCTTTGGGTCTTGTATGGATATTAAGGGGAACCCCGCACATAAAATAAAAAAGGCCCTATATACTCTGAACAGCCGTATACAGGCGGTGCATACAAGACAGGGACTGTAGGTTTGTTGTTATGTAGAATCTGTTTGTAATTTTGAACAGGTACATTGTTGAAGTGTAGCTCCAGACCAAAAATCTATTTTTAAACTTTTTGGAAAACATAGGTAAGGGTTATCACCCCTGTAACATTTGTTTTGCTGTCTGTGCCCCTGTTCAGAACATTTCACCTCACTTTCCGTCCTAATGACAACTGTTTTTGAAATGTGGTGTTTTTCTTGAAACAAGGATTGCTGATAAAGCATCAGTACAGAGGAGACACCTTTCTCCCATATTTATTCTTACAGGAGAGAATTTTCCTTCCTAGTGGTAGATTTCCTCTCACTTCCTGTTGTCTTCTTGCGTTTGCAAGTAGGAGTCGTTTGTAAGTTGGATGTTTGAAAGTAGGGACCTGCCGTATATACTCTGCAGAAATAGGCCCCTTAGTTGTTGGTGTTGGCACAACACTGTAAGCACTCACAGTTACTCTTGGTTGGTGCTGGAACGCCCTGCTGTCAACTATTATATCAGGAATTTTAATTACATATAATTGTTGAACAGTGGTAGTAAAAATTGGGCCTTTGATGGTGGTGCTGGTGCCACAACACTGTAAGCCCTGACAGTTACTCTTGGTGGGTGCAGCAATGGGCCCTGCTGTGAATTATTAGATCAAGAATTGTAATTACATGCCCCTGTTGAACAGGGGCTGAAAAATTGGGCCTTAGGCACTGGTGGCACAACACTGCAACCCTTCACAGATACTGTACTTGGAGCACAGCAATGAGCCCTGTTGCAAAGTATTGCTTCAAAAATTGTAATGACACGCCCCTGTTAAACAGGGGCTGAAAAATTGGGCCTTAGGCACTGGTGGCACAACACTGCAACTCCTCACAGATACTGTACTTGGAGCACAGCAATGAGCCCTGTTGCAAAGTATTGCTTCAAAAATTGTAATTACACGCCCCTGTTAAACAGGGGCTGAAAAATTGGGCGTTAGGCACTGGTGGCGGCACCCATAAACAAAAATGATCTTCCAAGCTATCATCATCAATCGTATCATTGAGGACTCGGAGGAGGAGGATAGCCAGTCAACATAACAGCACAGGCACTCAGCATCAGCATCAGTCTTGAAGGGATGTGACATTTTAAAATCAATTAGTCTGTTATATCAGCATCAGGTGTGTGGTAGCTGGTGGTGATCCAAGACTGGTTCATCTTGATGAAAGTCAGTCGATCAACCGAGTCGGTGGACAGGCGCACCCTGTGATCCGTGACAAATCCTCCAGCAGCACTGAATGTGCGTTCCGAAAGAACGCTGGATGCAGGACAGGCCAGTAGCTCAATTGCATACTGTGCAAGCTCTGGCCAGTGATCCATCCTCAAGACCCAGTAAGCCAGAGGATTTTCGGTGGGGAAGGTGTCCAAGTCTGACCTTGCCCCTAGATATTCCTGCACCATGTTTATCAGACGCTGGCGATGGTTGCTGGAACCGATCATACTTTGGGGCTGCGGACTAAAGAATTGTCTGAACGCATCGGTCAGACGGCCACCTTCCCCACCGCTCCTTCTTTGACTGGCCGAAGCCTCAGCAACTCGTTGTCCAGGACCAGGAGTTTGCAACCTCCCAGTCTCTGGGAACGCGTTGCACAGACCTTTCTGCAAGGCCTCCCGGAGTTGTCTCATCCTCTGCTCCCTCTGCGACGGTAACATAAGGTCCGCAACCTTACCCTTGTACCGTGGATCAAGGAGAGTGGCCAGCCAGTAATGGTCCCTCTCCTTGATCCGAAGAATACGAGGATCCTTCCGCAGACTTTGCAGGATCAGGGAGGCCATGCAGCGTAGGTTTGCTGAGGCATTCGCTCCGGAGTCCTCTGGGTCACTAAGGACGACATGATCCGCAGCCACCTCCTCCCAGCCACGTACAAGTCCACTGGTTTCTTGGGACTGTAAATCATCCCTAAAAGACTGCTGCTGATGATGCTGAGTGCCAGCCTCCACCTCCATGCTGACACAATCCTCCTCCTCCTCCTCCTCCTCCTCCTCCTCCTCCTCCTCTTCCTGTGCGATGGGTGGGACAGAAGGAACACTGTCTGGGTAAAGGGGGCCTTGAGAGGCAAGGAAGTCCTCCTCTTCCTGCCTCTGTTCTGCCTCAAGTGCCCTGTCCATTATTCCACGCAGCGTGTGCTCCAACAGGTGGACAAGAGGTACAGTGTCACTGATGCATGCACTGTCACTGCTCACCATCCTCGTGGCCTCCTCAAATGGTGCCAGGACAGTGCATGCATCCCTGATCATGCCCCACTGGCGTGGAGAAAAAAAACCAAGCTCCCCTGACCCTGTCCTGGTGCCGTAGTCGCACAGGTACTCATTGATGGCCCTCTGCTGCGTGTGCAGCCGCTGCAGCATGGCCAACGTTGAGTTCCACCTGGTGGGCATGTCACATATAAGGCGGTTCTTGGGCAGGTTCAACTCCTTTTGCAGCTCAGCCAGGCGAGCACTGGCATTATAAGATCTGCGGAAATGCACACAGACTTTCCTGGCCTGCCTCAGGACATCCTGTAAGCCCGGGTACCTGCCCAAGAAGCGCTGCACCACCAGGTTAAGGACGTGAGCCACACAGGGCACATGGGTCAGTTGTCCCTGTCGGAGGGCGGAGAGGAGGTTGGTGCCATTGTCGCAAACCACCATTCCTGGCTTAAGCTGGCGTGGCGTCAACCACCTCTCGGCCTGGCCCTGCAGAGCAGACAGGACCTCTGCCCCAGTGTGGCTTCTGTCCCCCAAACACACCAGCGCAAGCACGGCATGGCATCTTTTTGCCTGCGTACTTGCGTAGCCCCGTGAACGGCTACGGAGCACCGCTGGTTCATAGGACAAACCACAGGAAGAGGCCATGGAGGAAGAAGAAGAGGAGGGGGTGGAGGAGAGAGGTGTGTCACAACCAGTAGTAGCATTTTGGAGGCGTGGCGGTGGGACAACCTCCAACACTACTGCACCTTGTCCTGAATCCTTCCCAGCTGCCAAAAGAGTGACCCAATGGGCCGTGAAAGAAAGGTAACGTCCCTGTCCATGCCTGCTGGACCATGAGTCAGCGGTAATATGCACCTTACCGCTGACCGCCCTGTCCAGCGAGGCCAAGACATTGCCTTCCACATGCCGGTAGAGAGCCGGAATAGCCTTCCGTGAGAAAAAGTGGCGTTTGGGAACCTGCCACTGAGGAACCGCACATTGCACAAACTCACGGAAGGGGGCCGAGTCTACCAACTGAAAAGGCAGCAGTTGAAGCGCTAGCAATTTAGCCAAGCTAGCATTCAACCGCTGGGCATGTGGATGGCTGGGAGTGAACTTCTTTCGACGGTCCAGCAGCTGGGGCAGGGAAATTTGCCTGCTAGAATCGGACGTCGGTGTACTGCTAGCAGAGTGGGCGCAAGTACTTGGCTGTGACACACCTAATTCTACACCTTCATTCCTCTCAGTGCATGTTTCAGAGAGGACTGAAGTTATAGTGGGGTTGGAGATCCCAGCTGATGCGGTGCAAGGAGAGGTCCGCTTGGTTCTTTGGTGTGGGTCTTTGAGGTAGGCTTGCCAACGAGCTGCATGGCAGGTCAACATATGTCTGGTCAGGCATGTGGTACCCAAGCGGCTGATGTTTTGGCCACGCGATATACGCTTGAGACATATGTTGCAAACAGCAGCTGTGCGATCTGATGCACTAGCCTCAAAAAAGGCCCACACCAAAGAACTTTTTGAATGACGGGCAGAGGCAGCGCCCTGCACAGGCGGAGCTCTGCGGTGTGATTCCGTCGGTGTACTGCCCTTACGCTGGCCACCAAAGGGCATCCTGCCTCGTTGGAGATGTGCCTCCTCCTCATCCTCCTCCTCCTCCTCTCTCCTATTAGGCACCCACGTGGAGTCATTGACCTCATCATCCCCTCCCTCCTCATCACTGGAGCCAATCTGGCAGTATGCTGCAGCTGCTGGAACATGACTGCCAGATTGGTGTCCTTCTTGAGCATCCCCTCTGTCTGCTCTCACGCTACTGCCTTCCTCTAGCTGGGTTTCATCATCAGACCCTTCGAAACGCTGGGCATCCTCCTGGAGCATGTACCCAACACTGTGCTGAAACAGTTCGGGGGACTCCTCAGGAGGAGGACATGGTGGGTCTAGGGAAGGAGTGACTGATGATTTGTCTGACATTGATACCAGGGAAGACGACGCTTTGGCAGCTGCTTTTCCAGTACCCTGAGCCTGGGTGAGAGAGGATGAGGAGGAGGAGGAGGGCTTGGTCATCCACTCTACCAAGTCTTCGGCATGATGTGGCTCAACATGTCCAGCTGCCGAAAAGAAGGACAAGCGTGTCCCATGGCCATGTGCTGATGACAATGCACCGCGTCCACGACCAGCACTGTTGCCCCCAGACACAGAGCCTGCTTGCCCTCTTTTATTGCCTCCTGACTGTCTGCCTCTCCTTGTTTGCCTTCCAGACATTCTAATAGATGGCCTGCAGGGAGATGGGAAAAAAGCAATAAGGGCTACCTTCAGGTGTCCTTCTCTGTCCCTTGAAACAAGGACTTTCACAGTGAAAGAAACTGACACTGTCCCTACCTAGAGTTTTCTGTCCCTAGAATAAATGTTTTTTTTAATCACAATATAGCACAAGGACAATTCACTCAATGTCTCTCCAGGTCCCTGGAAACAAGGACTTGCAGAGTGAAAGAAACTGACACTGTCCCTACCTAGAGTTTTCTGTCCCTAGAATAAATGTTTTTTTTAAGCACAATATAGCACAAGGACAATTAACTCACTGTCCTTACAGGTCCCTGGAAACAAGGACTTGCAGAGTGAAAAAAAAAAACACTCTCCCTACCTACAGTTTTCTGTCCCTAGAAAAAATGTTTTTTTAAGCACAATATAGCACAAGGACAATTAACTCACTGTCCTTACAGGTCCCTGGAAACAAGGACTTGCAGAGTGAAAGAAAAAAAACACTCTCCCTACCTACAGTTTTCTGTCCCTAGAAAAAATGTTTTTTTTAATCACAATATAGCACAAGGAAAATTAACTCACTGTCCTTACAGGTCCCTGGAAACAAGGACTTGCAGAGTGAAAGAAAAAAAACACTCTCCCTACCTACAGTTTTCTGTCCCTAGAAAAAATGTTTTTTTTAATCACAATATAGCACAAGGAAAATTAACTCACTGTCCTTACAGGTCCCTGGAAACAAGGACTTGCAGAGTGAAAGAAACTGACACTGTCCCTACCTAGAGTTTTCTGTCCCTAGAATAAATGTTTTTTTTAATCACAATATAGCACAAGGACAATTAACTCACTGTCCTTACAGGTCCCTGGAAACAAGGACTTGCAGAGTGAAAGAAACTGACACTGTCCCTACCTAGAGTTTTCTGTCCCTAGAATAAATGTTTTTTTTAATCACAATATAGCACAAGGAAAATTAACTCACTGTCCTTACAGGTCCCTGGAAACAAGGACTTGCAGAGTGAAAGAAACTGACACTGTCCCTACCTAGAGTTTTCTGTCCCTAGAAAAAATGTTTTTTTTAATCACAATATAGCACAAGGAAAATTAACTCACTGTCCTTACAGGTCCCTGGAAACAAGGACTTGCAGAGTGAAAGAAACTGACACTGTCCCTACCTAGAGTTTTCTGTCCCTAGAATAAATGTTTTTTTTAAGCACAATATAGCACAAGGACAATTAACTCACTGTCCTTACAGGTCCCTGGAAACAAGGACTTGCAGAGTGAAAGAAACTGACACTGTCCCTACCTAGAGTTTTCTGTCCCTAGAATAAATGTTTTTTTTAAGCACACTATAGCAGAAGCACAAAACACACTGACACTCTCCCTACCTATCCTTCTCTTTCCCTAAACTAAAGGAATCCAGGTTAAGCAAGAAAGAAATAACAGTCACTGTCCCTGCCTATGCTACTCTATCCCTGCTCCGGAACACACTACACTAGGCCGCCGTGCTGGCGGCCTTTTATAGTGTGGGGCGTGTACTAAACACCCTCAGCAATAATTGGCCACAGGCATCCTGCCTGTGGCCAATCATTGCTCTCCTCGCTGCCGGCGCTGTGATTGGCCAAGCATGCGGGGTCACAGTGCATGCTTGGCCAATCACAGCGCCTGGATGACACTGCGATGGCGTAGTGCATTGTGGGCCGTTCGCGTCACTCGAATTTGGCGCGAACGGCCCAAATCGTTCGATCTTCGTCGAACGATCGAACAGCCAATGTTCGAGTCGAACGTATGTTCGACTCGAACACGAAGCTCATCCCTACTGCCTACTCACAAACAAACTGTCCTTTTAAGAAAAACACATAGGCAAGTATTTAAATTAAATCAAATATTCATTTATTCTGGTTAAAAAAATAAAGAGGAGAGGCAACGATGGAGAAATTGGTCGAATTTGCGCAGCCTTTGGACCCCAAGGCAGACATCAAGTGTGTTGAAAAAAATATATATAACTTGAGGAGTCCCTATAATTGGGAGCACAATCTGGTCCCCAAATCACAGAAATCAGGAGCAGCAGCAGAAGACATATATGTCCCCAGGCTGTGATACTACAACAGACTGCGTCTTCTGGCAGAGCAGACTGAAGCCAGGTCATCACTTTCTGGTCTTCCTTGCAGCCTTCCCTCCACGGCTCCCTGCAGTGTTCCCTCCACGCCTCCTTGCAGGCTGTGGCTCTGGTGGTGGAATTGTGGCAGGAGGAGGAGGAGCAGGATGGGCGAGATCACATAAATGGGTGGTCTCTGTCAGCTGGCCCCTCACCGCCTTCTGAAGGGCCATAGAAAAAATCCCCTCAGAGGATGCATTGGCCCTCCTCCACATTCTGTAGCCTAGTGGCTAGATAACAGCCATAGGCCTCTTCAGGGTTGGTGGGGGCTCTCATGATCTTGCGTGCCTCCCTTATTATTCTCAGGGATTCCTCCTCCACCTGACTCACCTTCCTGGGCCTTTTCGATCTAACACGGAGGGCATGCACCTGTGATTGGGTGCTGCCACTGGGCATGGGCACCTGCTGGCTGCCACTGGGCCCAGCCTCCTCCTGGCTGCCACTCACCCCTGCCTCCTCCCGGCTGCCACACTCCAGAGCCACGTCCTGGCTGAGGTCATCCTGTTTTTAACCACTTAAGCCCCGGACCATTTGGTAGCTAAAGGACCAGAGGTGAATTCAGAATTTTGCACTGCGCTGCTTTAACTGTAAATTGTGCGGACATGCAATGTTGTACCCAAACGAAATTTGCGTCCTTTTCTTCCCACAAATAGAGATTTCTTTTAATGGTATTTGATTGCCTCTGCGATTTTAATTTTTTGCGATATAAACGGAAAAAGACTGAAAATTTTGAAAAAAAATGATATTTTCGACTTTTTGTTATAAGAAAAATTGAATAAACTCAATTTTAGTCATACATTTAGGCCAAAATGTATTCAGCCACATGTTTTTAGTAAAAAAATGTCAATAAGCGTATATTTATTGGTTTGCGCAAAAGTTAGAGTTTACAAACTAGGGTACATTTTCTGAAATTTACACAGCTTTAAATTTATGACTGCCTATCTCATTTCTTGAGGTGCTAAAATGACAGGGCAGTACAAAACCCCCCCAAATGACCCCATTTTGGAAAGTAGACACCCCAAGGAAGTGATTGAATAATGACTAAAAAAAAAAAATTACGAAAAGTTGTCACTAAATGATATATTGCTCACACATGCCATGGTTATATGTGGAATTGCACCCCAAAATACATTTTGCTGCTTCTCCTGAGTACGGGGATACCACATGTGTGGGACTTTTTGGGAGCCTAGCCGCGTACGGGACCCCGGAAACCAAGCACCGCCTTCAGGATTTCTAAGGGCGCAAATTTTTGATTTCACTCCTCACTACCTATCACAGTTTCGAAGGCCATAAAATGCCAAAATAGCACAAAACCCCCGCAAATTACCCCATTTTGGAATATAGACACCCCAAGCTATTTGCTGAGAGGCATGGCGAGTATTTTACAGCTCTCATTTGTTTTTGAAAATGAAGAAAGAAAATATATATATATATATATATATATATATATATATATATATATATATATATTTTCAATTTTCAAAACTTTGTGACAAAAAGCGAGATCTGCAAAATACTCACAATACCTCTCAGCAAATAGCTTGGGGTGTCTACTTTCCAAAATGGGGTCATTTGGGGGGTTTTGTGCCATCTGGGCATTCCATGGCCTCCGAAACTGTGATAGGCAGTGAGAAGTGAAATCAAAAATTTACACCCTTAGAAAGCCTGAAGGCGGTGCTTGGTTTTTGGGGTCCCGTACGCGGCTAGGCTCCCAAAAAGTCTCACACATGTGGTATCCCCGTACTCAGGAGAAGCAACAGAATGTATTTTGGGGTGTAATTCCACATATGCCCATGGCATGCTTGAGCAATATATCATTTAGTGACAACTTTGTGCAAAAAAAATAAAAAAAATCGTTTTTCCGCAACTTGTGTCAACATATAAAATATTCCATGGACTCGACATGCCTCTCAGTATATAGCTTGGGGTGTCTACTTTCCAAAATGGGGTCATTTAGGGGGGGTTTTGAACTGTTCTGGCATTTTATACACAACATTAGAAAGCTTACATCCACTCTTCTAACCACTTGAAGACAAAGCCCTTTTTGACACTTTTTGTTTACATGAAAAAAAAATTTTTTTTGCAAGAAAATTATGTTGAACCCCCAAACATTATATATATTTTTAAAGCAAAGGCCCTACAGATTAAAATGGTGGGTGTTGCATTTTTTTTTCTACACAGTATTTGCGCAGCGATTTTTCAAACGCATTTTTTGGGTTAAAAAATACACTTTTTTTTAATTTTAATGCACTAAAACACACTATATTGCCCAAATGTTTGATGAAATAAAAAAGATGATCTTAGGCCGAGTACATAGATACCAAACACGATATGCTTTAAAATTTCGCACAAACGCGCATTGGCGACAAACTACATACATTTTTAAAAGCCTTTAAAAGCCTTTACAGGTTACCCCAGTAGATTTACAGAGGAGGTCTACTGCTAAAATGACTGCCCTCGATCTGACCTTCGCGGTGATACCTCACATGCATGGTGCAATTGCTGTTTACATATGACGCCAGACCGACGCTTGCGTTCGCCATTGGGCAAGAGCAGGGCAGGACAGGGGTCCTTTTTTTTTTTTTTTTTTATTTATTTTTTTTATTATTAATTTTGCTTTTTTATTTTATTTTTAAATTGTTCCTTCCAAGTATATATTTTTTTTTTTATCATTTTTATTGTTATCTCAGGGAATGTAAATATTAGGCTTGTGCACAACGGAAAAATTTGTTCCGTTTCGGTTCGTTTCTTTCCGGTCCTGTTGATTCGTAATCATTCGTAATTTTGCTAGACGGGATTTTTCGTGTTCGGACTCATTCGTATTTTTGCAAGCGACATTTTTCGTTGAATTTTTTGTTGCTTTATAATTCGTACTTTCGGTAGAGTACGTTGTTTTTCGTTGATTCTGGACACAACTCCTACTTTCGTAACTTTTTTTGGGTTCGTTGATTCGTAATTTTCTGTGTCTCTCTCACGACGACGCTGACTATTATATCTAATGTGCTTCGAATGGATTTGTACTTTTCGAAATACATAGCGGTTATTTGTAACGATTCGAAATCTCGTATTTTACTTTCGTTTTTTACATGCGGCTATAGCCTCCGCCCCTGTACACCATTTTGAGAGGGTTCAGCACGGTGAGGGAGAAGCAGAGAGCAGAGCAGAGTGTTATTGTGCTTCGAATGGATTAGAAATCTCGTATTTTACTTTCGTTTTTTACATGCGGCTATAGCCTCCGCCCCTGTACACCATTTTGAGAGGGAGTTCAGCACGGTGAAGGAGAAGCAGAGAGCAGAGCAGAGTGAGTGTTATTGTGTTTCCAATGGATTTGTACATTCGTAAGTTTTTTCATAACGAATTATGCCGAAGACATTCGGGCATTCGCTATTTTGCGGTATAATTTATTTCGGATTCGGTTTTATTCGTAATTGCTTTGTTCGGAAATTCGAATGCTTCCGAATGTCCGAAAGTTGCTAAATTCGGACGAATTTCGATTCGTTACGAAACGAATTGCACAAGCCTAGTAAATATCCCCTATGATAGCAATAGGTAGTGACAGGTACTCTTTTTTTAAAAAAACTGGGGTCTTCTAGACCCTAGATTTTTCCTCTGCCCTCAAAGCATCTGACCACACCAAGATCGGTGTGATAAAATGCTTTCCCAATTTCCCAATGGCGCTTTAAATATCCGGGGGGGGGGGGGGCATTCCCTCCCACTGCTTGTAAAAGCAGTCCAGAGGCTAATTAGCCACTAGGATTGCTTTTACATGAAAGCCGGCCGCTGGCTGAAAAGAATGATACCAAGATGATACCTAAACCCGCAGGCATCATTCTGGTATAAACATTCAAAGTCCAGCAACATACCAGAATGTTGCTGGTCCTTGTTGGACATGTATTGTAATCTTTTTTTTTCATGCAGCCAGTTGGCTGAACGAAAAAAGAGATTGATCGGTGGGTATGCCCACCATTAGAATACCGCCCTTCATCCACCCACTTCCAATGATGGGCATACACGCACCATTTATATATGCCGAAGCATGGGGGCATTCTCCCGCAAAAAAGTTATGCCGCACACACATGGTCGGACTTTTCCACGGGCAAGCCTCCGTCGGAATTTCGACCGTATGTACGCGGCATTAGGCGCAAAATCGCTCCTCCGCTCCTGCTGCCCCAATGCTTCGGCATATATGCTTTTTTTATTTAACTGTGGTGGTGAAATCACCTCCTACAGCACTGGAGTCGCAGGGATCAGGCCTGTCTCTGCGAACGCTGCAGTTATGTGTGTTTTTGTTTTGTAAGTGACAGTGATCGATCGATACTGCACTTGGGTGGCCTGGGCTGGACGGAGGAGCAAAACGCAGGTGCCAGCAGGTATCTGGGCTGATCCCGCTAACACTGCGTTTTTGGGAACCCTAAACTGCTGGGGACGCTAGTATAGATCTGATCAGATCAGATATTGATCTGTTCAGATACTATACCACTAAGGGGGGTGTATGCTTCACGCGTGGGTGTTAGCGTTACTGGCACTAACCTGACGCTGCCTGGGGTGTGACGCAGACCCTCTCTGACGCTAAAACCTAATTGATATCACCCGCCGGGCGATCAGGGGGTTAAACCTTTATTGGGTTATATACGGCGGGTGCCTGACACTATAAAAAGCAAACTAACTAACCAGCGTCACCCGTAACACTTATATGGTGATCATTGGTGAAAGGGTTAACTAGGGGCAATCAGGGGGTTAAAACCTTTATTAGATAATATATGGGGGTACCTGACGCTATAAAAACCTGCGGCGAACCCAAATAAAATTACTGGCTACCGATCTGCATCACCGACACTAAGACAGCGTTTAGAAAAACGATCGCTTAGCGACAGTGGTGATAGGGGGTGAAAGGGTTACCTGGGGGGCGATCAAGGGGGTTAAACCTTTATTAGATAATATATTGGGGTACCTGACGCTATAAAAACATGCGGCGAACCTAAAAAAAATTACTGGCTGCCGATCGGCATCACTGACGCTAAGACAGCGATCGGAAAAATGATCGCTTAGCGACAGTGGTGATAGGGGGTGAAAGGGTTATCTGGGGGGTGATCAGGGGGTTAAACCTTTATTAGGGGGGTTAGGGGGCTACACTGGACCTAAAACTGAATGTACTGACACTTTTACAGTCACAAATGTCACTGATTGCAGTGATCAGTAAATAAATGGTCACTGCGATCAGTGACACTGTGACTGGGGGCTAGGGGGTGATCTGGGGGGTGTCTGGGGGGGCCTGGGGGGGCGATTTATGTCCCTATGTGTCCTGGTGTCAGTGTAGTGTTGTGTGCACTGACCTGATGTCTTCTCTTGTACGGCGCTCGGTATATGTGAGCGCCGCACCAGAGATGACATCACTTCCTCCTGCTTCCTCTGCCTGACACAGACAGAGGGGGCATTTCCATTCGCCGGGAGCGATCGCGAGGGTGTGGCCGGAAACGAATGGCTGCCCCCTCATCCTGGAACGCTCCCGGACACTTAGCCACCGCTCACTGTATAGGAGGGGGGTCCGATTGGACCCCCCAACTATACAAAGGCAATCACGTACACTGTACGTGATTGTGCCTGTCGGTGCCATTCTGCCGACGTATATATACAGTGAGCGGTCGTTAAGTGGTTAAAAAAGTGACATAGTTTTAGTTTTTGGTTCATCAATCACACATAATTTTCATCTCATGACTGTTGCAAATTGAATGTTAATAAATAGAAAAGACTATCATTCTGACCCCATCAGTTTTCCTTCCTGTCCCAATCATTTCTGGCCACTACTGTCGATTGATATGTAAATAACTTTTTGATTAATTCTTAATTTGGGAATAATAACATCTAGTTACCAACAATAATTATAGGACAATAAATATGTATAAAAATACTATACCTGGCTATAGATATTCAGATCCGGGTCTTTCAGGTCAGGTAGCTCCTTGTCATCCTCTGCTGGGGTGGAGGGAAGGCTGGAGGGAAGGCTAGAAAGTGATTCCCTGACTTCTAGCTGGTCATCCAGAAAACACTGTCTTTTGTAGTACCACAGCCTGGGTACATGCACTTTTGCTGCTGCTGCTCCTGATGTCCTTGAGTTGAGGATTTTATTGTACTCCTTTTTATACATATTCCTGAAGTTATTTTTTTTTTTTATTCACCATCTCATAGTTTGCCTCGGGGATCATTGTCTGCATAAATTCGACAAATTTGTCCATTGTTGCCCTCCTTGAGTTGCGGTTATGGTATAAATTGTGTTTTAGCTCCCACAAATTTCTCAGCTCCCTGTACTTGTCTATGAAAGCTGACATGATTACGGGGTCTTTAAACTGATGCATATTTGCTGCAAGATAAAACACAAGACAAAAACACATCTTATCCCAATATAGGACTCAATCATGAAGCAGTATAGGCCCCTGATGCCCCAAGTTTCAATTTTACCTTTGTTTATGACGTTCGGCACTTCCGGTCCTCCTTACTCCGCACACAGAACGTAGTTATGACACATGCGTGCTAGCATTATATACACTGCGCATGCGTGAAACTCCGCCCGCGTCGCCCGCCCCTGACGTTCTTTATAGTATATTCCCCACCCCTTCTCTTTCGGCGCGCAGTGGGAGACAACATGGCGGAGACACAGCAGGTGCGTGATATTTTAAGTACCGACAAGGAAAGCCCGGAGCCGGAAACATCCCGATCCAGGAGAAGATACAAGGCCAGTAATATGTCCTTTGCAGAAATGGTGGAGATCTTGCGAAGTAGAGATTATGATGGGAAACATGGGCCGTACACCAACCCTAATCTCAGAAAGGTCAAAATAATGAGCAAAGTGGTGAGGAGTCTGTACCAGAAATTTGGGGTCCAGAGATCCAAAGAGCAGCTGAGAAAAAGGTGGTCTGACCTGAAGCTGAGGGAGCCAGAGCAGTACAGGAAGATCAGAAAAATACTTGCAAAAAGTAAGTATTTCTCCTGTGTTTGGACATTTTAAAATGCCAACTTTCAGGTTAGGTCCCAAAGTATAATCATTCGTAGTAAACATCCTTCGTCCACAAAATACAATGTTTTTCGCAGATACAGGTAAACAACATTTGGTCATGCCTCTTTGTATTAAAACAATGTTTACAAACATTGTTGTCTAGATGTGTTTGTAACTAGAATGTGAAATGCAAACTTGATTCACTGTAAAGGAGAGGACACTCAGCAGCTGTTTACACATCTGGACTCTGGAGTACTAGTGATGGATAGGGATGAGCTTCGTGTTCAAGTCGAACCCATGTTCGACTCGAACATCGGCTGTTTGCCGAATTGCGAACATTATGGGCCATTCGCGCCAAATTTGAGTGGCGCGTCACAGCCATTAATTCACTGCAGCATCGCAGTGCATTGCTGGCTGATGATTGGCCAAGCATGCACTATGACCCACATGCTTTGGCCAATCACAGCGCGGTAAGAACGGAGAGCCGTAATTGGCCAAAGCCAGGGTGGCTTTGGCCAATCATGGCTCAGAGGAGTAGGTACACGCCCCACACTATATAAGGCCGCCGGCTTGGCAGCCTTGTGTAGTGTGTTGGCGTTGGTTAAAGAGAGATCTTACAGAGAGAGAGAGAGAGAGAGACACTGTCACTTATATTGGAGTAGATAGAGCAGGCAGGCAAGTCAGTTAGCTGCAGTTACAGTGTGTAGTGTATATATATGCATCCTAGGTGTTGTATATATATTTATACACTGTATTCAGTTTAGCTAGATCCGTTCCTGTTATTTTCTATACTGTGAGAGGCAGGCAGGTGATTGTGCTAGCTGCAGTCAGTGTTTCACTTAGTGCACTGTGTGCTTTGCATAGCGTTCACCTAAAGCTTACCTGAATACAGTTAGTGGTGTTCTCATAATAAAACCACAGGCAGGGAGCTGCATTAATTTCATGTAGTGTACTTCTGTCCTTTGCATAACGTTCACTTAAAGGAACTTGAATACAATTTGTGGTGTTCTCATAATAAAACCACAGGCAGAGAGCTGCAAGTATTTTCAGTTAGTGTACTGTGTCCTCTGCACAGTGTGCACCTAAAACTAATTGAAGACAATTACTGCTTTTCTCATACTAATACCACAGCAGGCAGTTGATTCTGATAGCTGCATTATCAGTACAGAGATATATATATATATATATATATATATATATATACATATACATATACACATATACATCCCACTTTTGTGCAGCTAGATCTCACTGCAGGCCATTAGTATGTCTGGAAGGCAAACAAGGAGAGGCAGACAGTCACGAGGCAATAAAAGAGGGCAGGCTCTGTGTCTAGAGGCAACAGTGCTGGTCGTGGACACGGTGCATCCTCATCAGCACGTGGCCATGTTGAGCCGCAACATGCCCAAGACTCGGTAGAGAGGATGACCAAGCCGTCCTCATCCTCTCTCACCCAGGCTCAGGGTACTTTGTTTGGCAAAGCAGCTGCCAAAGCGGCCTCTTCCCTTGACTCAATGGCACCAGTCACTCCTTCCCTAGCCCCACCATGTCCTCCTGAGGAGTCCCCCGAACTGTTTGACCACAGTGTTGGGTACATGCTCCAGGAGGTTGCCCAGCGTTTTGAAGGCTCCGATGATGGAACAAAGCTAGAGGAAGGCAGTAACGTGAGCCCAGAGAGAGGGGGTAGTAACGTGAGCCCAGAGAGAGGGGGTGCCCAACAAGGACAGCTATCTGGCAGTCATGTTCCCCCAGCTGCAGCATACTGCCAGATTTGCTCCAGTGATGAGGAGGGAGGGGATGATGAGGTCACTGACTCCACGTGGGTGCCTGATAGGAGAGAGGAGGAGGAGGTACATCTCCAACGAGGCAGGATGCCCTCCAGGGGCCAGCTTAAGGGCAGCACACTGACTGCATCACACCGCAGAGCTCTGCATGTGCAGGGCGCTGCTGTCTCTGCACGTTATTCCAAAAGTTCTTTGGTGTGGGCCTTTTTTCAGACGTGTGCAGCAGATCGCACCGTTGCCATTTGCAACATATGTCTAAAGTGTATCTCGCGTGGCCAAAACATCAGCCACTTGGGCACCACATGCTTGACCAGACATATGTCGATCTGCCATGCAGTTCGTTGGCAAGCCTACCTAAAAGACCCACACCAAAGAACAAAGCGGACCTCTCCTTGCTCCTCATCAGCTGGGATCTCCAACCCCACTATACCTTCAGTCCTCTCTGAAACCTGCACTGAGAGGAATGAAGGTGTAGAATTCGGTGTGTCACAGCCAAGTACTTGAGGGCAATCTGCTATCGGTACACCGACGTCCGATTGTACCAGGCAAATTTCCCTGCCCCAGCTGCTGCACCGCCGAAAGAAGTTCTCTACCAGCCATCCACATGCCCAGCGGTTGAATGCTAGCTTGGCTAAATTACTAGCACTTCAACTGCTGCCTTTTCAGTTGGTAGACTCTGCCCCATTCCGTGAGATTGTGGAATGTGCGGTTCCTCGGTGGCAGGTTCCCAAACGCCACTTTTTCTCACGGAAGGCGACTCGGACTCTCTTCCGGCATGTGGAAGGCAATGTCTTGGCCTCGCTGGACAGGGCGGTCAGTGGTAAGGTGCATATTACCGCTGACTCATGGTCCAGCAGGCATGGACAGGGACATTACCTATATTTCACGGCGTATTGGGTGACTCTGCTGGCAGCTGGGAAGGATGCAGGACAAGGTGCAGTAGTGTTGAAGGTTGTTCCGCCACCACGCCTCCAAAATGCTACTACTGGTGATTCTGACACACCTCTCTCCTCCACCTCCTCCTCTTCTTCTTCCTCCATGGCCTCTACCTGTGCTTCGTCCTTGGAACCAGCGGTGCTCCGTAGGCGTTCAAGGGGCTACGCAAGTACGCAGGCAAAAAGATGCCATGTGGTGTTTGGGGGACAGGAGCCACACTGGGGCAGAGATTCTGTCAGCTCTGCAGGGGCAGGCTCAGAGATGGTTGACACCACGCCAGCTTAAGCCAGGAAAGGTGGTTTGCGACAATGGCACCAACCTCCTCTCCGCCCTCCGACAGGGACAACTGACCCATGTGCCCTGTGTGGCTCACGTCCCTAACCTGGTGGTGCAGCGGTTCTTGGGCAGGTACCCGGGCTTACAGGATGTCCTGAGGCAGGCCAGGAAAGTCTGTGTGCATTTCCGCAGATCTTATATTGCCAGTGCTCGGCTGGCTGAGCTGCAAAAGGAGTTGAACCTGCCCAAAAACCGCCTTATATGTGACATGCCCACCAGGTGGAACTCAACGTTGACCATAATGCAGCGGCTGCACAAGCAGCAGAGGGCCATCAATGAGTACCTGTGCGACTATGGCACCAGGACAGGGTCAGGGGAGCTCGGGTTTTTTTCACCACGCCAGTGGGGCATGATCAGGGATGCATGCACTGTCCTGGCACCATTTGAGGAGGCCACGAGGATGGTGAGCAGTGACAGTGCATGCATCAGTGACACTGTACCTCTTGTCCACCTGTTGGAGCATACGCTGCGTGGAATAATGGACAGGGCACTTGAGGCAGAACAGAGGCAGGAAGAGGAGGACTTCCTTATCTCTCAAGGCCCCCTTTATCCAGACAGTGTTCCTGCTGGCCCGGCTATCACACAGGAAGAGGAGGAGGATTGTGTCAGCATGGAGGTGGAGACTAGCACTCAGCATCAGCAGCAGTCTTCAAGGGATCAATTACAGTCCCAAGACACCCGTGGACTTGTACGTGGCTGGGAGGAAGTGGCTGCGGATCATGTCGTCCTCAGTGACCCAGAGCAGGGTTTCTCAACTCTAGTCCTCAAGGCGCCCCAACAGGTCATGTTTTCAGGCTTTCCATTATTTTGCACAGGTTATTTGATCAGTTTCATTGCCTTGTAATTACCACAGCTGTTTTATTAGGGGGAAATCCTGAAAACATGACCTGTTGGGGCGCCTTGAGGACTGGAGTTGAGAAACACTGACCCAGAGGACTCGGCACCAAATGCCTCAGCAAACCTACGCTGCATGGCCTCCCTGATCCTGAAAAACCTGCGGAAGGATCCTCACATTCGTGCAATAAAGGAGAGGGATCATTACTGGCTAGCAACCCTCCTTGATCCACGTTACAAGGGTAAGGTTGCGGACCTTATCTTGCCGTTGCAGAGGGAGCAGAGGATGAAACATCTTCAGGAGGCCTTGCAGAAAGGTTTGTGCAACGCGTTACCAGAGACTGGGAGGTTACAAATTCCTGGTCCTTGGACAACGTGTTGCTGAGGCTTCGGTCAGTCAAAGAAGGAGCTGTGGAGAAAGTGGCCGTCTGACCGATGCGTTCAGACAATTTTTTAGTACGCAGCCCCAAGGTATGATCGGTTCCAGCAACCATTGCCAGCGTCTGGTTTACATGGTGCAGGAATACCTAGGGGCAAGATCAGACTTGGACACCTTTCCCACCGAAAATCCTCTGGGTTACAGGGTCTTGAGGATGGATCACTGGCCAGAGCTTGCACATTATGCAATTGAGCTACTGGCCTGTCCTGCATCCAGCGTTCTTTTGGAACGCACATTCAGTGCTGCTGGAGGCTTTGTAACCGATCATAAAAATGAATCAGTCTTGGATCACCACCAGCTACCAAGCACCTGATGCTGATGTAACGGAATATATATTTTTTTGAAATGTCAGATCCCTTCAAGACTGGCTATGCTGATGCTGAGTGACTATCCCGTTATGCTGAGTGACTATCCTCTTCCTCCTCAATGATCATGCTGATAGCTTGTAAGAACATTTTTGGTTCTGGGCACCGCCACTAGTGGCTAAGGCCCAATTTTTCAGCCCCTGTTAAACAGGGGCGTGTATTTACAACTTTTGATGCAATGCTTTGCAGCTGGGCTCATTGCTGTGCTCCAACTACAGTATCTGTGAGGCGTTGCAGTGTTGTGGCACCAGCACCAGTGCCTAAGGCCCAATTTTTCTGCTCCTGTTCAACAGGGGCATGTAATTACAATTCTTGATCTAATATGTCACAGCTGGGCCCATCCCTGCGCCCACCAAGAGTAACTATGAGGACTTACAGTGTTGTGGCACCAGCACCACCACCACCACCAAAGGCCCAATTTTTCCTACCACTTTCCTACCACTGTTCCTACCACTGTTCAACAATGGCATGTAATTACAATTCTTGATATAATAGTTCACAGCAGGGCGTTCCAGCGCCCACAAAGAGTAACTGTGAGGGCTTACAGTGTTGTGGCAACACCAACACCTAAGGGCCAAATTTCTGCAGAGTATATACGGCAGGCCCCTACTTTCAAACATCCAACTTACAAATGACTCCTACTTGCAAACGGAAGGAGACAACAGGAAGTGAGAGGAAATCTACCCCTAGGAAGGTAAATTCTCTCCTTTTAATATGGGAAAAAGGTGTCTCCTCTCCACTGATGCTTTATTACTAGAGTTGAGCGGACACCTGGATGTTCGGGTTCGACGGGTTCGGCCGAACTTCGGAAAAAAGTTCGGGTTCGGGACCGAACTTTAACCCTGACCCGAACCCGAACCCCATTGAAGTCAATGGGGACCCGGACTTCTAAGGACTAAAAAGGCTCTAAAAAAGTAATGGAAAGGGCTAGAGGGCTGCAAATGGCAGCAAAATGTTGTTAAGAGCATGGCAAGTGCTCTGCAAACAAATGTGGATAGGGAAATAACTTAAAATAACATAAAAAAATAAAAATAAAAAATAATAATCTTGACCTAGGAGGACGAGGTCCATATGGAGTAGGAGGTTGAGGTGGCGGTGGATGTGGCTGTGTAGGTGGAAGCGGCGGTGCGCTTGTCTGTGATAACGCCCCCTGCCGTGCTAAATACACGTTCAGATAATACACTGGCTGCAGGGCAGGCCAGCACCTCCAAGGCATAAAGGGCAAGCTCAGGCCATGTGCCCAATTTGGAGACCCAGAAGTTAAAGGGGGCAGACTCGTCATCCAGTACGTGTAGGCCTGTGGACACATACTGCTCAACCATGTTGGTGAAATGCTGCCTCCTGCTAAGACGTTCCATCTCAGCTGGTGGTGCTGGTTGTTGTGGCGTGCTGACAAAGCTTTTCCACATTTCAGCCATGCTAACCCTGCCTTCTGAGGTGCTGCCGGTGCCCCGGCTGCGTTGGTGACCTCTTCCTCCTCCTCTGCCTTCGCCTTGTGCTTCCACCGTACGCCCGCTGTCAGGTGGGAATGCCACCAGCAGCGCGTCTACCAGCGTGCGCTTGTACTCGCGCATCTTACGATCCCGCTCCAGTGAGGGAATTAAGGACGGTACGTTGTCCTTGTAACGGGGATCCAGCAGGGTGGCCACCCAGTAATCAGCACCAGTTAAAATGTGGGCAACTCGGCGGTCATTGCGGAAACACTGCAGCATGTAATCGCTCATGTGTGCCAGGCTGCCCAGAGGCAAAGAAAAGCTGTCCTCTGTGGGAGGTGTATCGTCTGTGTCCTCTGTATCCCCCCAGCCACGCACCAGTGATGGCACGAGCTGGTCTGGGTGCCACCCTGCTGTGAAAATGGCTCCTCCTCCTCCATCTCCTCCTCCACCTCGTCATCCTCCAGAACTGTGCCCTTTCTGCCGGACAATTGTGTACCTGGCGTTTGTTGGTGCAGGAACCCACCCTCGTAGCCACTTGTGAAAGACTGCCCTGAAAGCCTTTGAAATGATCCCGCTTCCTCCTCCTCCTCCTCATCCTCCTGTGCCACATCCTCTTCCATCATCGCCCGAAGCGTTTTTTCAAGGAGGCATAGAACTGGGATAGTAACGCTAAGAACGGCGTCATTGGCACTGGACATGTTGGTGGAGTACTCGAAACAGCGCAACAAGGCACACAGGTCTCGCATGGAGGCCCAGTTATTGGTGGTGAAGTGGTGCTGTTCCGCAGAGCGACTCACGCGTGATTGCTGCAGCTGAAACTCCACTATCGCCTGCTGCTGCTCGCACAGTCTGGCCAGCATGTGCAAGGTGGAGTTCCACCTTGTGGGCACGTCACATATGAGGCGGTGAGCGGGAAGGCCGAAGTTACGCTGCAGCGCTGACAGGCGAGCAGCAGCAGGGTGAGAACGCCGAAAGTGCGCACACACAGCCCGCACTTTCTGCAGCAGCTCTGGCATATTGGGGTAATTTTTAAGGAACCTCTGGACCACCAAGTTCAGCACATGCGCCAGGCAAGGGATATGCGTCAAACCGGCTAGGCCCAGAGCTGCTACGAGATTTCGCCCATTATCGCACACCACCAGGCCGGGCTTGAGGCTCACTGACAGCAACCACTCATTGGTCTGTTGTTCCATGTCCCTCCACAACTCCTGCGCGGTGTGGGGTTTTTCCCCCAAACAGGAAAGTTTTAAAACTGCCTGCTGTCGTTTACCCCTGGCTGTGCTGAAGTTGGTGGTGAAGGTGTTACGCTGACCGGATGAGGAGGCGGTAGAGGATGAGGAAGCGGAGTAGGAGGAGTTAGCAACAGGAGGCAAACTGAAGCACCCTGCAATCCTCGGTGGTGGAAGGACATGCGCCAAACTGCTATCTGCCTCAGGCCCAGCCGCCACTGCATTTACCCAGTGTGCTGTTAGGGAGATATAACGTCCCTGACCGTGCTTACTGGTCCACGCATCCGTAGTTAGGTGGACCTTGCCACAGATGGCGTTGCGCAGTGCACACCTGATTTTGTCCCCCACTTGGTTGTGCAGGGAAGGGATGGCTCGCCTGGAAAAATAGTGGCGGCTGGGCACGACGTACTGTGGGACAGCCAATGCCATCAGGCTTTTAAAACTCTGCGTCTCCACCAGACGGAATGACAGCATTTCAAAGGCCAGGAGTTTTGAAATGCTGGTATTCAGGGCCAGGGATCGCGGGTGGCTAGGGGGGTACTTCCTCTTCCGCTCCAATGTTTGGGAGATAGAGAGCTGAACGCTTCCATGGGACATTGTGGAGATGGTTGGTGACCCAGGTGATAGTGTTGCTGGCAGATCCTCTGTTTGCAGGGTGGCAGGTGCCACTGTCACTACAGAGGTGGATGAAGAGGCCGAGACTGCAGCAGAAGAGGAAGCAGGAGGAGCCAGAGACCTTTCTTGGTTTTTGAGGGGTCTACTCCACTGCAGCTCGTGCTTTGCACTTAGATGCCTGGTCATGCAGGTTGTGCTCAGGTTGAGAACGTTTATGCCTCGCTTCAGCCTCTGATTGCACAGCCTGCAAACCACTCGTGTCTTGTCATCAGCACATTGTGTGAAGAACTGCCATGCTAGGGAACTCCTTGGACCTGGCTTTGGTGTGCTCGGTCCCTTGCTGCGTTGGGCAGTAGCAGACATACTGTCTAGCGGACGGACGCTCCGCTTTTGCACCCTGCTCCCTCTTCTGCTGTGCTCGTGGCTCTGTGCGACCACCGCCTCTTCCTCCAAACTACACTGGTCACCTGCATAACGTTCATTCCATGTGGGGTCGAGGACCTCATCGTCCTCCACATCATCTTCCACCCAGTCTTCACCCCTGCCCTCCTTGTCTGTCTGCACAATTGCGAAAGCAGCAGCAGTTGGCACCTGTGTTTCGTCATCATCCGAGACGTACTGCGATGGTCCTCCCATGTACTCTTCATGAAACATAAGTGGTTGGGCATCGGTGCACTCAATCTCTTCCACTTCTGGGGCAGGGCTAGGTGGATGGCCCTGGGAAACCCTGCTAACAGAGTCATCGAAAAGCAGAAGAGACTGCTGCATGATTTGGGGCTCAGACTGCTTGGCTGATTTGCAAGGGGGTGAGGTGAAAGACTGATGGACATGGGTTTCAGGTGCCAACTCTGTTCTTTCATCAGAAGAGTGGGTGGGAGACAATGTGAAGGAACCCGAGGCACTGTCAGCAACCCAATCTACTATCGCCTGTACTTGTCCTGGCCTAAACATTCGTACAGCCTCATTAGGCGCGACAAAATACCGCCGCAGGCTCGGTCGCCTACTCGCACCTGAGGAAGGTGTTTCACTTGTGCGTGTATCTGGCGCAGATCCACCACGTCCTCTCCCTGCAACAGGAGCTCCACCAGCAGCACCACGACCGGGGCCACCACGTCCCTTTGACCTTCTCCTCATATTTTCCAAATTTAGGATCTTGCCCTAAATGGGTGTTTTTGGAAGAGCAGAACACACCCACAGTATGTAACCGCTGAATCGCACAGCTACAGAACTGCAGAAAATGCTATTCAAAAAAAATGTTGTTTTTTTAGTATAGCACAGTAGGAGAAAACTATATAGAAATTGTTTATTTCACACACCTCAAAATATGTATAACACACTGCAAACTTTTTTTTGTGCCCCTAAACGGCGGTTTTTGCAAGCGTACATTAAAGTGCAAATTTTTTTTTATTTTTTTTTTTGCCCTATGGGTCTTTTGGAAAAGAGCACAAAGTGCCTTTTTTTTCCCCTAAAAGTTAGATTTTCTCTGACACTGGGCTCATGGCAGTGTAAAAAGACTGCACTGCAACACAAATAGGTAAACCTATGCAGATCGCTGATTTTAATCTCTGAATCTGGACTCCTATATAATATTCTCTCTCCCTGAAAGCACCAACACAGGAACCTGGCCCTACACTACACTATCTCTCTATCTTTTCCCTCAGATTTTAGAATCAGGACTACCTCATCTATCTTTCTATCTCACCCTAAAAGCAGCAGCAGCAGACTAGATCCTCTCCCTATCTATTCTGAAGCAGAGTGACGTGTGTGCTGTGTGCCTCTAGCTTATATAGAAGCTGGGTCACATGTTGCACTGACCAATCACAGCCATGCCATTAGTAGGCATGGCTATGATGGCCTCTAAGGGCACACCAGCTAATCAAAAGGTGATTGGCTGGCCCCTGAAGCATTTCTAAATGCGTAATTAGATTGCCGAACCCGAACCCGGACTTTTGGGCAAAGTCTGGCTTCGGGTAAAAGCTAAAGTTCGGTACGGACCCGAACTTTACAGTTCAGGTTCGCTCAACACTATTTATTACCAATCCTTGTTTCAATAAAAAAAAAAAAAAAATTCAAAAAACATTTGTCATTGGGATGGAAAGTGAGGTGAAATGTTCTGAACAGGTGCACAGACAGCAAAACAAATGTACAGGGGTGATAACTCTTCCCAAAAAGCTTAAAAATAGATTTTTTTGGCTGGAGCTACACTTAAAAAATGTACCTGTTCAAAATTACAAACAGATTCTACTTAAGAACAAACCTACAGTCCCTGTCTTGTTTGCACCGCCTGTATACTGCTGTTCAGAGTATATAGGGCCTTTTTTTAATTTGGTGTGGGGTTCCCCTTAATATCCATACAAGACCCAAAGGGGCTGGTAGTGGGCTGGGGGGGTTGCCATGCAAGTTTTCATCCATATTGCCGGGACCAGACATTACATTAAAGTGGAGTTCCACCCAGAATTTTTTTTCACCAAAAAACCAAAAAAAATAGCAAAAAAAAAATATGCTGAAGTCCGTAATCTGCCTCTTCCGTAACCGCGGTCTGTTTTCTTCCCCATCCTCTTCTAGTGAATGGGGCGCTCTGCTTTCTGGGAACTGTGTGTAATCCCAGAGAGCAGCCGCCCATTCACAAGTCGGCGCGAGACTCGCGCATGCGCAGTAGGAAACGGGCAGTGAAGCCGTAAGGCTTCACTGCCTGTTTCCCTTACTGTGGATGGCGGCGCGAGACCTGCACCGATCGAGGGATCGGCATCAGGGGGGCCATCAGCGCGGGAGAGTAGGACAGGTAAGTGTCCTGATTAAAAGTCAGCAGCTACAATGTTAGTAGCTGCTGACTTTTAAAAAAAAATAATTTGCGGGTGGCGCTCCCTTTTTAAAGCCACAAGCAGTTTTAAATGACTTTTTTTCCTTTCGAAATGTAATTTTGTGCAGGGACAGTTCTAAACACAGGAAACACATGCCACTTCACAGGCATACTTTAGACACCCCCCAGGTATGATAATTAAAGGAATATTTCACTTTTTTTTTTTTCACTTTAAGCATCATTAACCACTTCAATACCAGGCACTTATGCACCTTCCCGCCCAGACCAATTTTCAGCTTTCAGCGCTCTCACACTTTGAATGCTACACTGTATTCAAATAAATTTTTTATCATTTTCTTCTCACAAATAGAGCTTTCTTTTGATGGTATTTAATCCCCACTGGGTTTTTTATTTTTTGCGATATAAGCAAAAAAACGGCGTTTTTTTTTTTTAAAAACACACTTTTTTAGTTTCTATTGTCAAATTTTGCAAATAAGTAATTTTTCTTCATAAATTTGTGCCAAAATGTATACTGCTACATATCTTTGGTAAAAAATAACCCAAATTAGTGTATATTATTTGGTCTTTGTGAAAGTTAGAGTCTACAAACTATGGTGCCACTCACTGAAAATTTATCACATCTGATCAAACCTGATGTACTGAAGGCCTATGGCCGGGTTCACACTGGGGCGACAAACGCTCCGACATTGGGAGCTCATGACGCATGACGTGTGAAAATCAATGTTTCCCTATGGGAGCCGTCTTAACTGGTCCGACACATGTCGGTCCGACTTTGAAAATGCTCCCTGTACTACTTTGGTCCGACTTTGATCCGACTTCAGCCCATTGACTATCATTGAAGTCGGATGAGTAAGCATCATACCCTGATGTGAAACGCGTTAGCCGTCACCCTGCATGTCCCTTCACCTTTGATTGCCTTTGGATGGATTTTGTTTATTTATTTCGTTTTGGATTTTTTTGGCATTTTAATTTTCTTCATTAATAAAGCGTTTAACCAGAGTGCGGCAGTCCAGATAACTTCTTCTCCTCAAGAAGTCGGATCAAAGTCGGACCGCAGTCTTGCATGATCCGACTTTGGCATGCGACTTATGCTCTGCTGCTCTTGAGGGGGAACTCCACGCCAAATTTTAAATAAAAAACCGGCATGGGTTCCCCCTCCAGGAGCATACCAGGCCCTTGGGTCTGGTCTAGATTTGAAGGGGAACCCCTATGCCGAAAAAACGGCGTGGGGGTCCCCCCCAAAATCCAAACAAGACCCTTATCCGAGCACGCAACCTGGCAGGCCGCAGGGGATGAGGGGGGGACGAGAGAGCGGCCCCCCTCCCTCCTGAACCGTACCAGGCCGCATGCCCTCAACATGGGGGGTTTGGTGCTCTGAGGCAGGGGAGGCGACCTGCGGCCCCCCCACCCCAAAGCACCCTGCCCCCATGTTGATGAGGACAGGGCCTCTTCCCGACAACCCTGGCCATTGGTTGTCGGGGTCTGCGGGCGGGGGGGGCTTATCAGAATCCGGTAGCCCCCTTTAATAAGGGGGCCCCCAGATCCCGGCCCCCCACCCTATGTGAATGAGTATGGGGTACATCGTACCCCTACCCATTCACCTGGTGAAGAAAAATGTCAATAAAAACACAACACAGCTTTTTAAATTAATTTATTGCACAGCTCCGGGGGTCTCTGCGCTCTCCGGTTCTTTCTTCTGCCGGGCCTTCACTATCTTCTTCCAGCTCTTTTGCTAGATACAGAGGCCCAACATTGAAGTAGCACTTTCAGGTGTTCTACAAGCATAAATTGCACGTATCCTTTCTCAACCACCTATTACCATTTTGAAGGCCCTGGAGCACCAGGACAATTGAATTGTCCACAAAATGACCCCATTTTGGAAAGCACACACCCCAATGTATAATCTATTAAGCATTATGAGTCTTTTGAACGGTTCATTTTTTTCCAGAAGGTTTTGGAAAATGTGGAAAAAAATGAAAATGCATTATTTTATTTTTTTTACACAAAGTTGTCCATTTATAAGATATTTCTAACACATAGCATGTAAATAGCAAAAATGACACCCCAAAATGCATTCCGCTACTCCTCCTGAGTATAGCGATACCACATGTGTGAGACTTTTACACAGCCTGGCCACATACAGAGGCCCAACATTGAAGTAGCACTTTCAGGCGTTCTACAAGCATAAATTGCACATACCCTTTCTCAACCACCTATTACACTTTTGAAGGCCCTGGAGCACCAGGACAATGGAATTGTCCACAAAATGACCTCACTTTGGAAAGTACACACTACAACGTATAATCTATGATGCATAATGAGTCTTTTGAACGGTTCATTTTTTTCCAGAAGGTTTTGGAAAATGTGGGAAAAAAATTAAAATGCATTTTTTTTTTTACACAAACTTGTCCATTTATATGACGAGAAAAATGCAATTTTTTAAATTGGTCATTAAAAACGATTGTGTGTGTGTGTGTAGGCTTCAGAGCATTTTTCTCGACGAGAAACATGGCCATTAAAAATTTAGAAACTATTTTTTCTCGTTGTTTTTCTCGTTGTGAAAAATGGCCGTGTGTACGCTTTAATGACGGGAAAAAAACGTGCATGCTCAGAAGCAAGTTATGAGACGGGAGCGCTCGTTCTGGTAAAACTAGCATTCGTAATGGAGATAGCACATTCGTCATGCTGTAACGGACTGAAAAGCACGGAGACTGAGAAGCGCGAATTGTCTCTCACCAAACTTTTACTAACACGCGGTAACACGAAATCAGCAAAAGCAGCCCAAAGGGTGACGCCATCCGAATAGAACTTCCCCTTTATAGTGTCGTTGTACGTCTTGTCGTACGTGTTGTCCGTCACCGCGCTTTGCTCATGCATTTTTTTTCACGATAGTGTGTAGGCAAGGCAGGCTTGAGAAGAATCACGTCGAGAAAAACCTACGTTAGACTTACCGGTAACGGTATTTCTACGAACCTTCCAGGACGGCACACCTGAGAGATGAGGGCTCCTCCCTACAGGAAACACAATCAATTGACAGCTTGTTATAAGGCCCCACCCTTCCCCTTGATCCCCAGTATGCAATAAAGTAATCCCGAACTGGTTCACAAGGGACATAGCTCCATATAGGTACTTACCACCTAGCGTTTAGCTTATTTTTCCCTCCACATAGGGCGGGAAGTAGGCCTGCCGTCCTGGAAGGTTCGTAGAAATACCGTTACCGGTAAGTCTAATGTAGGTTTTCTCCTATCACCTTCCAGGACGGCACACCTGAGAGGATAAACAAGTAACCACAGGCCTACTTTCAGGGTGGGATCACAGCTTGTAGGACCTTCCGGCCGAAGGCCAAGTCTTGCTGTGACAACACTTCCACACTATAGTGCTTCAGGAACGTATGTTGACTGGACCAGGTGGCCGCGCTGCGGATTTGTTCCCAGGAGGCCCCTGCTTTTTCAGCCCAGGAAGCTGCTAGTGATCTGGTTGACTGAGCTTTGACTTTAGCTGGTGCTTGCTTCCCAGAGCATTCATAAGCTCTAGAGATAGCTTCTCTGATCCATCTGGAAACTGAGGCTTTAGAGGCCTGAAGTCCCTTCCTGGGTCCAGTGTACAAAATGAGTAGATGATTAGATCTCCTAAAACTTTTTGTTCTTTCTAGATAGGTAAGGAGACACCTTCTTACATCAAGACAATAAAATTAATTTTCTTTCTCATTTTTTGGTTTATCACAAAGGGACGGCAATATTAAGTCTTGCGTCCTATGAAATAAGGATGTCACTTTTGGTAGATACAAGGGATCTGCTCTGAGGGTGACTGTCTGGCTGTACCAGTAGGAAAGGTTCCTTTATGGACAGTCCCTGCAAATCCCCTACCCTCCTGGTTGTAGTAATAGCTAACAGAAATGCTATTTTTAAAGTTAGAAACTTAAAGGGAACCTCTTCTATAGGTTCAAACGGGTGTTTAGATAACGCCTCTAACACCGTAGTCAAGTCCCAAGGTGGAAATCCACCTTTAAAAAGGACTGGGGAAAAATCTTTCCCTTGCTAACAGAAAAAAAAAAAAAAAAAAACGCTTAATGAGGTCCTCTTTTGCCAGTCTTTTCTCAAGATAGACTGAGAAGGCCGCTATTTGAACCCGGAGGGTACTGACTGTTAAGCCTTTGTCTACTCCGTCTTGGAGAAACTCCAAGATAACCGGAACAGAAGTGGAGGTCATCTGTCTTTCTATACCCCAGGAGCAGAAAGTCTTCCAAACTCTTGAGTAAATCTTTTTAGTCACTAGTTTTCTACTCAGAAGAAGGGTACTTATTACTTTTTCTGAGCAGCCTTTACGTTTCAGGATCTGGCGCTCACTAACCAGGCCGTCAGCTGGAAAAATTCTGGCCTTGGGTGTAGTACTGGCCCCTGTCTGAGAAGATCTGTCCTGTACGGGAGCTTTAATGGTTCCACTACTGCCATGGATCTCAGGCTTGCAAACCAAGCTCTCCTTGGCCACCAGGGTGCTATCAGAATGATCTGACCTGGAGATCTGCTGAGCTTCTGAAGGACCCGCGGAATCAAAGGCGGGAAGGCGTATGCCAGCCTGTAATTCCAGGTCTGAGTCAGTGCATCTAGACCTTCTGATTCCTTCTCTTGGGAAATTGAGAAATATCTCTTTACTTTTCTGTTTCGCCGGTTGGCAAACAGGTCTATTTTTAGATTTTTAAAGCTCTATACCAGGTTTTGAAATGCCTCAGGATTTAGTTCCCAATCCCCTTGCCTTATCGCCTGGCGGCTGAGGAAGTCTGTCTCGGTATTGCTTATATCCCCTTTATGTGGATGGCAGAAATGGAGAGAACCTTTCCCTCTGCCCAATCCAGAATCTCTTTGGATAGCTCTAACAGGGGTCTGGACCTGGTGCCTCCCTGGTGATTCAGGTAGGCTACCACCGTGGCATTGTCAGAGCTTACTTGAACCTCCTTGCCCGTGATGTTTTTCTGAAAAACTTTTAGGGCTTCCCCTACTGCTTTGAGCTCCCTGTAGTTGGATGACATCCGACTAAGTGAGTTGTTTCATTGCCCCTGGGCTTTTCCTCTTCCTAGGTGGGCTCCCCACTCCCAGGAACTGACATCGGTGGTGACCCTTACCGGATTCCACTGGGCCCAAGGTCTCCTTTCAGGTTCTTGGGGATTGTCCACCACTCCAGGGAGGACAGGACCTGAGGGGTTAGCAGTATCTCCTTGATCCAAGGACTCCTTTTTGTCCCATGAGGACAGGAAGACGAAATGGAACGTCCTTGAGTGGAGTTGTGCCCAGACTATTGCTGGTATACTTGCCGACATCAGGCCTAGGGTTCTTAATACTTCCCTTCTGGAATGTGATGGGGTCTTTATCAGATCCCCTACTAACGAAGTTATTTTGTCACTTTGTCTTCTGGTAAGAGCTTTTGCAGCCTGCTGTCCCCTATGTAGCCCAGAGAGGTCTTGATCTGTTCTGGTTCAAGGGAGGATTTTTCTGTATTAATTATCCAACCCAGGTTTTTCAGGACTGAAATTGCTTTGTTGGAATCTAACCTGACCTGGGGGGCAGAGTGTCCGGAGATCAGCAGATCGTCTAGGTAAGGAATTAGAGATATACCCTGGAGATGTAGAAAGGCTACTACCTCTGCTAGGATTCTTGTAAAAAATCCTTGGACTGGCTGTTAGCCCGAATGGGAGGGCTTTGAATTGCCAGTGAAAAATCTCTCCTTTGACTACTACTGCGAACCTCAAGTATGCCTGATGTTCCACATGAATTGGCACATGCAGGTAGGCATCCTTGAGGTCCAAGGTCGTCATGAAGGCTTCTTTCATGAGGTTTTTGCATACCAAGTAGATACTGTCCGTAGTAAACTTTTTGTATTCCAAATCCTGTTCAGGTTTCTTAAGTTTACTAATAGCTGGTACTTCCCTGATGGTTTGCGAACAACAATTACGTGGGTATTGTTGTTCTTTTGGTACTGGTACCACCACCTGCTGTTCTACCAATTCCTGGATACCTTCCTTTTAGGGCATCCCTGGGGGGAATGTGTCAGAGTGATCATAGAGGGGGGTTTTGCCAGAAATTCCAACCGATAACCTTCTCGCAGGATCTGGCAAATGTAAGCGGTGTCCGCAATCTTTTCCCAACGAGGAACAAAATGGGACAGTCGACCCCCCACTCTAATCTTAGACTCTTTTTAAAACTTTTCAGATGACCTTGATAGAACATTGTCTAGGTCCTGGCCAAACAGCAGTGAACCCTGAAAGGGAAGGCCACATAGTTTACCCTTAGATTACATATCTCCTTCCCAGGCCTTAATCAATTCAGCTAGGAGAGCTGTCTGGATTAAGGCTGCCATTTTTGCTGAAGCTCTTGCGGACTCAACAGCAGCATCTGCAAGATAAGCAACAGCTCTTCCTATGACTGTCAGGGAATCAATGACATCCTCTGATTTGGTTCCCTGGGATATATGTGAAGCTTCTCCACCCAGGAATCTGTGTTCCTGGCTACGCAGGCTGCCGCTAAGGCTGGACCCTTGGCTGATGTGTTAGCTCTGCGGTCCATTAGATCTTTAATACTGCCTGCGTCCTCAAAGGAGAGGTCAGACAACTTAGTGACTTGAGACAAAGATGCATCCAACTTTGGGAGCATAAAAATAAAATAAAATAAAACGTCTCTTCGTCAGTCTGGTTAAAGGGAAATCTCCTTTTCCAGGTCTTTTGTCTGACAATCCTTCTTTCAGGCTCCTTCCATTCCTGTAAGACCAAGCCTTTAAGGGATTGATGAAGTGGGAACACCCTGGATTCAGGTTTTCTTTCTCGTACATCACGGGACACAGAGCGACATAGTCATTACTAATGGGTTATATAGATACCTTCAGGTGCTGGCACTGGCAACTTCCAAAACCGGAAGTACCCTCCCCTATATAAGCCCCTCCCATCCGGGAGCACCTCAGTTTTTTGCCAGTGTCTAAGGTGTTGGCCAAGAAGAAACATGTGTTTTTCACTGAGCTTGCGTACAGGTTCTTTTGGGCCTCAGTAAGCTATTCCGGATCCAACCAAAAAAGCTTCATAGCTAAACGGTCGGTACCCGGGCCTTGCAGAGAAGAGCAAGGTTTTGCCTGTAATGCTTCTCTTAGGAGAGCTGGACCCTGGGATCCAGAGCTCTGGTCATACCCACGACCAAGATGTTTTCTGTGCAGGGTGCTATACAGGTCCAGGGGAGTGGAATCCTTGGGAACCCGGTCCCTGAAGGTTTAATTACAATGCCTGCCGTGATAGGTGAAGTTTGGGCTTCTGTGGTCAAACAGAGTCCTGCGGCGGGGAAAAGGTAAGTGGGGGCCTCTCAGGAACTTGGTTCTATTGAGGGGACCCCCAAGCCTAATATGTCTTTCTGCCTGTTACCTAACGGTATTCCCGCTAAATATTATGCATGCCTGTAACTACTAAAAAATGTAATAATTTTAATAGTGGTCAAGAAAAAAATAAAATAATAGACTGCGGTACCTGTGTTAATCCACTAGAGGCCGCTGTGGAATGTTTCTTGTCATGTGGACTAGTTTCTTTTCATCAGAGCAAGTCCAGGCAGATGGTGAGTTCTCTTGTGGGAAACTGCTTCGTCTGCCATGTTGCAATGCTCGTCCATCCCCCGGCCTGCGGCAAAAGGGGCCCTGGCTCTTGTCCCTAGTTTCCCTTTTCAAAATTAGCGCCGAAGGCGCACGTGGCCGCGCGCGTGCACGCGCCTCTATATATAGAGGTGAGCTGGGAAAGGGGGCGGAGCTTGGGGGATGACGCTCTGTGCGCACCGCAGCGCTTCTGCGCATGTGCGGGCGTCCCAGCATGTTAAAAACCACAATTATGTGTTGTGAGCTGGCTATGGAGTGCAGAGACAGAGCTGGCAACATTTAAAAAAGGCATACAGCAAGCGGTTGATGCAGGCATCCCCATAGAAAGGCACATTAGTAGACACCAACTGTTTTTATAGCAGCATTTGTGCTAGACTATTGTCAGTAAGTGGTGTATTTCGGCTGGAATACCTCAGCTTTGGGCTTAGGAATATGCCGTCTAAAAACTCCGGGACTAAAAATCCCAGGAAGCATAGGGGGTCTCCATCGGGCTCTGAGGATCTTGGGCATGCTTTGGCTGCACCAATCTCCCCTGAAGAATCAGAGGTTAGTGACCGTAGAGCACCCTCAGGATTACCTGGTACTGTGGCTGTCCTCAGTTCACTTGCTCCTGTGTATGTAACAGAGGAGGTTTTTTCCTCAGCTCTGGGAGGGCTGGAAGAGAGATTGTCAGCATTGATCGCTGCTTCCCTGTCACAGGAAAAAAGCGCTCGATCTCCGTCTCCTCCCTCAGAGTGCCTGTTAGCGGAGCAACAGTCCCATACAGGGATCGACCTACCTGAAGGGGATCAGGATGAGGTCGATTCTGTTGTAGAGGAATCAACAGTGGAAGAGCCATTCTCAGCATCACATGCTGAAAGATTATGGGTTCAGTCCCTGACTAATATGGTCCGATCAGCATTTAAAATGCCCCTTGCGGAGCCATCATCCACTTCTGTCTCCTCGTTGGGGTCGCTAAAAGCTCCCCAGACTGTTTGTTCCTTTCCGATCCATCCTTTACTGGAAGGGCTCATTTACCAGGATTGGGAGCATCCTGATAAAATATTTACTCCTCCCAAGAGATTTCAAGTGGTCTATCCCATGGAGGATAAGTTCATCAAAAAATGGAGGGTCCCTACAGTGGACGCAGCCATCTCTTGTGTGAATAAATCACTGACATGTCCAGTGGATAATGTCCAAATGTTCAAGGACCCAATAGATAAAAAATTAGAGTCCTTATTAAAATCTGCTTTTGCTACAGCAGGCTTGGTGACACAACCAGCAGTGGCAGCTATTGGGGTCTGCCAAGCAGTGAAGGATCAGTTGAAACAGGTCTTAAGGGACTTGCCAGATCAGCAGGCTCTTGCCCTAGCTGATCTACCTAGAGCCTTATGCTTTGCGGTGGACGCTATAAAGGATTCAATCCATCAGGCCTCCCGCCTTCCGCTGTCTGTAGTACATATGCGCAGGCTTTTATGGCTCAAAAACTGGTCTGCTGAAGCTCCCTGTAAAAAATTGCTGGTCAGCTTCCCATTTCATGGTGAACGCTTATTCGGGGAAGACCTGGACAAATATATCCAGAGAATTTCCAGCGGTAAAAGTACACTTTTGCCGGTTAAAAACAGAGTTAGAGGTCCCTCTTTTAAGAGGCCTGCTTCTCCAGTCCCTAGGACATCGGCTGTGAAACAGTTCCGACGGCCTCCTCGGTCAAATCCCGGAGGTAAAAATCAGCGACAATTGCAGGGTAACAAGAAGCCCTGGAGCAGGAGAGGTAAAAAACCTCCCCCAAAGTCAAATGCATGAAGGGTTGCCCCCACTCAATCGGGTGGGGGGAAGACTTCAGTTGTTCACAGAGACCTGGCGGGACACGATCAGAGACAGATAGGTGCTCTCCGCAGTAAGTCTGGGATACAAATTGGAGTTAAAAGACTCCCCTCCTTCCCACTTTATAAGGTCAAACGTGCCAAGGGATCCCCAGAAGAGAGGATCCCTCCTGTTGGCACTAGAACAATTATTGCTCCAAGCAGTAATTATAGAGGTTCCCCTGGAAGAATGGGGGTTCGGGTTTTACTCAAACCTCTTTACAGTCCCGAAGCCAAACGGGGACGTGAGGCCCATATTAAATCTAAAAGGGCTAAACAAATTCCTACATATCAGGACTTTCCGGATGGAGTCGATCCGATCGGTGGCCACTGCCCTACAAGGGGAGGAATGGTTAGCCTCGATCGACATCAAAGATGCTTATTTGCACATTCCCATCTTTCCAGCCCACCAAAAATTTCTACGCTTTGTGGTAGAAGGGCACCATTTTCAGTTCAGAGCCTTACCCTTCGGTCTGGCCACAGCACCACGAGTGTTCACAAAAATTCTGGCCCCATTATTGGCCATTCTAAGAACACGAGGTGTAACGATAATGGCATATCTAGACGACTTGTTGCTGATAGACCACTCAGTGGAAAAACTAGAAGTGGTTGTTCACGAGACAATCGAGTATCTGGAATATCACGGTTGGATTATCAACCGAGACAAGTCAGCCCTAAAACCAGTCAAAAGTCTGGAATACTTGGGGCTAAGGCTGGATTCAGACCAGAGAAAAATTTTCTTGCCTCAAGAAAAGGGGTCGTCTTTGAGAGATTTGATCCACCTAGTGGGTACAAAAAGACAGCCATCCATACGCCTGTGCATGAGGCTGCTGGGGAAAATGGTGGCATCATTCGAAGCAGTACCCTACGGTCAATTCCATTCAAGGAATTTGCAAAGGGCCATACTGTCAGCCTGGAACAAAAAAGTTCAGGCCCTAGACTTACCAATGTCCTTGTCCCCTTCCGTTCGCAAGAGCCTCCGTTGGTGGTTGGTTCCCCAGAATCTGGAAAGAGGGAAATCCTTCAGTCCGATTTCTTGGAAGGTGGTCACTACAGATGCCAGCCTTATAGGCTGGGGAGCAGTACTGGAGCAATGGTCTCTCCAGGGCAGATGGTCGGATGCAGAAAAGGCCCTGCCCATCAATCTCTTAGAGATACGAGCAGCCCGGTATGCCCTAGTAGCATGGACATCCAAACTCCAATGTCCCCTGTCAGAATTCAATCAGACAATGCCACGGCAGTGGCATATATCAATCATCAGGGTGGCACCAGGAGTCGTGCAGCCCAGAGGGAAGTAAATTGCATCCTGAAATGGGCAGAAAGATATGTCCCAGCCATATCTGCGGTATTCATTCCAGGAGTGGAGAATTGGAAGGCAGACTTTCTAAGTCGCCAACAATTATGCCCAGGGGAATGGTCCCTTCATCCCGAGGTTTTCCGGACAATATGTCAGCGGTGGGGAACACCGGATGTAGATCTGCTAGCATCCAGATTCAACGCAAAAGTGGACAGGTTTGTCTCTTGGACAAGGGATCCCCTAGCTTGCGGCTCGGATGCCCTAGTGTTCCCTTGGGATCAGTTCAAGCTGATATATGCATTCCCACCGCCACAATTGTTACCTCGATTACTCCGCAGAATCAGGGTAGAAAAGAAACCAGTGATTCTGGTGGCTCCAGCGTGGCCCCGAAGAGCATGGTACGCGGAGATTGTAAAGATGTCTGTGGGGAGTCCTTGGACCCTCCCACATCATCCGGACCTGCTTTCGCAAGGACCGATATACCACCCTTCCTTACCAGCCCTAGGTTTGATGGCCTGGCTATTGAAGCCCACATTCTAAAAAAGAGGGCTCTCTAATTCTGTGGTATCTACCATGATCAATGCCAGGAAGCCGGTATCCAGGCAGATCTACTATAGAATCTGGAAGGCGTACATCGCCTGGTGTGAGGCCAAGAAATGGCATCCACGTAAATACGTAATAGGTAGGATTCTGGACTTCCTACAATGGGCTGTAGATAGGAAGCTTGCCTTGAGTACTATCAAGGGTCAGATTTCGGCCTTGTCAATATTTTTTCAAAGGCCCTTGGCTTCGCATTCACTAGTCAAAGCCTTTATACAAGGAGTGATGCGTATTAGTCCTCCGGTTAATATTCCCATATGTCCATGGGATCTAAACCTGGTTCTGTCGGTTCTACAGAAACAACCATTTGAACCATTACAGCATATTTCTTTGGTTCTTCTCACCAGGAAATTGATTTTTCTAGTAGCCATTTGTTCGGCTAAAAGAGTGTCGGAATTAGCAGCTATGTCCTGTAAGGAGCCATATCTGGTTATCCATAAGGACAGAGTAGTGTTACGTCCTCATCCAGCCTTTCTTCCTAAGGTGGTATCGAGGTTTCATTTGAACCAAGATGTGGTTCTTCCTTCTTTTTTCCCCAAACCTACTTCGGTAGAGGAAAAGTTATTGCATTCTTTGGATGTAGTAAGAGCAGTTAAAGCTTATCTAAAAGCCACTGCTCAGATTCGCAGAACGGATACTTTGTTTATTCTGCCGGAAGGCCCCAGAAAGGGTCAGGCAGCATCAAATTCTACTTTAGCCAAGTGGATTCGACAGGTCATAATGCAAGCCTATGGCTTGAGAAGGAGACCGCCTCCGTTCAAAGTTAGAGCGCACTCCACGAGAGCAGTTGGAACTTCATGGGCAGCGCATCACCAGGCCTCCCTGGCTCAAATCTGTAAGGCCGCAACATGGTCTTCAGTACACACGTTTACTAGGTTCTACCAGGTGGACGTTAGAAGTCAGGAGGATGTCGCCTTTGGGCGCAGTGTGTTGCAGGCCGCAAAAGATCCTCATGTCTGATAGCGCTCAGCTTATATATGGTGTATCCCCCCCCTCATTGGGCATTGCTTTAGGACATCCCATTAGTAATGACTATGTCGCTCTGTGTCCCGTGATGTACGAGAAAGAAAATAGGATTTTTATAACAGCTTACCTGTAAAATCCTTTTCTTAGAGTACATCACGGGACACAGAGCTCCCGCCCCTCTTTAGGGACACTTATTGCTTTGCTACAAAACTGAGGTGCTCCCGGATGGGAGGGGCTTATATAGGGGAGGGTACTTCCGGTTTTGAAAGTTGCCAGTGCCAGCACCTGAAGGTATCTATATAACCCATTAGTAATGACTATGTCGCTCTGTGTCCCGTGATGTACTCCAAGAAAAGGATTTTACAGGTAAGCTGTTATAAAAATCCTATTTTTTTTTTTTTTGCCCCCTATAGACCCTGATGCTGAGGTTATTTTAGGGGTTTCTGGAATCTCTTCTGTGGTATATATAGCCTGTAAGAGTCCATACAGATCTTCTACAGCAAAGAGGTGTCTCCTTAGTCTTATCTCCTCCTGAGACTGGCTTAAGGATTCTATATCCAACTCCCCCTCTGAGCTGTGACCAGATCTGGCTAGGCTTTCTATCTCCCCCCTTTTTTCCTCTGCTTCCTCTACCTGTTCTAGAGGAGGTGGTTGTGAGGGTGGGAGGAGAGCACTGGGTCCCCCTGTAAAGAGGCTTACTTGGGAAGATGTGCCTTCTCTAGGGGTAAGTTCCTCTGTGTCAGGACCTTGGGTTGCTGACTGTCCAGCGGCTTTACGGAAAGTTTTAACTGTTGCCAGCATTTCCGTCTGCATAGATGCGAGAAACTTTTTCATCATTGCAGAAGCCTCTTGCCCTGCTAAATTGTTTATACATTTATAGCAAAGGGTCTTAGAGTGGGACTTAGGGAGTTTAACCCTGCAGTTCCCACATCCTTTAGAGGAAATACTCCCTGTCGTGGCAGGAGGTTGTACTGAGGCCTCCTGGGTACCGCTGAGGGTTTCTGAAAGACAAGAGAAATAGTATACATGCATAAACATTGCTTTGTCTTTCCTCAGGACTGCAGCTTTGTACTGGGGAGGGGAAAGGGAAGCGAGCAGTAACATCCAGTTCCTGTACTGGCTGGTCCCAGGAATCCATATCCCTAAGGGCCAGGAACTCTCACGCCCCCTCTCCCTCCTTTTCCAAGGGGGTCCTGTACTCACCAGTCCCGACCTGGATCTGCCTGCAGTCGCAGTGGCCTTCCCTTCCTCTTGCTTCATGAGGAGGTTGGCTGGGTCCTGGGCTGCGAGTACCGCTAGCGTGGCTGGTACCGTAAGCCGACCCTTTCCACTGTGTCCGCGCCGCTCTCCACGCTGTCTCTCGGCGTCTAACACTTCCGTGTTGCACTGTGTCAGCGGTGCCGCCCACTTCCTGTGACGCGGCCGCGAGGCTTGGAGACAGTGCTTCCTGTATAGAGAATCCGGAAGTGAGGAGAGCGGCTTGACGGCGGCGTCTTTGAACTACAGCGATGGCGCGCACTCCCTGCGGCCAGAGCGCTGGTCCATGCTTTGAGGTGATCTGTGAGAAGGACCGAAGCCCTACAGGTTAGTTCAGCCCTCCCCGGCCTCCCTAAAACCTGTCTCAACAGGGGTACCATCAGACCCTCCCCGGTCTATAGGTTATCAAACAAAACAAACATGTCGCTGTGTTCGGGAGAAACACAATCAATACTGGGGATCAAGGGGAAGGGTGGGGCCTTATAACAAGCTATCAATTGATTGTGTTTCCTGTAGGGAGGAGCCCTCATCTCTCAGGTGTGCCGTCCTGGAAGGTGATAGGAGAAAACTTCATTTTTTTCAATGACATTAAAAACGGCCATGTGTATGCGGCATAAGATATTTCTAACACATAGCATGTACATAGCAAAAATGACACCACAAAATGCATTCTGCTACTCCCCTTGAGTATCGCGATACCACATTTTTGAGACTTTTACACAGCCTGGCCACATACAGAGGCCCAACATCCAAGTAGCACCTCCAGGCATTCTAGCAGCATTAATTGCACATATGTTTTTCTGACTACTGTGATAGTGAAAGTCCCTGTCCCTATGGAAAGGGAGCAAAAACGGACACAGAGTCTGCATGTCAGCAGACTGCAGAACTACAGAGCATAGCTTGGAAATTGAGAAAACTGTTTTGGCAGCTTTCTCCGGATTTTGCTAAGTTCGGATGGGGCTGTGTAGTTTGGAGATCCCGCAGAGACTTGGGTGGGATGGGATCTCCAACCCTGTGTCCGGGTCTTGTGGACAGCCAGCATGGTGTGTGCTCAGGTGCACACAACCAATATAATGAGGGGCTGGTGAGAGCAGAAGGGGAAGGATGGTGGAGGATGGTGAGCAGCTTGCTAACTGCAGTGGCTGCTAGTGAGTGTCTCTGTGTGAGGACAAACGCTGTGTGCGTCCAAGGAGACAGAAGCTGTGTGCATGAAGGGACTTCAAGCTGTGTGCATTTAAGAAGCCCAAAGCTGTGTGCATCCAAGACTGTGAGACTGGAAGATCTGGTGGTTTAAAGGTATCAGTACCTAAAGCAAGCAGAGGAACTGCTAACAAGAGAGCCAGGTGGCTTGGTATGTTTTTCTTATTTTTGGACTGCTAAATGAAGTTAAACCCCTGCGTGGGAATCCTGAAGGGACAGTTTGCTTTTGTTTTTCTGTTTAAATAAACGTGGGCTACCAGGCCCTTAACTAGAATGCCTGTCTGATATGGACTCACTGCATAAAAACGCATCTATCCACTTGAGCTAAAACACCCCAATATCACACTACCGATCACATTTTTGAAGGCCCTTCATAGATTACCTGTGGTTTTAGAAGTGCAGTGGTCAACAGAGGAGAGCATCGGTCCAGGCAGCAGGCAGGGATGAGGTCAGCCACAGAAAAAGCAATCATCCAGGCAGCAGGCAGGAATACTGTCCATAGTTCGTACAGGCAGAGATACTGTCAGCACAGCCAGAGCACAGCCAAACCACAGGTCCAGGTAGCAGGCAGAGGTGTCCCAGCAGAAATACTGTCCAAAGTCAGTAGAGGCAGCAGGCAGATATATGGTCAACACAGCCAAAGTATTGGTCCAAGCAGCAGGAAGAAACATGGTCCATAATGTCATGGGTCATTACAGGCAGTAATATGGTCAGCACAGCCAAATATTGGTCCAGGCAGCAGGAAGGACCATCAAGCTTAGGGCCAGGGGGACAGGGGTAGAGGCTTCTCCCACCCAAATCGCTTTGAAGCCCCTGGGCAACCTGACCCTGTTCTGGGAGCACAGAAAACGAAAAACTGGTTTTCTCTACTCAGAACGCTATTCTGAAGCCCCTCACATATGTGAGACCCCTGTGTACTAAAAGAAGATGGCCAAAAGATCAGTCCAAGTGGCAGGCAAAAACATGGTCGATTAACAGGCCAAGGTCGGTACACGTGGAAGTCAGAAATGTGGTTTAAATCGTCAGGAAGAGGCATCGGCGGTAAACAGGCTGAGGTTGGTGCACGTGGAGGTCAGAAACATGGTTTAAATCGGCAAGCAAAGACATCGTCGGTTAACAGGCCAGGGTCAGTTAATTAATATGGAAGGTAGTAACATGGTAGAAGGCAAATGGGGAAATGGCAGTCTGTAAATAATAAGGGGAACTAATGGATGTATGATAATTTTTGAAGCAATTTCCGATGCACAGGCCAGGTTGGGAGGGACAATCGGGACAATAATAGGTGGTGTCTCTTCTTACTCCTCCTCTGCTGCATACACTGCATTTCTTTTGGCTTCTTCTTCCAGATTCTGTGGGGGGGATGCTAAAGGGAAAGTGTCGCTCGTGAAGTCGACTCACACTATCAGAGCGAATGCTTCCTGGGGTGGGATCTTGTTGCTAAATGAGGGCATCGATGATATCTTCGATATAATGGAGGTAGGGGATTTGTTGATTATGAGTTGCTTTTTGGTAGCAGACAAACAAATTAAAAAGGGCCATGTGAAACAGGTGAAACGCAACTTTCTTGTGCCAATAATGGGACTTTCTGGTTGATAAGTAGGGCTGTAGCATCTGGTCGTTTAAATCCACCCCCCATGTACAAATTGTAGTCGTGGACACATTCGGGCTTTAAAATGGGGCTGTGTCTTCTTTGGATCTCCACCATGGTGTCATTGTGGATCGTAGAGAGGATGTGGATCCTACTTGTGCGTCCACTTCATGGCCAACACCTCCTCGTTCCTCATGAATGCCGATTCTCCAGGTTGCAATTTTTTGGTCAACAAATTTTGTGGGAATCCCTTCCGTTTTTTTTAAGGTACTGCAGACCAGGGTTTGCTTACTGTAAAGGTGACGAAAAAGGGGCAGGCTGGTATAGTAATTGTCGACATATAAATGGTATCCTTTTCCGAACAGGGGGTATGCAAACTCCCAGACAATTTTCCCACTGGTTCCAATATATGTGGGGCAATCATGGGGCTGGAGCTGGGAGTCTGCCTTCATAGATCCGGAATGTGAAGACGTATTCAGTGGCTCAATCGCATAATTTATTACATTTTAGCCCATACCTGGCTCTCTTGCTTGGTATATATTGCTTGAAGTGCAGTCGGCCAGTGAAATGTATGAGGGACTCGTCCACACAAATGTTTTGGCCTGGGATGAAAACTTCTTGAAATCGCTGGGAAAAGGCATTGATTAGGGGGCGTATCTTGTACAGTTTGTCGTAGTTAGGATGATCTCGGGGAGGGCACTGTGAATTGTCATTGAAGTGGAGAAAACACATAATCATGTTGTATCTTGTCCTGGACATGACAGCGGAATATATGGGCATGTGTTGGATGGGGCGTTTGGACCAATATGCATTGACTTTGTTCTTTTTTGTAAGGCCCAAAAACAATTTAAATTTGTCCAATGTTAGACGCCGCCACTGGAACATGCGGGCGTAGGAAGAATTGGGGTTGGCAGCAATAAATTTGGATGCATACAGATTAGTTTGATCCACTATATTCTGCAGCAAATCTTGTGGGAAAAATAAACAAAAATAATCAAATTGAGAAAAATTCGTAGTGTCGGACTGCACACCTGGCTGTGCACTGAAAGGGGGGATGATAGCGGATCCTGAGTTGGCAGGCAACAATAATGGGTTTGCCAGGGCATCGGGAAGGTAGGACTGGGGCTGGATTCTTCGGGTCCTGATCTTGGTCCTGATCGCATTCTTTTGGGAAGGACGGTTTCCTCCGGGGACTCGAACTCTGAGCCACTATCCTCCACTGGCTCGTATTCCGAACCAGAATCGGATGATGGGAGCTCCCCGCTGCTCTCATCATCCTACATGGCAAGAATGGCATATGCCTCCTCAGTTGTGTAAACCCTTTGGGACATTATGACAGTGCTTATTGGTGGGCCTGTGTAATGGTACTGCTGGTGGTAGTTGTGGCGGCCTGTGTGGTGGTACCGATGGAGGTAATAGTGGTGGGCCTGTGTGGTGGTACCGATGGCGGTATGGGTAGTGGTGGTACCAATGGCAGTACAGGTGGTGGTGGTACAGATGGCGGTATGGGTGGTGGTGGTGGCGGTACCAATGGCGGTACAGGTGGCGGTGGTGGTACCGATGGCGCTACAGACGGTGGTACGGGTGGTGGTACTGGTGGTGGTACCGATGGCGGTACTGGTGGTGGTAACAATGGCGGTACTGGTAGTGGTACCAATGGCGGTACTGGTAGCCTGTGTGGCGGTACCAATGGCGGTACCGATGGAGGTGGGCCTGTGACAGATGATTGACAGATGGGCCGATTGATTGACAGATGGGCCGATTGATTGACAGATGGGCTGATTGATGTGCTGGGCTGTGTGACAGGTCCTCTTTATTGGGGGGGGGGGCCGTGTTGTGCACAGTACTATACAGTAGACAAACTACACTGATCTCACTTACTGATCCCTGCTCTCTCCTCAGATTGGTGTGTGAGGAGAGAGGAGGGATCAGGTAGTAACTGCTCCTCTGTGTTTACATTTGTGACCGGCTGTGATTGGACACAGCCGGTCACATGGTAAACAGCCAATTTCATTGGCTGTTTACCCTGATCGGGGACGCGCTGTGTCCAAGGGACACGCGCCTTCCCTGATCCCCACTCTGCAAGCCTCTGGCGGTGCGCACGGAGCGCGCTGCCGAGTTTGTTGAGACATGTGATCGGCTGTGACTTTGACACAGTTGTTTTGACCAACAAATTTAAGAACATGATTGATGTTTTGGGGAGAGTCTAAAGATCTTTGTAATGCCACCATTTAACGTTTTTGTGGACTAATTTCAAAAATTCTAGTGTAATTTAACAAGCCAAATTTTGAAGATGCACAGTGTGTCAACATGTGCTATCTCCCATCAGGGGATATCAATGTACGTGTTTTGAGGGTGCAACCCCTTCCTCGCAACTCAAGTAGGTGAGAGGAAGGGTTTGCACCCCCAAAACACGTCCATTGGTCCCCCATGATGGCACATGTTGACATTAGGCATGGGATCAGGAGGAAAATACCCATTTTGCCGCACAATTTGTGTGCATCTTCAAAATTGGGCTTGTTCAGTGGTGACATCACCCCATCTGATGAAGGCAAAAGCAACACATTTTTTACATACTATAATGTCTGATATTGCCTTCAGTTTTTCAAAGGTTGAACTTTGTAAGTTCCATAGTTTTATATGCTTTATTGTTTGAAACATGCCTGTTTATGCAAAACCCCCCAAATTTTTTTTTTTTAAAAGCTTAAAAAAAAAATGCTTTGGATTTTCACAGAAATGTTATAACGCCCATGTGAATGTGCACAGAGTAAAAATAGTTTTCTACTCAACAATGTGTGGCATCTTCTTTTGAAGCTCAATACCAGTTTTAAAATTAAGTTGTTGTTTACAGTGACAATTGTGGTTACTTACTAAAGACAAATCCACTTGGCAGTTAAAGTGCACTAGGAAAACCTGGAAAACAGATAAAAGAAACACAAACAATAAGGAAAAATTTAGATTTTCACATAAAAAATATTTTTTCCCCAAAAATCTGAGATTGTCTGGCATAGTAATGGCCCCCCACCCGTAAAATACTCTACATATTTCTCCCGCACGTCACAGGCGCTTTGGGGGGCCAAACCAGTATGGCCAGTATCCAGGCCCATCAGGGGATTGTCTGAAAGTCCGGCCTCAGGCCCAACTGTGGCCAAATAATTCAGTGCATTTCTCCTTAAATAGTTGTGCAGTATGCAGCAGCTGAAAACAATATGATTCAGTTTGTAGTCCGCCATATGTATAGAGGTAAGGAACAGGTGGAACCGGCTGGCCATTATCCCAAAGGCATTCTCAACAACCCTTCGGGCTCTGGCCAGCCGGTAATTAAAAACCCTCCTCTCCGGGGTGAGGGTCTTCAGGGGGAATGGCCTCATCAGGTGTGGTCCCAGCCCGAAAGCTTCATCTGCGATAAAAACAAACGGAAGGCCCTCAACGTTGACTTCATCAGGTGGCAGTGCCAGGCCACCACTCTGGAGACGTAGGGCTAATTCCGTCTGTGCGAACACTCCACCAAATGACATCCGGCCATTCTTCCCGACGTCTACATACATAAATTCATACTGTGCCAACACCACCGCCATTAACACAATACTATTAAAACCTTTATAGTTATAATAATACGACCACGAATGGGGTGGTGGCACTATGCGGACGTGCTTCCCATCTATTGCCCCTCCACAGTTGGGGAAGTCCCACCGCTGAGCAAACTGGGATGCCACATTCTGCCATTCCTGTGGCGTTGAAGGAAACTGTGGAGTCAAACCAGAAAAAAAAATTAGTACTTTTGCACATAACATTGCAAGCAGATTACACAAAAACATTCTTGGCCAACATCAGTATAACATTTATTTAAAGGAGTATTTAAAAACAAAAATAGAAGGCCCACTTATCAGATTCCTCAGTCCCTCTGATGACCCATTGGAAATTTTTTAGGTGGGGGGGGTTTTTGGTTAGTTTGGGGCCCTCCAAAAAAAGCCTCTGCCACTCTGCCTGAATTTAATGAGAACAAAAACACGTGTACACATTTTAGGGGGTGTTTAGGGTAAAGCACTACAATGGAGCTGACAAAATACATTGGTAAGTGACTAGGCTAGGTGTGTATGGACCCAGGAAAGCATGCTGGAGAGGTTAGTGAAGGCAAAAATGCATGTAGGCCAAAAAAGGAGCATTAAAAGCTTACAGCATGCATGAGGACAAAGGGGACATTCACAGCATATTACAATCATTGTAATTAGGGAATGATGAAAGAAATACAATACATTAACAAGCATAAATACATAGAATGCGATGTTACCTTAATATAGTCCTTCTGCAGAACTTGAATTATGGCAGAACAGGTTTCTGGGATAATAAGCCCCAGAGCCTGGGGGGAGATGCCTGTCGTGAACTTGAGGTCCTGCAGACTTTTCCCTGTCGCCAGGTATCGCAACGTGGCAACCAGCCTCTGCTTGGCAGTGATGGCTTGTCGCATCACAGTGTCCTGCCTCGTGATATAGGGGGACAGCTAATTCAACAGACGGTGAAAAACGGGGTCTGTCATCCGGAGATAATTCCTGAAGTCATCAGGATTATTCTCCTGGATTTCCCACAGCAGAGGCCTATGACAGAATTGGTCCCACTGGAGCAACCAATTCTTGGTCCATGAACTCCTCCTCACCCTGTTCATGGACTGAGCTCGGGTCAAAGTATTAACCCCAACACCAAGCCCATACGCAGCACGAACTCTACGATGAGAATGTACTTCCAACATGGCTAGAACCCGGTCGGCTGGTCAGAACGAACTAAACAGAACGCACTGAGGAACAGAAAGTCCTATGAAGAACGACCTGAAAAACAGAAACGAGCGGACAAGAACGCACTGAAAAACAGATACGACCTGACTACACGCCCTGAAAGACAAGATACGAACCCACAAGCACCAACTGAACAGCAGAAATTGATCTGAAAATCATGGAGACTGAAAAGCGTGAATCGGCTATCAAACTTTTACTAACACGCGGTAACACGAAATCAGCAAAAGCAGCCCAAAGGGTGGCGCAGTTGGATTTGAACTTCCCCTTTATAGTGTCGTCGTATGTGTTGTACGTCGCCGCGTTTTAGACGATCGGAATTTGGTCTGACAGTGTGTATGCAGCTTGAACGGAATTCCGACAGAAAATCCCATCGGATTTTATCCCGTCGGAAATTCCGATCGTGTGTACAGGGCATAAGGCTTGGTTCACACCTATGCTTTTTTTTTTTTTTTTTCTTGTCAAATTTGTTAATTGAAATTTAACAAATCAGGAAACAAGTTCATAAACTATACAGGAATATAATCTGTTAGAATACAATAGAGGATTATAAGTTCTTAATAGAACTAAAAATAAAATTTGTCTCATACTTTAGTCAAAAGATTAATAACTCAGAAAGACAATTTCCTATACTATTTAAGAGAGATAAATTCTAAACATTAACCATGGTAATATAACGAAGTCTCAAGTTAATAATAGGTTGAGATTATCTAGAGTATTTAATAAAGGAAGCGTTAAGGGGTTATCGCTGTTATAATTCAAGCAAGAGCAAATATCAGTAATTTTGGATTATTAAAAGAAACAAGGAATGCCATTAAAAGGTAACGCTACTTGAACCTGATGAAGAGAATGAAGAGATTCAAGAATTTTTTTAAAGAAAAGGTAAAGTAGAGAAGGAGTTAGAAAGGGAAGAAAGGAAAAGAGAAGAAAGGGAAATGGAAGAGAAGGGATCTGTGGGGCAATGTGTGTCTTCAATCATATAATAGTCATGGAAAAAAAGAAAATGTAGGAAAAATTTACCACGACATCAATAAGGACTCATCAAAATTAGAAGGCAAATAGTGTGTCATCCAAGGGAGACATATTTTCTTAAATATACAGTGGAACCTTAGATTGCGAGTAACGCGGTTAACGAGCGTTTCGCAATACAAGCTTTTTTTTTTTCAAATTCTGACTCGGTCTGTGAGTGTTGTCTCATAAAGCGAGCAGGATTCAAGCCTCTGTCGTGTGCAGTACCGCATTTGGTCAGAGGTGCGGGGGCGCCGGTAACACTCGGAGCTGTTCGGAGCCGTTCGGAAATACTTTTCTGAGCCTTTCCGAGAGTTTCTGACTGCATCCGAACGGTCTCCGAGTATTTCTGAGTCTCTACGGGGCCCCCCACCTCTGGCCGCATGTCGTATTGCATACAATAGAAGTCAATGCGGAACGAATTTATCTTTGTTTCCATTGACTTCTATGGGGAAGCTCGCTTTGATATGCGAGTGCTTTGGCTAACAAGCATTCTCCTGGAACGGATTATGTTCATAATCCAGATATCTTGTCTTGGGTTATAGCCTCTATTTTGGCGTGAATCATAGCTTGATTAATTTTATGTTTAGTTTACACCTATGCATTTTTTAATGCTTTTTGCAGAAACGCACTGCACTCCATTTAACATGGTTTACAATGGGACATGTTCACATCTATGCTTTTTTCAGCTGCTGCATTTTTGGAAAGGGTCAGGGACTTTTTTTTTTAAAAGCAAAATGGTGCATTTTTGGTTAATAGACTTCAATGCAGAAGCTGCAGAAAGGGATGTAGTACGTTTTATTTGCTGCAATTTGCATTTTTTTATTTGCCCAACAACAAATTGGGCAAAACAAACAAAAAAAAAAAAAAAAGCATATGTAGCCCGGTCCTAAATTGAGGTTATGTTATGCCAAATTTAGGGGTGACTTGAGTGATAGTTGGCTCAAGTCTTTCAATTACTGGACTCTGCCTTGCTGCTGCTTCACCTGGCTTGTAGTTCCCCTAATCAGTATGGACGGCGCTGTCGCTTGTACTCGGGGTTTGTTCAGGGGGAGATCCAGGAGAGTGATCCGGGGACCTGTACCCGAGGGAACCTGCGAGTTCGGGAGTCGAGTGCGTGGCCTTCCAGGCCATGGGGCCACGTATGCCTCAGTCCCAGGTACCTTTAGTCCTGGGACTGCAAATTCAGCCCTGGGCCCAGCACCTTTAGCTAGAGCCCGCTTTGGAAGGAAGAATCTCAGGGTGCTGCCTTGCGAGGAGACCCGTTTCTGGATGAGGAGGCTGGAGGAGGACCGTTCCGAGGGGCTGGTGAGCCATTACAGTGAAGGAAGGGGCCCAGTAACTCTCCAGGGGAATGTCATCCATCCGGAACACAGGGGCCTAACAATCTGGACGATCAGGAGGTTTGGGACACTATAGATCCTGTGGCAGAGGATCACCTAGACGCATCTATTAGGGATCTAGATTGACTGTTCGAGCTGCACGCCAGCTGCTAGCACAATAGGTGGCTATCCGGGTGAGCTATACCCACTCGGGACCGAGTGGCGACGAAGCCAGAAGTGCTTGAATGCTGTCTATCCTTTTAACAGCTTTCTCTCTTCATGCAAAGAAAAATAAAGCTCTACGTTGGAGTGATATATTTGTGTAGACCTTGGAGTTACTTGGGGTATAGAGACTCTGTCCTTGCACACTGAGGACAGAAACCAACTTTGAGGAGAACTTCGCTGTAAGACCCGTAGGTGAAACAAGTGTGCTTAACCTCTGAAAACCAGAGGGTACGGGCATGGCGGCACCTTGCGCCTTTTCCTCTCATGAGTGAGCCAAAATAGACAAGAGGAAAGGGGTGAGGTCTCTAGACATAAAAAAATGCAAAACTCTTTAAAAATGCCAGAAAAACACATGTGCAAAAAGAGAAAACACAATGCAAAAAGCACTGCAGAAACAAATCAAAAGAAAACTGCATAGATGTGAACAAAGCCTTAGGTGTGAACCAAGCATTTGCCTCTGATCTGCACTTGCCTTTGTGCTGCACATATGATCAGTAGGGATGAGCCGAACACCCCCCCCCCCCCGTTCGGTTCGCACCAGAACCTGCGAACAGACCTAAAGTTCGCGCGAACTTTAGAACCCTATTAAATACAATGGACTCGAACGTTCAAAATCAAAAGTGCTAATTTTCAGGGCTAATATGCAAGTTATTGTCCTAAAATGGGTTTGGGGGCCCGGGTCCTGCCCCAGGGGACATGTATCAATGCAAAAAAAAGGTTTAAAAACTGCATTTTTTTCGGGAGCAGTGATTTTAATAACGCTTAAAGTGAAACAATAAAAGTGAAATATTCCTTTAAATTTTGTACCTGGGGGGGTATAGTATGCCTGTAAAACAGCACTTGTTTTCCCATGCTTAGAACTGTCCCTGCACAAAGTGTCATTTCTGAAGGAAAAAAATTCATTTAAAAGCACTCGCGGCTATAATGAATGGTCGGCTCCCAGCAATACAGAGAAAAGTAATTGATAAAAAAAAAATGCGTGGGGGTCCCCCCAAATTCCATTACCAGGCCCTTCAGGTCTGGTATGGATATGAAGGGGAACCCTGTGTCAAATTTTAAAAAAATGGCACGGAGTTCCCCCCAAATATCCATACCAGACCCTTTATCCAAGAACGCAACCTGGCAGGCCACAGGAAAAGAGGGGGGGGGGACGAAAGAGCGTCTGTGACCCCTCAAAGCACCATGTCCCCATGTTGATGGGGACAAGGGCCTCATCCCCACAACCCTTGCCCGGTGGTTGTGGGGGTCTGCGGGCGGGGGGCTTATCGGAATCTGGAAGACCCCTTTAACAAAGGGGACCCCCAGATCCCAGCCCCCCCTATGTGAATTGGTAAGGGGTACATTGTACCCCTACCATTTCACAAAGAAAGTGTAAAAATTGTAAAAAAAACACACAGACACAGTTGGGAAAGTCCTTTATTAAAAATAAAAAAATAAAAAATAAAAAATCCATTCCAGCGATGTAATCCAGTGTCCCGCGGTGATCCGATGTCCAGCACTGCAGTCTCCTCCAGTCTCCACTCGAAACCCCCATGACGTACGAGGGGGCGGGGTCACCCGTCACATTACAGGGCAAGCCCCAGCTTTCCCCGCTTGCCGGGGCTTACCCCTCTGATCAGACGGATGACCCCGCCCCCTTGTACGTCAGACCCCGTCTACGTCATTGGCTGAGCGGACATGATGGGGAACTTCCTCCGCAGTGTAATAAATGAATACGTTCCCCATCAGGTCCGCTCAGCCAATGACGTAGGGGGCGGGGTCACCTTCACTGGGTGTAAGGCTGAGCGGACCTGATGGGGAACGTGAGAAGGGGCGGGGTCTATTCATTTATTACACTGCAAAGGAAGTTCCCCATCAGGTCCGCTCAGCCAATGACGTTGGCGGGGTCTGACGTATGAGGGGGCAGGGTCACCCGTCAGATCATAGGGGTAAGACCCGGCTTTCCCCGATTGCAGGGAATAGCCAATGACATAAGCTACACCCCCTATTCATGGGGGTTTTGAGTGGAGACTGGAGGAGACTGCAGCACTGGAAATCGGATCACCACGGAACACTGGATTACATCGCTGGAATGGGTTTTTTATTTTTTTATTTTTAATAAAGGACTTTCCCAACTGTGTCTGTGTTTTTTTTACAACTTTTTACATTTTTTTTTGTGGGAAATGGTAGGGGTACAATGTACCCCTTACCAATTCACATAGGGGGGCCGGGATCTGGGGGTCCCCTTTGTTAAAGGGGTCTTCCAGATTCCGAAAAGCCCCCGCCCGCAGACCCCCACAACCACCGGGCAAGGGTTGTGGGGATGAGGCCCTTGTCCCCATCAACATGGGGACATGGTGCTTTGAGGGGTCACAGACCCCCAAAGCATCCTCCCCATGATGAGGGCATGTGGCCTGGTACGGTTCAGGAGGGGGGGTGCTCTTTCATCCCCCCTTCTTTTCCAGCGGCCTGCCAGGTTGCGTGATCAGATAAAGGGTCTGGTATGGATTTTTGGGGGGAACTCCACGCCATTTTTTTTTTATTTGGCGTGGAGTTCCCCTTAAAATCCATACCAGATATGGATATTTGGGGGGACCCCCACGCATTTTTTTTTTAATCAATTACTTTTCTCTGTATTGCCGGGAGCCGACAATGCATTATAGCCGGGAGTGCTTTTAAATGACTTTTTTTCCTTCAGAAATGACACTTTGTGCAGGGACAGTTCTAAGCACGGGAAACAAGCGCTGCTTTACAGGCATACTATACACCCCCCCCCCCCCCCCGGTACGAAATTTAAAGGAATATTTTATTTTTCTTGTTTCACTTTAAGCATTATTAAAATCACTGCTCCCGAAAAAACTGCAGTTTTTAAAACTTTTTTTTTGCATTGTGTGAGGGGGTTAGCTCGGCAGCGGGTGTGTGTGACCCCCGGGATGGGCTCCTCACACAAAACAGGCCCAGCAAACGGAGGTTGTGGTTTTCAAAATCAAAAAAAGGTGCGGTTTATTTTCTATTTACAGTGACAAAACACAGCAAAGCAAAAGAAACATAACCAAAATAAATCCTGGTCAAGTTGACCTCTGACTAAACATACAGGTTTCCTAACTAACAACTGGGATCAGCCTAGTGCTGTCCTAGTCCCTAAGTCCCTGGTTTTAAATGTCCAAGCAAATAGCCACACAGGCTTTTTCTCACCGCACAGGGGTTCACTCTCCCTAGACAGTCCACACAGGTCTGGTTCCAGGCATGAGCTAACATCTAATGAAGCTGGGAGTTCTTATAGAGGCCTAAATGAGCTGACAAGCTTCAGCTGGTCTCATCAACTCCCTGTCTGCACGACGCCCAGCCCTCTCCCTAGAGGTATGAGTCATCCATGAGCCCACTAGCCTTATACAACTCTCCACCTAGTTGTATAAGTCGGCGTAAAGCCTGAATCTGGGCGAAATATATCTACCCCCCTGGATGCAACCAGGTGACTTTACCTTCCTGCTGTCACATACCCCCCCCTCTTGTTTTAACCTCGGGGTTGGAACACCAGCAATCAGGCATTCATGTACTCGAGACAAAGCATCCACATTCCCCATTTGAACGCCAGGGCGATGCTTTACTGTGAAGTTGAATTCCTGGAGGGCCAGGAACCACCTATTCACTCTTCTATTTGTTTCCTTGTTTTGAGCCATCCACTTTAACGGAGCGTGATCCGTAACCATGTCAAAGTGCCTACCTAGCAGGTAGTACCGAAGGGAATCTAGAGCCCACTTCACCGCTAAACACTCCTTTTCAACGGTGGCGTAATTTACCTCATGGGACTTCAACTTCCTGCTGAGGTAAATGACTGGGTGCTCTTCCCCGTTCCAGACCTGGGACAATACTGCTCCTAACCCCACATCTGACGCATCACTTTGTACGACAAAGTCTTTAGAGAAGTCGGGTGAGTACAACACTGGCTGGCTACATAAGGCTTGTTTCAAGAATTGGAATGCTGCCTCAGCCTCGGGGGTCCATTTAATCATGACCGACCCTTTCCCCTTCGTCAGGTTGGTTAGGGGCACAGCCTTAGAAGCAAAGTGGGGAATGAATCGCCGATAATACCCAGCGATTCCCAGAAAGGCTCGTACCTGCTTCTTGCTGTTGGGACGTGGCCAACTCTGGATGGCCTCGACTTTGTTGAGTTGGGGTTTTATTACTCCCCTCCCAATGGTGTACCCAAGATATTTGGCCTCCTCCTGCCCAATGGTACACTTCTTGGGGTTAGCCGTAAACCCCGCTTCCCGAACAGAGTCCAGGACTGCTTGCACTTTTGGCAGATGTGAGGCCCAATCTGTGCTATGGACAATTACGTCATCCAGGTAAGCCGCAGCATACTTCCGATGGGGCCTCAGCATCTGGTCCATTTTCCGCTGGAATGTGGCCGGCGCATTCTGTAACCCGAACGGCATTCTTTTATATTGGAACGCCCCGTCTGGGGTTACAAATGCGGTTTTCTCTTTGGCCGACTTGGCCAGGGGGATTTGCCAATACCCTTTTGTGAGGTCAAGAGTCGTCATGTATCGGGCTGTTCCCAGCCGGTCGATCAACTCATCTATACGTGGCATGGGGTAGGTGTCAAATTTTGTAACTTTGTTCAACTGACGAAAATCGTTACAAAATCGCCAGCTCCCATCCGGTTTAGGCACCAACACGATGGGACTAGACCAATCACTTTGGGACTCCTCTATCACCCCTAAGTTCAGCATTTTCTGTACTTCCTCCCGTATTGCCTCCCGTCGAGCCTCTGGGATCCGATAGGGTTTTAACTTCACCCTTTCACCGGGCGGGGTAATGATGTCATGCTCTACCCCAGATGTTTGTCCCGGCAGCTCAGAGAATACCTCCTTGTTGCGAAGCACAAACTCCTTAACCTCCTGTTGTTGGGGTTGTGACAAGGTGGCTGCTATTCCAACCTCAGGAATCACGCAACCAGTTTGAGCTGGTGACCAAGTGTCTGCGACTAGGGACTCTCTATCCCTCCAGGCTTTCAACAGATTAACGTGATAGATCTGTTCGGGCTTTCGCCTTCCTGGTTGTCTGACCTTGTAATTCACTTCGCTCACTTTTTCCATTATCTCGTAGGGGCCTTGCCATTTGGCAAGGAATTTACTTTCAACCGTAGGGACAAGTACCAATATCCTATCCCCCGGGGAAAAGGTACGGGTCTTGGCTCCACGGTTGTACACTCTCTGCTGTGCCAACTGCGCTTGGGCCAAATGTTCCTTCACGATGGGCATTACCTGTGCAATTCGATCTTGCATCAGGGCGACATGCTCAATCACACTCCTGTGGGGAGAACTCTCACTTTCCCAAGTTTCCTTGGCAATATCCAACAGCCCTCTTGGGTGTCTCCCATACAGTAACTCAAAGGGGGAGAATCCCGTAGAGGATTGGGGCACCTCCCTAATAGCAAACATCAAATAAGGAAGTAAACAGTCCCAATCCTTTCCATCTCTATCCACCACTTTCTTCAACATTTGTTTTAGGGTTTTGTTGAATCTTTCAACCAGCCCATCGGTTTGGGGGTGATACACAGACGTACGCAATTGCGTCACTTTGAACAATTTACACAGCTCTTTCATAACCCGGGACATAAAGGGTGTACCTTGGTCCGTAAGCAGTTCTTTACAAATACCCACCCGGCTAAAAACAAGAGATAGCTCTTTGGCTATGGTTTTGGCCGAGGTATTTCGGAGAGGGATCGCTTCTGGATAACGGGTGGCATAGTCCATTATAACTAATATGTACTGGTGCCCCCTAGCGGACTTGATTATAGGACCTACCAAATCCATGGCGATCCTCTCAAACGGGACCTCAATGATGGGTAGAGGGACCAGCGGGCTACGGAAATGTGGCATCGGGGCCAACCTCTGACACACAGGGCAGGAGGAACAATAATTTTCTACGTCCTTCATCACCCCCGGCCAATAGAATCTCTGTAATACCCTCTCTCGGGTTTTCTCTGTCCCCAGATGACCTCCAAGAATGTGCCCATGGGCCAACTCCAACACCAACTTCCTGTAAGGTTTGGGCACCACAAGCTGCTCAACGGTTTCTTCTGCCCTTTTTGCCACCCGATACAGTAGGTCCTTCTCTACGCTGAAGTATGGGTAAGTGCAGGTATTATCTGGGTTCACTAACTCGCCATCTATTTTCACTACGTTTTCCCGTGCCTTTATTAGGGCGGGGTCTTTCAACTGTTCTGTGGCAAAGTTTTCCCTGTGAACCTCAAGATCAGAAAACTCCACAGACGGTAGGTTTTCGTCTGAGGAGGTGGGCTCCTCTCCAGTTTCTTGAGTCTCCCCTGCCAATACTGATAAGGGAAATTCCGGAGAGTCCTCACCACTCTCAGGGGAGTTCTGGCTATCACATTCCTGGTACATAGGGGCACCAGTGAGGGGCTCAGGATCATCCCACAGTTCCCAGAACTTCGGAAAATCCCTTCCCACAATGGCGTCATACGGTAACTGAGATACTAAGCCCACTGGATGAGAGAGGGTACCTTTGGGGGTCTCGAAACACACTGTAGTCACTGGATACTCTCGGGTGTCCCCATGCACACAAATAACAGCTACCTTGCTATTCCCAGAGACCTCTGTTTTAACTAACTCAGCCTTTATCAGGGTCACAAGGCTACCTGAATCCAGCAATACCACAACATTTCTACCATTAACACACATTTTGCATAAATGTTTCTCAGTTCCTCGAATGGCAGTGCATGCGACTGTCGCACACAGCGACTGACGTCTGTCCGTCAGAAAGTCACATTGCATGGGTTCCTCCACAACCGGGCAATTGGCTGCAATATGTCCCGCTTGCCGGCAGCGGTAGCAAACGATCCTTCTTGCCGCCTCTTGAGCCGCTGATTTCCCAGGCTGTTCTCGCCAAACTTGGGGTAGAGCTCCCACCCTCTCACTCTCTCCACCCTTACCCCTTGGAATCCTCTTATCCGCCCCTGGGGATGGTCTGGTCTTAGGGTGGAAAGTCCGAGTGTCTCTGGAAGAGGCCGTCAGGTTCTCTGTAGCCAAGTATTTCTCCACACGATCCACAAGACCATCGGCCGTCTCTGGGTCTCCATGGCTTACCCACTTTTGGATGGCAGTAGGAAGAGCTCTCAAAAACCGATCCATTACAACACGTTCCACAATCTTTGGTGCGGACAAAGTCTCTGGCTGTAGCCACTTTCTGCTCAGGTGAATGAGATCATACATTTGAGACCTGGGGGGTTTTCCAAGCTGGAAAGTCCAGTTATGCACACGCTGAGCCCGGACAGCCTGGGTGACACCCAGCCTTGCCAATATTTCAGCTTTTAGCATCACATAGTCTTTTGCTTGGTCAGGCTCTAGGTCATAGTAAGCCTTCTGCGATTCACCAGTTAACAGAGGAGCCACCAGTCCAGCCCACTGCTCCTCAGGCCACTTTTCTCTTTCAGCAGTCCTTTCAAATGTGGTCAAAAATACCTCTGGATCATCCTCTCCAGTCATTTTTGTCAATAAACGACTCACCCCAAAGGACGCGGTATTAGTGGGACGGCTTTCCTCACTGGTCTGCGGACGTTGCTGCATTACTGCTTCCATTTGTTGTAGTCTCTGCTCTTGCTTCTGTAACAGGTCTATGAAGCGGGCCTCAGATTGCTGCTGGGCTTGTTGATGAGCTTGCTGCTGGGCTGCAAGGCTCCTTTGCAAACCTGCATTTGTCTGCTGTTGATTGGCATTTGCTAGAGCCAGCTGTTTCAGTATCTCCTCCATGCTGGCTTAAAAAAAGCTGCCACTGGTTCTCCACCAACTGTGAGGGGGTTAGCTCGGCAGCGGGTGTGTGTGACCCCCGGGATGGGCTCCCCACACAAAACAGGCCCAGCAAACGGAGGTTGTGGTTTTCAAAATCAAAAAAAGGTGCGGTTTATTTTCTATTTACAGTGACAAAACACAGCAAAGCAAAAGAAACATAACCAAAATAAATCCTGGTCAAGTTGACCTCTGACTAAACATACAGGTTTCCTAACTAACAACTGGGATCAGCCTAGTGCTGTCCTAGTCCCTAAGTCCCTGGTTTTAAATGTCCAAGCAAATAGCCACACAGGCTTTTTCTCACCGCACAGGGGTTCACTCTCCCTAGACAGTCCACACAGGTCTGGTTCCAGGCATGAGCTAACATCTAATGAAGCTGGGAGTTCTTATAGAGGCCTAAATGAGCTGACAAGCTTCAGCTGGTCTCATCAACTCCCTGTCTGCACGACGCCCAGCCCTCTCCCTAGAGGTATGAGTCATCCATGAGCCCACTAGCCTTATACAACTCTCCACCTAGTTGTATAAGTCGGCGTAAAGCCTGAATCTGGGCGAAATATATCTACCCCCCTGGATGCAACCAGGTGACTTTACCTTCCTGCTGTCACAATTGATACATGTCCCCTGGGGCAGGACACGGGTCCCTAAACACTTTTTATGACAATACCTTGCATATAAGCCTTTAAAATTGGGGCGTGTATTTACAATTTTTTGATGCAATGCTTTGCAGCAGGACTCATTGCTGTGCTCCAACTACAGTATCTGTGAGGGGATGCAGTGTTGTGGCACCAGCACCAGCACCAGTGCCTAAGTACCTCAATTGCATACTGTGCAAGCTCTGGCCAGTGATCCATCCTCATCCCCAGTAATCCAGAGGATTTTCGGTGGGAAAGGTGTCCAAGTCTGATCTTGCCCCATTTTTACAGGTTACCAGGTTAGAATTACAGAGGAGGTTTAGTGCTAGAATTGTTGCACGCGCTCTAACGCACATTTGTGGTCTGAACGGCGTTTACATATGTGGGTGGGACTTACGTGTGCGTTCGCTTCTGAGCTATTGGGGACAGGGGCATTTAACCACTTAACGACCGCTCACTGTATATATATACGTCGGCAGAATGGCACCGACAGGCACAATCACGTAGAGCATACGTGATTGCCTTTGTATAGTTGGGTGGTCCAATCGGACCCCCCTCCTATACAGTGAGCGGTGGCTAAGTGTCCGGGAGCGTTCCAGGATGAGGGGGCAGCCATTCGTTTCCGGCCACCCCCTCGCGATCGCTCCCAGCGAATGGAAATGCCCCCTCTGTCTGTGTCAGGCAGAGGAAGCAGGAGGAAGTGATGTCATCTCTGGTGCGGCGCTCACATATACCGAGCGCCGTACTAGAGAAGACATCAGGTCAGTGCACACAACACTACACTGACACCAGGACACATAGGGACATAAATCGCCCCCCCAGGCCCCCCAGACACCCCCAGATCACCCCCCCAGCCCCCAGTCACAGTGTCACTGATTGCAGTGATCATTTATTTACTGATCACTGCAATCAGTGACATTTGTGACTGTAAAAGTGTCAGTACATTCAGTTTTAGGTCCAGTGTAGCCCCCTAACCCCCCCTAATAAAGGTTTAACCCCCTGATTACCCCCCAGATAACCCTTTCACCCCCTATCACCACTGTCGCTAAGCGATCATTTTTCTGATCGCTGTCTTTGCGTCAGTGATGCCGATCGGCAGCCAGTAATTTTTTTTAGGTTCGCCGCATGTTTTTATAGCGTCAGGTACCCCAATATATTATCTAATAAAGGTTTAACCCCCTTGATCGCCCCCCAGGTAACCCTTTCACCCCCTATCACCACTGTCGCTAAGCGATCGTTTTTCTAAACGCTGTCTTAGTGTCGGTGATGCAGATCGGTAGCTGGTAATTTTTTTTAGGTTCGCCGCAGGTTTTTATAGCGTCAGGTACCCCAATATATTATCTAATAAAGGTTTAACCCCCTTGATCGCCCCCCAGGTAACCCTTTCACCCCCTATCACCACTGTCGCTAAGCGACCGTTTTTCTAAACGCTGTCTTAGTGTCGGTGATGCAGATCGGTAGCCAGTAATTTTTTTTTAATTCGCCGCAGGTTTTTATAGCGTCAGGTACCCCAATATATTATCTAGTAAAGGTTTAACCCCCTTGATCGCCCCCCAGGTAACCCTTTCACCCCCTATCACCACTGTCGCTAAGCGATTGTTTTTCTGATCGCTGTCTTAGTGTCGGTGATGCAGATCGGTAGCCAGTAATTTTTTTTAGGTTCGCCGCAGGTTTTTATAGCGTCAGGTACCCCCATATATTATCTAATAAAGGTTTTAACCCCCTGATTGCCCCTAGTTAACCTTTTCACCAGTGATCACCATATAAGTGTTACGGGTGATGCTGGTTAGTTAGTTTGCTTTTTATAGTGTCAGGGCACCCGCCGTATATAACCCAATAAAGGTTTAACCCCCTGATCGCCCGGCGGGTGATATCAATTAGGTTTTAGCGTCAGAGAGGGTCTGCGTCACACCCAAGGCAGCGTCAGGTTAGTGCCAGTAACGCTAACACCCACGCGTGAAGCATACACCCCCCTTAGTGGTATAGTATCTGAACAGATCAATATCTGATCTGATCAGATCTATACTAGCGTCCCCAGCAGTTTAGGGTTCCCAAAAACGCAGTGTTAGTGGGATCAGCCCAGATACCTGCGTTTTGCCCCTCCGTCCAGCCCAGGCCACCCAAGTGCAGTATCGATCGATCACTGTCACTTACAAAACAAAAACACACAACTGCAGCGTTCGCAGAGACAGGCCTGATTCCTGCGACTCCAGTGCTGTAGGAGGTGATTTCACCACCACAGTTAAATAAAAAAAGCATATATGCCGAAGCATGGGGGCAGCAGGAGCGGAGGAGCGATTATGCTCCTAATGCCGCGTACATATGGTCGAAATTCCGACGGAGGCTTGCCCGTGGAAAAGTCCGACCATGTGTGTGCGGCATAACTTTTTTGCGGAAGGATGCCCCCATGCTTCGGCATATATAAATGGTGCGTGTATGCCCATCATTGGAAGTGGGTGGATGAAGGGCGGTATTCTAATGGTGGGCATACCCACCGATCAATCTCTTTTTTTCGTTCAGCCAACTGGCTGCATGAAAAAAAAAGATTGCAATACATGTCCAACAAGGACCAGCAACGTACTGGTATGTTGCTGGACTTTGAATGTTTATACCAGAATGATGCCTGCGGGTTTAGGTATCATCTTGGTATCATTCTTTTCAGCCTGCAGCCGGCTTTCATGTAAAAGCAATCCTAGCGGCTAATTAGCCTCTGGACTGCTTTTACAAGCAGTGGGAGGGAATGCCCCCCCCCCCGGATATAAAAAGCGCCATTGGGAAATTGGGAAAGCATTTTATCACACCGATCTTGGTGTGGTCAGATGCTTTGAGGGCAGAGGAAAAATCTAGGGTCTAGAAGACCCCAGTTTTTTCAAAAAAAGAGTACCTGTCACTACCTATTGCTATCATAGGGGATATTTACATTCCCTAAGATAACAATAAAAATGATTAAAAAAAAATACTTGGAAGGAACAATTTAAAAATAAAAGAAAAAAGCAAAATTAATAATAAAAAAAAAAAAAAAGCACCCCTGTCCTGCCCTGCTCTTGCCCAATGGCGAACGCAAGCGTCGGTCTGGCGTCATATGTAAACAGCAATTGCACCATGCATGTGAGGTATCACCGCGAAGGTCAGATCGAGGGCAATCATTTTAGCAGTAGACCTCCTCTGTAAATCTACTGGGGTAACCTGTAAAGGCTTTTAAAGGCTTTTAAAAATGTATGTAGTTTGTCGCCAATGCGCGTTTGTGCGAAATTTTAAAGCATGTCGTGTTTGGTATCTATGTACTCGGCCTAAGATCATCTTTTTTATTTCATCAAACATTTGGGCAATATAGTGTGTTTTAGTGCATTAAAATTAAAAAAAGTGTATTTTTTAACCAAAAAAATGCGTTTGAAAAATCGCTGCGCAAATACTGTGTAGAAAAAAAAAATGCAACACCCACCATTTTAATCTGTAGGGCCTTTGCTTTAAAAATATATATAATGTTTGGGGGTTCAACATAATTTTCTTGCAAAAAAAAAAAATGTTTTCATGTAAACAAAAAGTGTCAAAAAGGGCTTTGTCTTCAAGTGGTTAGAAGAGTGGATGTAAGCTTCCTAATGTTGTGTATAAAATGCCAGAACAGTTCAAAACCCCCCAAATGACCCCATTTTGGAAAGTAGACACCCCAAGCTATATACTGAGAGGCATGTCGAGTCCATGGAATATTTTATATGTTGACACAAGTTGCGGAAAAACGCCTATTTATTTATTTATTTATTTTGCACAAAGTTGTCACGGGGATACCACATGTGTGAGACTTTTTGGGAGCCTAGCCGCGTACGGGACCCCAAAAACCAAGCACCGCCTTCAGGCTTTCTAAGGGTGTAAATTTTTGATTTCACTTCTCACTGCCTATCACAGTTTCGGAGGCCATGGAATGCCCAGATGGCACAAAACCCCCCCAAATGACCCCATTTTGGAAAGTAGACACCCCAAGCTATTTGCTGAGAGGTATTGTGAGTATTTTGCAGATCTCGCTTTTTGTCACAAAGTTTTGAAAATTGAAAAAAAATATATATATATATTTTCTTTCTTCATTTTCAAAAACAAATGAGAGCTGTAAAATACTCGTCATGCCTCTCAGCAAATAGCTTGGGGTGTCTATATTCCAAAATGGGGTCATTTGTGCTATTTTGGCATTTTATGGCCTTCGAAACTGTGATAGGTAGTGAGGAGTGAAATCAAAAATTTGCGCCCTTAGAAATCCTGAAGGCGGTGCTTGGTTTCCGGGGTCCCGTACGCGGCTAGGCTCCCAAAAAGTCCCACACATGTGGTATCCCCGTACTCAGGAGAAGCAGCAAAATGTATTTTGGGGTGCAATTCCACATATAACCATGGCATGTGTGAGCAATATATCATTTAGTGACAACTTTTTGTAATTATTTTATTTATTTTTTTAGTCATTATTCAATCACTTAAGACAAAAAAAAAAAAAAAATTCAATGGGCTCAACATGCCTCTCAGCAATTTCCCTGGGGTGTCTACTTTCCAAAATTTCATTTGGGGGGGTTTGTACTGCCCTGTCATTTTAGCACCTCAAGAAATGAGATAGGCAGTCATAAATTTAAAGCTGTGTAAATTTCAGAAAATGTACCCTAGTTTGTAAACTCTATAACTTTTGCGCAAACCAATAAATATACGCTTATTGACATTTTTTTTACTAAAAACACGTGGCTGAATACATTTTGGCCTAAATGTATGACTAAAATTGAGTTTATTCGATTTTTCTTATAACAAAAAGTAGAAAATATCATTTTTTTTTCTAAATTTTCGGTCTTTTTCCGTTTATCGCAAAAAATAAAAATCGCAGAGGCAATCAAATACCATTAAAAGAAAGCTCTATTTGTGGGAAGAAAAGGACGCAAATTTCGTTTGGGTACAACATTACATGTCCGCACAATTTACAGTTAAAGCAGCGCAGTGCAAAATTCTGAATTCACCTCTGGTCCTTTAGCTACCAAATGGTCCGGGGCTTAAGTGGTTAAAAAAAAAAAAAAATTTTTTTTTTTTTTTTTTTACTTAATTTTTTTTATCTTTACACATTTTTTTTTTTTTTTTTAATCACTTTTATTCCTATTACAAGAAATGTAAACATCCCTTGTAATAGGAATGGTGTGTGACAGGTCCTCTTTATAGAGAGATGCGGGGTCAATAAGACCCCTCATCTCTCCTCCAGGCTGGAAAGCATGAGATCATGAAAAAAATGTCACCGATCTCATGCTTACTAGCCGCAATGGCGGCTTTGTTTACTTCTGAGGACCCGGGCGTGACGTCATCACATCGCGCCCAGGCCTCCGACGGTCATAGAGATGACTGGTGACCATATGGTCACTAGTCATCTCTATGCTCATCACTTGACCCACCACCGGCGCCAGACGATTCTCTCCGAGTCCCCAACGGCACGGGAGAGCCCGGAGAAGCACCGGATGGCGGCGGGAGGGGGGAATGTCTCCTCCCACCGCCTCTAAGAAAGATCAAGCGGTGGAACTGACGCTATGATCGTTCTTATGGTGCGCAGAATCGCCGGCAGAAGAGAAGGATATCTGAATGCAGGCATCATTCAGATATCCCCCCACAAACCCAGGATGTCATATGACGTCCACCCGGAGGGAGAGAGGGTTCCTGCCGGCATCATTTTACAATGACCTGGTATGGAAGTGGTTAAACAGGGGCTGAAAAATTGGGCCTTAGCCACTGGTGGCGATGCCCAGAACCAAAAATGTTCTTACAAGCCATCAGCATGATCATTGAGGAGGAAGAGGATAGTCACTCAGCATAACAGGATAGTCACTCAGCATCAGCATAGGCAGTGTTGAAGGGATCTGACATTTCAAAAAAAGATATTTGGTTACATCAGCATCAGGTGCTTGGTAGCTGGTGGTGATCCAAGACTGATTCATTTTTATGATCGGTTACAAAGCCTCCAGTAGCACTGAATGTGCATTCCGAAAGAACGCTGGATGCAGAACAGGCCAGTAGCTCAATTGCATACTGTGCAAGCCCTGGCCAGTGATCCATCCTCAAGACCCAATAACCCAGAGGATTTTCAGTGGGAAAGGTGTCCAAGTCTGATCTTGCCCCTAGGTATTCCTGCACCATGTAAACCAGACGCTGGTGATGGTTGCTGGAACCGATGATACCTCAAAAATTGTCTGGACGCATCGGTCAGACGGCCACCTTCTCCACCGCTCCTTCTTTGACTGACCGAAGCCTCAGCAACAAGTTGTCAAGGACCAGGAATTTGTAACCTCCCAGTCTCTCGGAACGCATTGCACAAATCTTTCTGCAAGGCCTCCCAAAGATGTTTCATCCTCTGCTACCTCTGCAACGGCAAGATAAGGTCCGCAACCTTACCTTTTTAACATGGATCAAGGAGGGTTGCTAGCCAGTAATGATCCTTCTCCTTTATCACACGAATACGAGGATCCTTCCGCAGGCTTTGCAGGATCAGGGAGGCCATGCAGCGTAGGTTTGCTGAGGCATTCGGTGCGGAGTACTCTGGGTCACTGAGGACGACATGATCCGCAGCCACCTCCTCCCAGCCACGTACAAGTCCACTGGTTTCTTGGGACTGTAATTGATCCCTTGAAGACTGCTGCTGATGCTGAGTGCTAGTCTCCACCTCCATGCTGACACAATCCTCCTCCTCTTCCTCCTCCTCCTCTTCCTGTGTGATAGCCGGGCCAGCAGGAACTCTGTCTGGATAAAGGGGGCCTTGAGAGGTAAGGAAGTCCTCCTCTTCCTGCCTCTGTCATGCCTCAAGTGCCCTGTCCATTATTCCACGCAGCGTGTGCTCCAACAGGTGGACAAGAGGGACAGTGTCACTGATGCATGTACTGTCACTGCTCACCATCCTCGTGGCCTCCTCAAATGGTGCCAGGACAGTGCATGCATCCCTGATCATGGACCACTGCCGTGGGGAAAAAAATCCAAGCTCCCCTGACCCTGTCCTGGTGCCATATTGCAATAGATACTCATTGATGGCCCTCTGCTGCGTGTGCAGCCGCTGCAGCATGGCCAACGTAGAGTCCCACCTGGTGGGCATGTCACAGATTAGGCGGTTCTTGTGCAGGTTGTAATCCTTTTGCAGGTCAGCCAGCCGAGCACTGGCATTATATGACTGGCAGAAATGCCCACATAGTTTCCTGGCCTGCTTCAGGACCTCCTGTAAGCCCGGGTACCTGCCCAAGAACCGCCATTGAGCCAAGGGAAGAGGCCGCTTTGGCAGCTGCTTTGCCAGACAAAGTACCCTGAGTAGGGATGAGCCGAACACCCCCGGGTTCGGTTCGCACCAGTACCCGCGAACGGACCGAAAGTTCGCACGAACATTAGAACCCTATTAAATGCAATGGATGCGAACATTCGAATTCTAAAGTGCTAATTATAACGACTATTATGCATGTTATTGTCCTAAAAAGGGTTTGGGAACCCGGGTTCTGCACCAGGGGACATGTATCAATGCAAAAATAAGTTTTAAAAACGGCCGTTTTTCGGGAGCAGTCATTTTAATGATGCATAAAGTGAAAAAAAAATAATCAAATATTCCTTTAAATATCGTACCTGGGGGGTGTCTAAAGTATGCCTGTGAAGTGCCACGTGTTTCCCGTGTTTAGAACTGTCCCTGCACAAAATAACATTTCTAAAGGAAAAAAAAAGCCATTTAAAACTGCTTGCGGCTTTAATGTAATGTCTGGTCCCGGTAATGTGGATGAAAATCTTTAAGAAAAATGGCATAGCTACCCCATCACCACCCCCCCTACCCCAGCCCATTACCAGCCCCTTTGGGTCTTGTATGGATATTAAGGGTAACCCCGCACACAAAATAAAAAAGTCCCTATATACTCTGAACAGCCGTATACAGGCAGTGCATACAAGACAGGGACTGTAGGTTTGTTCTTATGTAGAATCTGTTTGTAATTTTGAACAGGTACATTGTTTAAGTGTAGCTCCAGCCAAAAAATATATTTTTAAGCTTTTTGGAAAACATGGTGAAGGGTTATCACCCCTGTAACATTTGTTTTGCTGTCTGTGCCCCTGTTCAGAACATTTCACCTCACTTTCCGTCCCAATGACAAATGTTTTTGAAAAGTGGGGTTTTTATTGAAACAAGGATTGGTGATAAAGCATCAGTAGAGAGGAGACACCTTTCTCCCATATTAATTCTTACAGGAGATAATTTTCCTTCCTAGGGGTAGATTTCCTCTCACTTCCTGTTGTCTTCTTCCGTTTGCAAGTAGGAGTCCTTTGTAAGTTGGATGTTTGAAAGTAGGGACCTGCCGTATATACTCTGCAGAAATTGGCCCCTTAGGTGTTGGTGTTGGCACAACACTGTAAGCACTCACAGTTACTCTTGGTGGGTGCTGGAACGCCCTGCTGTCAACTATTATATCAGGAATAGTGATGAGCCGAACACCCCCGGGTTCGGTTCGCACCGGAACCCGTGAATGGACCGAAAGTTCGCACGAACATTAGAACCCTATTAAATACAATGGATGCGAACGTTCGAATTCTAAAGTGCTAATTATAACGACTATTATCCATGTTATTGTCCTAAACAGAGTTTGGGAACCCGGGTTCTGCACCAGGGGACATGTATCAATGCAAAAAGAAGTTTTAAAAACTGACGTTTTTCGGGAGCAGTCATTTTAATGATGCATAAAGTGAAAAAAAAATAATCAAATATTCCTTTAAATATCGTACCTGGGGGGTGTCTAAAGTATGCCTGTGAAGTGCCACGTGTTTCCCGTGTTTAGAACTGTCCCTGCACAAAATGACATTTCTAAAGGAAAAAAAAGCCATTTAAAACTGCTTGCGGCTTTAATGTAATTTCTGGTCCCGGTAATATGGATGAAAATCTTTAAGAAAAATGGCATAGCTACCCCATCACCCCCCCCCCTCTCACTTCCTGTTGTCTTCTTCCGTTTGCAAGTAGGAGTCGTTTGTAAGTTGGGTGTTTGAAAGTAGGGACCTGCTGTATATACTCTGCAGAAATTGGCCCCTTAGGTGGTGGTGTTGGCACAACACTGTAAGCACTCACAGTTACTCTTGGTGGGTGCTGGAACGCCCTGCTGTCAACTATTATATCAGGAATTGTAATAACATATAATTGTTGAACAGTGGTAGTAAAAATTGGGCCTTTGATGGTGGTGCTGGTGCCACAACACTGTAAGGCCTGACAGTTACTCTTGGTGGGCGCAGCAATGGGCCCTGCTGTGAATTATTAGATCAATAATTATAATTGCATGCCCCTGTTGAACAGGGGCTGAAAAATTGGGCCTTTGGTGGTGGTGGTGGTGGTGTTGACACAACACTGTAAGGCCTGACAGTTACTCTTGGTGGGCGCAGCAATGGGACCTGCTGTGAATTATTAGATCAATAATTATAATTGCATGCCCCTGTTGAACAGGGGCTGAAAAATTGGGCCTGTGGTGGTGGTGGTGGTGGTGTTGACACAACACTGTAAGGCCTGACAGTTACTCTTGGTGGGCGCAGCAATGGGCCCTGCTGTGAATTATTAGATCAATAATTATAATTGCATGCCCCTGTTGAACAGGGGCTGAAAAATTGGGCCTTTGGTGGTGGTGTTGACACAACACTGTAAGGCCTGACAGTTACTCTTGGTGGGCGCAGCAATGGGCCCTGCTGTGAATTATTAGATCAATAATTATGATTGCATGCCCCTGTTGAACAGGGGCTGAAAAATTGGGCCTTAGCCACTGGTGGCGGCACCCATAAACCAAAATGATCTTCCAAGCTATCATCATTAATCGGATCATTGAGGAGGAGGAGCAGGATAGCCAGTCAACATAACAGCACAGGCACTCAGCATCAGCATCAGTCTTGAAGGGATGTGACATTTTAAAATCAATTAGTCTGTTATATCAGCATCAGGTGTGTGGTAGCTGGTGGTGATCCAAGACTGGTTCATCTTGATGAAAGTCAGTCGATCAACCGAGTCGGTGGACAGGCGCACCCTGTGATCCGTGACAAATCCTCCAGCAGCACTGAATGTGCGTTCTGAAAGAACGCTGGATGCAGGACAGGCCAGTAGCTCAATTGCATACTGTGCAATTTCTGGCCAGTGATCCATCCTCAAGACCCAGTAAGCCAGAGGATTTTCGGTGAGGAAGGTGTCCAAGTCTGACCTTGCCCCTAGGTATTCCTGCACCATGTATATCAGACGCTGGCGATAGTTGCTGGAACCGATCATACTTTGGGGCTGCGGACTAAAGAATTGTCTGAACGCATCGGTCAGACGGCCACCTTCCCCACTGCTCCTTCTTTGACTGCCCGAAGCCTCAGCAACTCGTTGTCCAGGACCAGGAGTTTGTAACCTCCCAGTCTCTGGGAACGCGTTGCACAGACCTTTCTGCAAGGCCTCCCGGAGTTGTCTCATCCTCTGCGACGGTAACATAAGGTCCGCAACCTTACCCTTGTACCGTGGATCAAGGAGAGTGGCCAGCCAGTAATGGTCCCTCTCCTTGATCCGAAGAATACGAGGATCCTTCCGCAGACTTTGCAGGATCAGGGAGGCCATGCAGCGTAGGTTAGCTGAGGCATTCAGTCCGGAGTCCTCTGGGTCACTAAGGACGACATGATCCGCAGCCACCTCCTCCCAGCCACGTACAAGTCCACTGGTTTCTTGGGACTGTAAATCATCCCTAAAAGACTGCTGCTGATGATGCTGAGTGCCAGCCTCCACCTCCATGCTGACACAATCCTCCTCCTCCTCCTCCTCCTCCTCCTCTTCCTGTGCGATGGGTGGGACAGAAGGAACACTGTCTGGGTAAAGGGGGCCTTGAGAGGCAAGGAAGTCCTCCTCTTCCTGCCTCTGTTCTGCCTCAAGTGCCCTGTCCATTATTCCACGCAGCGTGTGCTCCAACAGGTGGACAAGAGGTACAGTGTCACTGATGCATGCACTGTCACTGCTCACCATCCTCGTGGCCTCCTCAAATGGTGCCAGGACAGTGCATGCATCCCTGATCATGCCCCACTGGCGTGGTGAAAAAAACCCGAGCTCCCCTGACCCTGTCCTGGTGCCGTAGTCGCACAGGTACTCATTGATGGCCCTCTGCTGCGTGTGCAGCCGCTGCAGCATGGCCAACGTTGAGTTCCACCTGGTGGGCATGTCACATATAAGGCGGTTCTTGGGCAGGTTCAACTCCTTTTGCAGCTCAGCCAGGCGAGCACTGGCATTATAAGATCTGCGGAAATGCACACAGACTTTCCTGGCCTGCCTCAGGACATCCTGTAAGCCCGGGTACCTGCCCAAGAACCGCTGCACCACCAGGTTAAGGACGTGAGCCACACAGGGCACATGGGTCAGTTGTCCCTGTCGGAGGGCGGAGAGGAGGTTGGTGCCATTGTCGCAAACCACCATTCCTGGCTTAAGCTGGCGTGGCGTCAACCACCTCTCGGCCTGCCCCTGCAGAGCAGACAGGACCTCTGCCCCAGTGTGGCTCCTGTCCCCCAAACACACCAGCGCAAGCACGGCATGGCATCTTTTTGCCTGCGTACTTGCGTAGCCCCTTGAACGCCTACGGAGCACCGCTGGTTCCAAGGACAAAGCACAGGAAGAGGCCATGGAGGAAGAAGAAGAGGAGGGGGTGGAGGAGAGAGGTGTGTCACAACCAGTAGTAGCATTTTGGAGGCGTGGCGGTGGAACAACCTCCAACACTACTGCACCTTGTCCTGCATCCTTCCCAGCTGCCAAAAGAGTGACCCAATGGGCCGTGAAAGAAAGGTAACGTCCCTGTCCATGCCTGCTGGACCATGAGTCAGCGGTAATATGCACCTTACCGCTGACCGCCCTGTCCAGCAAGGCCAAGACATTGCCTTCCACATACCTGTAGAGAGCCGGAATCGCCTTCCGTGAGAAAAAGTGGCGTTTGGGAACCTGCCACTGAGGAACCGCACATTGCACAAACTTACGGAAGGGGGCCGAGTCTACCAACTGAAAAGGCAGCAGTTGAAGCGCTAGCAATTTAGCCAAGCTAGCATTCAACCGCTGGGCATGTGGATGGCTGGGAGTGAACTTCTTTCGACGGTCCAGCAGCTGGGGCAGGGAAATTTGCCTGCTAGAATCGGACGTCGGTGTACTGCTAGCAGAGTGGCCGCAAGTACTTGGCTGTGACACACCTAATTCTACACTAGTGATGAGCCGAACACCCCCGGGTTCGGTTCGCACCAGAACCCGCGAACGGACCGAAAGTTCGAACGAACATTAGAACCCTATTAAATACAATGGATGCGAACGTTCGAATTCTAAAGTGCTAATTATAACAACTATTATGCATGTTATTGTCCTAAAAAGGGTTTGGGAACCCGGGTTCTGCACCAGGGGACATGTATCAATGCAAAAATAAGTTTTAAAAACGGTCGTTTTCCGGGAGCAGTCATTTTAATGATGCATAAAGTGAAAAAAAAAAAGTCAAATATTCCTTTAAATATCGTACCTGGGGGGTGTCTAAAGTATGCCTGTGAAGTGCCACGTGTTTCCCGTGTTTAGAACTGTCCCTGCACAAAATGACACTTCTAAAGGAAAAAAAAGCCATTTAAAACTGCTTGCGGCTTTAATGTAATGTCTGGTCCCGGTAATATGGATGAAAATCTTTAAGAAAAATGGCATAGCTACCCCATGACCCCCCCCCCCTACCCCAGCCCATTACCAGCCCCTTTGGGTCTTGTATGGATATTAAGGGGAACCCCGCACATAAAATAAAAAAGGCCCTATATACTCTGAACAGCCGTATACAGGCGGTGCATACAAGACAGGGACTGTAGGTTTGTTCTTATGTAGAATCTGTTTGTAATTTTGAACAGGTACATTGTTGAAGTGTAGCTCCAGACCAAAAATCTATTTTTAAACTTTTTGGAAAACATAGGTAAGGGTTATCACCCCTGTAACATTTGTTTTGCTGTCTGTGCCCCTGTTCAGAACATTTCACCTCACTTTCCGTCCTAATGACAACTGTTTTTGAAATGTGGTGTTTTTCTTGAAACAAGGATTGCTGATAAAGCATCAGTACAGAGGAGACACCTTTCTCCCATATTTATTCTTACAGGAGAGAATTTTCCTTCCTAGTGGTAGATTTCCTCTCACTTCCTGTTGTCTTCTTGCGTTTGCAAGTAGGAGTCGTTTGTAAGTTGGATGTTTGAAAGTAGGGACCTGCCGTATATACTCTGCAGAAATAGGCCCCTTAGTTGTTGGTGTTGGCACAACACTGTAAGCACTCACAGTTACTCTTGGTTGGTGCTGGAACGCCCTGCTGTCAACTATTATATCAGGAATTTTAATTACATATAATTGTTGAACAGTGGTAGTAAAAATTGGGCCTTTGATGGTGGTGCTGGTGCCACAACACTGTAAGCCCTGACAGTTACTCTTGGTGGGTGCAGCAATGGGCCCTGCTGTGAATTATTAGATCAAGAATTGTAATTACATGCCCCTGTTGAACAGGGGCTGAAAAATTGGGCCTTAGGCACTGGTGGCACAACACTGCAACCCTTCACAGATACTGTACTTGGAGCACAGCAATGAGCCCTGTTGCAAAGTATTGCTTCAAAAATTGTAATGACACGCCCCTGTTAAACAGGGGCTGAAAAATTGGGCCTTAGGCACTGGTGGCACAACACTGCAACTCCTCACAGATACTGTACTTGGAGCACAGCAATGAGCCCTGTTGCAAAGTATTGCTTCAAAAATTGTAATTACACGCCCCTGTTAAACAGGGGCTGAAAAATTGGGCGTTAGGCACTGGTGGCGGCACCCATAAACAAAAATGATCTTCCAAGCTATCATCATCAATCGTATCATTGAGGACTCGGAGGAGGAGGATAGCCAGTCAACATAACAGCACAGGCACTCAGCATCAGCATCAGTCTTGAAGGGATGTGACATTTTAAAATCAATTAGTCTGTTATATCAGCATCAGGTGTGTGGTAGCTGGTGGTGATCCAAGACTGGTTCATCTTGATGAAAGTCAGTCGATCAACCGAGTCGGTGGACAGGCGCACCCTGTGATCCGTGACAAATCCTCCAGCAGCACTGAATGTGCGTTCCGAAAGAACGCTGGATGCAGGACAGGCCAGTAGCTCAATTGCATACTGTGCAAGCTCTGGCCAGTGATCCATCCTCAAGACCCAGTAAGCCAGAGGATTTTCGGTGGGGAAGGTGTCCAAGTCTGACCTTGCCCCTAGATATTCCTGCACCATGTTTATCAGACGCTGGCGATGGTTGCTGGAACCGATCATACTTTGGGGCTGCGGACTAAAGAATTGTCTGAACGCATCGGTCAGACGGCCACCTTCCCCACCGCTCCTTCTTTGACTGGCCGAAGCCTCAGCAACTCGTTGTCCAGGACCAGGAGTTTGCAACCTCCCAGTCTCTGGGAACGCGTTGCACAGACCTTTCTGCAAGGCCTCCCGGAGTTGTCTCATCCTCTGCTCCCTCTGCGACGGTAACATAAGGTCCGCAACCTTACCCTTGTACCGTGGATCAAGGAGAGTGGCCAGCCAGTAATGGTCCCTCTCCTTGATCCGAAGAATACGAGGATCCTTCCGCAGACTTTGCAGGATCAGGGAGGCCATGCAGCGTAGGTTTGCTGAGGCATTCGCTCCGGAGTCCTCTGGGTCACTAAGGACGACATGATCCGCAGCCACCTCCTCCCAGCCACGTACAAGTCCACTGGTTTCTTGGGACTGTAAATCATCCCTAAAAGACTGCTGCTGATGATGCTGAGTGCCAGCCTCCACCTCCATGCTGACACAATCCTCCTCCTCCTCCTCCTCCTCCTCCTCCTCCTCCTCCTCTTCCTGTGCGATGGGTGGGACAGAAGGAACACTGTCTGGGTAAAGGGGGCCTTGAGAGGCAAGGAAGTCCTCCTCTTCCTGCCTCTGTTCTGCCTCAAGTGCCCTGTCCATTATTCCACGCAGCGTGTGCTCCAACAGGTGGACAAGAGGTACAGTGTCACTGATGCATGCACTGTCACTGCTCACCATCCTCGTGGCCTCCTCAAATGGTGCCAGGACAGTGCATGCATCCCTGATCATGCCCCACTGGCGTGGAGAAAAAAAACCAAGCTCCCCTGACCCTGTCCTGGTGCCGTAGTCGCACAGGTACTCATTGATGGCCCTCTGCTGCGTGTGCAGCCGCTGCAGCATGGCCAACGTTGAGTTCCACCTGGTGGGCATGTCACATATAAGGCGGTTCTTGGGCAGGTTCAACTCCTTTTGCAGCTCAGCCAGGCGAGCACTGGCATTATAAGATCTGCGGAAATGCACACAGACTTTCCTGGCCTGCCTCAGGACATCCTGTAAGCCCGGGTACCTGCCCAAGAAGCGCTGCACCACCAGGTTAAGGACGTGAGCCACACAGGGCACATGGGTCAGTTGTCCCTGTCGGAGGGCGGAGAGGAGGTTGGTGCCATTGTCGCAAACCACCATTCCTGGCTTAAGCTGGCGTGGCGTCAACCACCTCTCGGCCTGGCCCTGCAGAGCAGACAGGACCTCTGCCCCAGTGTGGCTTCTGTCCCCCAAACACACCAGCGCAAGCACGGCATGGCATCTTTTTGCCTGCGTACTTGCGTAGCCCCGTGAACGGCTACGGAGCACCGCTGGTTCATAGGACAAACCACAGGAAGAGGCCATGGAGGAAGAAGAAGAGGAGGGGGTGGAGGAGAGAGGTGTGTCACAACCAGTAGTAGCATTTTGGAGGCGTGGCGGTGGGACAACCTCCAACACTACTGCACCTTGTCCTGAATCCTTCCCAGCTGCCAAAAGAGTGACCCAATGGGCCGTGAAAGAAAGGTAACGTCCCTGTCCATGCCTGCTGGACCAAGAGTCAGCGGTAATATGCACCTTACCGCTGACCGCCCTGTCCAGCGAGGCCAAGACATTGCCTTCCACATGCCGGTAGAGAGCCGGAATAGCCTTCCGTGAGAAAAAGTGGCGTTTGGGAACCTGCCACTGAGGAACCGCACATTGCACAAACTCACGGAAGGGGGCCGAGTCTACCAACTGAAAAGGCAGCAGTTGAAGCGCTAGCAATTTAGCCAAGCTAGCATTCAACCGCTGGGCATGTGGATGGCTGGGAGTGAACTTCTTTCGACGGTCCAGCAGCTGGGGCAGGGAAATTTGCCTGCTAGAATCGGACGTCGGTGTACTGCTAGCAGAGTGGGCGCAAGTACTTGGCTGTGACACACCTAATTCTACACCTTCATTGCTCTCAGTGCATGTTTCAGAGAGGACTGAAGTTATAGTGGGGTTGGAGATCCCAGCTGATGCGGTGCAAGGAGAGGTCCGCTTTGTTCTTTGGTGTGGGTCTTTGAGGTAGGCTTGCCAACGAGCTGCATGGCAGGTCAACATATGTCTGGTCAGGCATGTGGTACCCAAGCGGCTGATGTTTTGGCCACGCGATATACGCTTGAGACATATGTTGCAAACAGCAGCTGTGCGATCTGATGCACTAGCCTCAAAAAAGGCCCACACCAAAGAACTTTTTGAATGACGGGCAGAGGCAGCGCCCTGCACAGGCGGAGCTCTGCGGTGTGATTCCGTCGGTGTACTGCCCTTACGCTGGCCACCAAAGGGCATCCTGCCTCGTTGGAGATGTGCCTCCTCCTCATCCTCCTCCTCCTCCTCTCTCCTATTAGGCACCCACGTGGAGTCATTGACCTCATCATCCCCTCCCTCCTCATCACTGGAGCCAATCTGGCAGTATGCTGCAGCTGCTGGAACATGACTGCCAGATTGGTGTCCTTCTTGAGCATCCCCTCTGTCTGCTCTCACGCTACTGCCTTCCTCTAGCTGGGTTTCATCATCAGACCCTTCGAAACGCTGGGCATCCTCCTGGAGCATGTACCCAACACTGTGCTGAAACAGTTCGGGGGACTCCTCAGGAGGAGGACATGGTGGGTCTAGGGAAGGAGTGACTGATGATTTGTCTGACATTGATACCAGGGAAGACGACGCTTTGGCAGCTGCTTTTCCAGTACCCTGAGCCTGGGTGAGAGAGGATGAGGAGGAGGAGGAGGGCTTGGTCATCCACTCTACCAAGTCTTCGGCATGATGTGGCTCAACATGTCCAGCTGCCGAAAAGAAGGACAAGCGTGTCCCATGGCCATGTGCTGATGACAATGCACCGCGTCCACGACCAGCACTGTTGCCCCCAGACACAGAGCCTGCTTGCCCTCTTTTATTGCCTCCTGACTGTCTGCCTCTCCTTGTTTGCCTTCCAGACATTCTAATAGATGGCCTGCAGGGAGATGGGAAAAAAGCAATAAGGGCTACCTTCAGGTGTCCTTCTCTGTCCCTTGAAACAAGGACTTTCACAGTGAAAGAAACTGACACTGTCCCTACCTAGAGTTTTCTGTCCCTAGAATAAATTTTTTTTTTAATCACAATATAGCACAAGGACAATTCACTCAATGTCTCTCCAGGTCCCTGGAAACAAGGACTTGCAGAGTGAAAAAAAAAAACACTCTCCCTACCTACAGTTTTCTGTCCCTAGAAAAAATGTTTTTTTTAAGCACAATATAGCACAAGGACAATTAACTCACTGTCCTTACAGGTCCCTGGAAACAAGGACTTGCAGAGTGAAAGAAAAAAAACACTCTCCCTACCTACAGTTTTCTGTCCCTAGAAAAAATGTTTTTTTTAATCACAATATAGCACAAGGAAAATTAACTCACTGTCCTTACAGGTCCCTGGAAACAAGGACTTGCAGAGTGAAAGAAAAAAAACACTCTCCCTACCTACAGTTTTCTGTCCCTAGAAAAAATGTTTTTTTTAATCACAATATAGCACAAGGAAAATTAACTCACTGTCCTTACAGGTCCCTGGAAACAAGGACTTGCAGAGTGAAAGAAACTGACACTGTCCCTACCTAGAGTTTTCTGTCCCTAGAATAAATGTTTTTTTTAAGCACAATATAGCACAAGGACAATTAACTCACTGTCCTTACAGGTCCCTGGAAACAAGGACTTGCAGAGTGAAAGAAAAAAAACACTCTCCCTACCTACAGTTTTCTGTCCCTAGAAAAAATGTTTTTTTTAAGCACAATATAGCACAAGGAAAATTAACTCACTGTCCTTACAGGTCCCTGGAAACAAGGACTTGCAGAGTGAAAGAAAAAAAACACTCTCCCTACCTACAGTTTTCTGTCCCTAGAAAAAATGTTTTTTTTAATCACAATATAGCACAAGGAAAATTAACTCACTGTCCTTACAGGTCCCTGGAAACAAGGACTTGCAGAGTGAAAGAAACTGACACTGTCCCTACCTAGAGTTTTCTGTCCCTAGAATAAATGTTTTTTTTAATCACAATATAGCACAAGGAAAATTAACTCACTGTCCTTACAGGTCCCTGGAAACAAGGACTTGCAGAGTGAAAGAAACTGACACTGTCCCTACCTAGAGTTTTCTGTCCCTAGAATAAATGTTTTTTTTAAGCACAATATAGCACAAGGACAATTAACTCACTGTCCTTACAGGTCCCTGGAAACAAGGACTTGCAGAGTGAAAGAAACTGACACTGTCCCTACCTAGAGTTTTCTGTCCCTAGAATAAATGTTTTTTTTAAGCACAATATAGCACAAGGAAAATTAACTCACTGTCCTTACAGGTCCCTGGAAACAAGGACTTGCAGAGTGAAAGAAACTGACACTGTCCCTACCTAGAGTTTTCTGTCCCTAGAATAAATGTTTTTTTTAAGCACAATATAGCACAAGGACCATTAACTCACTGTCCTTACAGGTCCCTGGAAACAAGGACTTGCAGAGTGAAAGAAAAAAAACACTCTCCCTACCTACAGTTTTCTGTCCCTAGAAAAAATGTTTTTTTTAATCACAATATAGCACAAGGAAAATTAACTCACTGTCCTTACAGGTCCCTGGAAACAAGGACTTGCAGAGTGAAAGAAACTGACACTGTCCCTACCTAGAGTTTTCTGTCCCTAGAATAAATGTTTTTTTTTAATCACAATATAGCACAAGGAAAATTAACTCACTGTCCTTACAGGTCCCTGGAAACAAGGACTTGCAGAGTGAAAGAAACTGACACTGTCCCTACCTAGAGTTTTCTGTCCCTAGAATAAATGTTTTTTTTAAGCACAATATAGCACAAGGACAATTAACTCACTGTCCTTACAGGTCCCTGGAAACAAGGACTTGCAGAGTGAAAGAAACTGACACTGTCCCTACCTAGAGTTTTCTGTCCCTAGAATAAATGTTTTTTTTAAGCACAATATAGCACAAGGAAAATTAACTCACTGTCCTTACAGGTCCCTGGAAACAAGGACTTGCAGAGTGAAAGAAACTGACACTGTCCCTACCTAGAGTTTTCTGTCCCTAGAATAAATGTTTTTTTTAAGCACAATATAGCACAAGGACAATTAACTCACTGTCCTTACAGGTCCCTGGAAACAAGGACTTGCAGAGTGAAAGAAAAAAAACACTCTCCCTACCTACAGTTTTCTGTCCCTAGAAAAAATGTTTTTTTTAATCACAATATAGCACAAGGAAAATTAACTCACTGTCCTTACAGGTCCCTGGAAACAAGGACTTGCAGAGTGAAAGAAACTGACACTGTCCCTACCTAGAGTTTTCTGTCCCTAGAATAAATGTTTTTTTTAATCACAATATAGCACAAGGAAAATTAACTCACTGTCCTTACAGGTCCCTGGAAACAAGGACTTGCAGAGTGAAAGAAAAAAAACACTCTCCCTACCTACAGTTTTCTGTCCCTAGAAAAAATGTTTTTTTTAAGCACAATATAGCACAAGGAAAATTAACTCACTGTCCTTACAGGTCCCTGGAAACAAGGACTTGCAGAGTGAAAGAAAAAAAACACTCTCCCTACCTACAGTTTTCTGTCCCTAGAAAAAATGTTTTTTTTAATCACAATATAGCACAAGGAAAATTAACTCACTGTCCTTACAGGTCCCTGGAAACAAGGACTTGCAGAGTGAAAGAAACTGACACTGTCCCTACCTAGAGTTTTCTGTCCCTAGAAAAAATGTTTTTTTTAATCACAATATAGCACAAGGAAAATTAACTCACTGTCCTTACAGGTCCCTGGAAACAAGGACTTGCAGAGTGAAAGAAACTGACACTGTCCCTACCTAGAGTTTTCTGTCCCTAGAATAAATGTTTTTTTTAAGCACAATATAGCACAAGGACAATTAACTCACTGTCCTTACAGGTCCCTGGAAACAAGGACTTGCAGAGTGAAAGAAAAAAAACACTCTCCCTACCTAGAGTTTTCTGTCCCTAGAATAAATGTTTTTTTTAAGCACAATATAGCACAAGGACAATTAACTCACTGTCCTTACAGGTCCCTGGAAACAAGGACTTGCAGAGTGAAAGAAACTGACACTGTCCCTACCTAGAGTTTTCTGTCCCTAGAATAAATGTTTTTTTTAAGCACACTATAGCAGAAGCACAAAACACACTGACACTCTCCCTACCTATCCTTCTCTTTCCCTAAACTAAAGGAATCCAGGTTAAGCAAGAAAGAAATAACAGTCACTGTCCCTGCCTATGCTACTCTATCCCTGCTCCGGAACACACTACACTAGGCCGCCGTGCTGGCGGCCTTTTATAGTGTGGGGCGTGTACTAAACACCCTCAGCAATAATTGGCCACAGGCATCCTGCCTGTGGCCAATCATTGCTCTCCTCGCTGCCGGCGCTGTGATTGGCCAAGCATGCGGGGTCACAGTGCATGCTTGGCCAATCACAGCGCCTGGATGACACTGCGATGGCGTAGTGCATTGTGGGCCGTTCGCGTCACTCGAATTTGGCGCGAACGGCCCAAATCGTTCGATCTTCGTCGAACGATCGAACAGCCAATGTTCGAGTCGAACGTATGTTCGACTCGAACACGAAGCTCATCCCTATTCTACACCTTCATTCCTCTCAGTGCAGGTTTCAGAGAGGACTGAAGGTATAGTGGGGTTGGAGATCCCAGCTGATGCGGTGCAAGGAGAGGTCCGCTTTGTTCTTTGGTGTGGGTCTTTAAGGTAGGCTTGCCAACGAGCTGCATGGCAGGTCAACATATGTCTGATCAAGCATGTGGTGCCCAAGCGGCTGATGTTTTGGCCACGCGATATACGCTTGAGACATATGTTGCAAACAGCAGCTGTGCGATCTGATGCACTCGCCTCAAAAAAGGCCCACACCAAAGAACTTTTTGAATGACGGGCAGAGGCAGCGCCCTGCACAGGCGGAGCTCTGCGGTGTGATTCCGTCGGTGTGCTGCCCATACGCTGGCCACCCAAGGGCATCCTGCCTCGTTGGAGATGTGCCTCCTCCTCATCCTCCTCCTCTCTCCTATTAGGCACCCACGTGGAGTCAGTGACCTCATCATCCCCTCTCTCCTCATCACTGGAGCCAATCTGGCAGTATGCTGCAGCTGCTGGAGCATGACTGCCAGATTGGTGTCCTTCTTGAGCATCCCCTCTCTCTGCTCTCACGCTACTGCCTTCCTCTAGCTGGGTATCATCATCAGATCCTTCGAAACGCTCGGCATCCTCCTGGAGCATGTACCCAACACTGTGCTCAAACAGTTCGGGTTACTCCTCAGGAGGAGGACATGGTGGGTCTAGGGAAGGAGTGACTAATGATGACATTGATACCAGAGAAGAGGACGCTTTGGCAGCTGCTTTGTCAATACCCTGAGCCTGGGTGAGAGAGGGTGAGAGAGGATGAGGAGGATGAGGTGGGCTTGGTCATCCACTCTACCAAGTCTTCGGCATGATGTGGCTCAACATGTCCAGCTGCCGAAAAGAAGGACAAGCGTGTCCCATGGCCATGTGCTGATGACAATGCACCGCGTCCACGACCAGCACTGTTGCCCCAAGACACAGAACCTGCTTGCCCTCTTTTTTTGCCTCCTGACTGTCTGCCTCTCCTTGTTTGCCTTCCAGACATTTTAATGGATGGCCTGCAGGGAGATGGGAAAAACAGCAATAAGGGCTACCTTCAGGTGTATACTGTGTAGGAGGCTTAGCAACAATGACACTGACACTGTCCCCTGCCTATCCTTCTCTGTCCCTAAACACAAGGATTTGCAATATGCTTCAGCAAGATTGGTTTAGCACAGAATAGCACACTGACAGTTTCCCCGAGTGTCCTTCTCTGTCCCTAAACTCAAGGATTTCAAATACGGTTCAGCAAGATTGGTTTAGCACAGAATAGCACACTGACAGTTTCCCTCACTGTCCTTCTCTGTCCCTACAAACAAGGTTTAGCACAGAATAGCACACTGATAGTTTCCCTCACTGTCCTTCTCTGTCCCTCCAACAAGGTTTAGCACAGAATAGCACACTGACACTTTCCCTCACTGTCCTTCTCTGTCCCTACAAACAAGGTTTAGCACAGAATAACACACTGACACTCTCCCTACCTATCCTTCTCTGTCCCTAAACACAAGGAATCCAGGATTAGTAAAGGAAAAAATGACACTGTCCCTGCCTATGCTTCTCTTTCCCTGCTCCGGAACACACTACACAAGGCCGCCGCGCTGGCGGCCTTTTATAGTGTGGGGCGTGTACTAAACCCCCTCAGCAGCCTGTGGCCAATCATTGCTCTCCTCGCTGCCGGCGCTGTGATTGGCCAAGCAGTGCATGCTTGGCCAATCACAGCGCCTGGATGACACTGCGATGGTGTAGTGCATTGTGGGCCGTTCGCGTCACTCGAATTTGGCGCGAACGGCCCAAATCGTTCGATCTTCGTCGAACGATCGAACAGCCGATGTTCGAGTCGAACACGAAGCTCATCCCTGATCAGGAATTGTAATTACATGGCATTGTTGAACAGTGGTAGGAAAAATTGGGCCTTTGGTGGTGGTGTTGACACAACACTGTAAGGCCTCACAGTTACTCTTGGTGGGCGCAGGAATGGGCCCTGCTTTGAATTATTAGATCAATAATTGTAATTACACGCCCCTGTTAAACAGGGGCTGAAAAATTGGGCCTTAGGCACTGGTGCCACAACACTGCAACCCCTCACAGATACTGTACTTGGAGCACAGCAATGAGCCCTGTTGCAAAGTATTGCATCAAAAATTGTAATTACACGCCCCTGTTAAACAGGGGCTGAAAATTGGGCCTTAGGCACTGGTGCTGGTCCCACGACACTGCAACCTCTCCCAGATACTCTAGTTGGAGTGCAGGAATGAGCCCTGCTGCAAAGCATTGCATAAAAATTTTTAATTACATGCCCCTGTTAAACAGGGGCTGAAAAATTGGGCCTTAGGCACTGGTGGCGGCACCCAGAAACAAAAATGTTCTTCCAAGCTATCATAATCAATCGGATCATTGAGGAGGAGGAGGATAGCCAGTCAACATAACAGCACAGTCACTCAGCATCAGCATCAGTCTTGAAGGGATGTGACATTTGAAAATAAATTAGTCTGTTATATCAGCTTCAGGTGTGTGGTAGCTGGTGGTGATCCAAGACTGGTTCATCTTTATGAAAGTTAGTCGATCAACCGAGTCGGTGGACAGGCGCACCCTGTGATCCGTGACAAATACTCCAGCAGCACTGAATGTGTGTTCTGAAAGAACGCTGGATGCAGGACAGGCCAGTAGCTCAATTGCATACTGTGCAAGCTCTGGCCAGTGATCCATCCTCAAGACCCAGTAAGCCAGAGGATTTTCGTTGGGGAAGGTGTCCAAGTCTGACCTTGCCCCTAGGTATTCCTGCACCATGTATATCAGACGCTGGCGATGGTTGCTGGAACCGATCATACTTTGGGGCTGCGGACTAAAGAATTGTCTGAACGCATCGGTCAGACAGCCACCTTCCCCACTGCTCCTTCTTTGACTGACCGAAGCCTCAGCAACTCGTTGTCCAGGACCAGGAGTTTGTAACCTCCCAGTCTCTGGGAACGCGTTGCACAGACCTTTCTGCAAGGCCTCCCGGAGTTGTCTCATCCTCTGCTCCCTCTGCGACGGTAAGATAAGGTCCGCAACCTTACCCTTGTACCGTGGATCAAGGAGAGTGGCCAACCAGTAATGGTCCCTCTCCTTGATCCGAAGAATACGAGGATCCTTCCGCAGAATTTGCAGGATCAGGGAGGCCATGCAGCGTAGGTTAGCTGAGGCATTCAGTCCGGAGTCCTCTGGGTCACTAAGGACGACATGATCCGCAGCCACCTCCTCCCAGCCACATACAAGTCCACGGGTTTCTTGGGACTGTAAATCATCCCTAAAAGACTGCTGCTGATGATGCTGAGTGCCAGGCTCCACCTCCATGCTGACACAATCCTCCTCCTCCTCCTCCTCTTCCTGTGAGATGGGTGGGACAGAAGGAACACTGTCTGGGTAAAGGGGGCCTTGAGAGGCAAGGAAGTCTTCCTCTTCCTGCCTCTGTTCTGCCTCAAGTGCCCTGTCCATTATTCCACACAGCGTATGTTCCAACAGGTGGACAAGAGGTACAGTGTCACTGATGCATGCACTGTCACTGCTCACCATCCTCGTGGCCTCCTCAAATGGTGCCAGGACAGTGCATGCATCCCTGATCATGCCCCACTGGCGTGGTGAAAAAAAAACCAAGCTCTCCTGACCCTGTCCTGGTGCCGTAGTCGCACAGGTACTCATTGATGGCCCTCTGCTGCGTGTGCAGCCGCTGCAGCATGGCCAACGTTGAGTTCCACCTGGTGGGCATGTCACATATAAGGCGGTTCTTGGGCAGGTTCAACTCCTTTTGCAGCTCAGCCAGGCGAGCACTGGCATTATAAGATCTGCGGAAATGCACACAGACATTCCTGGCCTGCCTCAGGACATCCTGTAAGCCCGGGTACCTGCCCAAGAACCGCTGCACCACCAGGTTAAGGACGTGAGCCACACAGGGCAGATGGGTCAGTTGTCCCTGTCGGAGGGCGGAGAGGAGGTTGGTGCCATTGTCGCAAACCACCATTCCTGGCTTAAGCTGGCGTGGCGTCAACCACCTCTCGGCCTGCCCCTGCAGAGCAGACAGGACCTCTGCCCCAGTGTGGCTCCTGTCCCCCAAACACACCAGCGCAAGCACGGCATGGCATCTTTTTGCCTGCGTACTTGCGTAGCCCCTTGAACGCCTACGGAGCACCGCTGGTTCCGAGGACAAAGCACAGGAAGAGGCCATGGAGGAAGAAGAAGAGGAGGGGGTGGAGGAGAGAGGTGTCACAACCAGTAGTAGCATTTTGGAGGCGTGTCGGCGGAACAACCTCCAACACTACTGCACCTTGTCCTGCATCCTTCCCAGCTGCCAAAAGAGTGACCCAATGGGCCGTGAAAGAAAGATAACGTCCCTGTCCATGCCTGTTGGACCATGAGTCAGCGGTAATATGCACCTTACCGCTGACCGCCCTGTCCAGCGAGGCCAGGACATTGCCTTCCACATGCCAGTAGAGAGCCGGAATCGCCTTCCGTGAGAAAAAGTGGCGTTTGGGAACCTGCCACTGAGGAACCGCACATTGCACAAACTCACGGAAGGGGGCCGAGTCTACCAACTGAAAAGGCAGCAGTTGAAGCGCTAGCAATTTAGCCAAGCTAGCATTCAACCGCTGGGCATGTGGATGGCTGGGAGTGAACTTCTTTAGACGGTCCAGCAGCTGGGGCAGGGAAATTTGCCTGCTAGAATCGGACGTCGGTGTACTGCTAGCAGAGTGGCCGCAAGTACTTGGCTGTGGCACACCTAATTCTACACCTTCATTCCTCTCAGTGCAGGTTTCAGAGAGGACTGAAGGTATAGTTGGGTTGGAGATCCCAGCTGATGCGGTGCAAGGAGAGGTCCGCTTTGTTTTTTGGTGTGGGTCTTTAAGGTAGGCTTGCCAACGAGCTGCATGGCAGGTCAACATATGTCTGGTCAAGCATGTGGTGCCCAAGCGGCTGATGTTTTGGCCACGCGATATACGCTTGAGACATATGTTGCAAACAGCAGCTGTGCGATCTGATGCACTCGCCTCAAAAAAGGCCCACACCAAAGAACTTTTTAAATAACGGGCAGAGGCAGCGCCCTGCACAGGCGGAGCTCTGCGGTGTGATTCCGTTGGTGTTCTGCCCTTATGCTGGCCACCCAAGGGCATCCTGCCTCGTTGGAGATGTGCCTCCTCCTCATCCTCCTCCTCTCTCCTATTAGGCACCCACGTGGAGTCAGTGACCTCATCATCCCCTCCCTCCTCATCACTGGAGCCAATCTGGCAGTATGCTGCAGCTGCTGGAACATGACTGCCAGATTGGTGTCCTTCTTGAGCATCCCCTCTCTCTGCTCTCACGCTACTGCCTTCCTCTAGCTGGGTATCATCATCAGACCCTTCGAAACGCTGGGCATCCTCCTGGAGCATGTACCCAACACTGTGCTCAAACAGTGCAGGGGACTCCTCAGGAGGAGGACATGGTGGGTCTAGGGAAGGAGTGACTGATGATGACATTGATACCAGGGAAGAGGACGCTTTGGCAGTTGCTTTGCCAGTACCCTGAGCCTGGGTGAGAGAGGATGAGGAGGATGAGGAGGGCTTGGTCATCCACTCTACCAAGTCTTCGGCATGATGTGGCTCAACATGTCCAGCTGCCGAAAAGGACAAGCGTGTCCCATGGCCATGTGCTGATGACAATGCACCGCGTCCACGACCAGCACTGTTGCCCCCAGACACAGAGCCTGCTTGCCCTCTTTTATTGGCTCCTGACTGTCTGCCTCTCCTTGTTTGCCTTCCAGACATTCTAATGGCCTGCAGGGAGATGGGAAAACCAGCAATAAGGGGTAGCTTCAGGTGTTTATTTTGCAGGAAGCACACTCCGCCCGCTGCAAGTGCTGCAAATGCCTTTCAGTGTAACACACCAGGAAAAAACAGCAATAAGGGCTAGCTTCAGGTGTATACTGTGCAGGAGGCTTAGCAACAATGACACTGACACTGTCCCCTGCCTATCCTTCTCTCTCCCTGCACACAAGGTTTAGCAAAGAATAGGACACTGACACTGTCGACTGCCTATCCTTGTCTGTCCCTACACACAAGGTTTAGCAATATGGTTCAGCACACTAGGTTTAGCAAAGATTATGACACTGACACTCTCGACTGCCTATCCTTGTCTGTCCCTACACACAAGGTTTAGCAATATGGTTCAGCACACTAGGTTTAGCAAAGATTATGACACTGACACTCTCGACTGCCTATCCTTGTCTGTCCCTACACACAAGGTTTAGCAATATGGTTCAGCACACTAGGTTTAGCAAAGATTATGACACTGACACTCTCGACTGCCTATCCTTGTCTGTCCCTACACACAAGGTTTAGCAATATGGTTCAGCACACTAGGTTTAGCAAAGATTATGACACTGACACTCTCGACTGCCTATCCTTGTCTGTCCCTACACACAAGGTTTAGCAATATGGTTCAGCACACAAGGTTTAGCAAAGAATATGACACTGACACTCTCCCTGCCTATCCTTGTCTGTCCCTACACACAAGGTTTAGCAAAGAATATGACACTGACACTCTCCCTACCTATCCTTGTCTGTCCCTACACACAAGGTTTAGCAATATGGTTCAGCACACAAGGTTTAGCAAAGAATATGACACTGACACTCTCCCTGCCTATCCTTGTCTGTCCCTACACACAAGGTTTAGCAATATGGTTCAGCACACAAGGTTTAGCAAAGAATATGACACTGACACTCTCCCTGCCTATCCTTCTCTGTCCCTACAAACAAGGTTTAGCAAAGAATATGACACTGACACTCTCCCTACCTATCCTTGTCTGTCCCTACACACAAGGTTTAGCAATATGGTTCAGCACACAAGGTTTAGCAAAGAATATGAAACTGACATTCTCCCTGCCTATCCTTCTCTGTCCCTACAAACAAGGTTTAGCAAAGAATATGACACTGACACTCTCCCTACCTATCCTTCTCTGTCCCTACACACAAGGTTTAGCAAAGAAAAAATATGACACTGTCCCTGCCTATCCTTCTCTTTCCCTGCGCCGGAACACACTACACGAGGCCGCCGCGCTGGCGGCCTTTTATAGTGTGGGGCGTGTACTAAACCCCCTCAGCAATAATTGGCCACAGGCATCCTGCCTGTGGCCAATCATTGCTCTCCTCGCTGCCGGCGCTGTGATTGGCCAAGCATGCGGGGTCACAGTGCATGCTTGGCCAATCACAGCGCCAGGATTGCACTGCGATGGCGCAGTGTATTGTGGGCCGTTCGCGTCACTCGAATGTGGCGCGAACGGCCCAAATAGTTCGATCTTCGTCGAACGATCGAACAGCCGATGTTCGAGTCGAACGTATGTTCGACTCGAACACCGAGCTCATCCCTAACCCTGAGCCTGGGTGAGAGAGGATGAGGAGGATGAGGACGGCTTGGTCATCCACTCTACCAAGTTTTGGGCATATTGCGGCTCAACATGGCCAGCTGCCGAAAAGGACAAGCGTGTCCCACGGCCACGTGCTGATGAGGATGCACCATGTCCAAGACCAGCAGCACTGTTGCCTCTAGACACAGCCTGCTTGCCCTCTTTTATTGCCTCGCGACTGTCTGCCTCTCCTTGTTTGCCTTCCAGACATACTAATGGCCTGCAGTGAGATGTAGATGCACAAAGGTGCGATGTATATGTATATATATCTATATCTATATCTATATCTATATCTGTACTGATAATCAGAATCAACTGCCTACTGTTGTATTAGTATGGGAAAAGCAGCAAATGTCTTCAGTTAGTTTTAGGTGAAAACTGTGCAGAGAGGGACACAGTACACTAACAGAAAATACTTGCAGCTCTCTGCCTGTGGTTTAATTATGAGAACACCACTATTAGTCACTAACTGTATTCAGGTAAGCTTTAGGTGAACGCTATGCAAAGCACACAGTACACTTAAGCCCTGTACACACGATCGGTTTTACAGAGAAAAACAGTCAGATGGACTTTTTTCATTGGACAAACCGATTGCGTATGGGCCCCATCTGTCTTTTTTCCATCAGTGATTAAAAATAGAACATGTTTTAAATTTATCAGATGGAAAAGAAAACAATAGCAAATTCCGATCATCTGTGTGGAACTCCATTGGAGAAAAAACCCATGCATGTTCAGAATCAAGTCGACGCATGCTCAGAAGCATTGAACGTAATTTTTGCGTAAGTGTTTTACGTCACAGCGTTTGGGACGGTCGGATTTTTGACTGATAGTGTGTAGGCAAGACTGATGGAAGTCAGCTTCATCGGAAATCTGATGAAAAAATCCATCGGATTTTATTCCATCGGAAATCCAATCGTGTGTACAGGGCTTAAGTGAAACACTGACTGTCTGCAGCTAGCACAATAACCTGCCTGCCTGTCACAGTATAGAGAAAACCAGGAACGGATCTAGCTAAACTGAATACAGTGTATAAATATATATACAACACCTAGGATGCATATATACAGGTATCCCTTACACACTGTAACTGCAGCTAACTGACTCGCCTGCCTGCTCTATCTAACTCAATATAAATGACACTGTCTGTCTCTGTAATCTCTCATTAAACAACTCCAACACACTACACAAGGCCGCCAAGCCGACGGCCTTATATAGTGTGGGACGTGTACTAAACCCCCTGAGCCATAATTGCCCAAAGCCACCCTAGCTTTGGCCAATTGCGGCTCTCCGTTTTTTCTGTGCTGTAATTGGCCAAAGCATGCGGATCATAGTGCATGCTTGGCCAATCATCAGCCAGCAATGCACTGCGATGCCGCAGTGAATTATGGGCCATGACGCGCTACTCGAATTTGGCGCGAACGGCCCATAATGTTCGCAATTTGGCGAACAGCCGATGTTCGAGTCGAACATGGGTTTGACTCGAATACGAAGCTCATCCCTAGAAACCAGCCATTTCATGGCTTGACATTTCAGTTGAGAGTGCAATCAAATTAGACAGTTATCATTCATGACATATTGTGAATGTTAGGCCTCGTACACACGGCCGAGATTCTCGTTGAAAAAAACATGTCGTTTTTTTCGACGAGATTCTTGGACAAGAAACTTGTCCCGGCCGAGTGTACACACGTTCGTTTCAAAGAACCCGCGGTTCTTTGAATGGAGCGTACACGGTGACGTCATCGACTACGACGAGCATGCGCTCGTCACATTCGATGCCATCGCCGCCATCTTGGTATACCCTACCTATGCCTAGGAAGCTACCGCGCATGCGTCGAATTCATTTCGAACATGCGCGGGCTTCCGGGAGGACAGGTAAGTGTACACACACTCACTTTTCTCGTCGAGAAACATGCCGACGAGAATCTCGACGAGAAAATAGAGAGCAGGTTCTCTATTTTCTCGTCGAGGTTTCTTTTCGGTTTTCTCGACGAGAAACCCGATAGCCGCGTACACACGACCGATTTACTCGGCAAGACCTCTCTGCCAGCAAGTTTCTTGCTGGTTCTTGCCGAGAAAATCGGCCGTGTGTACGAGGCCTAACTCTTTTGGGAAACATTTTAGTCAGTGGGTTTAGTTCTGCTTGAAAGTTGAAGTTTTAGATACTTGATCCTTACAGGTCATTTTGCGGATTCTGCTGTTACAATAGTATCCTATTATGCTCCTAATAAAAATAAACTCTGTTACATGTAAAAATGGAAGCTTTAGATAAAAACAGTCTAAAAAAGTTGAATTATCTATGGAAACAATGGATTAAATTAAACATTATTAGATTAACCATAATGTTCCACTATTGAAAAGAGCAACAAATATAATAGCAACTCTACATAAATTGATATATACATATACGTGTAAGGTAGATTCTTGTTTAGAGAGATAACTATTAATTTACTGCATTGATCTGTCTTAATTGAATTCTCAACTAAACAATTATATGATGTCATATGCGACTAAAGATATACTTCCCTGTAATAAGATTATCTTAATGCTACGATGTAAAAAATTTCTCTTAAGGCTCCTTTCACACGGGCGAACCGTATGTCCGTTTTTCACCCATCCGTTTTTGGATGAAAAACGAACATGCATGTATTCCTATGGGATAGCGGATGTCAGCGGATGAGCATCCGCTGACACCCAATCTCACCCGTGTCCGCTATGCTCCGTTTTTCAGGATAGAAAAATGTATATTTTTCTATCCGTCTGCGGAGCGGATCGGATGAACACGGACAGACGGTCCGTGTTCATCCGATCCCCCATAGGGGAGAGCGGAGATCTGACAGGGTGGTCCCTGCACAGTGTGCGGGGACCGCCCAGTCATCCGCCGGCTCAGCGGGGATCAACGAAGCGATCCCCGCTGAGCAAGCGGAGGTTCACAGGGCGGATCATGACTGATCCGTCCCGTGTGAAAGGGGCCTTACTCATTACATTCAATGTTTTCTGATAATCCTTAATAAAATACTTGAACAAGAAAGTGAAAGTTTAATTTAAAAAAATAATCTTTACAGCTTTAGTTACATTACGTATCCTGTAAGGAAGTCAGTCCGACGCTGTGTAGGCTGCTGGATTCTGTAGAAATCATCACTGCAGCGCTGTCTTGTCCTCTTCCTGCTGCTGAACTGCCAGTGATGTAAAGATTAACCACTTCAGCCTCGGAAGATTTGGCTGCTCAATGACCAGGCCATTTTTTGCTATACGGCACTGCGTCGCTTTAACTGACAATTGCACGGTCATGCAATGCTGTACCCAAACAAAATTGACATCCTTTTTTTCCCACAAATAGAGCTTTCTTTTGGAGTTATTTGATCACCTTTTTTTTTTTTTTTTTTGCACTGTAAACAAAAAAATAGCGACAATTTAAAAAAAACAAAAACAATAACGTTTACTTTTTGCTATAATAAATATCCCAATTTTTTTCCTCAGTTTAGGCCGATATGTATTCTTCTACATATTTTTGTTAAAAAAAATAAAATAAATCACAATAAGTGTATATTGATTGGTTTGCGCAAAAGTTATAGCCTCTACAAAATAGGGGATAGATTTATGGCATTTTTATTATTTTTTTTTTTACTAGTAATGGCGGTAATCAGCGTTTATCAGGACTGTGATATTGCGGCGGACACATCGGACACTTTTGACACATTCATGGGCGTCCGCTGAACATTTTTCAGGGGGTGGGGCATCATTTTAAGGTCATCCATGCTCGGTTCCTTTTTGACAATGTCATGAAGGGGAGGGGCTTAGTCATTATCACATAAAGCGCAGGCATGCAAAGGTTTAAGAAACCTGATGCAACTATCAAGCAACTAGCAACTTTGAATCACAATATAAAAAAAAATGAAGTTCCCCCAAGGAAATAACAACCCCCAGGATCAGTGTCAGTTTCTGCAATAACAATCCCCAGCTTTGCTGTCAGTTTCCGCAATAAAAATCGCCAGCATTGGTGTCAGTAGCAACAATAATAACCCCCCACATCTGTGCTGATTTCTAGAATAAAAACTTCAGCATCTGTACCAGACAGTGTACATAATAATGACCCTTAGCACTGGTGTCAGTTTCCGCACTAAAAACTCCCAGCATTTGGTGTAATTTTCTGCAATAATTGCCCCCAGCATAGATGGGAGGATATCAGGTTAGACACTTCCTAATGGCTCAGTCCCTAGGAACAGTAATGGATAATGGCCAACAGGCCCTCTTACCAGACCTGGTGAAACCGCAACAGTGATCCCTCTGGCTGGACGTTCGCTCACTCTGGGTTGCCCCGGGGTGACTCTAGTCAGTAGTGTAGCATGCCTGTACCCTGGCAGTGGCTCGGTCTCTCTCCCTCTCTGGTGGTGCGGGTACAGCGTGGCTCCCTCTCTGGTGGTGCGGGTACAGCGTGGCTCCCTCTCTGGTGGTGCGGGTACAGCGTGGCTCCCTCTCTGGTGGTGCGGGTACAGCATGGCTCCCTCTCTGGTGGTGCGGGTACAGCGTGGCTCCCTCTCTGGTGGTGCGGTTACAGCGTGGCTCCCTCTCTGGGGGTGCAGGTACAGCGTGGCTCCCTCTCTGGGGGTGCAGGTACAGCGTGGCTCCCTCTCTGGGGGTGCAGGTACAGCGTGGCTCCCTCTCTGGGGGTGCAGGTACAGCGTGGCTCCCTCTCTGGGGGTGCAGGCACAGCGTGGCTCCCTCTCTGGGGGTGCAGGCACAGCGTGGCTCCCTCTCTGGGGGTGCAGGCACAGCGTGGCTCCCTCTCTGGGGGTGCAGGCACAGCGTGGCTCCCTCTCTGGGGGTGCAGGCACAGCGTGGCTCCCTCTCTGGGGGTGCAGGCACAGCGTGGCTCCTTCTCTGGGGGTGCGGGTACAGCGTGGCTCCCTCTCTGGTGGTGCGGGTACAGCGTGGCTCCCTCTCTGGTGGTGCGGGTACAGCGTGGCTCCCTCTCTGGTGGTGCGGGTACAGCGTGGCTCCCTCTCTGGCTTCCCCCAGCACAGTATTCTCTTTTCTCCTCTTGTAACACACCCCCAGCAGAGTGTTTGCATGCTGGGGGCTGTAGCATGGTGTCTGTGGACACACTGGGGCTGCCACTCTTCAGGGACTACATTTCCCATGATGCCCCCAGTCCCCAGAGTCTTCTGATTGGCCCTCTGCTGTAGCCAATCATGGGGAGAAAAATAGCAGGCAGGAAGCAGGGTGGCGGCACGGCAAATCCAATTAGAGCCGCTCTCTCTCTCTCTTCTAGCTTCAGCTGACAGAAAGGGGGAGGGGGCGATCGTGGAAGATATACAGACAGCCCACAGCTCTCTTCTACCTGTCACAGCGCCGCTGCTCTGTTTACCAGAGAACTCGGCAGCGGCGCCGTGACAGGGAGAGGAGAGCTGCGGGCTGTCTGTATATCTCCCCCGATTGCCCCCTCCCCCTTTCTTTCAGCCGAAAAGAGAGAGAGAGCGGCTCTAATTGAATTTGCTTCGCCGCTGCCTTGCTTCCTGCCCGCTGTTTTCTTCCCCGAGAATCACGGCACTGGATGGATTTCAGGAGGGGGGGGGGCAAACGCCCTCCCTTGCCCTATGGAGCGGATGTCCATGGACACATTTTTGGGACCATTGATAATTATACGGCGATCAGTGCTATAAAAATGCACTGATTACTGTGTAAATGTCACTGGCAGGGAAGGGGTTAACACTAGGGGGCAATCAAGGGATTATTGTGTTCCCTAGTGTGTGTTCTAACTGTGGGGGGTGGGACTGACTGGATTAGGAGATAGATTGGTGTTCATACTCAGTATGAACACTAGATCAGTCTCCTCTCCCCTCAGAATTAGGATCTGTGTGTTTACACACACAGATCCCGGTTCTCGCTCTGTCACGAGCGATCGCGGTTGCCTGCCAGTCATTGCGCCCGCCGGCCACTCGCATCAGCTCTGGCGGTGAGCTACGGGCGTGCGCGTGCCTCCAGCGGCACGTACACGCCCCATAGTTGCCATAAGGTGAAGTGATGCAAGGAAACATTGTTTCGCCCACCCATGCCATTCTGCCGCAGTAAAACTGCGGCGGCTGGACGGGAAGTGGTTAACATCATCTTGTCTCCAAGCTCATCTGCATTAAAGGTTCCGATGGTGACACACCTCTCCTGCCCTCTCCTCCTATGAGGAGAACTACTTTCACTGATTGCACTGCCTGCAACATGATCTGTAAATGGATTCTTAAGCCTCATACACACAGGCGGGAATCTCGTCGGGAAAAAAAACGTTGGTTTTCCCGACGAGATTCCGGGCGAGCTTGCCTTGCTCGCCGACAGTACACACGGCCATTCAAAAGAACCACCGTTCTTTTGAATGGCAAGAACGCGGTGACGTCATCGACTACGGCAAGCCTGCGCTCCTCACATTCAATGCCATCGCCGCCATCTTGCTACACCCTACACTACCCTTGTATGCTACCGCGCATGCGTCAAAGTCTTTTCGAGCATACGCGGGTTTACTATGGACAGGTAAGCATACACACTCACGGTTTTCTCGTCAGGAAACAGGCCGACGAGAATCCCGATGAGGAAATAGAGAGCAGGTTCTCTATTTTTCTCCTCGAGATTCCCGCAGTTTTCCCGACGAGAAACCATACACACGACCGGTTTTCTTGGCAAAAAGCTCTCCCAGCAGTTTTCTTGCCGAGAAAACCGGTCGTGTGTACAGGGCTTGAGTCTGATCAATCACAGGATTCTCTCCCCCATTCACAGATCATGTTACAGGTAGTGTAATCAGTGAAATAACTTTTTTCAGTGGAGGAGAGGGCAGGAGCTGGCATGTCTCCATTGGACAACAGATCCTGGAGACTAATGCCGCGTACAGACGATCGGACATTCCAACAACAAAACCGTGGATACATTTCCGACGGATGTTGGCTCAAACTTGTCTTGCATACACACGGTCACACAAATGTTGTCAGAAATTCCAAATGTCAAGAACGCAGTGACGTACAACAATTACAATGGCACTAGAAAAGAGAAGTTCAATACCAGTCGTGTTAGTAGAAGTTTGGTGAGAGACGATTCGCGCTTTTCAGCCTCATGCTTTTCAGTCTGTTACAGCATGAAGAATGTGCTATCTCCATTACGAATGCTAGTTTTACCAGACCGAGCGCTTCTGTCTCTTACTTTATTCAGAGCATGCGTGGAATTTTGTGTGTCGGAATTTTCCACACACGATCAGAATTTACGAGAATGGATTTTGTTGTCGGAAAATTTGAAAACCAGCTCTCAAATTTTTGTTGACATTCCGACAGAAAATGTCCGATAGGGCCTACACACGGTCGGAATTTCCGACCAAGAGCTCCCATCGAACATTTGTTGTCGGAAATTACGAGCGTGTGTACGCAGCATTAGAGTTGACCCTGTATGGGTTTGACCCGGACAGTCCAGGTTTTGCAACTTGTGCCCAGGTTTCTGTCCACCTGAAACTCAGACACAACATACTTCCAGTCCTGTCAGGTAAATCTGTTACAGTGCAGTGAGGAAACTCAGTGGGGTATCCTCAGGTATTCTTGTTGGCTGCGCCTTGCTCTTACTGTTCTGTGTGCTCTCCACTCTGCCTTCTCCCCCCCCCGGGGCTTTCCGCCCCACCCAACTGAATGATCTGCTTTGCAGTCATTGGTTATTTTGACTTCCGGTGTCCTAGCAGCCGATCACGCCTTTGCAAACCACACATGGGATTTTCCACTTCACTTCCCAGCTTCACTTCCACTAGTCCTCAACTCCCAGCCTCCCACTCACTCACTTGCAGTCCAAAACATTCCCTATCCTTGAGTGTGTGCGGAAAATCACTGCGTGTGTGTACGCAGATATGCCGGCAGGCTCTGCCAAGTTCTGCTTTAAGAATAGTTATGGTTAGGGCCGGTGCCTAGGGCACCCGGCCACTGGTGTTCCTACTCTCTTCTCTCTGCAGTGGGCAACTAAGTCTCAGCATTATGGATGAGCCGAACACCCCCCGGTTCGGTTCGCATCCAGAACATGCGAACGGACCGATAGTTCGCACAAACTTTCGAACCCCCTTAAAGTCTATGGGACTCAAACATAAGAAATCAAAAGTGAGCATTTTAAAGGCCAATATGCAAGTTATTGTCCTAAAAAGGGTTTGGGGACCCAGGTCCTGCCCCAGGGGACATCTATCAATGCAAAAAACTGTTTTTAAAACTGCAGTTTTTTCAGGAGCAGTGATTTTAATGTTTAAAGTAAAAAAATAAAAGTGAAATATTCCTTTAAATATTGTGCCTGGGGGGTGTCTATAGTATGCCGGTAAAGTGGCGCGTGTTTCCCGTGTTTAGAACTGTCCCTGCACAAAATGACATCTCTAAAGGAATAAAAGCTTGCGGCTTTAATGTAATGTCTGGTCCCGTCAATATGGATAAAAATCATTGAGAAAAACGGCATGGGTACACCCCCCCCCCAGCCCATTACCAGCCCCTTTGGGTCTTGTATGGATATTAAGGGGAACTCTGCACCCAATTAAAAAAAGGAAAGGCGTGGGGCCCCCAGGCCCTATATACTCTTAACAGAAGTATACAATTCAATTTTTAAGCTTTTTGGAAAACATAGGGAAGGGTTATCACCCCTGTAACCTTTGTTTTGCTGTCTGTGCACCTGTTCAGAAGATTTCACCTCACTTTCTGTCCAAATGACAATTGGATTTTGAAAATTTGGGGTTTTTAATGAAACGAGGAACTCTTAAAGGAGAGAATTTCCCTTCCTAGGCGTAGATTTCCTCTCACTTCCTGTTGTCTCCTTCCGTTTGCAAGTAGGAGTCATTTGTAAGTTGGATGTTTGAAAGTAGGGGCCTGCCCTATATACTCTGCAGAAATTTGGGCCTTAGGTGTTGGTGTTTCCACAACACTGTAAGCCCTCACAGTTACTCTTGGTGGGCGCAGGAACGGGCCCTGCTATTAAATATTCGTTCAAGAATTGTAATTACATGCCCCTGTGGAACAGGGGCAGAAAAATTGGGCCTTTGGTGGTGAACGGTGTGGTGGTGTTGCCACAACACTGTAAGGCCTCACAGTTACTCTTGGTGGGCGCAGGAACGGGCCCTGCTGTGAAATATTAGATCAAGAATTGTAATTACATGCCCCTGTTAAACAGGGGTGAAAAATTGGGTCTTAGGCACTGGTGCTGGTGCCACAACACTGCAACCCCTCACAGATACTCTAGTTAGAGTGCAGGAATGAGCCCTGCTGCAAAGTATTGCAGCAAAAATTGTAATTACACACCCCTGTTAAACAGGGGCTGAAAAATTGGGCCTTAGCCACTGGTAGCGGTGCCCAGAACCTTACCATTGTAACGTGGATCAAGGAGGGTTGCCAGCCAGTAATGATCCCTCTCCTTGATACCACAAATACAAGGATCCTTTAGCAGGCTTTGCAGTATCAGGGAGGCCATGCCTGAAGCATTCAGTCCGGAGTCCTCTGTGTCACTAAGGACGACATGATCCGCAGCCACCTCCTCCCAGCCACGTACAAGTCCATGGGTTTCTGGGACTGTAAATGATCCCTTGAACACTGCTGCTGATGCTGAGTGCTAGGCTCCACCTCCATGCTGACACAATCCTCCTCCTCGTCCTGTTCCTGTGTAATCGGCGGGTCTGCAGGAACACTGTCTGGATAAAGGGGGCCTTGAGAGGTAAGGAAGTCCTCCTCTTCCTCCCTCTGTTCTGCCTCAAGTGCCTTGTCCATTATTCAATGCAGCGTGTGCTCCAACAGGTGGACAAGAGGGACAGTGTCACTGATGCATGCACTGTCACTGCCTACCATCCTCGTGGCCTCCTCAAATGGTGACAGGACAGTGCATGCATCCCTGATCATGACCCAGTGGCGTGGCAAAAAAAAAAACAAGCTCCCCTGACCCTGTCCTGGTGCCATAGTCGCACAGGAACTCATTGATGGCCTTCTGCTGCATGTGCAGCCGCTGCAGCATGGCCAACGTTGAGTTCCACCTGGTGGGAATGTCACAGATTAGGCGGTTCTTGGGCAGGTTGTATTCTTTTTGGAGGTCAGCCAGCTGAGCACTGGCATTATATGACCGGCAGAAATGCACACAGACTTTCCTGGCCTGCCTCAGGACATCCTGTAAGCCCGGGTACCTGCCCAAGAACCGCTGCACCACCAAGTTAAGGACATGAGCAAAGCAGGGCACATGGGTCAGCTGAACCTGTCGGAGGGCGGAGAGGAGGTTGGTGTCATTGTCGCAAACCACCATTCCTGGCTTAAGCTGGCATGGCATCAACCACCTCTGAGCCTGCCCCTGCAGAGCTGACAGAATCTCTGCCCCAGTGTGGCTCCTGTCCCCCAAGCACACCAGCTCAAGCACCGCATGGCATCTTTTTGCCTGCGTATTTGTGTAGCCCCTTGAACGCCTACGGAGCACCGCTGGTTCCGAGGACAAATCAGCACAGGAATAAGCCATGGAGGAAGAAGAAGAGGAGGGGGTGGAGGGGAGAGGTGTGTCAGAATCACCACTAGTAGCATTTTGGAGGCGTAGTGGTGGGACAACCTCCAACACTACTGCACCCTGTCCTGCATCCTTCCCAACTGCCAGCAGAGTCACCCAATGCACCGTGAAAGATAGGTAACGTCCCTGTCCATGCCTGCTGGACCATGAGTCAGCGGTAATATGCACCTAACCACTGACCGCCCTGTCCAGCGAGGGCCAAGACATTGCCTTCCACATGCCGGTAGAGAGCCGGAATCGCCTTCCGTGAAAAAAAGTGGCGTTTGGGAACCTGCTACTGAGGAACCGCACATTCCACAAAATCACGGAAGGGGGCAGAGTCTACCAACTGAAAAGGCAGCAGTTGAAGTGCTAGCAATTTAGCCAAGCTAGCATTCAACCTCTGGGCATGTGGATGGCTGGGAGCGAACTTCTTTCAGCGGTGCAGCAGCTGGGGCAGGAAAATTTGCCTGGTACAATCGGATGTTGGTGTACCGAAAGCAGATTGCCCGCAAGTACTTGGCAGTGACACACCTAATTCTACACCTTCATTCCTCTCAGTGCAGGTTTCTGAGAGGACTGAAGGTACAGTATAGTGGGGTTGGAGATCCCAGCTGATGAGGAGCAAGTAGAGGTCCGCTTTGTTCTTTATTGTGGGTCTTTTATGTATGCTTGCCAATGGACTGCATAGCAGGTCGACATATGTCTGGTCAAGCATGTGGTGCCCAAGCGGCTGATGTTTTGGCCACGCGAGATACGCTTCAGACATATGTTGCAAATAGCAACGGTGCGATCTGATGCACACATCTCAAAAAAGGCCCACCCCAAAGAACTTTTGGAATAATGCGCAGAGACAGCAGCACCCTGCACATGCGGAGCTTTGCGGTGTGATGCAGTCGGTGTGCTGCCCTTAAGCTGGCCCCTGGAGGGCATCCTGCCTTGTTGGAGATGTGCCTTCTCCTCCTCCTCCTCTCTCCTATCAGGCACCCATGTAGAGTCAGTGACCTCATCATCCCCTCCCTCCTCGTCACTTGAGGAAGCCTGGCAGTATGCTGCAGCTGGGGGAACATGACTGCCAGTTTGCAGTCCTTCTTGGGAACCCCCTCTCTCTGGGCTCATGCAACTGCCTTCCTCAAGCTGGGAACCATCATCGGAGCCCTCAAAACGCTGTGCATCCTCCTGCAGCATGTACCCAACACTGTGGTCAAACAGTTCGGGGGACTCCTCAGGACATGGTGGGGTTAGGGAAGGAGTGACTGATTCCATTGAGCCAATGGAAGAGGCCGCTTTGGTAGCTGCTTTGGCAGACAAAGTACCATAAGGCTGGGTGAGAGAGGATGAAGAGGATGAGGACGGCTTGGTCATCCACTCTACCAACTCTTCAGCATGTTGCGGCTCAACATGGCCAGCTGTCGAAAAAAAAGGACAAGCGTGCCCCACGGCCACGTGCTGATGAGGATGCACCGTGTCCATAACCAGCACTGTTGCCTCTAGACACAGAGCCTGCTTGCCCTCTTATTAGCCTGTGAGTGTCTGCCTCTCCTTGTTGGCCTTCCAGACGTACTGTCTTTGATGTATTGGAATAGGCACACAAGGAATGGTCTGCAGTGAGATGTAGCTGCACAAAGCTGGGATTTTAATATATACTGATTATACTGCAGCTAGCTAAATCAACTGCCTGCCTGTAGTATCTTAGCAACAGTAGAACAGGAACAGTCTGCAGTGTAGCTAAACTGAATACAGTATACTGAGTGATATACAGCATCTTACTGAATCAACTGCCTGCCTGTAGTATCTTAGCAACAGTAGAACATGATTGGAACAGTCTGCACTGTAGCTAAACTGAATACAGTATACTGGGGGATAAACAGCAGCTTACTGAATCAACTGCCTGCCTGTAGTATCTTAGCAACAGTAGAACAGGAACAGTCTGCAGTGTAGCTAAACTGAATACAGTATACTGAGTGATATACAGCAGCTTACTGAATCAACTGCCTGCCTGTAGTATCTTAGCAACAGTAGAACAGGAACAGTCTGCAGTGTAGCTAAACTGAATACAGTATACTGAGTGATATACAGCAGCTTACTGAATCAACTGCCTGCCTGTAGTATCTTAGCAACAGTAGAACAGGATTGGAACAGTCTGCAGTGTAGCTAATCTGAATACAGTGTACTGAGTGATATACTGCAGCTTACTGAATCAACTGCCTGCCTGTAGTATCTTAGCAACAGTAGAACAGGAACAGTATGCAGTTAAAGCTAAACTAAATACAGTATACTGAGTGATATACTGCAGCTTACTGAATCAACTGCCTGTCTGTAGTATCTTAGCAACAGTAGAACAGGAACGGATCTAGCTAAACTGAATACAGTGTGTGTATATATTATATATATATATATATATATATATATATATATATATATATATATATATACACACACACACACACACACACACACATACACACACAACGTCTGGGGTGTGTATATATATATATACTAAATACACTGACTGCAGCTAACTCAATCGCCTGCCTGCTCTAAATAACTGAAATAAAATGACACTCTCTCTGTCTCTATCTCTCTCTTTCAAAGCCGGAACACACTACATGGCGCCCGCGCGCTGGCCTTATATAGTGTGGGGGGCGGGTACCTAATCCCCTGAGCCGATTGGCCAAAGGCACCCTGACATGAGTTCAACTCGAACACGAAGCTCATCCCTACTCAGCATCAGCAGGCAGCCACCGCTCTGTTCGCACATAGTGTCAGAGGCGCAGCGCCTGGCGGAGGACTGTGTCTGTGTCCCTGAAATAAATATCAATAACTCAATAATATTGTATAAATAATCGATATTCAATAATTCATTTTGATGAGAAAAGTTCCAAGAAAATCCGTCCAGTTCTCGTGTAAAAACTCAAAATTGATTTTATAATAAAAATAGTAAAATGTTACATAAAAATAACTTCAATATGTCATCAATAAGTTTCTTATTCTTGAAGATTGAATCAAATGAATGTCTTTGTGTGTGTATGTGTGAAGCTGAATCAGCTTTCTTCCAAGTGTGTGTAGCATTCAAGAGACCGCATGTCTGCTCCTCTCTGCTTATATACCCCGCCCCCACCCTTCTAAAAGAGGCTCATTTAACGTTCTTAAAGCCCGCAAATTTTAAATATATCCTTTAGAAGGGAGTTGTTCAGTGTCTAAAATTCCTAAGGATAGGGCTATGAACTGCGAGTAGCTAAAATAATAATCATTTAACTTGTACAATATAAAATCCTTTTACATTATATATATATACACACACACACTCACTATATATATATATTTATTGTGAGATGGGGGTTGTTTAGCTCAAGTAGTAGATGCGTTTTCCCAGCGATTCAAGCCAGTCAGGAACTATATTTAAGGGCATGGTAGCCCATTTTTATTAAAAAAGGCAAAATAAAAGTCCAAACAAAGGTTTCCCACGCAGGGGTTCTTCTCCATCAAATACACATAACAGAAAATGCTAGCCCACCTGGCTCTCTGTAGCAGTACTTCTGCACTTTCCTGGTCACCCAGACCACGGACTACTCAAAGTAGACGGCTTCCCTTTAGCGTCCACAGCTCTGCCTCTTGCAGTCACCAATGTTCTGGCTGTCACCTACAGCCTCTCTGACTCCTGAAGTCCTCCTGTCTCTTGGTGTGGAGCCGTCTCCAACTGGGAGCCCTGAGGTCTTCCCATACATTCATTATAAGGACTGTGCTCACCTGAGCACACACCCTACTGGTAATCAACAAAGTCTGGACACAGGGTTGAAGATCCCATCCCTCCCAAGACACTGTGGAATCTCCAAACTACAAAGCCCCTTTCCAGAATACCAAAACCTGGAGAAAGCTGTGAAAGCAGTCTTCTCCAGTCCACATCTACGCTCTGTAGTCTTGCACCATGCAAATGTGCAGACCCTGTGTCCAGCAAACTGTCCATTTTACCGTGACAGTAGCTCCTACTGTCACAATATATATATATATATATATATATATATATATACAAACATACATACATACATACATACATATAGAAATGCTGTAACTTAAATTTATAACCAACATACTGACAGTTTGTGTCTTTTGAAAAGAATGTAACCTTATCCATGATGGGGGGATGGTAGAAGAAAACCATTGAGACTAATTGCAACCAAATGCTTGAGCTGTTAAAAAAACTATCATTAGACGCTTCAAACAAACCTTTACATAAATATATATATATATTTATATATATTTAACTTTTTCCATATTTAGAATATGATATATGTAAGCATTTTAAATGTATTCAAGTCCATTATTCTCAAAGACCCAACTCCATTCATTCATTTGTTAATATTGTTAATAGATGAATATTAGATATTAGATTAAAGAAAATCTTTATAACATTTCCCTCTCAAAAAGATTAAAATCATTTTCTATCTACATTCATATTCAGTCGCATCACATCTGTATCCAAACATCCTTAGATCTTAAGATAATTGACTCAAATATATTCTCAATTTCAATTCCACATAAGGAAAAGTGATTTCAGTAAGCCCTTTGCTTCATATACCATAATTATATATATATATATATATATATATATATATATATATATATATATATATATATATTTACCTTATTAATTTATTTTTCTTTTACCATAAAATCTATCCCCTTAATATTTCTAAATTCATAAATGTAACATTGTTGTACAATACTTTGAAGTATGATTGTTACTTCAGAAATATACGTTTCATATTTTCCCTCCAAATTATGTTTAGCATATTTAACTATGGAGAAAACAAAGATTTTTCCCATGGGATTTTTTAGCAGCAAATAGTCAAACAAAGTATCCTTTAAAATAAAAAGATTTTATTCAATGATTGAGTTTGGTTTAAAAAAAAGGTCAGTTGTACAATTGTTTAAATTTTTATGAGCTCCGGTAGTACACAGGCCAAATACACACAAGCAAGGGTATGACATATAATGTGCTATGAACAGAACATAATACAAATAATGCATGTATATACGTATGTTTCAAGAGAGGGAAGGCCCCGATGCATTTCGACCTATGTTGCAGGTCTTCCTCAGGGGGGTTTTTTCTTACATTCTGAAGAGTGTAAATTGGTAAATTCATTAATAACATAGTAATCGCCAAGTTGTCTCCTATCAGTTAACAAACAAATAACTTAATGAGTACATTTATCTATGCTAATACCATTGCAGGAAGTAATTGCGTAAATATCTTTTGAGAGAAAGGTAACTGGGAGAAAAGGCAGTCATATAACACACATATTTACCCTCTTAGTTGTGTGAGTAGGCCCAAACCGGAGAAAGGAAATCCTGACTTCTCTGAATCTCTCCAATCCCCCAACAGACCAAGGCTCCCAAAGTAGTGCTTGGGACGTCCTCCCCCCCGCACAGGGGCGGCTCCAAACCACAGATAGATAGAGGCTGCTCTCAGGATGTCACATTTAAGTGGGGGCAAAAAATTATGGGCTGGTGGATAGGCGCGGTGAAACCCCTGCGAGCCTGATCCAAACACCTGAGGGTGATGGGGATATTAATTAGTCTTTTTAAATTGTAATTTTTTTTTAAAACATTACAAGAATAGTCTAATTAAGTATATGTCTATATAGAGGTGATGGGGGATGGTAATCCATACGCCTGAATCTATTAAGAATCAGAAGAAAGATAACAAATGGACAATGGTGATTTGTAATTTAATATATTGGAGAAAATAAGCTCAAGTCAAACCAGAAAGGTCTATTCTAGGTTAGTGTGAAAGTGTGAATGAAAAAATGATAATGTATGATGAAAGTGTGTGAAAGGAATAGTGAAAACAGGAGAGAGAGAAAGGAAAAGAACGAGGAAAGGGGGGGAGGGGGAAGGGAGAAGGAAAAGAAAAGGGGGAGAGGAAATGAAAGAAATAAGGGGAAGAGAGCAGATTAAAAATACAAAAAGAGGGAGTTAAAAGGGAAAAAGAAAACAAGAAATGAGTGAAAGGTGTAAGCAGTGCTGGTGAGTGCAAGTGAGGAAGTGAGGCAATTAAAGCAAATAATGCGATTCAGATAAACTACATGGACAAGTGAGTATGGGGATAAAAATGCAGGAGAGTGTATGTGAATGGTGAAGGAGAAAAAGAGCCTATGAACAGGACATTATACTTACTTAGCAGCAGTGTATTAGCGTATACACACACTGGTGAAAACAGTGTGAGAAAGACCTTAGAGATATGAGAGAAAAGAGAAAAAACACTTTAAGAAATGTCAGCTCCCTGCTGGAAAATTCCATCAGCTAGTATTACTGTTATGAGAAGTCCCCTTACCTCACTGTGGGAGTACCTGCATGTGCTGTGTTTCCAGGGAATCAGGCTGTTACCCAGACATGGGAGGTATTATATACCCTCACCCACCTACCTTATTAGCAATTACCCATTTATGTCTCACAGGTGCCCGGCTCCTCCCTCCACCGTCCATGCTTCACCGCCAGGTGTGACCCCCTCGTCATCCCTGCAGACGAGTCCCGGGAAGTCACCGCCATCGCCGTGTGCAAAAAGCGGCGTTCACGAGTGCCGCGCGCGCACACGCGGGAGAGCAGTGGCCGTGCGCCCGCAACGTCCACGCGCACGTGCCACGCACGAAGCGGGCGCCCGGCGATGTGCATGGGATGACGCATCACTGAGTCGGCGCCATCTAGTAGTACTTGTACCAACTACCAGCGCTAGAATGAGGAACACTTGATTGTTCCTCTCCCCAGTGCCCAAGAGCAGCATACCTAAGGGATCAAGCCATCCACCTATAGCGGCTCCCACTACCTCCAGGTGCAGGGGGTGGCGATGGGGACATGTTGTGCCCCATCGTACGCCAACCTGTACCTAGGGGAGTGGGAGCGGTCACTCTCCGGTGATGAGGATCTCGCGAGGTACCTGAGCCATGTCCATACATGGCTCAGGTACATCGATGACATTTTCGTCATCTGGAGTGGGACGGAGTCTGAACTTGTATGCTTTTTTGACCTTTTGAACTGTAATGATTACAACTTGAAGTTCACAATGACGCATAATGTAGGATCAGCAACCTTTCTGGATGTCAAACTAAACATCAACAGCGTAGGTAATATTACAAGCACTCTATACCGCAAAAACACTGCAGGCAATACAGTCCTGCATGCGGCTAGTTTTCACCCCATTCCCTTAAAGAATTCAATTCCCTATGGACAGTACCTCCGGTTACGGAGAAACTGTTCTGATGACACGCTGTTTAAAACAGAAGCAGGACAGCTTCAGACTCGCCTTTTGGAACGGGGCTACAGTCGCTGCCGTTTACGAAAGGCCTATAATCGGGCCTTTCGACAGGATCGTATAGATTTAATCTCAGGATTTCAGCAAACGAATACGAAACAAAATGATCATTTACGCATTATTATGCGTTATTCAGTACAGCACCAACAAATTCGAAATATTCTAGCACGCCACTGGTCAATTCTGACTGATGACGACGTAGTAAATTCCTTTATCCCATCCACCCCCTCCATTACTTTCAGATGAGTAGGATCTCTTAAAGATAAACTAGTGACAAGCGAATACTCTAGAACCCAAAAAAAACACTGCTCTACATTTGGGACTTTCCCATGTGGACACTGTGCTCATTGTCCTTTTATCCGTAAGGATAAAACTTTTACGTTGCCTGATGGCAAGACTTTCAAACCACAACATTATGTTAATTGTCAAACTGAAGGAGTAGTCTACCTGATGACCTGTGAATGCTCAGCATTTTACGTAGGCAAAACTCGCCAACGGTTCTGGTGCAGAACCTCTAAACATGTATACAATATGAGTATTGGCAACATATATCTACCCTTAGGACGACATGTAGTCGACCAACATCATTACAAAATGCCACAAGTGAACTTTGTCGCACTCGACCGGATGCACATACCCAGTCGAGGTGGCGACTGGAATAAGAGACTGCTTCAGATTGAGCAGAAGTGGATTTACAGACTGAAGGCTACCACTTACCCAGGCCTCAATGAGGCAATCTCTTTTGTTCCCTTTCTTAAAGGGCCTTTCCTCAGGAAAAACCAGCTAGAGGAGATAAGAACGGTTGGTTGCCAATAGCAATACAACCTTAATTTGATCACCAAATTGGGTTTGGATTAGTTCGTACAACTAGTATGACACATAATGAGCGGTCACGGTGACCGGCCCATCAAATTGATGAGCTATTTACTATTTTAAATAATAGGAATAGGTACCGCCAACTGTCTCTTCCCCTAGCTGTTTTTTTGCTTTGTCTTGCTTTTCTGAGTTGTTTTCATACAATTTATCTAAATAGTCTTTAAAAACTATAATCTATATAATGGTTAGTAACTCTAAGATCTCTTTTTCACATATGTTGGCCTGTGCTTTTGCCACATTTTTGTTCATGTTTCCCTATGTCTTCTTCTAAAAGTGCCGCTCCTTAAGACAATATTGAATAGCCGTATTTTTGTAGATGATGATCTGTAAATTCAAATATATGTCCAACATTAAAAAAATAACCTCTCTCTCTCCTCTTGCCCCACAGGACATCTCCCTTTGGTGCTGGATCTCCTTCTCTCCGCTATAGGTGGATGGCTTGATCCCTTAGGTATGCTGCTCTTTGGCACTGGGGAGAGGAACAATCAAGTGTTCCTCATTCTAGCGCCGGTAGTTGGTACAAGTACCACTAGATGGCGCTGACTCAGTGCCGTGTCATCCCATGCACATCGCCGGGCGCCCGCTTCGTGCGTGGCGCACGCGTGCGGTGACGTTGCGGGCGCGCGGCCGCTGCTCTCCCGCGCGTGCACGCGCGGCACTCGTGGACGCCGCTTTTTGCACATGGCGATAGCGGTGACTTCCCGGGACTCATCTGCTGGGATGACGAGGGGGTCACACCTGGCGGTGAAGCATGGACGGTGGAGGGAGGAGCCGGGCACCTGTGAGACATAAATGGGTAATTGCTAATAAGGTAGGTGGGTGAGGGTATATAATACCTCCCATGTCTGGGTAACAGCCTGATTCCCTGGAAACACAGCACATGCAGGTACTCCCACAGTGAGGTAAGGGGACTTCTCATAACAGTAATACTAGCTGATGGAATTTTCCAGCAGGGAGCTGACATTTCTTAAAGTGTTTTTTCTCTTTTCTCTCATATCTCTAAGGTCTTTCTCACACTGTTTTCACCAGTGTGTGTATACGCTAATACACTGCTGCTAAGTAAGTATAATGTCCTGTTCATAGGCTCTTTTTCTCCTTCACCATTCACATACACTCTCCTGCATTTTTATCCCCATACTCACTTGTCCATGTAGTTTATCTGAATCGCATTATTTGCTTTAATTGCCTCACTTCCTCACTAGGGATGAGCTTCGTGTTCGAGTCGAACATACGTTCGACTCGAACATCGGCTGTTCGATCGTTCGACGAAGATCGAACGATTTGGGCCGTTCGCGCCAAATTCGAGTGACGCGAACGGCCCACAATGCACTACGCCATCGCAGTGTCATCCAGGCGCTGTGATTGGCCAAGCATGCACTGTGACCCCGCATGCTTGGCCAATCACAGCGCCGGCAGCGAGGAGAGCAATGATTGGCCACAGGCAGGATGCCTGTGGCCAATTATTGCTGAGGGTGTTTAGTACACGCCCCACACTATAAAAGGCCGCCAGCACGGCGGCCTAGTGTAGTGTGTTCCGGAGCAGGGATAGAGCAGCATAGGCAGGGACAGTGACTTTTATTTCTTTCTTGCTTAACCTGGATTCCTTTAGTTTAGGGAAAGAGAAGGATAGGTAGGGAGAGTGTCAGTGTGTTTTGTGCTTGTGCTATAGTGTGCTTAAAAAAAACATTTTTTCTAGGGACAGAAAACTGTAGGTAGGGAGAGTGTCAGTTTCATTCACTGTGCAAGTCCTTGTTTCCAGGGACCTGGAAGGACAGTGAGTGAATTCTCCTTGTGCTATATTGTGCTTAAAAAAAACATTTTTTCTAGGGACAGAAAACTGTAGGTAGGGAGAGTGTCAGTTTCTTTCACTGTGCAAGTCCTTGTTTCCAGGGACCTGGAAGGACAGTGAGTGAATTCTCCTTGTGCTATATTGTGCTTAAAAAAAACATTTTTTCTAGGGACAGAAAACTGTAGGTAGGGAGAGTGTCAGTTTCTTTCACTGTGCAAGTCCTTGTTTCCAGGGACCTGGAAGGACAGTGAGTGAATTCTCCTTGTGCTATATTGTGCTTAAAAAAAACATTTTTTCTAGGGACAGAAAACTGTAGGTAGGGAGAGTGTCAGTTTCTTTCACTGTGCAAGTCCTTGTTTCCAGGGACCTGGAAGGACAGTGAGTGAATTCTCCTTGTGCTATATTGTGCTTAAAAAAAACATTTTTTCTAGGGACAGAAAACTGTAGGTAGGGAGAGTGTCAGTTTCTTTCACTGTGCAAGTAAGTCCTTGTTTCCAGGGACCTGGAAGGACAGTGAGTGAATTCTCCTTGTGCTATATTGTGCTTAAAAAAAACATTTTTTCTAGGGACAGAAAACTGTAGGTAGGGAGAGTGTCAGTTTCTTTCACTGTGCAAGTCCTTGTTTCCAGGGACCTGGAAGGACAGTGAGTGAATTCTCCTTGTGCTATAGTGTGCTTAAAAAAAACATTTTTTCTAGGGACAGAAAACTGTAGGTAGGGAGAGTGTCAGTTTCTTTCACTGTGCAAGTAAGTCCTTGTTTCCAGGGACCTGGAAGGACAGTGAGTGAATTCTCCTTGTGCTATATTGTGCTTAAAAAAAACATTTTTTCTAGGGACAGAAAACTGTAGGTAGGGAGAGTGTCAGTTTCTTTCACTGTGCAAGTCCTTGTTTCCAGGGACCTGGAAGGACAGTGAGTGAATTCTCCTTGTGCTATATTGTGCTTAAAAAAAACATTTTTTCTAGGGACAGAAAACTGTAGGTAGGGAGAGTGTCAGTTTCTTTCACTGTGCAAGTCCTTGTTTCCAGGGACCTGGAAGGACAGTGAGTGAATTCTCCTTGTGCTATATTGTGCTTAAAAAAAACATTTTTTCTAGGGACAGAAAACTGTAGGTAGGGAGAGTGTCAGTTTCTTTCACTGTGCAAGTCCTTGTTTCCAGGGACCTGGAAGGACAGTGAGTGAATTCTCCTTGTGCTATATTGTGCTTAAAAAAAAATTTTTTCTAGGGACAGAAAACTGTAGGTAGGGAGAGTGTCAGTTTCTTTCACTGTGCAAGTCCTTGTTTCCAGGGACCTGGAAGGACAGTGAGTGAATTCTCCTTGTGCTATATTGTGCTTAAAAAAAACATTTTTTCTAGGGACAGCAAACTGTAGGTAGGGAGAGTGTCAGTTTCTTTCACTGTGCAAGTAAGTCCTTGTTTCCAGGGACCTGGAAGGACAGTGAGTGAATTCTCCTTGTGCTATATTGTGCTTAAAAAAACATTTTTTCTAGGGACAGAAAACTGTAGGTAGGGAGAGTGTCAGTTTCTTTCACTGTGCAAGTAAGTCCTTGTTTCCAGGGACCTGGAAGGACAGTGAGTGAATTCTCCTTGTGCTATATTGTGCTTAAAAAAAACATTTTTTCTAGGGACAGAAAACTGTAGGTAGGGAGAGTGTCAGTTTCTTTCACTGTGCAAGTCCTTGTTTCCAGGGACCTGGAAGGACAGTGAGTGAATTCTCCTTGTGCTATATTGTGCTTAAAAAAAACATTTTTTCTAGGGACAGAAAACTGTAGGTAGGGAGAGTGTCAGTTTCTTTCACTGTGCAAGTCCTTGTTTCCAGGGACCTGGAAGGACAGTGAGTGAATTCTCCTTGTGCTATATTGTGCTTAAAAAAAACATTTTTTCTAGGGACAGAAAACTGTAGGTAGGGAGAGTGTCAGTTTCTTTCACTGTGCAAGTCCTTGTTTCCAGGGACCTGGAAGGACAGTGAGTGAATTCTCCTTGTGCTATATTGTGCTTAAAAAAAACATTTTTTCTAGGGACAGCAAACTGTAGGTAGGGAGAGTGTCAGTTTCTTTCACTGTGCAAGTAAGTCCTTGTTTCCAGGGACCTGGAAGGACAGTGAGTGAATTCTCCTTGTGCTATATTGTGCTTAAAAAAACATTTTTTCTAGGGACAGAAAACTGTAGGTAGGGAGAGTGTCAGTTTCTTTCACTGTGCAAGTAAGTCCTTGTTTCCAGGGACCTGGAAGGACAGTGAGTGAATTCTCCTTGTGCTATATTGTGCTTAAAAAAAACATTTTTTCTAGGGACAGAAAACTGTAGGTAGGGAGAGTGTCAGTTTCTTTCACTGTGCAAGTCCTTGTTTCCAGGGACCTGGAAGGACAGTGAGTGAATTCTCCTTGTGCTATATTGTGCTTAAAAAAACATTTTTTCTAGGGACAGAAAACTGTAGGTAGGGAGAGTGTCAGTTTCTTTCACTGTGCAAGCAAGTCCTTGTTTCCAGGGACCTGGAAGGACAGTGAGTGAATTCTCCTTGTGCTATATTGTGCTTAAAAAAACATTTTTTCTAGGGACAGAAAACTGTAGGTAGGGAGAGTGTCAGTTTCTTTCACTGTGCGAGTCCTTGTTTCTAGGGACCTGGAAGGACAGTGAGTGAATTCTCCTTGTGCTATATTGTGCTTAAAAAAAACATTTTTTCTAGGGACAGAAAACTGTAGGTAGGGAGAGTGTCAGTTTCTTTCACTGTGCGAGTCCTTGTTTCTAGGGACCTGGAAGGACAGTGAGTGAATTCTCCTTGTGCTATATTGTGCTTAAAAAAAACATTTTTTCTAGGGACAGAAAACTGTAGGTAGGGAGAGTGTCAGTTTCTTTCACTGTGCAAGTCCTTGTTTCCAGGGACCTGGAAGGACAGTGAGTGAATTCTCCTTGTGCTATATTGTGCTTAAAAAAAACATTTTTTCTAGGGACAGAAAACTGTAGGTAGGGAGAGTGTCAGTTTCTTTCACTGTGCAAGTCCTTGTTTCAAGGGACAGAGAAGGACACCTGAAGGTAGCCCTTATTGCTTTTTTCCCATCTCCCTGCAGGCCATCTATTAGAATGTCTGGAAGGCAAACAAGGAGAGGCAGACAGTCAGGAGGCAATAAAAGAGGGCAAGCAGGCTCTGTGTCTGGGGGCAACAGTGCTGGTCGTGGACGCGGTGCATTGTCATCAGCACATGGCCATGGGACACGCTTGTCCTTCTTTTCGGCAGCTGGACATGTTGAGCCACATCATGCCGAAGACTTGGTAGAGTGGATGACCAAGCCCTCCTCCTCCTCCTCATCCTCTCTCACCCAGGCTCAGGGTACTGGCAAAGCAGCTGCCAAAGCGTCCTCTTCCCTGGTATCAATGTCAGACTCATCATCAGTCACTCCTTCCCTAGACCCACCATGTCCTCCTCCTGAGGAGTCCCCCGAACTGTTTGAGCACAGTGTTGGGTACATGCTCCAGGAGGATGCCCAGCGTTTCGAAGGGTCTGATGATGAAACCCAGCTACAGGAAGGCAGTAGGGTGAGAGCAGACAGAGGGGATGCTCAAGAAGGACACCAATCTGGCAGTCATGTTCCAGCAGCTGCAGCATACTGCCAGATTGGCTCCAGTGATGAGGAGGGAGGGGATGATGAGGTCACTGACTCCACGTGGGTGCCTAATAGGAGAGAGGAGGAGGAGGATGAGGAGGAGGCACATCTCCAACGAGACAGGATGCCCTTTGGTGGCCAGCGTAAGGGCAGTACACCGACGGAATCACACCGCAGAGCTCCGCCTGTGCAGGGCGCTGCCTCTGCCCGTCATTCAAAAAGTTCCTTGGTGTGGGCCTTTTTTGAGGCTAGTGCATCAGATCGCACAGCTGCTGTTTGCAACATATGTCTCAAGCGTATATCGCGTGGCCAAAACATCAGCCGCTTGGGTACCACATGCCTGACCAGACATATGTTGACCTGCCATGCAGCTCGTTGGCAAGCCTACCTCAAAGACCCACACCAAAGAACAAAGCGGACCTCTCCTTGCACCGCATCAGCTGGGATCTCCAACCCCACTATAACTTCAGTCCTCTCTGAAACATGCACTGAGAGGAATGAAGGTGTAGAATTAGGCGTGTCACAGCCAAGTACTTGCGGCCACTCTGCTAGCAGTACACCGACGTCCGATTCTAGCAGGCAAATTTCCCTGCCCCAGCTGCTGGACCGTCGAAAGAAGTTCACTCCCAGCCATCCACATGCCCAGCGGTTGAATGCTAGCTTGGCTAAATTGCTAGCGCTTCAACTGCTGCCTTTTCAGTTGGTAGTTTGTGCAATGTGCGGTTCCTCAGTGGCAGGTTCCCAAACGCCACTTTTTCTCACGGAAGGCTATTCCGGCTCTCTACCGGCATGTGGAAGGCAATGTCTTGGCCTCGCTGGACAGGGCGGTCAGCGGTAAGGTGCATATTACCGCTGACTCATGGTCCAGCAGGCATGGACAGGGACGTTACCTTTCTTTCACGGCCCATTGGGTCACTCTTTTGGCAGCTGGGAAGGATGCAGGACAAGGTGCAGTAGTGTTGGAGGTTGTCCCACCGCCACACCTCCAAAATGCTACTACTGGTTGTGACACACCTCTCTCCTCCACCCCCTCCTCTTCTTCTTCCTCCATGGCCTCTTCCTGTGGTTTGTCCTATGAACCAGCGGTGCTCCGTAGCCGTTCACGGGGCTACGCAAGTACGCAGGCAAAAAGATGCCATGCCGTGCTTGCGCTGGTGTGTTTGGGGGACAGAAGCCACACTGGGGCAGAGGTCCTGTCTGCTCTGCAGGGCCAGGCCGAGAGGTGGTTGACGCCACGCCAGCTTAAGCCAGGAATGGTGGTTTGCGACAATGGCACCAACCTCCTCTCCGCCCTCCGACAGGGACAACTGACCCATGTGCCCTGTGTGGCTCACGTCCTTAACCTGGTGGTGCAGCGGTTCTTGGGCAGGTACCCGGGCTTACAGGATGTCCTGAGGCAGGCCAGGAAAGTCTGTGTGCATTTCCGCAGATCTTATAATGCCAGTGCTCGCCTGGCTGAGCTGCAAAAGGAGTTGAACCTGCCCAAGAACCGCCTTATATGTGACATGCCCACCAGGTGGAACTCAACGTTGGCCATGCTGCAGCGGCTGCACACGCAGCAGAGGGCCATCAATGAGTACCTGTGCGACTACGGCACCAGGACAGGGTCAGGGGAGCTTGGTTTTTTTTCTCCACGCCAGTGGGGCATGATCAGAGATGCATGCACTGTCCTGGCACCATTTGAGGAGGCCACGAGGATGGTGAGCAGTGACAGTGCATGCATCAGTGACACTGTACCTCTTGTCCACCTGTTGGAGCACACGCTGCGTGGAATAATGGACAGGGCACTTGAGGCAGAACAGAGGCAGGAAGAGGAGGACTTCCTTGCCTCTCAAGGCCCCCTTTACCCAGACAGTGTTCCTTCTGTCCCACCCATCGCACAGGAAGAGGAAGAGGAGAAGGAGGAGGAGGAGGAGGATTGTGTCAGCATGGAGGTGGAGGCTGGCACTCAGCATCATCAGCAGCAGTCTTTTAGGGATGATTTACAGTCCCAAGAAACCAGTGGACTTGTACGTGGCTGGGAGGAGGTGACTGCGGATCATGTCGTCCTTAGTGACCCAGAGGACTCCGGAGCGAATGCCTCAGCAAACCTACGCTGCATGGCCTCCCTGATCCTGCAAAGTCTGCGGAAGGATCCTCGTATTCTTCGGATCAAGGAGAGGGACCATTACTGGCTGGCCACTCTCCTTGATCCACGGTACAAGGGTAAGGTTGCGGACCTTATGTTACCGTCGCAGAGGGAGCAGAGGATGAGACAACTCCGGGAGGCCTTGCAGAAAGGTCTGTGCAACGCGTTCCCAGAGACTGGGAGGTTACAAACTCCTGGTCCAGGACAACGAGTTGCTGAGGCTTCGGCCAGTCAAAGAAGGAGCGGTGGGGAAGGTGGCCGTCTGACCGATGCGTTCAGACAATTCTTTAGTCCGCAGCCCCAAAGTATGATTGGTTCCAGCAACCATCGCCAGCGTCTGATAAACATGGTGCAGGAATATCTAGGGGCAAGGTCAGACTTGGACACCTTCCCCACCGAAAATCCTCTGGCTTACTGGGTCTTGAGGATGGATCACTGGCCAGAGCTTGCACAGTATGCAATTGAGCTACTGGCCTGTCCTGCATCCAGCGTTCTTTCGGAACGCACATTCAGTGCTGCTGGAGGATTTGTCACGGATCACAGGGTGCGCCTGTCCACCGACTCGGTTGATCGACTGACTTTCATCAAGATGAACCAGTCTTGGATCACCACCAGCTACCACACACCTGATGCTGATATAACAGACTAATTGATTTTAACATGTCACGTCCCTTCAAGACTGATGCTGATGCTGAGTGCCTGTGCTGTTATGTTGACTGGCTATCCTCCTCCTCCGAGTCCTCAATGATACGATTGATGATGATAGCTTGGAAGATCATTTTTGTTTATGGGTGCCGCCACCAGTGGCTAAGGCCCAATTTTTCAGCCCCTGTTTTACAGGGGCGTGTACTTACAATTTTTTTAGCAATAATTTGCCATAGGGCTCATTGCTGTGCTCCAAGTACAGTATCTGTGAGGGGTTGTAGTGTTGTGCCACCAGTGCCTAAGGCCCAATTTTTCAGCCCCTGTTTAACAGGGGCGTGTCATTACAATTTTTGAAGCAATACTTTGCAACAGGGCTCATTGCTGTGCTCCAAGTACAGTATCTGTGAGGGGTTGTAGTGTTGTGCCACCAGTGCCTAAGGCCCAATTTTTCAGCCCCTGTTCAACAGGGGCATGCAATTACAATTCTTGATGTAATAATTCACAGCAGGGCCCATTCCTGCACCCACCAAGAGTAAGTCTGAGGGCTTACAGTGTTGTGGCAACGCCACCACCACCACGAAAGGCCCAATTTTTCAGCCCCTGTTCAAAAGGGGCATGTAATTACAATTCTTGATCTAATAATTCACAGCAGGGCCCATTCCTGCACCCACCAAGAGTAACTCTGAGGGCTTACAGTGTTGTGGCAACACCACCACCACCACCACCACCACGAAAAGCCCAATTTTTCAGCCCCTGTTCAACAGGGGCATGCAATTACAATTCTTGATCTAATAATTCACAGCAGGGCCCATTGCTGCACCCACCAAGAGTAACTGTCAGGGCTTACAGTGTTGTGGCACCAGCACCACCATCAAAGCCCCAATTTTTACTACCACTGTTCAAGAATTATATGTAATTAAAATTCATGATATAATAGTTGACAGCAGGGCGTTCCAGCACCAACCAAGAGTAACTGTGAGTGCTTACAGTGTTGTGCCAACACCAACAACTAAGGGGCCTATTTCTGCAGAGTATATACGGCAGGTCCCTACTTTCAAACATCCAACTTACAAACGACTCCTACTTGCAAACGAAAGAAGACAACAGGAAGTGAGAGGAAATCTACCCCTAGGAAGGAAAATTCTCTCCTGTAAGAATAAATATGGGAGAAAGGTGTCTCCTCTGTACTGATGCTTTATCAGCAATCCTTGTTTCAAGAAAAACACCACATTTCAAAAACAGTTGTCATTGGGACGGAAAGTGAGGTGAAATGTTCTGAACAGGGGCACAGACAGCAAAACAAATGTTACAGGGGTGATAACCCTTACCTATGTTTCCCAAAAAGTTTAAAAATAGATTTTTGGGCTGGAGCTACACTTCAACAATGTACCTGTTCAAAATTACAAACACATTCTACATAAGAACAAACCTACAGTCCCTGTCTTGTATGCACCGCCTGTATACGGCTGTTCAGAGTATATAGGGCCTTTTTTATTTTATGTGCGGGGTTCCCCTTAATATCCATACAAGACCCAAAGGGGCTGGTAATGGGCTGGCGTAGGGGGGGGGGTCATGGGGTAGCTATGCCATTTTTCTTAAAGATTTTCATCCATATTACCGGGACCAGACATTACATTAAAGCCGCAAGAAGTTTTAAATGGCTTTTTTTTCCTTTAGAAGTGTCATTTTGTGCAGGGACAGTTCTAAACACGGGAAACACGTGGCACTTCACAGGCATACTTTAGACACCCCCCAGGTACGATATTTAAAGGAATATTTGACTTTTTTTTTCACTTTATGCATCATTAAAATGACTGCTCCCGAAAAACGACCGTTTTTAAAACTTCTTTTTGCATTGATACATGTCCCCTGGTGCAGAACCCGGGTTCCCAAACCCTTTTTAGGACAATAACATGCATAATAGTTGTTATAATTAACACTTTAGAATTCGAACGTTCGCATCCATTGTATTTAATAGGGTTCTAATGTTCGTACGAACTTTCGGTCCGTTCGCGGGTTCTGGTGCGAACCGAACCCGGGGGTGTTCGGCTCATCACTATTCCTCACTTGCACTCACCAGCACTGCTTACACCTTTCACTCATTTCTTGTTTTCTTTTTTCCTTTTTCCTCCCTCTTTTTGTATTTTTAATCTGCTCTCTTCCCCTTATTTCTTTCATTTCCTCTCCCCCTTTTCTTTTCCTTCTCCCTTCCCCCTCCCCCCTTTCCTCATTCTTCTTTTCCTTTCTCTTTCTCCTGTTTTCACTATTCCTTTCACACACTTTCATCATACATTATCATTTTTTCATTCACACTTTCACACTAACCTAGAATAGACCTTTCTGGTTTGACTTGAGCTTATTTTCTCCAACATATTAAATTACAAATCACCATTGTCCATTTGTTATCTTTCTTCTGATTCTTAATAGATTCAGGCGTATGGATTACCATCCCCCATCACCTCTATATAGACATATACTTAATAAGACTATTCTTGTAATGTTTTTAAAAAAATTACAATTTAAAAAGACTAATTAATATCCCCATCACCCTCAGGTGTTTGGATCAGGCTCGCAGGGGTTTGACCCCGCCTATCCACCAGCCCATAATTTTTTGCCCCCACTTAAATGTGACGTCCTGAGAGCAGCCTCTATCTATCTGTGGTTTGGAGCCGCCCCTGTGCGGGGGGGGGAGGACGTCCCAAGCACTACGTTGGGAGCCTTGGTCTCTTGGGGGATTGGAGAGATTCAGAGAAGTCAGGATTTCCTTTCTCCGGTTTGGGCCTACTCACACAACTAAGAGGGTAAATATGTGTGTTATATGACTGCCTTTTCTCCCAGTTACCTTTCTCTCAAAAGATATTTACGCAATTACTTCCTGCAATGGTATTAGCATAGATAAATGTGCTCATTAAGTTATTTGTTTGTTAACTGATAGGAGACAACTTGGCGATTACTATGTTATTAATGAATTTACCAATTTACACTCTTCAGAATGTAAGAAAAAAAAACCCTGAGGAAGACCTGCAACATAGGTCGAAATGCATCGGGGCCTTCCCTCTGTTGAAACATATGTATATACATGCATTATTTGTATTATGTTCTGTTCATAGCACATTATATGTCATACCCTTGCATGTGTGTATTTGGCCTGTGTACTACCGGAGCTCATAAAAATGTTAACAATTGTACAACTGACCTTTTTTTTAAACCAAACTCAATCATTGAATAAAATCTTTTTATTTTAAAGGATACTTTGTTTGACTATTTGCTGCTAAAAAATCCCATGGGAAAAATCTTTGTTTTCTCCATATTCGTTCAGGGATGCGCAGCCCTCTCATATATGCTTTTGTGTCCTTTTCAAGCTAAAGCATATTTAACGATAACCATACAACCTTTCAAATAACCTTGTCAAAATGTAAACATAAAATATGTTCTTAACTTCAATTCCTTCATATATGTGAGATTATTTCAAAACTAAATGCATATTACAATGTAAAGATAATCCTATTGTGTTTATGTATCTTTAAGAAAAATGTACTCTTAATTAACACCAGATGTTCCTACTAACTAGAATGACTCTATTGTAAAAAAAGTTTAACCCTTTCAACTCTGAAAGTACATGTGTTTATAAAAATTGATGTGTAAAAAATATCTCCTCTTGATATGAAAATGTTTTATTTTCTCGTCACATAAAAAGTTGATATATAAAAACTGCAATATATCTGATGGATAAAATTATATCATCAGTCGTCAAAAGTCAATTGTTTTTATAAGTTTCTCTCGCATTAGAGGTATAGAGATTCTTCTTTCTTTTTTCTTCCTCCTGTAAAGTTGCAAAACTTTATTGAACATAGAAAGACAACAATAATTATGACGAATGAATCTCTTATGTCATCTTCTCCCAGAACTATATTGTTAAGCTTCAAGGGCTTGTTTTCATCTGGAAGGTCTAGAAATATTACATATCTCTTCTTTTGGTGACTTATAAGTCAGATCCTGTAAAATAATGCAGCATCAATTTTTTGAATGAAAGAATACATCTTATATATCATAATCCTAATATTTTATCATGACATGAAAAACATATTTTGATAATAGCATTTATAATTACCTTACTTTACTTTATTTTTTAGACTAACCTATACTTCTTATACTATTTCCTATACTTCTTATATACTTCTTATACTATTTGTTTCCAATCAACCCAGAGGACTGAAATGAAGTATATCCATTCACTTCTGCTCTATAAATGTCAGAGTAATGTGTGCTGTACTGTAATTTGTATCTTCCAATTCAGCATTTTCTGTAGAATTTTGGCTGAATGCCATTCTTTGAGTAACACATAGAATACCCTGCTGAATGAATCTTGATATCATCAACAAATACTGGCTTAAAGCCTTTCTCAGCACTTGGTTTAAAAACATAAGTTTGTACATGTAGCAACCACGCCACCCTCCTTCTCCACTCTTTGGCTCGTTCACTAGAGAGGAAGGCGCATAGTCTCCACCATGCCCATACCCCATGGGTTGCAGAGGTTAAGCACACTTAGTTTTACTTACGGGTCTTTGCAGCAGGCCCCCCTGGGTTGGTTTCTGTCCCTATAGTGTAAGGACAAAAGTCTCTATGCCCCAAGTAACTCCAAGGTCCACACCAGCGTCAACTCCAACATAGAGTTTATTTCTTTATGCACGAACATCCACAAATGAGGAGAAGAGAAAGGTGTTAGGAAGACAGATCAGTTCAGGCACTCTTGTTTCTTCGCCACTTGATCCCGAGTGGGTATAGCCCCCCGTATAGTCACCCGAAGGCACTAGAAGCCGGCATGTAACTCGATCAGTCTATTTGATTCCCTAATGGATGCGTTCAGGAGATCCTCTGCCACAGGATCTATAGTGCCCCAAACCTCCTACTGGTCCTTTTGGTTAGATCTCTTTTTCCAGGTGGATGACATCCCTCCAGAGAGTTACTGGGCCCCTTCCTTCACTGTGATCTCTCACCAGTCCTTCGGAACGGTCCTCCCCCAGCCTCCTCTTGTAGAAACGGGTCCCCTCGCAAGGCGGCACCCTGGGATTCCTCCTCCCGAAGTGGGCTCCAGCTAAAGGTGCTGGGCCCAGGGCTGAAGTCGCAGCCCCAGGACTAAAGGTGCCTTGGACTGAAGTACACACGGCCCCATGGCCTGGAGGGCCACGTGCCATGCACCAGGACTCTGGCTCTGGAACCAGGAACAAACCGAAGACAGAAGACCCCTCCCAGGTGGCGTCTGCCACTTATGTATCCTCTCCCGGCATGCCCAGCAGGTCAACCACACCCACGTAAGGCTGCTGAGAGAGGCCACAAAATCGCTGCCCTATTACCTGTGGTTCAACCCCGAGTATAGGTGACAGCGCCACCCACACTTCTAAGGGGAACTGCACACCAGGCAAAACAACAGCAAGGCAGAGTCCAGCAAATTGAAAGATTCAAGCCAACTACCACTCGAATCACCCTTAAATTTGGCATAGCAGTCCCTAAATTTGGTACCCCCGCTACACACTCCCCCTTCTTAAATAGACACTGTCCCCAGTGTCTGGAGACAAATTTGTACACTCAATCCTGAGCAGGCGCAAACTTACCTTCAGAACTATGTACAAAAAAAGAAAAACAATGACAAAAACTACCAGAGTGCCTGAATTAAAGAAGTGAATTTCAGTAAAGAAAAGATACAGGAACATTTCTCAAAATAACATTCCCTCCCCCCATTCTATCGCAACTAGATCCCAACCAATCTCCGGTGAGTTGCTTGATGGTCTCCTGCATGGGAAAGAAAACACATATCATACAAATAAATAACATTCTATCACTACTGTATGTACATGAATCAAACCACCTCTCCTAGAAGAGATAATGTGTTTCATCCAAATAACACACACTAAGCCTACAGTATTTAAAATAGTAGTACTGGATAAGTGCTTCAAAAGTTTTGCAAACCACTACCACCTAGTGGCAGCACACACATTTTTCTCTCTGTAGCCTAAGTGCATACTAACGCACCACAATACAAGCATCCCCTTGTTGATCTCGGCGGCTTCCAGCTTGGCCCTGACTAGCTCTACCCCAAAGTCCTTTTCTTTGAAAAGAGAAGGGAACAACAAAAACAAAGTCCTTCAAAAAGTAAAAATCCTTGGGAATAGAGTCAACACGGTAGTTCAAGGCATTTGTCCCCGAAGCGGTAACAAACAAAAATAAATAAATAAGTACCACTCAGAGGTAAAAGCGTGGATCAGGAAGAGTCAGAGACTTCCAGTCTTTATCCAAAGTCTCAATCGAATAAGTCACATCATCTTTGTCCTTACTGCAGATCACGACCTGAACCGCGTGTATGTGGCGACCAAGAGTCCAATCTTTTCGGCAGCCCTTGTATCTTCCAGCCATTACGGCCAAACATGAAAGGTATCTGTGGCCCTTCTTCACCTCCAAACGATCCCAGATAAAATCACTGTACCATCGCTCTCGGGAGGCCTCGATCTCAAACAATAAATTCTTTGGGACGTATGGGTACTCCCATCCATAGTCCGCGGCAACCTTCTTGTTCAAAAGCCGTTGCAATCGGGCCAAAGGCGGCATGGTCGCCCGATCTCCAGCTCCTGGCAGGACGATAGCATCCGGAGATCTTCTGGGGCGTATTGGCTCCAACTGTGGCATAGGAGGCCTCAATGGTGAACGGGCCTCCGATGCAGCAGGCACGGAAGACACCGGAGCTTGCAACACAGGTACGGGGACAACTTCTCCAGCACAAACAGAGGGTTCCACTTGGGGTGTAGTATCCCATGAGTCCATGGGCGATCGCTTTACACTACGGGGAGAAGTCAGCAAAATCTTGTCCCATCCCTTAGTGACAAACAGCTCATCGATCTCTGCATTATCTCCCATATCAGAGGAAGAATCTATGTCCGAAGAGTCCCACATTTCTGCTGGCAGGCAAACTCTCGTGGACACAGGATCATCTCCCAACAGTTCCTTTGGGTCAGGTACCCAAGCGTCCCTAATAGAACGAACACTGACCTTGGTTCCTTTCCCCGGCAGACCTCTAACCGTCATGGATCATTCGGAAACTTCTCCGGCTGGACGATCCGAGTCAGGCGGGCGCTTGGGTGGGCCTCCACCGTGGCTGCGGGAAGCCTTTACGAGTCCTACCTTCCTTTTAGCAGGCGGAAGGAAGGGCTCCATTGTGACCGATGCAGCATCCGCTGGGTTCTCCGCCTCAAATTCCTCAATGGCCGGAGCTTCAGTCTTTACTTCCACCTCTGTGGGACTGCGCTTGGGAATGGTGGTGATAGCACACACCTCCTCCTCAGGAGTAACAGCACCTGAGATCCAATTCACTCGGTAGACTTTTGGCTTCTCTGTCGGCTGCTCTACCTCGAACAGGAATTCCCCACAGCGGGTACATCTCCCGAAAGGCCGAAGATGCAATCAGTCCCTGACACTTTCCACAGATCATGCCCAAGGCCTCTGCATCTCTGCATGCATAAAGGGTGAAACGGCCTCTGGGCTTCAGCTGGATTCCTGTGTCAGTCAAAGAGGCAGAAATAGGGGTCACATCCATGGTTGGACCGGGCAATAGAGCACAAGATCCCGGTGAAGCAGGTCTCCAAGAAGGATTGGACATATCGCTTCGTCAGTAGTCCAATAGATAATGTTGCTTTTTGGTGCCAAATGCACCACGAGGAGCTCACACTTAACGGGGCTCCTCCCCTTTCTTTTTTCCCTTCGCTGCACTTACTTAGTGGGCTTTTCTAGACTTGACACGCCCACGAACTACGCAGCCAGAAATTGCCAGACCTGAATCTTCCTTTCTCTTACTTGTGGCCCAGGTTGAATTTCACACAAACATGGCCAACCTCCACCGAGCTTCACAGGGGAATAAAGTCCAACTTTTCCCAGGGCACATACCACAAAAATCCCGGACTCTGAGCCCCCACTTGTAGCGACCACGCCACCCTCCTTCTCCACTCTTTAGCTCATTCACTAGAGAGGAAGGCGCATAGTCTCCACCATGCCCGTACCCCCTGGGTTGCAGAGGTTAAGCACACTTAGTTTCACTTACGGGTCTTTGCAGCAGGCCCCCTGGGTTGGTTTCTGTCCCTATAGTGTAAGGACAAAAGTCTCTATGCCCCAAGTAACTCCAAGGTCCACACCAGCGTCAACTCCAACATAGAGTTTATTTCTTTATGCACGAACATCCACAAATGAGGAGAAGAGAAAGGTGTTAGGAAGACAGATCAGTTCAGGCACTCTTGTTTCTTCGCCACTCAATCCCGAGTGGGTATAGCTCACCCGGATAGTCACCCGAAGGCACTAGCAGCCAGCATGTAAGTCGAACAGTCTATTTGATTCCCTAATGGATGCGTTTAGGAGATCTATAGTGCCCCAAACCTCCTACTGGTCCTTTTGGTTAGATCCCTTTTTCCAGGTGGATGACATCCCTCCAGAGAGTTACTGGGCCCCTTCCTTCACTTTGATCTCTCACCAGTCCTTCAGAACGGTCCTCCCCCAGCCTCCTCTTCTAGAAACAGGTCCCCTCGCAAGGCGGCACCCTGGGATTCCTCCTCCCGAAGTGGGCTCCAGCTAAAGGTGCTGGGCCCAGGGCTGAAGTTGCAGCCCCAGGACTAAAGGTGCCTGGGACTGAAGTGCACGCGGCCCCATGGCCTGGAGGGCCACGTGCCATGCACCAGGACTCCGGCTCTGGAACCAGGAATGAACCGAAGACAGAAGACCCCTTCCAGGCAGCGTCTGCCCCTTATGTATCCTCTCCCGATATGCCCAGCAGGTCAACCACACCCACCGTATGGCTGCCGAGAGAGGACACCAAATCGCTGCCCTATTACCTGTGGTTCAACCCAGAGTATAGGTGACAGAGCCACCCACACTTCTAATGCCGCGTACACACGATCATTATTCAAGGCGGTTAAAAAAACGCCGTGAATAATGACAGGAAAAACGAGGGAACCGCTTGGTTCCCTACACACGGTCGTTTTTCCCGTCATTTTTTCTCTTGACGAGAAAAACGACCGTCTGTGGGCTCCGCGGCAGTGTTTCCCTATGGGAAAACTGCCGCGGAAAAAAATGCATGAAAAAACGACGAGAAAATTTAGAACATGTTCTAATTTTTCTCGTCGTTTTTTATGCCGTTTTTCTCGACGAGAAAAACGACATAAAGCCCACAGACGATCGTTTTTCTCGGCGAAATGAAAAAATGCTGTTTTTCTCGACGAGAAAAGCGGTCGTGTGTACGCGGCATAAGGGGAACTGCACACCAGGCAAAACAACAGCAAGGCAGAGTCCAGCAAATTGAAAGATTCAAGCCAACTACCACTCGAATCACCCTTAAATTCGGTATAGCAGTCCCTAAATTTGGTACCCCCGCTACATACACATTGCTGAAAGTGTTCTGTTATCAAATCTACCTGTATAGATTTAGATTGTAAAGTTTTAACAAATGGGCAATATCTGTCATATAATTCTCCTGAATTTATTCTCTATAGAAGTTTTAGTGATTGATCAGATGTCTGTAATATGATCTTACTAGATTTCACAATATTTTCTGTTACTTAAAACTGCAAAATAAATACTTAACAATGGCTTAGAATGGGCATCAAAGGTCTTTTCCATATTTGTCAAACCTCTGGAGAAAAATCCTATTATTTTCTGATTTCCTTTTTTTAATTGAGACAAAGTAACTGAAATCGAATTCTTTGATACATCAGTGTGCAGTCCAACAGACATAGACAGGCCAACTTCAATTGTACTCAATGAATGAGCATTCTGCACATCCCTTTTCAAAATTTCAAAGGCATCTGTCTGGGGTTGACCCCATCTATCAAACACACCATCTTTTTGTCTCAACAAATCAAATAATGGTTTAACTTTATCATCATATGTCTGTAAAAACTTTTTACAACCGGGGGGGGGGCCGAGCTAGCCGGAGACCGGGATGGAGGCGCAGTGGCCGAGCTCCAGCGGCACTATATCGGCACATTGAGGCTCATCCAGGCACCTAAAAATTGCCCAAACACGGCGATCTATCTCCCCAGCATCCGAGGAGACTATAGCCAGCATGACACAGCGCAAGAAGGAGGGAAACCGGCCTACCAAACTCACTGAGTTCTTCACCCTAGAAGCCAAACAAACTGGCGCCGGCTCATCCTCCATGCCACTGCACAGAGCTTCTCAGCGCTAATCGCAGAAGGGGACAACACTGAAAAGAAGCAGTCCTCCTAAAAGCCCACATTCCCCACTGGCTACTCCTTCATCTGGAAGCCCGGAGAAGGCGAGATTCCGGATGGATGCCGCGGATGCTGGCCATGAGGTGAGCTCTCCCACAAAATCAGGGGATGACACTAGGGAACTGCCTGACTCTATTGACTTATTCCCTACCAACAATAAACCCGTCTTAGACACAGTTCTGAAGGAAATGCTAGTGTCCCTCAGGAGCTCGCTCCAATCTGACATGGTATCATGTGTGCACAGAATTAGTTTCACACAGTTTCACACATAGAGAACAAGATGGGGGAGTATGCCACCATGATTAACGATTTGGTTGATGCTAATGAGAAAACAGAGGATGACATTGAGACTGTTAAAGCTAAAATGGCGGAAATGGAGGACAGTTCCAGGAGGAACAATGTTAAGATTAGGGGAATCCCTGAATCTGTTAAACAACAAGATCTACGCGGTTATGCTGCTCAATTGTTTGCTGCAGTCATGCCAGACCTGTCCGACTTGGACTTTACTGTTGATAGAATACACAGGCTCCCTAAACCCGCCTACCTCTCTGAAAACATACCTAGGGATGTCATCCTCAGATTGCATTTTTATCATACTAAGGAGCAATTAATGACAGTGTCAAGGCAAAAAGAGCAGATTCCTACACCATACTCCAATCTCCAATTCTATGCGGACCTATCTTAGTATACACTTCAAAAACGCAGGAACCTCAACACTGTTACAAAGGCCCTCAGAAACCACAAATTGAGTTACAAATTGGGCTTCCCGACTAAACTGATAGTTACGAAAGATGACAATGAGTATGTTATGTACTCCCTTTCCAAAGGATTGGCACTGCTACAATCCTGGGGAATTGTCCCTGACCCTCAATCTCAACCACATCAGAGAAATGCCACAAAAAGCCCAGAACCTGAGTTGCACACAGTTGGCCGCAGAAATGCTCACTCTCACAACTGACCTGGATTGAGACTTTGTTCCTACACAAGTTTGCCCGCTGGGGAGGAAATGTTCTCTGTTCCGAGTTTTATTTCCTTTTTCCCCACCTACCTCTTGAGTGACTATGAGTCACACCCTTCTAAACTTTGTTGCTTGGCATTCAGCTACTGTTTTGCTCTTACATGTTTTTCTTGAACTAATTTTTATTTTTTTTGCCCTGTTAGCCAGAAGCATTATTACCCCCTCCAGGATGATGAAGCTGTGCGTAAGCACACACACAGAAAGATGAACCTGCACCAAATATTCGCAAGCAATCCCCTGCGGAGCCCACCGATACCACATGTAAGTGATCAGATGCACCCTGTACACTCAATCGTGACTTTAACACCTATACATGGCAGTGAATTTTTTGACCTTAAATACTAAAGGCCTTAACCATCCGGCCAAGAGGAGATCTCTCTGGAGAGAGGCATTGCAACAACATTGTGATATCTTGTGCATTCAGGAGACCCACTTTACGCAGAGTTCGCCTCCTAGATGCACACACCCCCAATTTCCCCATATATATCAAGCGAATGCTGTTTTAAAACAAAAGGGGGTGATGATAGTGATAAGAGACTCGGTCGCTTTTCAACTCCATGAAGTTATATGTGACCCACAGGGACGCTTTCTTATATTGATTTGTGACATCAACGCCACTACGTATACCGTGGCAAACGTATATGCCCCGAACGTCAGACAAATTCGATTTTTTCACAGGATAATGAAAAAAGTTTGGTTAGTGCAGAAAGGACTGTTAGTGGTATGTGGAGACTTCAATGTTACACCGAATCCAAGTATGGATTCAACCTCCTCCCCAAAGAGACCACCACTGTCTCTGAAAGCGTCCCTGAGAAATCATGAACTATACGACTCTTGGAGATGCTTGAATGCTAATGAGAAAGACTATACCTTTTTTTCAAACTGTCATAGGTCTTATAGCAGAATTGACTTATTCCTGGTTGATAGGTTGTTGCTGCTGAAGTGTAAGTCGGTCAAAATCAATAGTATCACCTGGTCGGACCACGCCTCGGTGTGTCTAACTGTAGGGGATCCATCCCTTCAAAAATCCACATTTATGTGGAGAGCCAATCCTTGTCTCTTTCAGGAAGGTATGTCCAGGTCTTACATTGAACAAAAGCTAATAGATTTTTTTGATGACAACCAAGGGTCAGTGACAGACCCATTTATCGTTTGGAAAGCCCATAAGGCGGTTATAAGGTGTATCACGATTCAACAGGGGGCAAGAAACAAGAGGGAAAGGCAGCAGCAGACCGTTCAACTAATCTCCAAAATAGAGGCACTAGACAGGCAAAACATGACTAGTCCCTCCCAACTATTGTCTGACCAAGTAACACAATTACGCACAGAACTTAGGTTAAAGTTTCTTGAAGATTTTGAAAAAACCTCCAGAAGATTAAAACTAGCTTACTACACTAGTGGCAACAAAGCTGGGAAGCTACTGGCCAAAAAATTAAAGGGTCACAGAACCAAAACTCAAATATCCTATATAATACAACCAAATACACGTATCAAACAAACTCACCCTCAAGGAATAGCTGACGCGTTTAGCCAATATTACGGCTCGCTATACAACATAAAAGATGACCCCGCCACTACACAGCCAACCAAAGATACTATTGACGCCTTCCTAGACAAACTTAAATTTCCCAAGCTTACGCAGGATAACCTTCAGAGCCTTAATTCCTATCACTGATCTGGAGGTGAAAAAGGTCATACAGTCTCTTCCCCTAAACAAATCCCCGGGTCCAGATGGTTATACAGGGGAGTATTACAAGACATTTTAGGACATTCTTTGCCCACATCTGACTAAAACGTTCAACTCTGCTGCTGCGTCTTCCTCATTCCCCCCCAGAGATGCTTACAGCAACAATTATAGCCCTGCTAAAACCGGGGAAACACCGGATATATCACAGAACTTTAGACCTATTTCATTGCTGAACAATGATGTCAAGATCTACGCTAAACTTTTGGCTACAAGATTGGTGGATATTTTTCCTGATATTGTGGATGTGGATCAGTCTGGGTTTACGGCTGACTTCACCAGGCGCTTGGTCAATCTAATCCACATTACCAAACGGAGGGGGACGCCTTCTCTGCTCCTTTCTTTGGATGCAGAGAAGGCGTTCGATAGTATACACTGGGGATTTCTCACAGAGGTGCTGAGTAGATTTGGATTTAGTGGTCTCATACTCACAGCCATTATGGCTTTATACACACAACCTTCAGCCCGGGTTTACATCGCAGGAGCACTTTCAACCCCCTTTGCCATAACAAATGGTACGTGCCAGGGGTGCCCTTGTCACCGCTCATTTTTAATTTACTGATGGAATCACTAGTCATTTATATGAGAAATCATCCTCAAATCACAGGGTTGCAGGTGGGTACTAGAAACTATGTTATAAGCCTATTTGCTGATGACATAATTCTAATTCTAACCAAAGCTGACAAGCCGCTGTTCATGAAGCATTGCAGACCTTTTCTTCTATCTCCTATTATAAAGTTAACGAAACAAAGCTGATTTACTCACTGCCAATTACACACCATTCTTGAACTCTCTCAAAAACAAACTACATAAAATCTCCCAATCTGAACTATCCTGGCTAGGCAGATTAGCAGCCTTTAAGATGATGATCTTGCCTCAACTGTTGTACATATTCAGAACCCTTCCAATCCCTCTACCCAATGCCTACTTTGCCTCTCTACAATCCATTCTCGATAGTTATCTCTGGCAGGGGAAAAAAGCCAGATGCGCCTTCGGTAAACTGTTTAAGAGTAGATCAGCGGGAGCCATAGGCCACGTTCACTTGCAAGACTACTATTTTGCGTCCTGCCTGGCCCAGATTAGACAGTGGTTAAAGCCAGGTTCTAATACATTATGGAAAGAGATAGAACAAACACAAATTCCGAAAGGAGATTTGAGGAACATTTTAATGACATCTCGTCATTTAAAATCACTGGATAAAAATCTAGCACCACTCATACTCGCCTCGCTGAGAGCTTGGGCTCATCTTTGCACAGCACAAAAATGGGAAGATAAAACAGTTTCTTTCAACCTTAATATTACAGCAGTCCAACATATAATCCCAGACATTAATCTTACTCTATATGGAAGGAACATGGCATACATTATCTAGAAGATATCCTTGTTAATTCCCAAATACGGCCATTCCACACACTGCAACAAAAGTACAGATTACCAGCGAGCGAGCAATACAAGTATATACAATTAACACAAATGATAAAAAAAAACTCACTTGCTCACCCAACTTCCGGAGAAAATAGTCAAATTCTATCAACAAGACACAAAAAGGGCAAAAGGCATATCAATTATATACAAAGGATTGCAGAGTAAAGACATATTGGTTAAAACCCCGAACATACTAGCCTGGGAACAAGATATTGGGATAGTCTATACTGCTCCACATTGGGAGAAAGCAATCAAAATGCAACTCGCCACCACGAAAAGTACAAACCTGTTGGAAATGCACCAGAAATTGCTCCTTCGCTGGTACCTTACCCCACACCGACTGTCAAAAAATTTCTCGGGCACTTCCTCTGAGTGTTGGAGACTATGTGGGGACAAAGGTACATTGGTTCACATATTATGGGGCTGTCCAAAAATTAAATCACTTTGGGTTCAGGTTGAGAGGCTGATAGCTGATATATCACCCCTTAACAAACCATTGCATCCTGGTATGGCTATACTTTCTTTGGAATTGGTCCCTACAACATACAGAACTGTAGTCTCACACATATTGATGGCCACACGCTTAACTAATCTCAGACACTGGAAGAATATTGAAGCTCCAAAACTCCCAGAAGTTATAAACGCAGTATAAACACATAGCACATACGAGATTCTCCATGCATCGGCAATGGGAAAATTTGAAATAGCATCCAAAATGTGGACACCTTGGCAAAATTGGTATGCAGGCAGAAGGGACATTTGATAGGAGAACAGAATTGTATTGACTAAACAGGGCAATAGTTATAGTTATGATTAATGTTACTGTTATTTTATTTATTTTAATTTTATTTCTTACTTCCTGGTGATTTGAAATCCTAATACATAGATTGCATATGACAGCTGTCGTAGAATGCAGATACTGTTACTATGTAAACACAGGGATACTATTGTACTTAGGGGTTGATCACTGTGACCATATTGAGAGATTGCACGTGATTGACCATAGCATGTGCCCCACTGTGGGAGACAACCAATATCCCATTACAAAGCATGAAAAGAGTCACTATACTTATACAACAAGGTTACCAATGTATCAAAGGACTGTGATCCTTTCAGTACTTTACTTTATTTTGTCTTATTTTATCTTGCCTTATGTTACTTTATCTTTTGTACACTGAAAAATTCAATAAAAACTATTGAAAGAAAAAAAACTCTTTACAACACTTTATTTCATTCAAAAATTGATGTAATGCCTTGTAAGATGTTGGAACTGGAAAAGCAGAAACTTTTCTAACTTTTTCCTGTGATAATCTTCTCTGTCCATGACTAATTTGCATATGCATGAATATTACCTGACTCTTCATCAATTGAAATAGCTCTGTATTCAGTTTCAGCCCTGCTGTTTGTAATAGATTAAATAACTCTGACAAAAGATTGATATGCTCTTCTATACTTTGTGTAGTCAGCAAAAACTTGTCCACATGCTGGAAAATACATTCTGGTCTAGAGAATTTTGATAATAATTTCTGCAAACTCTCATGTACACTCATGTACACTCTCATGTACATTGCCATCACTAATGTCCAATCCTGGAATTAATCTAGTGAATGCATAGGTTTCTTTATTAAAGCTGAAGGCAAGATTATATTGACAGCTTTTAGTTAATGGTACTGAAAAATGACTGTTGGTGATTTCCAGTACAGAAAATACTTTGGCCTTGGCATCCATGTGTGACATTAAATTTAAATCAGGAATAATAGGTGTGTTATTTGTAATGCATTTATTCAGTGCTCTTACATCAACTGATAAAGAAAACAAATCATCATTCTTGATATCATTAAACAACCCTGTGTCACTTTTGGTCTGACTCCAAAGACTTTTATGTGTTTGAACTAATTTTTTCAATACAAGATTGGATTTTGTATGTGGCCACTTATAATCTGAAGACATGTAATCGACTGCTGTAGAAATATTTTCAACATTACTGTAAATAGACTGATCTATTAAAATTGGAGCAATATAATTTAATGTTGGAGAAGTTAACACTTCTTTTTTCTTTGATTTAGGCAATGGAAGTAATCAATTTCTCTCATTGTCAGCATTGTTTGTCTTATTGATTGAACTGTCATCAACAGTCAATGTACTGATCTGTTTGACTTCTGGACAAGGATGAACAAATTGCTCAAAATTGTCCTCCTTTCCTAATTCCAAAGTTTGTCTTTGTGAATCTAATTTATATTTCAAACATTCTTTCTGTACATGTCCATTTTCCTTACTCTGAAAGTGGTTGTAAACCCTATATTTTTTTTTTCCATAACCACCTGTAAGAGAAAGGCATAATGAGCTAATATGACTAGCATAATAGCTCATTATGCATCACTTACCTTAGATCGGGACCCCCGAAGCCGTCCTCGTCTCCATCTTCAGCCGCATTCATCGCTGCGGCGATAGCCGGAAGGTTACTTCCGGCTATCGCCGCACCAGCCAATCACAGCGCCGCTCCGGCGCTGTGATTGGCCGGAGCGGCGGAGACGTCACTCTGCGCATGCGCGCGAGAGCCGTCACATTCGGCTACGCCCAGCGATTGCTGGGAAGTAGCCGATTTTGTGAATGGGATTAACCCCATGAATGTGCCGTTGTCTACGGCGCGCATGCGCCGTAGACAGCGGCGCCTGTCATTTTTTGTAAATATCTCCTAAACCGTGTAGGTTTAGGAGATATTTCTTGCACCTACAGGTAAGCCTTAATCTAGGCATACCTGTAGGTGCAAGTTGAAAAACTGGGTTTACAACCACTTGAAAGCAATTAGCATTTCCTGTGTTCTGTCTGTGACGTGTATCTCATCATATCTGGGTGTGGCCATACACGTGGCAACTCTGAGTTCACCATCTTTCTTTTGTGTGTCTAAACTCTGTCTGCATGCTGCAGCTTTATTCAAAATTTTTGTTTTAAGCAAAACTTCATGTTCCTGGCCATATTCCCCTATGGATCGTTTAACTGGTACAGCAGACTTATGCTTATAATCATCACTAACATTACTGTAGCTTGACTCTGCTTTAGACATTACATTATTCTGTAACTCAAACAACTGAATATCTTTTATTTGAATTGCACTTTGCAAATCATCTATTCGTTCAGTCAAAATCGAACAATTAGTACATAAACTTTTATCCTCTGTTTTCCCTGTTGTACAAATAACATTCCTTTCCGGAGCTTCTAAAATCATTGCATCAAAAACTTTAACAAGCTTAATCAAATTACTAATCTGTTTGCTCAATTTCTTAAAAGTAAATTTAGATTTTTGTATCTCAATATTAGCTTGTAAACATTCATTGAACATGTAACACCATAATTCATCATCTTTAACAAATTTTGACAGATTTTTGAATTCTAAATTACTCTCACTAGATAATTCATTAATAAAATCCATTACTTACCAATGTAGGATGACTTTTTTCATGCAACACACTTTTTCCCTTTCTTCACGGGAAATGACATCATCAAGAAACAGGATTTTTCTTACGTGTGTAAACTTCTCACCGAATACTTCTATGTTTCCAGATTCATTTGAAGATGCCGAAAGTTCAATCATTGTTATTTCTCCTTGAAGCTTGTCTGCATAATCAATGCTTGTTTTCCCTCTCGGCAAGCGATAGGAGAAATAATTCAAAAACGTTCGATATTCCTGCAAAACGATCGTGGCTAAAGGCTCGCCATTGAAATAAATATCGATAACATTGTATTAATAATCGATATTCAATAATTCATATTGATGAGAAAAGTTCCAAGAAAATCCGTCCAGTTCTTGTGTAAAAACTCAAAATTGATTTAATAAAAATAGTAAAATGTTACAAAAAAATAACTTCAATATGTCATCAATAAGTTTCTTATTCTTGAATATTGAATCAAATGAATATCTTTGTGTGTATGTCAGAAGCTGAATCAGCTTCCTTCCAAGTGTGTGTAGCATTCAAGAGAACGCATGTCTGCTCCTCTCTGCTTATATACCCCGCCCGACCCTTCTAAAAGAGACTCATTTAACGTTCTTAAAGCCCACGAACTTCAAATATATCCTTCAGAAGGGAGTTGTTCAGTGTCTAAAATTCCTAAGGATGGGGCTATGAACTGTGAGTAGCTAAAATAATAATCATTTAACTTGTACAATATAAAATCCTTTTACATCTAATACATACATACACACACACACGCTGTAACTTAAATTCTTAACCAACATACTGAAAGTTTGTGTCTTTTGAAAAGAATGTAACCTTATCCATGATGGGAGGATGGTAGAAAAAAACCATTGAGACTAATTGCAACCAAATGCTTGAGCTGTTAAAAAACTATCATTAGAAGCTTCAAACAAACCTTTACATAAATATATATATTTATATATATTTCACTTTTTCCATATTTAGAATATGATATATGTAAGCATTTTAAATGTATTCAAGTCCATTATTCTCAAAGACCCAACTCCATTCATTCATTTGTTAATATATGAATATTAGATATTAGATTAAAGAAAATCTTTATAACAGTCCAGAATGAATGGATTCAAGCAAACATTCATTGATGGGCACTGGTGAGGCTGTGTTTATGGGCCCTGGAGGGGCTGCATTGATGGGCGCTGGTGAGGCTGCTTTTGATGGGCGCTGGTGGGCTGCATTTGATGAGCGATTCATTAGAAAGGTGGGGTATACATGGGCAGGGCAAAGGGGGTGGAGTCAGGGGTGGAGCCAATGGGGGGCAGCAATATGAGGTTTCGCCTAGGGTATCAAAAATCCTTGCACCTGCCCTGATCATGGTTAGCCTTATCTTCAACTTTAAAGCGTTTGCTACCCCAACACTTTATTTTCCTGATATGTGCCTGCTGTACCATGTACTTGTATGAGAAAGTATCTGTTCTCTTTGTATTGCTTCCTTTATGTGTAATCCCTGATGTTCCTGCCTGTACCTCTCCTTTCCTATTAAAAGCTGACCACACTAAGTAGGAGAACACACCATGGTCAGTTCTCTAGCTATGCTGGGAACTCAGTGTACTCTTCTCCAATGATCAGACTTGCCCTGACATGTCCCCGCTGCACAGCGATTCAATGGGAAGCTCAGTGTGCTGCTGCTTCTTCTCCCCCAGCTCTTATGCAGCTGAGAACAAAGGGATCAGAGGGAATGTGATCACTTTTTTTAAAACAGGGTAAAGAAGGTATTTATAATGTATTTTTATATCTCTACAAAAAAATTTTGCCTTTCATTTCTATTTTAAACTGAATGGGTTGTTTTAAAAGGTGATCGTTTACAATCACTTTAAATCAATGTTGAATTGTGCTGGAAAAGATATATTTTTGCTGTGTTGACCTGCACTTAAAAGTTAGTTGGAAGAGCGTCCTTCACAACACATGTAACACACATCTAAACATGCATGTGTTAACCACTTAACGACCGCTCACTGTATATATACGTCGGCAGAATGGCACCGACAGGCAAAGTCACGTACCTGTACGTGACTGCCTTTGTATAGTTGGGGGGTCCAGTGGGACCCCCTTCTATACAGTGAGCGGTCGATAGTTGTTCGGGAGCGATCCGTGATGAGGGGACGGCCGTTCGATTCCGGCCACCCCCTCGTGATCGCTCCTGGCGAATGAGAATCTTCCTCTGCTGTATAAATGTAAACACAGGCAGAGGAAGTGATGTCATCTCCCCTCGTGGCGGTCTTTTCGTCCGCAGCGCCGAGGAGAGAAGATATCAGGTTAGTGCACCAACAGCCCACTGACACGTAGGCACACATAGGCACACATTTCATCCCCCAGCCCCCAGGCACAGTGTCACTGATTGCAGTGATCATTTATTTTACTGATCACTGCATTTAGTGTCATCTGTGACAGTAAAAAGTTGCAGGGCAGTTAGGTTTAGGCCCCTTTAGGTCCAGGGTAGCCCCCTAACCCCCCTAATAAAGGTTTAACCCCTTGATCGCCCCCCAGGTAACCCTTTCACCCCCTAACGCCAGCGTCACTAAGCGATCGTTTTTCCGATCGCTGTATTCGTGTCGCTGGTGCCCTAGATAGCCAGTTACTTATTTTTAGGTTCGCCACAGGTTTTTATAGCGTCAGGTACCCCCATATATTATTTTAACCCCCTGATTGCTCCTAGAGTTAACCCTTTCACCAGTGATCACCGTATAAGCGTCACTGGTGACACTGATTAGCCAGTTAGTGATTTAGTTATTTAGGTTACCCGTCAGGTTTTTATATAGCGTCAGGTACCCCCATATTTAACCTAATAAAGGTTTTAACCTCCTGATTGCCCCTAGTTAACCCTTTCACCAGTGATCACCATATAAAGGTTACGGGTGACGCTGGTTGGTTAGTTTGCTTTTTATAGCATCAGGGCACCTGCCATATATAACCCAATAAAGGTTTAACCCCCTGATCGCCCCGGCGGGTGATATCAATTAGGTTTTAGCGCCAGAGAGGGTCTGTGTCACCCCAGGCAGCGTTAGGTTAGTGCCAGTAACGCTAACACCCACGCGCAAAGCATACACCTCCCTTAGTGGTATAGTATCTGAACAGATCAATATCTGATCTGATCAGATCTATACTAGCGTCCCCAGCGGTTTAGGGTTCCCAAAAACGCAGTGTTAGCGGGATCAGCCCAGATACCTGCTAGCACCTGCATTTAGCCCCTCCGCCCAGTCCAGCCCAGCCCAGCCCACCCAAGTGCAGTATCGATCGATCACTGTCACTTACCAAACACAAAACACATAACTGCAGTTTTTTTTTAAGCGTTTGATACATTTACTGACAGTCAGGTGCTTTTTTTACCTGTGAATCTTACTAGTGTACCCCTAAATTTAGAGCCCAAAATGGCAAATCGAAGGTACACTAGTAAAGAGGCCTACAAGATTCTGAGCATGACAGATAGTGAAGAGGAGGTCACGGATCTGTCAGATTCAGGCTCAGAAGTCAGCGGCTCCACGCCAGATAGCTCTGATGACGAAGGTGAGGTCCCTGCTAAGGTCAGGCGTACCCGATCCCGATCTTCTGCTGTTGTTGAGGAGCAAGAACCGCAGAGCTCTCGTATCATGGAGCAGAGTAGTACTAGTGCTGCTATTCCTTCTGGTGAATTGGCAAGCACCAGCGGCCTAGTACAGCCTGGGCGTACATCCAGCACTGCAGTATCACTTGGTGACGTGGTGAGTCCCATAAGTGCAGTTCAAGCTGGTGAGGTGGCAAGCACAAGTAGTGTCCCGCTGCCACCAAGAAGAAGACAAAGGCAGGCCCGTCGTGCCCATAGTGCCCTTCCTGCAGAATTTGCCTATCCTGATTGGGTCCCCACCACTTCTGCAGAACCCGTACTTCCCCCATTCATTTACCAACCCGGTATTCAGGTGGAAACAGCTGATTTTAAGCCAATTGATTTTTATTCGCTGTTTTTCACGGAAGATCTCTATAGATCTAATGTGGACCAGAGTAATTTATATGCTGGTCAATTCATCGCCGCTAACCCCCAGTTGCCTTCCATTGCCAAAGATTGGAAACCAATTGCGGTTTCCGAATTTAAAACCTTTCTGGGCCTTTCCCTCAACATGGGCACACATAAATTCCCGTCATTGCGTGTTTATTGGTCCACGCACTCAATTGACCACATGCCCGTGTTCTCTGCCTCCATGCCCAGGACACGATACGAGCAGATTTTGCGGTTCATGCACTTCAACGACAATGAACTTTGTCGTCCACGTGGAGACCCTGAATACGACCGGCTCTACAAAATTCGGCCCCTCATAAACCACTTCAACTAACGTTTTGCAGCCTTGTTTATTCCCGATCAAGTTGTCTGCGTTGATGAGTCCCTGATTACATTTTCTGGCCGCTTGTCTTTCAAGCAGTACCTTCCCAGCAAGCGTGCCAGATACGGGGTCAAGCTCTATAAGTTCTGTGACAGGGCAACAGGCTATGTATGGAGCTTTACGGTTTATGAGGGAAAAGATAGTCAGGTTGAGCCAGTCAACTGCCCGGATTACATAGGGAGTGCTGGCAAGATAGTGTGGAAATTGGTGTCACCCTTATTCGGAAAGGGCTACCACTTGTATGTGGACAATTATTACACGAGCGTGCCACTGTTTAGTCACTTGTTTGATCATCAGATTGGAGCATGTGGCACCGTGCGACCTAATCGCCGGGGCTTTCCCCAGCGGCTTGTAGATGCCCGTCTTAGGCTGGGGGAGAGAGTCTGCGTGAAGTGTAATAACTTGCTCGCTATGAAGTGGAGGGATAATAAGAATGTTTTCCTTCTTACCTCCCTTCATGCAGACACGACAGTCCAAATTCCTACGGCGACTGGTGTTGTGGAGAAACCCCTCTGTGTCCACGAATATAACAAAAATATGGGAGGGGTGGACCTCAACGACCAGTTGTTGGCGCCATATCTAATTGACCGTAAGGCGAGACGCTGGTACAAAAAAGTGTCTCTATCCTTATTCCAATTGGCTTTGCTGAACGCTCATGTGCTATACAGAGCTTCAGGCGGGACGTTATCTCTTCTAAAATTCCAGAATGAGATAGTCACAGAACTCCTGTATCCAGGCGGTTCTGCACCTCACCATCCCCTACCAAATGCAGTAAGTCGGCTGCATGGAAGGCATTATCCGTATGTCCTCGAGAGTATCCCTACCCAACGAGCCCCCCAAAAAAGATGTTGTGTCTGTAGCAAGCGCGGAATTAGGCGTGACACCCGTGTTTTTTGTCCACTCTGTCCTGACAATCCTGGTCTTTGCATTGGTGAATGTTTTGAACGCTTCCACTCAAAAGTGAAGTTTTAGCGTATGGTACAGCATTTCACAGACTAGGACACACTTACACAGGGTCTCCCAAGATGCCATCGCATTTTGAGAGACCCGAACCATTACAGTTGTTAAAGTTACAAAAAAAAGTGTAAAAAAGAAAAAACACACAAAAAAAAAAAATAGTTGTCGATTTATTGTTCACTCTCTCTCTCTCTCTCTATTTTCTCTCAATTGTTCTGCTCTTTTTTACTGTATTCTATTCTGCAATGTTCTATCATGCTTGCTTTTCAGGTATGTAATTTTTTGTTTTCAGGTGCGCCATTCAACTGCAGCGTGGAATTATTTATCTTGACAGCAACAGCGTTTGCTCCCACGATACATAAAGCCGTGACTCCAGTGCTGTAGGAGGTGATTTCACCACCACAATTAAAAAAAAAAGAGCATATATGCCGAAGCATGGGGGCAGCAGGGGCGGAGGAGCGATTTTGCCCCTAATGCCGCGTACATACGGTCGAAATTCCGACGGAGGCTTGCCCGTGGAAAAGTCTGACCGTGTGTATGCAGCATAACCTTTTATGCCGCGTACATACGGTCGAAATTCCTGACGGAGGCTTGCCCGTGAAAAAGTCCGACCGTGTGTACGCAGCATAACTTTTTTGCGGGAGGATGCCCCCATGCTTCGGCATATATATATTTTAGGCACAGGTTGCGTTAAAAAAATGTTTTATTTTATAATAGTTTTTTTTTTTTGGTAATTGCTTTGCAGGTGTGGTAGGGTAAGGTCTTACTGTTGTACTGTAATGTTACTTTGTTTTAATGTTAACCATCATTTGCTTAGCAGGTACGCCATTCAGTTGCAGCACGGATTTATTCATCTTGACAGCAACAGTGTTTGCTCCCACGATACATAAAGCCGTGACTCCAACGCTGTAGGAGGTGATTTCACCACCACAGTTAAAAAAAAGGAGCATATATGCCGAAGCATGGGGGCAGCAGGGGCGATTTTGCTCCTAATGCCGCGTACATACGGTCGAAATTCCGACGGAGGCTTGCCCGTGGAAAAGTCCGACCGTGTGTACGCCGCATAACCTTTTATGCCGCGTACATACGGTCGAAATTCCGACGGAGGCTTGCCCGTGGAAAAGTCCGACCGTGTGTACGCGGCATAACTTTTTTGCGGGAGGATGCCCCTATGCTTCGGCATATATAAATGGTGCATGTATGCCCATCATTAGAAGTGGGTGGATGAAGGGAGGTATTCTAATGGTGGGCATACCCACCGATCAATCTCTTTTTTTCGTTCAGCCAACAGGCTGCATGAAAAAAAAGATTACAATACATGTCCAACAAGGACCAGCAACGTACTGGTATGTTGCTGGACTTTGAATGTTTATACCAGAATGATGCCTGCAAGTTTAGGTATCATCTTGGTATCATTCTTTTCAGCCAGTGGCCGGCTTTCATGTAAAAGCAATTCTAGCAGATAATTAGCCTCTAGACTGCTTTTACAAGCAGTGGGAGGGAATGTCCCCCCCCCTGGGTATAAACAGCGCCATTGGGAAATTGTGAAAGCATTTTATCACACCGATCTTGGTGTGGTCAGATGCTTTGAGGGCAGAGGAAAGATCTAGGGTCTAACCCCCCAATTTTTTTCAAAAAAAGAGTGCCTGTCACTACCTATTGCTATCATAGGGGATATTTACATTCCCTGAGATAACAATAAAAATGGTAAAAAAAAAAAAAATGGAAGTAACAGTTTAAAAATAAAATAAAAAAGCAAAATAAATAATAATAATAAAAAAAAATGCAACACCCACTATTTTAATCTGTAGGGCCTTTGCTTTAAAAAAATATATAATGTTTGGGGGTTCAACATAATTTTCTTGCAAAAAAAAAATGTTTTCATGTAAACAAAAAGTGTCAGAAAGGGCTTTGTCTTCAAGTGGTTATAAGAGTGGATGATGTGTCACATAAGCTTCCTAATGTTGTGCATAAAATGCCAGGACAGTTCAAACCCCCCCCCCCCAAATGACCCCATTTTGGAAGGAAAGTAGACACCTCAAGCTATTTGCTGAGAGGCATGTTGAGCCCATTGAATATTTTTTTTTTTGTCCCAAGTGATTGAATAATGACAAAAAGAAAAAAAAGATGTACAAAAAGTTGTCACTAAATGATGGAATGCCCAGATGCCACAAAACCCCCCCCAAATGACCCCATTTTGGAAAGTAGACACCCCAAGCTATTTGCTGAGAGGTATGTTGAGTATTTTGCAGATCTCGCTTTTTGTCACAAAGTTTTGAAAATTGAAAAAAAAAAATGTCTTTCTTCATTTTCAAAAACAAATGAGAGCTGTAAAATACTCACCATGCCTCTCAGCAAATAGCTTGGGGTGTCTACTTTCCAAAATGGGGCCATTTGTGGGGGTTTTGTGCTATCTTGGCATTTTATGGCCTTCAAAACTGTGATGGGTAGTGAGGAGTGAAATCAAAAATTTGTGCCCTTAGAAATCCTGAAGGCGGTGCTTGGTTTTCGGGGCCCCGTACGCGGCTAGGCTCTCAAAAAGTCCCACACATGTGGTATCCCCGTACTCAGGAGAGGCAGCAAATTGTATTTTGGGGTGTAATTCCACATATAACCATGGCATGTTTGAGCAATATATCATTTAGTGACAACTTTTTGTACATTTTTTTTCTTTTTGTCATATTCCCGCAACTTGTGGCAAAATATAAAATATTCCATGGACCCAACATGCATCTCAGTAAATAGCTTGGGGTGTCTACTTTCCAAAATGGGGTCATTTGGGGGGGTTTTGGCATTTTATGGCCTTCGAAACTGTGATAGATAGTGATAGGTAGTAAGGAGTGAAATCCTGAAGGCGGTGCTTGGATTTTGGGGCCCCGTACGCGGCTAGGCTCTCAAAAAGTCCCACACATGTGGTATCCCCGTACTCAGGAGAAGCAGCAGAATGTACTTTGGGGTGCAATTCCACATATAACCATGGCATGTTTGAGCAATATATCATTTAGTGACAACTTTGTGCAAAAAAAAAAAAGTTTGTCATATTCCCGCAACTTGTGGCAAAATATAAAATATTCCATGGACCCAACATGCCTCTCAGTAAATAGCTTGGGGTGTCTACTTTCCAAAATCAGGTCATTTGGGGGGTTTTGTGCTATCTTGGCATTTTATGGCCTTCGAAACTGTGATAGGTAGTGAGGAGTGAAATCAAAAATTTGCGCCCTTAGAAATCCTGAAGGCGGTGCTTGGTTTCCGGGGTCCCGTACGCGGCTAGGCTCCTAAAAAGTCCCACACATGTGGTATCCCCATACTCAGGAGAAGCAGCAGAATGTATTTTGGGGTGCAATTCCACATATAACCATGGCATGTGTAAGCAATATATCATTTAGTGACAACTTTTTGTAATTTTTTATTTTTTTTTGTCATTATTCAATCACTTGGGACAAAAAAAATATATTCAATGGGCTCAACATGTCTCTCAGCAATTTCCTTGGGGTGTCTACTTTCCAAAATGGGGTCATTTGGGGGGGTTTTGTACTGCCCTGCCATTTTAGCACCTCAAGAAATGAGATAGGCAGTCATAAATTTAAAGCTGTGTAAATTCCAGAAAATTTACCCATTTTTTAAACGCTATATCTTTTGCGCAAACCAACAAATATACGCTTATTGACATTTTCTTTACTAAAGACATGTGGCTGAATACATTTTGGCCTAAATGTATGACTAAAATTGAGTTTATTCGATTTTTCTTATAACAAAAATTAGAAAATATAATTTTTTTTCAAAATTTTCGGTATTTTTCCGTTTATATCGCAAAAAATAAAAATCACAGAGGCAATCAAATACCATTAAAAGAAAGCTCTATTTGTGGGAAGAAAAGGACGCAAATTTCGTTTCGGTACAACATTGCATGTCCGCACAATTTACAGTTAAAGCAGTGCAGTGCAAAATTCTGAAAACACCTCTGGTCCTTTAGCTACAAAATGGTCCTTGGCTTAAGTGGTTAATGCACCATAAACCGTATACATCCCATGTACTCTGAAGTCCCCTTTTATCTGCTGTCACTATAAAGCGATTACAGCTTCAGCTTATACCCAGGATGCAGAGCTGTAGAATGTTTGTTCGCTGATGGTTATTATTTATGACAATCACAGACGAGACAACAAAAGAAATTGTGAATTAATGCACTAACCTCTGCCACACAAGCTATGTGGACAGCATGGGTACATACGCTGGAATACATCAATCGACAGACTCAGTAACTCTCAAAGAGAAGAGGGAGGATTATGGGAGGCATTAAGTATAGACAGGATTTCATAAACCTGCAGAACTGCAAAGTATAATCAAGGAACATATAATAGAAGGAGAGGAGGAATTATTACTGATCTCCGCAGGAGGATGATTGGACTTGCAGTACAGTATATATTTCAACTGAGCAACAGTAGGGAGCTGGTCATATCTGATGTGAGAGCAATCAGCGGCAAGTGATCACACTAGAGCAGAAATGGCTCCATGCCTACACATGGCAGTTACTTCTTTTTTTTCCATAAGTTTATTCTCCTGTGTGGGACATGCTTAGTCTGAGATATACTGTATATTAGAAATCACATGGAGATGGGTCCCAACATTGTGGTGCTCCCAAGGGGAGAGAGACTGTCAGAAGGAAGATGGCTGCTTAAAATGCTGTAAACAGTGCCTTGAAAAAGTATTCATACCCCGTGAAATGTCTAACATTTTGTCATGTTACCTAAACGTAAATGTATTTTATTGGGATTTTATGTGCTAGACCAACACAAAGTGGCACATGATTGTGAAGTGGAAGGAAAATTATAATTTTTTTTTACAAATAAATATCTGAAAAGTGTGGCGTGCATTTGTATTCAGCCCCCTTTACTCTGATACCCCTAACTAAAATCTAGTGGAACCAATTGCCTTCAGAAGTCACCTAATTAGTAAATAGTATCCACCTGTGTGTAATTTATTCTCAGTATACATACATCTTTTCTGTGAAGCCCTCAGAGGTTTGTTAGAGAACTTTAGTGAACAAACAGCATCATGAAGGCCATGGAACACACCAGACAGATCAGAGAAAAAGTTGTGGAGAAGTTTAAAGCAGGGTTAGGTTAAAAAAAAAATCCCAAGCTTTGAACATCTCATGGAGCACTGTTCAATCCATCATCCAAAAATGGAAAGAGAATGGCACAACTGCAAACCTACCAAGACATGACGGTCCACTTAAACTGACAGGCCGGGCAAGGAGAGCATTTATTAGAGAAGCAGCCAAGAGGCCCATGGTAACTCTGGAGGAGCTGCAGTGATCCACAGCTCAGGTGGGTGAATCTGTCCACAGGACAACTATTAGTCGTGCACTCCACAAATCTGACCTTTATGGAAGAGTGGCAAGAAGAAATCCATTGTTGAAAGAAAGCCATAAGAAGTCTTGTTTGCAGTTTGCGAGAAGCGATGTGGGGGGGGGGGGACAGCAAACATGTGGAAGAAGGTGCTCTGGTCAGATGAGACCAGAATTGAACTTTTTGGCCTAAAAAAAAAAAAGTGTAGTGGAAAACTAACACTGCACATCACCCTGAACACGCCATCCCCACTGTGAAACATGGTGGTGGCAGCACCATGTTGTGGGGATGCTTTTCTTCAGCAGGGACTGGGAAGCTGGTCAGAGTTGATGGGAAGATGGATGGAGCCAAATACAGGGCAATCTTAGAAGGAAACCTCTTAAGCCGTGTACACACGATCGGATTTCCAATGGAATAAAATCCGATGGATTTTTCCATTGGATTTCCAATGAAGCTGACTTCCATCAGTCTTGCCTACACACCATCAGTCAAAAATCCGACTGTCGGGGCGTGGCCTGGACATGGCTGAGTGAGGCTGTGGTTTTCTGGAGCTCCCGGTCCTCGCCTTCCTTTACCGGCTTTTAAGCACGATACATCGGCATGAACTCGGCCAAAAGACACAGGACGAGTGCAGCTTCCAGAGAGACCCGATCTGGCTCTGCTACCGGCGAAATACGCCGCTATTTCAAGCTGAAGCAGCAACCATCCCCCGGAGCCAGAGCCACTGCGTCTCGAGGCCCACCACGTGGCGATCCCGAGGAGGCACAGGAGCAAAGTGAGTGGGACTCTGTCCCGAACACCCTGGTTCCCCCGGCACTTTCACCGAACTCAGGCAGGTCTCCGCCGCTAGACATGGCGACACCCGCAAAATATCCAGATGGCTACCAGATGGATCCCCACATTCGGGCGCTCCTGGAGGCCCTTCCCACCAGATCAGACATCGAGGCGATTATTTTGCGCCTAGAAGAGACTCACAGGCGGGACTTTCAGGAGGTGAGGGCTGATGTCTCCTCCCTAACAGACAGGGTGACTGCGGGGGAGAACTCCGCCACCGCATTGGAAAAAACTGAGTCGCGGAGCTGGAGAGAGCCAGAGCCAGCCACCGGGACACCGCAATAACTCTCCAGCTCCACCTGGAGGACGTTGAAGACCGGAGCCGTCGCAACAACCTGCGGCTCCGTGGCATACCGGAATCAGTGGAGGCGGAGGCCCTGGGGGAGCCGCTACAGGGGATATTCCGCTCGGTCCTGGATGACCCAGCGGGAGTGATAGAAGTGGACAGGGTACACCGGGCCTTGGGCCCCAGATCGGTGGACCCGGAGAGGCCCCGAGATGTGGTCTGCAGATTATTGCGGTACTCGCAAAAGGACACCATACTGCGCAGAGCATGGGAGCAAGGAGAAGTTCTTCTGGAAGGAGCCCAAATCAAGATATTGCCTGACCTCTCTGGAGCAACGCTGAGACGCAGGGCGCTGCTGAGGCCTATACTGGACCTTGCAAGACAGAAGGGGTTCACATACCGATGGGGCTAGTCTCTGGCTGTGACCTTCCGGAAGGAGGGAAGAGCCTTCGCCCTTCAGACGCAGGTGGCTCTCCCGGCGCTATTCACCTTCCTCGGCTCGGAGCGGATCCAGGTCCCTGACTGGCTACGGGTCCCTCGACATACCGGATCCCGGCGCAATCCCGCCAGCAGAGGGGCAGAAGGAGACCAAGAGCGCCGTCGGGAGAGGGACACTGTGAGTAGGCCTTGGGCCGTACCCCCCCCACCGACACACCTGCACTGTCATTTTGTGCCTATACCCCCCTGACTCGGCAGTGTGGCATCACCCCTTCACCGCCCCCCTTATCCCCCCCTTTTAACTGAGGCTCCAGAATCCAGAGATTGCCGGTTACTGCTTCTTTCCCTCTTGGGACACCGGATCAAGGAGCAGCCTCGTTTCCCCTGGCCCAAACTGTTGAAGGAGACTACCTGACCAGCCTCACAGGGGAAGGGGCAGAACAGGTGACAGTCACTTATGACCCCTTTGGATGTTTTTTGGGATCCGGGGGAGGGGGTGGTGTTGTTTGTGGGAGGGGGGGATGCAGGGACTGCCTGACTTAAGGTGAGAGAGGACCAGCCACCCGCCACCTAAGATCTGGGGCTACCTGGCACCAATCGCTGGCATTGGCGGGAGAGACCCTGCTTTGGAAGACATACCTGACCTGCCGGGCACTCCCGAGATGTATCATCAACCCGCCTGCTGAAGGGAGGGGGGAGGTGGGTTTTCTTACATACTTTTGGTTGATCGGGGGGTGTGCTGAAACTCATGGACACAGACACACACCAGCTACAGAGTCTGCCCCCTCTCTTTTTCATTCTTATTTTTTTAGTTTGCGCTTTTCATTTTCGAGTTGGAGATGATGATATGCCATATTCTTCTTGTTTACAGGAAATCTGTTTGCACTGTTTTTCATTTTTGTGGATTCTGCACCCGTTGACAGACTAAGTTTGATATAATGGCGTGTTGTAATACATTTACTTGCATAGCCGGTGCTGGAGGAGGAGACCCGGGGGCTTGCTTCCTGGCTCTGTTCATCCAGCTACCCACATAGGACTGTGTTTTACTGGAGAGCGCCTTAGCTATTTTTAAGCTACATTAGATCCTCCTTTTGTTGCTGCACACTCTTGTGTTGGCCTCCTAACTTATTTCTATTCTTAATCTCACCTTTCCTTCCCTCTCTTCCCTGATCTTCTGGAGCCCTCACCCGAATCTCTCTCTATAATCTACCCTTGATACTCCCCGTTTTGTTTTTTGATTTTGCTATTTTGAGCTAGGTTTTACCCCCCCCCCTTTTTTTTTCTCTTCACGAACATGGACACGCTGACTGTAGTATCCCTGAATGCGAAGGGGCTGAATACCCCGGAAAAGAGAATGCTGCTTCATGATATGAAGCGCATGAAGGCGGACATTGTTATGCTCCAAGAGACACATTTTAAGGTGAACAACCTACCAATACTGAAAAATAGATTCTTCCCCACGGTCTATCACTCATCTTACATTAAAACGAAATCCAGGGGGGTCTCCATACTGATCTCCGCTAGGGTGCCTTGGACACTCAAGGACGTCGAGACAGATGGAGAGGGCCGCCACTTGTTCCTGAAGGGTCGGATCGGGCTGAGCAGGTCACATTTGTGAATCTCTATGCCCCGAACGACCGTCAGGATAGCTTTTTGAAGGGAAGGCTGGACCAGCTTGCGCGCTTTACAGAAGGACAACTTATTATAGGGGGTGATTTTAACATTCCACTGATGCTGTCATAGGACACCTCCACTGGGCTGTCCTCGACCTCACGAGAGACCCGTAGGCGCATCTCCGTGGAGTTACATTCCTCACAATTACTAGACGTAAGGCGTCTCTTCCACCCTGGTGAGAGAGACTATACGTTCTTCTCCAAACCACACCAGTCCTGCTCACAAATTGATGACTTTCTAATCCCCCACAGACACTTGCAGGCAGTCAGGAAAACCACGATCGAATCAATCACATGGTCCGATCACGCTCCGATCACACTGACATACGCTATTTCAGATACCCAGGGGTCCCAGAATCGCCCTTGGAGGCTTAATGAAAGCTTGCTACATGACACGGAGGTCCTGACAGACGTAGTGAAGGAACTAGGACACTATTTTAACACTAACTGCACTACTGACAGTAAACGTGAAGTAATATGGGAGGCCCACAAGGCTGTAATTCGTGGGACACTCATCAAGCATGGGGCGAGACTGAAATGCCAGAGAACAGAACAGTTGACAATATTTCTACAAAAATTACAGACGTTGGAGGCGCAACATAAACGGACACCGTCCGGACGTTTGAATACTGAACTTGACATGGTACGCAGGCAGGTCACTGACCTATTGCGCTTTAAAGCTAAAGCGGTCCTCCAGATTTGCAGGCGGAAAGTGTACGAATCGGGTAATAAGTGTGGGAGAATGCTGGCCCAGGCCCTTTGAAAGCAGAACCTAACGTCCTACATACCACACATTACCTCCCCCGGAGGCCAGAAGGTATCACTGCCCCAACACATCTCACAAGAATTTAAATCCTTCTATCAAACTCTGTACAATATACCCTCAACATCTACTGAACCCAACTCGACGACAGACTATCTTACTTCCTCCCTTATGCTGACCCTACCGACTGAAACGAGAGACCTTTTAGAAGAACCTATCACCATATCTGAAATTCAAGTAGCATTGAAAACCTCCAAGCCAGGCAAAGCACCGGGACCAGACGGCCTCACCACACCGTACTACAAGACCCTCCTCCCCTACTTAGGCAAGCGTATGGTGGCCCTGTTTAATGGCTGGGAGCAGGTAAGCGCTTGCACGACTCCACTCTGCAGGCACAGATATCTGTAATCCCGAAGGACGGCAAGGACCCAGCCCAGTGCGGTAGTTACCGCCCGATCTCACTATTAAATACCGACCTCAAACTCTTCACCAAGATTATCGCCACCAGACTACAGCAGTACCTCCCCGACCTTATTCACTTGGACCAAGTTGGGTTTGTCCCGACGAGAGACGCTAGAGACAACACAACCAAGGTCCTGAATCTATTGCACATCACCAACGCCACTAGGACACCATGCGTATTCATTGGGACAGACGCCGAAAAGGCGTTCGATCGGGTGAACTGGTGTTTCATGTTTGATACCTTGAAACATGCTGGCCTGGGGGAAAAAAAAAAAAAAGATAAACTGTGTCTCGGCAGCCTACTCAAACCCGATGGCCAGAGTCAGGGCGAACGGGGTGCTATCAGACTCGTTCTCAATTACCAATGGGACTAGACAGGGCTGTCCTCTCTCGCCCCTTCTTTTTGCGCTCTCCCTTGAACCCTTCTTGTGCCACATACGGCAGAACCCGGATATCTCCGGCGTAGAAATTAATAAGGAGCAATTCAAGGTATCTAAACAAAAACTAAAACTTGCGCTTATGGAGACATACAAAAATAAATGACAAGTGAAAATAAATTATTATATGCGCAGCTGCTACAGCATAAGGCACTAACACCTTGAGAGATAAAAAATTATAAAATGCAGCGCTAGCGAATATAAATGTGCTCAATACAAACGTATGTGTGAATGTCAACCATCTAAACCTTTCGGGATGATGGTACACACTATTAGTGAAAAGATTATACACCAGTGATTGGTGTCACCAGAAATGCAGTGGGTGTAATACTAAATGTTACCACTAAAAAGTGATCAACTAAGTAAAACCAGAAAATATACTGTGCAAAACATTAAATGAACTGAACAACCAGGCAAATAGCTCTAGGAGTAATTCACAGTACTACAGATGGTTTTCAACATCAAAGAAATAATGTCCCATTTGCAACAGTGGTTGTAATATAGAAGGAAGGGAAAAAAATGCTTTAAAATAAAATAAAATAAAAGTCACCCAACATCCAACTTCTAGGACCAATAATGTTCGGTGAAATTCAACAGTTGGCTCAATAGCAGCAGAGATCAGAGGACCATGTGGGGAATAAAAAGAAAAAGCAACTTGTGAAGTACCGCTTAGGAACAGATTAACAATACGCTGTTATTGGGAAAACTCACAAGCCTTCAATGATAACCAAGCGTCAGTGTGTTCCGGGTTCACAACGGCGTGCGTTCCACAAGAACCAGAAGCAGCGTCACTGGTTCTTAGTGTTGACCGGAAATTTGTCAATGCATTTCGCCCCTCCTCCAGGGCATCATCAAGGACATCATCTCCGGTCAAAGAAGATCCTTATATATGCGCGGAGGTCTCCGCTACACTTATTGTGAGCCAATTAGAAAAAAGGTAGAACCTCTCACCGCAATAAACCATTAGCTTCCTGAGTCACATCATTGCCCATCATTGATCAAAATGTGAGAACTTTATTGTTATATGACAATGACAGGGGTTAACAATGTGAACACATGAATAAATCAATGAATCTGAATGCATGAATAAATTAGCATAGATAAAATAATCATTGACTAAATCAATGAAAATACAATAAAATGCAATATAGTGGATATGCATCACGGAAAGGAATGGGGCAAAAAAAAATAACAAACAAAACCAAAATCAAAATAAAATAAAATAAAATAAAATTAAATGAAAATAAAAAATATATATATAAAAAAATTAAAAATAAAATGAAAAAAAAAAAATATAAAAAATTAAAAATAAAATGGAAAAAAAATAAATGAATAAATAAAAATAAAATAAAATAAAAAGATAAAAAAAAAAATTAAAAATAAAAATAAATATAAAAAATAAAATAGAAAAATAAATATATAAAACTAAAATTAAAATATAAAAAAAATAATACATACATACATATATATATATATATATATACACATATACATACACACACATATATATATATATATATATACACACACACACACACATATACCTATAAAAAATAAAAATTACTTTCCGTAATGCATAAACCTAAAAACTACCAATTAGATAAAAAACAATTTAGATCAAGTTCGATGTTGAGACCATGCGGACTTAAAGTACCCAACCTATGTATCCACTGGGTTTCATTACGTGAGATAGCTTGTTTAAGGTTGGACCCTCTCCAATGTGCCTCAACCCTATCGATTCCACAAAACCTAAGACCCCTAGGGTCACTGTTGTGGAATAACCTAAAATGATTAGACAAACTGTGATGCTTGAACCCTTTTCTAATCCTATTTACATGCTCTCTTAATCTAATACCCAATTTTCTGGTGGTTCTGCCCACATAGTGGAGCCCACAAGGGCAGGAAAGAAGATAAGTGACATGTGTGGTTCCACAGGTAATACATTTTTTAATTTCATGAGTTTTCCCAGACACACTAAAATGGGTTGTTTTCCTAACCCTGTGTTTGGAGGTACGACAAATCATGCATTTACCACAGGTATAAAAACCTGTCTGGTCCAAAAATGTGAATAATCTCTTAGGGGGATTCCCGACATTAGGGGCCAGTTTTAATCTTAATGTGGGGGGTTTGGTATAGATAAAATGAGGTGCAACTGGTAGGACACTGGTTAGATCTTTATCTTTACGTAACAGTGGCCAATGCTCCTTAATGATTCTTTCAAATTGCTTGTGTTGTCTGGTATATCCTGTAAGAAATGCGATTCCATAATCTTTCTTATCTCGGATTTTCTTTTCAAAGAGCTGTTTTCTATCTAAGGTCCGAATATCTTCCCTGGTCTTATTGAGAGCCTTGATGTCATATCCTTTCTCTTGAAATCTTTCCAAAATAATTTTTGATTGTACATCATAGTCTTCAATTTTGTTACAGTTGCGCCGCACTCGCAACATTTGGCTTTTCGGTATTCCACTTAACCATCTTGGGTGATGGCAACTTCCAAGTGGTATATATCCATTTCTGTCAACTTCCTTGAAATATGTGCGAGTAAGTAATTTATCATTTTCTTTGAAAATCACCAAATCTAGAAAATTAACAGAATCATAACTAACAACCTCCAAAAAGGAGATACCACACTGGTTGTTACCAATTTCTTCCAGGAACTTAAAAAAGGAATCTCTTGATCCTGCCCAAATAATAAAAATATCATTGATATAACGTTTGTAAAAGCTTAACTGGGGTATATTTCTTCCATAGATTGCTTTGGATTCCCACCAGCTCATGAAAAGATTTGCTACTGAAGGGGCATATTTGGCGCCCATTGCAACACCTTTACGTTGTCTAAAATATTTCTTTTCATGACAAAAAAAGTTATGGCTCATAGCCAGATCCAAGGCTTCAAGTAAAAAAACTTTTTGTTTGGGCTTGATATCTGTTTTGTCAAGAGCCCATTTGACTGCCTCTAAAGCATGATGTTGCTGTATGTTCGTGTACAGGGAATTAACATCCACACTGGAAAGAATGCAGTCCTGATCCACAGTAAGAGGCTCCAAAAATGTAATCAGATCTTTGCTATCTTTTAGATAGGCGGGGCATTTTTGTACTAGTGGTTGGAGAAAATTATCCAGGTACTCCCCCATTCTGGAAAATAATGAGTCTACCCCGCTAACTATAGGCCTCCCAGGAGGTCTATGGGGGTCTTTATGAATTTTGGGTAATTGGTATATTACCGGAACTTTGGGGGCATCAGGGACTAAAAATCTGGTTTCTTTTTTATTTAAAATCCCTGTTAGGTGTGCTTGCTTTGTAAGACGTTTCAATTTGGCTTTATATTTGTTGGTAGGATTACCTTTAAGTTCCTCATATGTCTCTTTGTCAGATACTAATCTATTTAATTCGTCAAGATAATCACTTTTATTAAGAATTACCAAACCCCCCCCCCCTTGTCAGCTGATCTTATCACTATATTTTTATTTTGCTCTAATAATTCTAGACCCTTTTCAACATCTTTTTTCTTTCTACTTGGTTGTATTTTTAATTTTCTTTGGTCTTCTTCGACTACCGATTTGAAGACCTCAACAAAATGATTGTTCTTCGGTTTAGGATTGAAAATTGAATTATTTCTTAGTGTGGTATGAGTAAATTTGTCCATTACTCCTTTCGGAATTATATCCTTATTGTTTTTAGCATAGGTCTTTTTAATATTTATTTTTCTAATAAATTTCTGAAAATCAATAATAACATCGAACTTATTAAAATCTTTATCTAAAGCGAATTTAAGTCCTAGCTGGAGGACTTTATTCTCTTCTTCAGAAAAAACTGCATCACTCAAATTAAAGATTCCTGAATTGAGTTTGCCCTTTTCCTTTTTCCTTTTCCCTCCCCTACATCCTCTTGTTCGTCTCTTCTTGTTTGGTCTTGATTGTATGAGGGGGGTCCCAGGGGATACCAGGGTCTCCATTCTTCTTCCCTCACATCCTGTGGGTAATGGCCTCTCCCTCGGCCTCTGGGATTGGGTCCACCCCGAGGTCTCCTCGGTGGCCCCCCAAACCTCTCCTCTGAAAATCCCCTCTAAAGTTGTTATGGCTGGGATAACCACCTCTACCTCGTGGGGGATATTGGTCATAATGATACGGTGTCCAAGAAGGACCACCATAATTTCCTCTTTGTTCATAACATCTTGTGTTATAAGAGCCTCTATTGGATTGTTGTGGATGATCATAATCTAGTGGCTCAAATCGATTGTATGTGGGGATTCCATAATGTGGGGTGGAAGGTCGCGGAGTGCCCCTTCCTCCACCACGTTGTACACCCCTACCCGATTCTTTGCGTTGGCCTTCGTATTTTATAGGAGTTTTAGGATGAATGTACCCCGCTTGCGTCTCATCCATAGAATCACTGGGATCAGGAGTATCTTCTTCTACCAATTCTTGCCACCTATAAACTTTATTGGATTTATAATCATTGGTGTCTCTAATGAATTTTTTCATTTTTTTCTTTTGGGTTTCTTTATCTAACTTTTCAACAAAATCCTGTAACTGTTTCATTTTTTCTTTGTATTCACCTGAGGCAATTGAAGGTCCTAATTTAGTTTTCAAAGCATTAATGTTAGCCTCCAGTACCTTCAGTTTTCTTTCCTTCCTACTTATTAGTAGTTGTAACAATTTTTTCTCTGTATGATTAAAAAAAGAGAACCATTCGTCCTCTAAATCTTTGTCCACTAGGCCATCATTGGGAGCAATATCCCACCTGAGTCTTCTGGGGGTTATATTGTCCTTGATGTATTTACCTAAAGTGAACACATCCCACCATGCTTTAACCTGCTTGTCCAAAGCACTTCTGAGACTTTTAAAGTCTTGGTTAATATCTAAATTGGTGTTGGATTGTGAGAAAAAATCATCTGCATTCAAATTTCTATTATTAACAAATGTAAAAATTTCCATAGCTGCTGAGTGCACACAATAAGTGAAAGGTAAATAAACAAAAACTAAAACTCGCGCTTATGGAGACATACAAAAATAAATGACAAGTGAAAAGAAATTATTATATGCGCAGCTGCTACAGCATAAGGCACTAACACCTTGAGAGATAAAAAATTATAAAATGCAGCGCTAGCGAATATAAATGTGCTCAATACAAACATATGTGTGAATGTCAACCATCTAAACCTTTCGGGATGATGGTACACACTATTAGTGAAAAGATTATACACCAGTGATTGGTGTCACCAGAAATGCAGTGGGTGTAATACTAAATGTTACCACTAAAAAGTGATCAACTAAGTAAAACCAGAAAATATACTGTGCAAAACATTAAATGAACTGAACAACCAGGCAAATAGCTCTAGGAATAATTCACAGTACTACAGATGGTTTTCAACATCAAAGAAATAATGTCCCATTTGCAACAGTGGTTGTAATATAGAAGGAAGGGAAAAAAATGCTTTAAAATAAAATAAAATAAAAGTCACCCAACATCCAACTTCTAGGACCAATAATGTTCGGTGAAATTCAACAGTTGGCTCAATAGCAGCAGAGATCAGAGGACCATGTGGGGAATAAAAAGAAAAAGCAACTTGTGAAGTACCGCTTAGGAACAGATTAACAATACGCTGTTATTGGGAAAACTCACAAGCCTTCAATGATAACCGAGCGTCAGTGTGTTCCGGGTTCACAACGGCGTGCGTTCCACAAGAACCGGAAGCAGCGTCACTGGTTCTTAGTGTTGACCGGAAATTTGTCAATGCATTTCACCCCTCCTCCAGGGCATCATCAAGGACATCATCTCCGGTCAAAGAAGATCCTTATATATGCGCGGAGGTCTCCGCTACACTTATTGTGAGCCAATTAGACAAAATGTAGAACCTCTCACCGCAATAAACCATTAGCTTCCTGAGTCACATCATTGCCCATCATTGATCAAAATGTGAGAACTTTATTGTTATATGACAATGACAGGGGTTAACAATGTGAACACATGAATAAATCAATGAATCTGAATACATGAATAAATTAGCATAGATAAAATAATCATTGACTAAATCAATGAAAATACAATAAAATGCAATATAGTGGATATGCATCACGGAAAGGAATGGGGCAAAAAAAAAAAAAAACAAACAAAACCAAAATCAAAATAAAATAAAATAAAATTAAATGAAAATAAAAATAAAAAAAATATATATATAAAACAATTAAAAATAAAATGAAAAAAAAAAATATAAAAAATTAAAAATAAAATGAAAAAAAAATAAATGAATAAATAAAAAAAAAAAAAAATAAAAAGATAAAAAAAAAAAAATTAAAAATAAAAATAAATATAAAAAATAAAATAGAAAAATAAATATATAAAACTAAAATTAAAATATAAAAAAAAAATACATACATACATATATATATATATATATATATATATATATACACATATACATACACACACATATATATATATATATATATACACACACACACACACACATATACCTATAAAAAATAAAAATTACTTTCCGTAATGCATAAACCTAAAAACTACCAATTAGATAAAAAACAATTTAGATCAAGTTCGATGTTGAGACCATGCGGACTTAAAGTACCCAACCTATGTATCCACTGGGTTTCATTACGTGAGATAGCTTGTTTAAGGTTGGACCCTCTCCAATGTGCCTCAACCCTATCGATTCCACAAAACCTAAGACCCCTAGGGTCACTGTTGTGGAATAACCTAAAATGATTAGACAAACTGTGATGCTTGAACCCTTTTCTAAACCTATTTACATGCTCTCTTAATCTAATACCCAATTTTCTGGTGGTTCTGCCCACATAGTGGAGCCCACAAGGGCAGGAAAGAAGATAAGTGACATGTGTGGTTCCACAGGTAATACATTTTTTAATTTCATGAGTTTTCCCAGACACACTAAAATGGGTTGTTTTCCTAACCCTGTGTTTGGAGGTACGACAAATCATGCATTTACCACAGCTATAAAAACCTGTCTGGTCCAAAAATGTGAATAATCTCTTAGGGGGATTCACAACATTAGGGGCCAGTTTTAATCTTAATGTGGGGGGTTTGGTATAGATAAAATGAGGTGCAACTGGTAGGACACTGGTTAGATCTTTATCTTTACGTAACAGTGGCCAATGCTCCTTAATGATTCTTTCAAATTGCTTGTGTTGTCTGGTATATCCTGTAAGAAATGCGATTCCATAATCTTTCTTATCTCGGATTTTCTTTTCAAAGAGCTGTTTTCTATCTAAGCTCCGAATATCTTCCCTGGTCTTATTGAGAGCCTTGATGTCATATCCTTTCTCTTGAAATCTTTCCAAAATAATTTTTGATTGTACATCATAGTCTTCAATTTTGTTACAGTTGCGCCGCACTCGCAACATTTGGCTTTTCGGTATTCCACTTAACCATCTTGGGTGATGGCAACTTCCAAGTGGTATATATCCATTTCTGTCAACTTCCTTGAAATATGTGCGAGTAAGTAATTTATCATTTTCTTTGAAAATCACCAAATCTAGAAAATTAACAGAATCATAACTAACAACCTCCAAAAAGGAGATACCACACTGGTTGTTACCAATTTCTTCCAGGAACTTAAAAAAGGAATCTCTTGATCCTGCCCAAATAATAAAAATATCATTGATATAACGTTTGTAAAAGCTTAACTGGGGTATATTTCTTCCATAGATTGCTTTGGATTCCCACCAGCTCATGAAAAGATTTGCTACTGAAGGGGCATATTTGGCGCCCATTGCAACACCTTTACGTTGTCTAAAATATTTATTTTCATGCCAAAAAAAGTTATGGCTCATAGCCAGATCCAAGGCTTCAAGTAAAAAAACTTTTTGTTTGGGCTTGATATCTGTTTTGTCAAGAGCCCATTTGACTGCCTCTAAAGCATGATGTTGCTGTATGTTCGTGTACAGGGAATTAACATCCACACTGGCAAGAATGCAGTCCTGATCCACAGTAAGAGGCTCCAAAAATGTAATCAGATCTTTGCTATCTTTTAGATAGGCGGGGCATTTTTGTACTAGTGGTTGGAGAAAATTATCCAGGTACTCCCCCATTCTGGAAAATAATGAGTCTACCCCGCTAACTATAGGCCTCCCAGGAGGTCTATGGGGGTCTTTATGAATTTTGGGTAATTGGTATATTACCGGAACTTTGGGGGCATCAGGGACTAAAAATCTGGTTTCTTTTTTATTTAAAATCCCTGTTAGGTGTGCTTGCTTTGTAAGACGTTTCAATTTGGCTTTATATTTGTTGGTAGGATTACCTTTAAGTTCCTCATATGTCTCTTTGTCAGATACTAATCTATTTAATTCGTCAAGATAATCACTTTTATTAAGAATTACCAAACCCCCCCCCCTTGTCAGCTGATCTTATCACTATATTTTTATTTTGCTCTAATAATTCTAGACCCTTTTCAACATCTTTTTTCTTTCTACTTGGTTGTATTTTTAATTTTCTTAGGTCTTCTTCGACTACCGATTTGAAGACCTCAACAAAATGATTGTTCTTCGGTTTAGGGTTGAAAATTGAATTATTTCTTAGTGTGGTATGAGTAAATTTGTCCATTACTCCTTTCGGAATTATATCCTTATTGTTTTTAGCATAGGTCTTTTTAATATTTATTTTTCTAATAAATTTCTGAAAATCAATAAAAACATCGAACTTATTAAAATCTTTATCTAAAGCGAATTTAAGTCCTAGCTGGAGGACTTTATTCTCTTCTTCAGAAAAAACTGCATCACTCAAATTAAAGATTCCTGAATTGAGTTTGCCCTTTTCCTTTTTCCTTTTCCCTCCCCTACATCCTCTTGTTCGTCTCTTCTTGTTTGGTCTTGATTGTATGAGGGGGTCCCAGGGGATACCAGGGTCTCCATTCTTCTTCCCTCACATCCTGTGGGTAATGGCCTCTCCCTCGGCCTCTGGGATTGGGTCCACCCCGAGGTCTCCTCGGTGGCCCCCCAAAACCTCTCCTCTGAAAATCCCCTCTAAAGTTGTTATGGCTGGGATAACCACCTCTACCTCGTGGGGGATATTGGTCATAATGATACGGTGTCCAAGAAGGACCACCATAATTTCCTCTTTGTTCATAACATCTTGTGTTATAAGAGCCTCTATTGGATTGTTGTGGATGATCATAATCTAGTGGCTCGAATCGATTGTATGTGGGGATTCCATAATGTGGGGTGGAAGGTCGCGGAGTGCCCCTTCCTCCACCACGTTGTACACCCCTACCCGATTCTTTGCGTTGGCCTTCGTATTTTATAGGAGTTTTAGGATGAATGTACCCCGCTTGCGTCTCATCCATAGAATCACTGGGATCAGGAGTATCTTCTTCTACCAATTCTTGCCACCTATAAACTTTATTGGATTTATAATCATTGGTGTCTCTAATGAATTTTTTCATTTTTTTCTTTTGGGTTTCTTTATCTAACTTTTCAACAAAATCCTGTAACTGTTTCATTTTTTCTTTGTATTCACCTGAGGCAATTGAAGGTCCTAATTTAGCTTTCAAAGCATTAATGTTAGCCTCCAGTACCTTCAGTTTTCTTTCCTTCCTACTTATTAGTAGTTGTAACAATTTTTTCTCTGTATGATTAAAAAAAGAGAACCATTCGTCCTCTAAATCTTTGTCCACTAGGCCATCATTGGGAGCAATATCCCACCTGAGTCTTCTGGGGGTTATATTGTCCTTGATGTATTTACCTAAAGTGAACACATCCCACCATGCTTTAACCTGCTTGTCCAAAGCACTTCTGAGACTTTTAAAGTCTTGGTTAATATCTAAATTGGTGTTGGATTGTGAGAAAAAATCATCTGCATTCAAATTTCTATTATTAACAAATGTAAAAATTTCCATAGCTGCTGAGTGCACACAATAAGTGAAAGGTAAATAAACAAAAACTAAAACTCGCGCTTATGGAGACATACAAAAATAAATGACAAGTGAAAAGAAATTATTATATGCGCAGCTGCTACAGCATAAGGCACTAACACCTTGAGAGATAAAAAATTATAAAATGCAGCGCTAGCGAATATAAATGTGCTCAATACAAACATATGTGTGAATGTCAACCATCTAAACCTTTTGGGATGATGGTACACACTATTAGTGAAAAGATTATGCACCAGTGATTGGTGTCACCAGAAATGCAGTGGGTGTAATACTAAATGTTACCACTAAAAAGTGATCAACTAAGTAAAACCAGAAAATATACTGTGCAAAACATTAAATGAACTGAACAACCAGGCAAATGGCTCTAGGAGTAATTCACAGTACTACAGATGGTTTTCAACATCAAAGAAATAATGTCCCATTTGCAACAGTGGTTGTAATATAGAAGGAAGGGAAAAAAATGCTTTAAAATAAAATAAAATAAAAGTCACCCAACATCCAACTTCTAGGACCAATAATGTTCGGTGAAATTCAACAGTTGGCTCAATAGCAGCAGAGATCAGAGGACCATGTGGGGAATAAAAAGAAAAAGCAACTTGTGAAGTACCGCTTAGGAACAGATTAACAATACGCTGTTATTGGGAAAACTCACAAGCCTTCAATGATAACCGAGCGTCAGTGTGTTCCGGGTTCACAACGGCGTGCGTTCCACAAGAACCGGAAGCAGCGTCACTGGTTCTTAGTGTTGACCGGAAATTTGTCAATGCATTTCGCCCCTCCTCCAGGGCATCATCAAGGACATCATCTCCGGTCAAAGAAGATCCTTATAGCACTTATTGTGAGCCAATTAGAAAAAAGGTAGAACCTCTCACCGCAATAAACCATTAGCTTCCTGAGTCACATCATTGCCCATCATTGATCAAAATGTGAGAACTTTATTGTTATATGATAATGACAGGGGTTAACAATGTGAACACATGAATAAATCAATGAATCTGAATACATGAATAAATTAGCATAGATAAAATAATCATTGACTAAATCAATGAAAATACAATAAAATGCAATATAGTGGATATGCATCACGGAAAGGAATGGGGCAAAAGAAAAACAAACAAAACCAAAATCAAAATAAAATAAAATAAAATTAAATGAAAAAAAAAATATATATATAAAAAAATTTAAAATAAAATGAAAAAAAAAATATAAAAAATTGAAAATAAAATTCAAAATAAATAAATAAATAAATAAAAATAAAATAAAAAGATAAAAAAAAAATTCAAAATAAAAATAAATATGAAAAATAAAATAGAACAATAAATATATAAAACTAAAATTAAAATATAAAAAAAAAAAAAAAATACATACATACATACATATATATATATATATATATATATATATATATATATATATATATACACATATACATACACACACATATATATATATATATATATATACACACACACATACATATACCTATAAAAAAATAAAAATTACTTTCCGTAATGCATAAACCTAAAAACTACCAATTAGATAAAAAACAATTTAGATCAAGTTCGATGTTGAGACCATGCGGACTTAAAGTACCCAACCTATGTATCCACTTGGTTTCATTACGTGAGATAGCTTGTTTAAGGTTGGACCCTCTCCAATGTGCCTCAACCCTATCGATTCCACAAAACCTAAGACCCCTAGGGTCACTGTTGTGGAATAACCTAAAATGATTAGACAAACTGTGATGCTTGAACCCTTTTCTAATCCTATTTACATGCTCTCTTAATCTAATACCCAATTTTCTGGTGGTTCTGCCCACATAGTGGAGCCCACAAGGGCAGGAAAGAAGATAAGTGACATGTGTGGTTCCACAGGTAATACATTTTTTAATTTCATAAGTTTTCCCAGACACACTAAAATGGGTTGTTTTCCTAACCCTGTGTTTGGAGGTACGACAAATCATGCATTTACCACAGCTATAAAAACCTGTCTGGTCCAAAAATGTGAATAATCTCTTAGGGGGATTCACAACATTAGGGGCCAGTTTTAATCTTAATGTGGGGGGTTTGGTATAGATAAAATGAGGTGCAACTGGTAGGACACTGGTTAGATCTTTATCTTTACGTAACAGTGGCCAATGCTCTTTAATGATTCTTTCAAATTGCTTGTGTTGTCTGGTATATCCTGTAAGAAATGCGATTCCATAATCTTTCTTATCTCGGATTTTCTTTTCAAAGAGCTGTTTTCTATCTAAGCTCCGAATATCTTCCCTGGTCTTATTGAGAGCCTTGATGTCATATCCTTTCTCTTGAAATCTTTCCAAAATAATTTTTGATTGTACATCATAGTCTTCAATTTTGTTACAGTTGCGCCGCACTCGCAACATTTGGCTTTTCGGTATTCCACTTAACCATCTTGGGTGATGGCAACTTCCAAGTGGTATATATCCATTTCTGTCAACTTCCTTGAAATATGTGCGAGTAAGTAATTTATCATTTTCTTTGAAAATCACCAATTCTAGAAAATTAACAGAATCATAACTAACAACCTCCGAAAAGGAGATACCACACTGGTTGTTACCAATTTCTTCCAGGAACTTAAAAAAGGAATCTCTTGATCCTGCCCAACCCGGAACACACTGACGCTCGGTTATCATTGAAGGCTTGTGAGTTTTCCCAATAACAGCGTATTGTTAATCTGTTCCTAAGCGGTACTTCACAAGTTGCTTTTTCTTTTTATTCCCCACATGGTCCTCTGATCTCTGCTGCTATTGAGCCAACTGTTGAATTTCACCGAACATTATTGGTCCTAGAAGTTGGATGTTGGGTGACTTTTATTTTATTTTATTTTAAAGCATTTTTTTCCCTTCCTTCTATATTACAACCACTGTTGCAAATGGGACATTATTTCTTTGATGTTGAAAACCATCTGTAGTACTGTGAATTATTCCTAGAGCTATTTGCCTGGTTGTTCAGTTCATTTAATGTTTTGCACAGTATATTTTCTGGTTTTACTTAGTTGATCACTTTTTAGTGGTAACATTTAGTATTACACCCACTGCATTTCTGGTGACACCAATCACTGGTGTATAATCTTTTCACTAATAGTGTGTACCATCATCCCGAAAGGTTTAGATGGTTGACATTCACACATACGTTTGTATTGAGCACATTTATATTCGCTAGCGCTGCATTTCATAATTTTTTATCTCTCAAGGTGTTAGTGCCTTATGCTGTAGCAGCTGCGCATATAATAATTTCTTTTCACTTGTCATTTATTTTTGTATGTCTCCATAAGCGCGAGTTTTAGTTTTTGTTTATTTACCTTTCACTTATTGTGTGCACTCAGCAGCTATGGAAATTTTCACATTTGTTAATAATAGAAATTTGAATGCAGATGATTTTTTCTCACAATCCAACACCAATTTAGATATTAACCAAGACTTTAAAAGTCTCAGAAGTGCTTTGGACAAGCAGGTTAAAGCATGGTGGGATGTGTTCACTTTAAGTAAATACATCAAGGACAATATAACCCCCAGAAGACTCAGGTGGGATATTGCTCCCAATGATGGCCTAGTGGACAAAGATTTAGAGGACGAATGGTTCTCTTTTTTTAATCATACAGAGAAAAAATTGTTACAACTACTAATAAGTAGGAAGGAAAGAAAACTGAGGGTACTGGAGGCTAACATTAATGCTTTGAAAGCTAAATTAGGACCTTCAATTGCCTCAGGTGAATACAAAGAAAAAATGAAACAGTTACAGGATTTTGTTGAAAAGTTAGATAAAGAAACCCAAAAGAAAAAAATGAAAAAATTCATTAGAGACACCAATGATTATAAATCCAATAAAGTTTATAGGTGGCAAGAATTGGTAGAAGAAGATACTCCTGATCCCAGTGATTCTATGGATGAGACGCAAGCGGGGTACATTCATCCTAAAACTCCTATAAAATACGAAGGCCAACGCAAAGAATCGGGTAGGGGTGTACAACGTGGTGGAGGAAGGGGCACTCCGCGACCTTCCACCCCACATTATGGAATCCCCACATACAATCGATTCGAGCCACTAGATTATGATCATCCACAACAATCCAATAGAGGCTCTTATAACACAAGATGTTATGAACAAAGAGGAAATTATGGTGGTCCTTCTTGGACACCGTATCATTATGACCAATATCCCCCATGAGATAGAGGTGGTTATCCCAGCCATAACAACTTTAGAGGGGATTTTCAGAGGAGAGGTTTTGGGGGGCCACCGAGGAGACCTCGGGGTGGACCCAATCCCAGAGGCCGAGGGAGAGGCCATTACCCACAGGATGTGAGGGAAGAAGAATGGAGACCCTGGTATCCCCTGGGACCCCCCTCATACAATCAAGACCAAACAAGAAGAGACGAACAAGAGGATGTAGGGGAGGGAAAAGGAAAAAGGAAAAGGGCAAACTCAATTCAGGAATCTTTAATTTGAGTGATGCAGTTTTTTCTGAAGAAGAGAATAAAGTCCTCCAGCTAGGACTTAAATTCGCTTTAGATAAAGATTTTAATAAGTTCGATGTTTTTATTGATTTTCAGAAATTTATTAGAAAAATAAATATTAAAAAGACCTATGCTAAAAACAATAAGGATATAATTCCGAAAGGAGTAATGGACGAATTTACTCATACCACACTAAGAAATAATTCAATTTTCAATCCTAAACCGAAGAACAATCATTTTGTTGAGGTCTTCAAATCGGTAGTCGAAGAAGACCTAAGAAAATTAAAAATACAACCAAGTAGAAAGAAAAAAGATGTTGAAAAGGGTCTAGAATTATTAGAGCAAAATAAAAATATAGTGATAAGATCAGCTGACAAGGGGGGGGGGTTTGGTAATTCTTAATAAAAGTGATTATCTTGACGAATTAAATAGATTAGTATCTGACAAAGAGACATATGAGGAACTTAAAGGTAATCCTACCAACAAATATAAAGCCAAATTGAAACGTCTTACAAAGCAAGCACACCTAACAGGGATTTTAAATAAAAAAGAAACCAGATTTTTAGTCCCTGATGCCCCCAAAGTTCCGGTAATATACCAATTACCCAAAATTCATAAAGACCCCCATAGACCTCCTGGGAGGCCTATAGTTAGCGGGGTAGACTCATTATTTTCCAGAATGGGGGAGTACCTGGATAATTTTCTCCAACCACTAGTACAAAAATGCCCCGCCTATCTAAAAGATAGCAAAGATCTGATTACATTTTTGGAGCCTCTTACTCTGGATCAGGACTGCATTTTTGCCAGTGTGGATGTTAATTCCCTGTACATGAACATACAGCAACATCATGCTTTAGAGGCAGTCAAATGGGCTCTTGACAAAACAGATATCAAGCCCAAACAAAAAGTTTTTTTACTTGAAGCCTTGAATCTGGCTATGAGCCATAACTTTTTTTGGCATGAAAAGAAATATTTTAGACAACGTAAAGGTGTTGCAATGGGCGCCAAATAGGCCCCTTCAGTAGCAAATCTTTTCATGAGCTGGTGGGAATCCAAAGCAATCTATGGAAGAAATATACCCCAGTTAAGCTTTTACAAACGTTATATCGATGATATTTTTATTATTTGGGCAGGATCAAGAGATTCCTTTTTTAAGTTCCTGGAAGAAATTGGTAACAACCAGTGTGGTATCTCCTTTTCGGAGGTTGTTAGTTATGATTCTGTTAATTTTCTAGATTTGGTGATTTTCAAAGAAAATGATAAATTACTTACTCGCACATATTTCAAGGAAGTTGACAGAAATGGATATATACCACTTGGAAGTTGCCATCACCCAAGATGGTTAAGTGGAATACCGAAAAGCCAAATGTTGCGAGTGCGGCGCAACTGTAACAAAATTGAAGACTATGATGTACAATCAAAAATTATTTTGGAAAGATTTCAAGAGAAAGGATATGACATCAAGGCTCTCAATAAGACCAGGGAAGATATTCGGAGCTTAGATAGAAAACAGCTCTTTGAAAAGAAAATCCGAGATAAGAAAGATTATGGAATCACATTTCTTACAGGATATACCAGACAACACAAGCAATTTGAAAGAATCATTAAGGAGCATTGGCCACTTTTACGTAAAGATAAAGATCTAACCAGTGTCCTACCAGTTGCACCTCATTTTATCTATACCAAACCCCCCACATTAAGATTAAAACTGGCCCCTAATGTCGTGAATCCCCCTAAGAGATTATTCACATTTTTTTGGACCAGACAGGTTTTTATAGCTGTGGTAAATGCATGATTTGTCGTACCTCCAAACACAGGGTTAGGAAAACAACCCATTTTAGTGTGTCTGGGAAAACTTATGAAATTAAAAAATGTATTACCTGTGGAACCACACATGTCACTTATCTTCTTTCCTGCCCTTGTGGGCTCCACTATGTGGGCAGAACCACCAGAAAATTGGGTATTAGATTAGGAGAGCATGTAAATAGGATTAGAAAAGGGTTCAAGCATCACAGTTTGTCTAATCATTTTAGGTTATTCCACAACAGTGACCCTAGGGGTCTTAGGTTTTGTGGAATCGATAGGGTTGAGGCACATTGGAGAGGGTCCAACCTTAAACAAGCTATCTCACGTAATGAAACCCAGTGGATACATAGGTTGGGTACTTTAAGTCCGCATGGTCTCAACATCGAACTTGATCTAAATTGTTTTTTATCTAATTGGTAGTTTTTAGGTTTATGCATTACGGAAAGTAATTTTTATTTTTTATAGGTATATGTATGTGTGTGTGTATATATATATATATATATATGTGTGTGTATGTATATGTGTATATATATATATATATATATATATATATATATATGTATGTATGTATTTATTTATTTTTATATATTTTAATTTTAGTTTTATATATTTATTTTTCTAGTTTATTTTTTCTATTTATTTTTATTTTAAATTTTTTTTTTTTTTTATCTTTTTATTTTATTTTTATTTATTTTTATTTTTATTTATTTTTTTTCATTTTATTTTAAATTTTTTATATATTTTTTTTTTTTCATTTTATTTTAAATTTTTTATATATTTTTTTTTTTCATTTTATTTTAAATTTTTTTATATATATTTTTTTTTTTTTTTTTTTTTTTTATTTTCATTTAATTTTATTTTATTTTATTTTGATTTTGGTTTTGTTTGTTTTTCTTTTGCCCCATTCCTTTCCGTGATGCATATCCACTATATTATATTGCATTTTATTGTATTTTCATTGATTTAGTCAATGATTATTTTATCTATGCTAATTTATTCATGTATTCAGATTCATTGATTTATTCATGTGTTCACATTGTTAACCCCTGTCATTGTCATATAACAATAAAGTTCTCACATTTTGATCAATGATGGGCAATGATGTGACTCAGGAAGCTAATGGTTTATTGCGGTGAGAGGTTCTACCTTTTTTCTAATTGGCTCACAATAAGTGTAGCGGAGACCTCCGCGCATATATAAGGATCTTCTTTGACCGGAGATGATGTCCTTAAATATGCCCTGGAGGAGGGGTGAAATGCATTGACAAATTTCCGGTCAACACTAAGAACCAGTGACGCTGCTTCCGGTTCTTGTGGAACGCACGCCGTTGTGAACCCGGAACACACTGACGCTCGGTTATCATTGAAGGCTTGTGAGTTTTCCCAATAACAGCGTATTGTTAATCTGTTCCTAAGCGGTACTTCACAAGTTGCTTTTTCTTTTTATTCCCCACATGGTCCTCTGATCTCTGCTGCTATTGAGCCAACTGTTGAATTTCACCGAACATTATTGGTCCTAGAAGTTGGATGTTGGGTGACTTTTATTTTATTTTATTTTAAAGCATTTTTTTCCCTTCCTTCTATATTACAACCACTGTTGCAAATGGGACATTATTTCTTTGATGTTGAAAACCATCTGTAGTACTGTGAATTACTCCTAGAGCTATTTGTCTGGTTGTTCAGTTCATTTAATGTTTTGCACAGTATATTTTCTGGTTTTACTTAGTTGATCACTTTTTAGCGGTAACATTTAGTATTACACCCACTGCATTTCTGGTGACACCAATCACTGGTGCATAATCTTTTCACTAATAGTGTGTACCATCATCCCGAAAGGTTTAGATGGTTGACATTCACACATACGTTTGTATTGAGCACATTTATATTCGCTAGCGCTGCATTTTATAATTTTTTAATTCAAGGTATCGGCATATGCCGACGACTTGATGTTCTCACCCTACAGTCGCTCTCCCCAGCCTCCTGCATGAGTTCGAACGGTACGGGAAATTGTCCAATTTAAAAATGTATTTCCAGAAATCAGTGGCGATGGGAGTAGGTATACCTTCCCAACAACTCTCCCATCTGCAGGCCAGCTTCCATCTGAAGTGGACTGATACTGCCCTGACGTATTTAGGCACACAAATCCCCCCAAAATTCACACAGATTTTCAAACTCAACTTCCCACCCCTGCTTAAGTCTGTTCAAAAACTTCTGACCCAATGGACCACGGGCCTACACTCCTGGTTCGGAAGGTGCAACATACTAAAGATGATAATTCTGCCCAAATTTCTATATCTAATACAAGCCCTCCCAGTTCATATTCCAGCGGACTACTTTAAACAGATATACACAACCTTTAAAACATTCCTTTGGGCAGGGAAACATCCAAGAATACACAAAACTATACTTTCACTCCCTAAACGCTATGGTGGTATGGCATTGCCAGATGTCCGGACCTACTACCACACGACACATTTGAGCAGACTTGTAGATTGGTGCCGACACTGGGAAACCAAGCTATGGCCATGGTTGGAGCAGGCGCAGAGCGAAATCCCTTTGCGGCGAGCCCCTTGGTGTCACACAGCCTTACATCAGGATGTTAAGCGGCATCCGTTAATTGGGACCACCATTAAAATTTGCGCACGATTGCTGACACAGACGAATCTCTGTTCTCACACCTCACCCCTACACCCGATATTAGGCAACCCACTTTTTGAACCGGGGGTACGGGATGGGAGATTCTGTGCCCTGAGAGAAACAGGCCTATATCAAGCTTCCCATTTTAGTGAGGCGGGTCGGTGGAAAACAGTATTGGAGCTCACAGACCCGTCGGGCAGGTACCGCTTGGACTTTCTGAGAGCCAGACAGCTCTGTCATTTTTTAGGGACCATCCCCCCACCTTCTACTACGAGCCAACCCCTCACGACGCTGGAGGAGTTGTGCTCTGACTCAGGCTTGTTACCACATACCCTATCCCTAACACATGACCTTCTAATTACACCAAGGGATGACTACCGGCTGCCGAGCATTACTAGATGGGAACGGGACTTACACTGCACATTCTCCGCCAAAAAGAAACAGCAAATTCTCACATTCACGCACAAATCCTCTATATGTACTAAAATCCAGGAGACCAATTATAAAATCCTCACGGGGTGGTACAGGACCCCAGCTCTTCTTAGTAAACTCTTCCCAACAGCTTCAGACCTTTGCTGGATCTGCCAAACGGAAAGAGGCACAATGCTACATATCTTCGGAGTCTAGGGCAGGACCAGGAGTTTCTGGATTGAGGTCAGGCGAATAACTCAAAAGTTCACGGAACGTGTGATTCCAGATGACCCAGCTTTCTTTCTCTTACACGCAAATGACATCCCCACTCGCGCTTACAAGAAATCAGTCGTACGCCACTTACTAGACGCGGCGAAAGCCTGCATCCCACCCGCCGACCATTGCAATGTGGTTACGAAAAGTAGACGAAATTAATAAATTAGAGGACCTTATCCTCACTAGTCAGGATAGACAGGAGACATTCTCAAAAACCTGGCAACTCTGGAATATTTATACCTACTCAGACGAGGGTCAGGCGCTCCGAGATTGTGTCGCTTCGACCTGATTGTCTCGAGCTGATCAGCGAGCAGTACCGGTGGGTCCTCACAATAGCTGGACTTTTTGTCCCCGTGGTGGATGAAGGTGTCCGTGTTCGTGAACCCCCCAATACCCCATTAAATCCCCCCCTTCTCTTTTTCTGCTACCCCCCCCCCTTTTTATTTCTCTTTTTCTCTCCACTAGCCTTGCTCTCCTTTTCTGTCGGTGAGCTGTTTCTCTTCTTTACTGATACCATTCTTTTTCTTCTCTGTCTTCTATAAAAGTATGGGAGGTGGGCCCGCGGGGCCGTGGTGGCCCAAGTTAGATTCCATGACTGGGAAGAGACCCATCTGGATGCGGGAACTTGCATTTGAAACGTATAAGTGTGATGTTATTGATAGTGGAACCATAGTCCGCGACATATAGACCCTGTACATGCAGACCGGTATGATACTGTTCCCACAATAGATATGCGCTGACTGTCACTTATTAAGCTGTCATGCTTTTCTTCGTGTGTATACCTGTATTCCTGCCATTCCTCGTAATGTCGTGGGGGACCGCACGGACCCTTTTCCCTGTTTATAAATAAAAATAAAAAAAATCCGACTGTCCCAAACGCTGTGACGTAAAACATTCCGACGAGCCAAGAAAAATTAAGTTCAATGGTTCTGAGCATGCGTCGACTTGATTCTGAGCATGCGTGGGTTTTTTCTCCAATGGAGTTCCACACAGACGATCAGAATTTACTATTGTTTTTTTTTCCATCGGATACATTTAAAACATGTTCTATTTTTAATCACCGATGGAAAAAGACCGATGGGGCCCATACACGATCGGTTTGTCCGATGAAAAAAGTCCATTGGACTGTTTTCATTGGTAAAACCGATCGTGTGTACAGGGCTTTATAGTCTGCAACAGACTTGAGACTGGGGTGGAGGTTCACCTTCCAGCAGGATGACGACCCTAAACATATAGCCAGAGCTACAATGGAATGGTTTAGGTTTAGAATAACCCAGTCATAGTCCAAACCTAAATCCAATTGAGAATCTGTGGCAAGACTTAAACATTGCTGTTAACAGACGTTTTCCATCCAATCTGACATAGCTTGAGCTATTTTGCAAAGGAGAATGGGCAAAAATGTCAATCTCTAGATGTGCAAAGCTGATAGGGACATCCCCAAAAAGACTTGCAGCTGTAATTGCAGTGAAAGGTGGTTCTACAAAGTATTGACTATAGAGGGGCTGAATACAAATGCACACCACACCTTTCACATATTTATTTGTAAAAATGTTTGAAAACCATTTATCATTTTCCCTCCACTTTACAATTATGTGCCGCTTTGTGTTGGTCTATCACATAAAATCCCAATAAAATACATTTACATTTTTGGTTGTAACACGGCAAAATGTGGAAAATTTCAAGGGGTATGAATACTTTTTTAAGGTACTGTATGCTTTCACATGTGACTACTGTGGACCATCCACTAAATGTGATTGGCAATGTACTATCAAGTGACTCCAGAATATATGTCAATGTGATGTGACTGTGCCATTTTCCAAGTACTACCAGTAAAGTGCAGCAACCTTATTTATGTGTGGGCCTTCCTTCCTATGGGGGTATAAAGGTCAATAGCCAGAAATATCATTTGGAGGACTCTAGCATGGAGTTGGGCACATTATGGCGTAAGGTATAGCCATAGCCATGGCAGGAGGGTTCATGTTCTAGAAAGGACAGGAGCGGGGCAGGGACTTGTGCTTTGGCACCAACATCCAACTAATCATAGTACCCATCTTACAAGTATTTGCATCTTTCTTACACAGGGTAGTTAGTATAAGTGTTAGAAGGGGGTGGGAGCAGTTTTAAGATTAGTTGGTTATTTCCTGGAATTCCACTTAAATTTTTTTCCCTGTTCTGTCCCCTGTGGTACAGAGTACATGTAGTAGCTCAGGGGTGCTCAACTCATGGTGGCCAAAGGAGCCCTCTGATGTGGCCCGCGACCTCAAATCAGGGAAGCACATGCCCATTCTCTGGGAAGGTGGGTCAGCAAGCACAGATTGTGATCAGCAGGTTGCCGACCTGCCATCCCAATGCATCAGAGTGCATCAAGCCAGCGCTGGCAGCAGAGAAAGTAGATAAATAAAGTAAAATGATGCGCTAAACACCAACCTATTTGGATATGCACAACTGACTATTATGTGTATTCATCCAATGCTCCGTGCTGGATGTGGCATAAAAAAGATATACAGTGAAAAACAAATAATAATAATATATATATACAAAAAAATTATTATATCAAGTGCATAGTGTTCATAAAGTGCAGTGCTGTTACCAAAGAGTAGCATACAATCATGGGGACTGCATCAGTTTTCCTCCCATTCACATAAGGCTTGTCTCCAAAAATGCAACTGCCTAAACAATACAAAAGTCAAATCCTTTCTGACACCGCTATGCTGGTTTAACAGTGAAAAAACTCCTAAGAAGACCTCCTTTCCTTGCATAAATCTCCGGATTCCAGCAAAATAACCATGTAAATGCAAAAAAAAGACAGATCATTGCGCAGTGTTCTATCAAAAGACACAACCTTATCAGTTGTGGCTTGCACTCACATAACCTCCGAAAAGCAAACAGCGCTTGTATCAGCTCAGTTTCAGTATGATCCTCCTCAGACTGCGAGCGTCACTAGGCTCCTCCCCCTATACGTTACGTCAACGGCACGTGACTTAGTTACCCTTAGTTACTTAGCACCCATGACTAAGTCATGTGCCGTTGACGTAACGTGTGGGGGGATGAGCCTAGTGACAGCCTTATAGGGGGCTCAGGACAGTAAGGCTTCATGTACATGGGACGCTTCTCAACCTCTGCTGAACGCTATAACATCACAGCTAGTAATCCATGTTTAAAAACCTGTGTTCAGCAGCGTTTACAAGCTGCGTTTAGCCGTGTTTAGCAGCGTTTGCGTTCAGCAGCGTTTAGTACAGATAACCTCAGGAGACCCTCACAAATGATTACAAAGCACTAAAAACAAGTATTTATTAACTATTTCAGCAATTCTGTGATAGAACAGTGTGAGTAGCAGCTGAGAAAGCAGTGTGCTTGTAGCTAACTGTTATTTTTTTGTTGTCCTAGATAACAGGTTAGAGATTGATCTAGGCTTACAGGCTGGGGGAAGGAAAAGACAATTGTATGAATCTCATTAGCTAGCTGGAAAACTTTATATGCTGGGTCATAAAGAAATGCAAACAGCCAGACATTAGGGTTTCAAGCTCAATGTGGGGGTCATCAGTAGGGATGAGCTCCAGCGTGTTCGCACACTCCATGTGCAGAGCCCGCCAGGACGCCGACACGGCGCTGCGCTAATCACAGGGAGGGAGACATGTCCCGATGCACGGCTGCAGAGATCAGGACATGTCTCCCTGCCTGTGATTAGCACAGCGCAGTGCCGACTTCCTGGCGGGCTCTGCACATGGAGTGTGCGAACACGCCGGAGCTCATCCCTAGTCATCAGGTTAAATTCGCAATGGTTGACGGGTGAGTGAAATTCCTATTCAACTTCAATGTCAAGTATGCAAGTTGTGTATTGTACAGCATAATTGGCTGATGAGGGGAATATCTCATGGTATTTCAAGCTTGCAGGCAGTGATAATTGAGTTTTTGGTGTGCTTTTAGCATTTTCCAGGCTCAAAAGTAATGAATAAAATGTTTCCCTTTAAAAACGCTTCTAGACAAAAACGCGGCTAAACGCGGGTAGCCGCATTTAGCCGCGTTTGGCGCTTCAACTGCCTCTAAACACAGCTTCTGAACGCATTTTTTTGGGTTCAAGAAAAAGCCTCTAAACACAACTGCCTAGAAACGACTATAAACGAAACAGTGTACATGGACAGATAAGATAACATAGAGGAAAGTTCAGGAGCAGTTGAAAAAAATGCACAACTGCTCCTAAACGCCCGTTTACCAGCAGCAGCGTACATGAGGCCTAAGGGTTTGTCTACACTTGTGGTTGGGGACAGTAAAACCCTCAAAGTTGAGACGTATTTTTACCACACACCCCCAACCACTGGTGTAGCATCGGGGGTCACAATGGAGACACCACACCATGTACGAGGTGACCCATGTGTCCTCCCTGTCACATTCTGTTTTACTCATGTAGCGCTACCCCCAGTTAAGAGAGCCGCTGGTTTTGTTTTGGGCCCTGTAGTGCACCGCTGTCAACCCCTGGCAATCGGCTCTAACCTCCCGTGGCACAGCTAGTAAGGGGAGATAGGACCGCGTGACCGCAACTCTAAGTGACGCAGTCCTATGGCAAACACACACAGTGATATACTTTAAAACTTCTATTAAAGTAAGTGAAACTGACACCAATGCACTTGACCCAGATATTTTACTGAGGCTAATGGGCAAGTAATAAACAACAGTATAACAATTTGCAGATCCCTGCAATAAACAGTAATAAAGATAAACAGAGTAATCAGAATAATAAAGTATTGCTATGCAACTCTAACGCTGCCCTTTTACAGCTACTTCCCCTCATGGGTAGACTAACACCCAGAAATGTCTACCTATGCAGTCAGGCCTGACTGATCTAAATGGAAGTTCAGTGAAACAATATTCGCTAGAAATCTTTCAGTGGTGCACTTGAAGAACAACTTTGTAATCCCAATGAATAGTAAAGATAAAGTGTCTGTCTTTAAACAGCTCTCACCACCCGGACAAGTCCAAGTCTGTTTCCTCCATCGATTCGTCTGGGAACAGGAATCCACCGACATCCGAGTCTTCAATCCTTCTGGTGTACTGCAGTAAGGAGGAGAAGATGTCTCTAAGGCTCTGCTAGGCTGGCAGAGGGGCTCTTTGGAAAAGAGCACAAGGCCCAGGCTTCAGGCCTTGTGCATACAGCAGTTCAGCACAGAGATCCTCTTGCTAGGAGAGGGGGTGTCCAAAAGAGACAGAACAAACTCCACCTCCCCTTTATAAAGTCTGCCCCAGCAGTCTCTGTTCCGGAGCAATGTACCCTGGGTGCTGCAAGATGTACCGGGAGATGTAGTCTCTCTCCTCTGCTTTCACTTCCAGTTATGTCTCTTCTCTACTTCCTCCAGACTCACCTCTCACCTGGAACTTCTTGTCTCTCTGCATTAAAGGGGAACACCCCGCTACACTCACATTCTGTTTCACACTTGGGTAGGAGGGGTGGCATATATAGGAACTTGTTGTGTTACACTATGTGATTATTCTTGCTCTGTGTCTTTAAGATCTGTCCCCTTCTTTCTAGCTGAACTCTCTCTCTCACCGTAGTTCTTTATATATCTCCTCCACTTCCTGATTCTGGTCATTACTCCTGTATATCTTCCATGCTAAACATCTTACATGTGGCTTACAACTGCAACGTTTTTCTACCTATGAATATCCATCATTAAACGGAACATTCGAAAGGATTCATCGTCTGTCATCCTAACTGTGAGTTTATTCATTGAGTTAAACTGCCTGTATCGATGCAAGGGATGAATATCAAACCAGCTTGAGTAAGGCCTACTTAAACCTGGAGATGAACTTTATCGCTTTGTAGTTGAGACAGAACAGTAGAAAAACTGAGTTTCACAGCCTAATTACAAGATTTCTGCATGTCAGTACTGATACAGACAAGATCTACTGCCCTCATAGCAAGACAGAAGGGACAGAGCAGCACATGGCAGCCTTATAGCCTGAGACAATCTGCACAGTGTCATATTTCAGCACACAGATCCTGCCTGCTTTCACAGTCAGTCTGCTATCATGAGTGACCAAGCTTCTGCATGTGAACTCACATCTACCTCCCCACAAGTTCCTGAAGAAACTGAGTTACCCAAACGCTTAGTTAAACCCACTTGGAAAGTAATGGAGAATTATGAAGCTTCAAGGACTGAATTGTCAAATAGCTTGGAATTAGTCTGGGAGAAAATCCCTGCTGAAGCCAATACAGTGTCTGTTGAACGTGAACTACTGACACTAGAGGGCGCCATTAAACAACTTTCTGCCTCATATGAGCGTTATAAGCTTACCAGCATCAAATTCACTAATGTCTTACAAAACATGAAGTTAGAAAATGTGATGATGCAATTAAAGCGCGTCAATGCTCTCAATATTGAAAGAGACAGTTTTATCCAGCAAACCAGATTAAAGGCAGAAGCAAAAATAAAGCTGTTACAGGACACTGCATCTCACAGATCTGTTTCCACCAGACGTTCTAAAAACTCGTCAAGATCCCATAGTTCAAGATACTCAACACTCAGTGAGCGACTTATTAATGCCCGCGCTGAAGTGGAAGCCAGCAAAGTGCAGGTGGCATATGCAGAAAAAAGAGCAGAGTTGGAAGCGCAGTCAGCACGTCAAAGTGCAGAGTTGGAAGCGCAGTCAGCACGTCAAAGAGCAGAGTCAGAAGTGCAGTCAGCACGTCAAAGGGCAGAGTTGGAAGCGCAGTCAGCATGACAAAGAGCAACAATGGAAACCTTAAATGAACAGTGTAAACATGACGCAGCTATGGCAAAGTTAAGCTATGGCAAAGCTAAGGGTCCTACAGCAAGCTATCAGTGCAGACGAAGGTGCAAGTGAGAAAGACAGCATTAACCTAAACATAGCAGATATGGGAGACCCCCTCAAACGCACTAAAGACTATGTCCTAAGCCACTGCAGTGCACACTCCATTGTCTCCAATGCTCCCGACTACATAGAGACTCCTTCACAGCTTCAAGTTAAAGAGGTTCCAGCAACTTCCTGCACTCAAAATCACTCCACTGCATTTCCTACCTGCCTACCTTGCCTGCCTTCATACGTCACAGAGCATCAGCGCAAGCTTCAAGCAAGTCATCAATCTCCAGTCATCGGTACAGCCTTGAATCAACGTACCATTGGAACAACTGACTTCAAGCAAGCAACTCACCTGGATGCATCTGCTGCACCATATTTCCCTGTGTCCTTTAACAACAATGTCAAAGATAATGCAATCAGCATCATACAGCCAACAGCATCTCACATAAAGGCGGAGACAACTGAGCTCACAAAGACTGGTCTTACAAGTTTTGATGACCAACCTGAGAACTACAGAAGTTGGAAATGTGCCTTCAGAACTACAATCAGCAATATTGGCATTACAGCTGATCAAGAATTGAATCTGCTGATCAAATGGCTTGGTCCTCTATCTGCTGCACGTGTTAAGCCATTAGGATCGGTTTTCATGGACAATCCTACTGCAGGCCTCACAGCTGCATGGGAGCGACTAGAGCAAAGTTATGGCAGTCCAGAAGCTATAGAAAATGCTTTGTTCAAGCGTCTGGAAACTTTCCCAAAGATATCCGGTAAGGACAACAAGGAGTTCCAGAGACTGAGTGACCTTCTCCTTGAGCTTCAGCTAGCCAAGACAGACCCAAAACTACCTGGACTCAGTTACCTTGACACTCCAAGAGGGGTAAACCCAATTGTCTCCAAGCTCCCGTATGGTTTGCAAGAGAAATGGACTGCACTAGGGTCATCATACAAAAGAGAGAACAGGGTTTCCTTCCCTCCATTCTCTTTCTTCTGTGAATTCATCAGGAAAATTGCAGAGACCAAGAACGATCCAAGTTTTTCCTACGGTGAGTACAGCCTCTTCTCACCCTTTCCTAAGAGTACCAGTCTTCAGGGCAACTATAGAAACCATAGAGGCCCAGTGTCCGTGAAAAAGACTGACATCCTTCCCACTCCTACCACAGTTCTGGCCACGAACAAACAGAGTAGGAAGATTGAAAACCCTAACAGAGAGTGTCCCATACACAAGAAGCCACACCCCCTCAATAAATGTATCGGCTTTAGGAAAAAGCCTCTGGAAGAGCGCAAGGAGCTTTTAAAGACATTTAGGGTATGTTTCAGGTGCTGTGCTTCTACAGAACATTTTGTAAGGGACTGTAATGTGTCCATCAAGTGCATAGAGTGTGGCTCTGAAGAACATGTGCAAGCCCTCCATCCTCTTGAGCCCAGCTCTGCACAACCTGCCAACACTCCTCCCAGGTTAACGCATGGCGGGGAGAATACAGACCAAGTGCCTAATTCTACCATCATTTCTTCATCCTGCACTGAAGTTTGTGGAGAAGACCGCTGTGGTAAGTCCTGTGCTAAGATATGCTTGGTGAACCAGAAAAGTCTCTAAAGGCATATGCTATCTTAGACGATCAGAGCAATCGATCACTTGCAAAATCGGAATTGTTCAATCTATTTGAAATAAAGGGCGAAGCTCATCCTTACACCTTGGGTACCTGTAGTGGAACTATAGAGGTTTCTGGAAGAAGGGCTCATGGACTCATGGTATCTTCTCTCAAAGGTAACTTGCAATTACCCTTACCTACACTTGTTGAGTGCAATCAGATACCTGCTAACAGGGAAGAAATCCCTACTCCAGCTGCTGCTTTCCATCACCCTCACCTCAAGGTAATAGCAAATGAGATACCACCGCTTGAAAAAGATGCTCAGATCCTTCTTCTGTTAGGAAGAGACATTCTAAGAGTTCACAAGGTACACAGACAAGTCAGTGGACCCCCAGATACCCCATTTGCCCAGCGCACGGATCTAGGGTGGGTCATCATAGGCAAGGTCTACATAGGCAAAATGAAAAGACCTACCAACATTTTGTCATTCAAGACAAATGTTCTGCCAAATGGCCAAAACACTTACTTTGAGCCATGCCCACATCACTACTGGGTGAAAGAGAAGATAGCCAGCCACGAATGGCAACATGGTATCTCAGGTGACACAAGCCCTTTCTCCTGCCATGATGGCGACTTCGGCTCTACAGTGTTTAATGCAACCAGTGAAGATGACATACTGGCTCCTTCAATGGAAGACAAAGAATTCATCAAGGTAATGGACAATGAGTTCTTTCAAGATGACTCCAATAACTGGGTAGCACCCCTACCCTTTCGTCTCCCAAGAGAGAGATTGCCCAACAACTTACAGCAGGCCATCAGTAGATTCTCCTCCTTAAAGCGAAACTTAAGCAGGAAACCAGAGATGCAAAAGCACTTTGTGGACTTTATGCAAAATGTATTTGACAGAGATCATGCAGAGCCTGCTCCCCCACTAAAGGAGGGAGAAGAATGCTGGTACCTTCCATCCTTTGGCGTGTATCACCCACGCAAACCAGACCAAATCAGAGTTGTCTTTGATTCCAGTGCTCAGCACGATGGTGTTTATCTTAACAACATGCTCCTAACTGGACCCAACTTGAACAACAGTCTAATAGGAGTCTTGATTCGTTTCATACAAGAGCCTGTAGCAGTAATGGCCGACATTCAACAGATGTTTCACTGCTTCATCGTCAGAGAAGACAACAGAAACTACCTCAGGTTTCTATGGCACAAGGACAATGACCTCAACAAGGAAGTTATAGATTATCGCATGAAGGTACATGTCTTCGGTAACAGTCCTTCCCCAGCAGTGGCAACTTATGGGCTAAGGAGAACAGCTCAGACTGGAGAAGTTGAATATGGATCTGATGCCCGTCAATTTGTTGAAAGAAACTTCTACGGTGACGACGCACTTAAGTCCTTTCCAACTGCTAAAGAAGCAATTGATCTTCTCACCAGAACAAAGGAGATGCTGTCTGTAGCAAACCTTAGACTACACAAGATTATATCCAACAGCCAGGAATTTATGAATGCCTTTCACTCTGAGGACTATGCCACTAGTCTAAAAAACCTTGACTTAGGTACAGATGTGCCTCCTGTACAGCGAAGTCTGAGTTTGTTGTGGAACATCAAGCAAGACAAATTCACCTTCCAAGTGTCAATTTGTGACAAACCCTTCACTAAGAGAGGAGTCCTGTCCGTGGTGAATAGCATCTATGACCCACTGGGTTTCCTTGCTCCAGTTACCATTCAAGGTAAGATTTTAGTAAGGCAGTTGTCTACTGAGAACATAGACTGGGATACTCCCTTGCCTAGTGAGAATCAACACAAGTGGGAAAGGTGGAGATATTCTTTGAAGTCACTAGAAAAACTTCAGATTCCCCGTTGCTATGTTCCGGGTTCCATTTCAACTGCTAACCGGAGAGAGATTCATATTTTCTTCGATGCATCAGTTGAAGCTATTGCTGCAGTAGCCTATTTGAAGACCTCTGAACTGAATGGAGAATCACACTGTAGTTTTGTCCTAGGCAAGGCAAAACTCACTCCCAAGCCTGCACATATCATACCAAGACTTGAACTTTGTGCAGCCGTGCTAGCAGTAGAAATTGCAGAGGTCATACGAAGTGAAATGGACACTACAATTGATTCTTTCACCTTCTATACAGACAGTAAGGTAGTACTTGGTTACATAAACAACCAAACAAAACAATTTTATGTGTACGTCAGCAACAGGGTTGAACGTATCAAGAGATTCTCTCTACCAAGTCAATGGCGTCACGGTCCCACTGAACTCAACCCAGCTGACTGTGGGACCAGAGCCATGTCACCTGCCGCTCTTCAGGACAGCTTATGGCTGTCACCTTCAAGGTTTCTGTGTGTGGACTCCCACTCACCCACTATCGACACCACCTATGGACTAGTAAGCCCTGAAGATGATACGGAAATAAGAACTGTGAACACCTCACTCTACACTTCTGTAAGTACAAAACAGAAGCTGCGGTCACACCATTACAGGCATCAATAGAAGCAGGTGCAGCATCTAGCCAATGCGTTCTGGCATCGCTGGAAGAAAAAGTATCTTCACCACCTTCAAGGTCATAACAAATGGCAAGCATCTAAGCCGAATCTTAAGGTTGGAGACCTCATCCTTCTAAAAGACAAGGAAGTTTGTCAGAATGAGTGGCCTATGGGTCTTATTACTAAAGTTATGCCCAGCGACGATAACAAAGTCCGAAAGGTAGAAGTCAAGGTAACCAAGGGAGGATCGACACGAACCTTTAGTCGACCAATTACAGAGTTAGTACTCCTTTTGCCAGGTGAGTGACTTGTGCAAGGACTAGCCATGCTGTTGGCACGGCGAGGAGTACATTGCTGCCATCTACAAGTTCTACTCAGAACTTTGGAATTATTTGAAGACATCATACTGTGACTTTATGTTCTTCATCCTGTTGAACTTACGTTTATTATTTGCTTGTTGCATGTTTTTCATTACAGGTTCCAGGACATTCGTCATTATTGGACTTTTTGAAAATATATATTAGTTTAAGGTTATGAAATCTAAAGATTTCAGACGGGGAGTGTTGTGTTACACTATGTGATTATTCTTGCTCTGTGTCTTTAAGATCTGTCCCCTTCTTTCTAGCTGAACTCTCTCTCTCATCGTAGTTCTTTATATATCTCCTCCACTTCCTGATTCTGGTCATTACTCCTGTATATCTTCCATGCTAAACATCTTACATGTGGCTTACAACTGCAACGTTTTTCTACCTATAAATATCCATCATTAAATGGAACATTCGAAAGGATTAATTGTCTGTCGTCCTAACTGTGAGTTTATTCATTGAGTTAAACTGCCTGTATCGATGCAAGGGATGAATATCAAACCAGCTTGAGTAAGGCCTACTTAAACCTGGAGATGAACTTTATCGCTTTGTAGTTGAGACAGAACAGAACTGATCCTTTCCATTTTATCTCCTACTACCGCTGAAATAGACATAGGGGTTGATTTACAAAAACTGGAGCATGCAAAATCTGGTGCAGCTCTGCATAGAACCCAATCAGCTTCCATGTTTTTTTGTCAAAGCTTAATTGAATAAGCTGAAAATAGAAGCTGATTGGCTACCATGCACAGCTAGTTTTAGTAAATGTCCTCTATAGAGTCCTTGTAAGGCCCCATGTTCACGGGACGCTGCTAAACGTACGTTCAGAGGCAGTTGGACACTTTTGTCAACTGCCCCTGAACTCATTCAATGTTATCCCATGTGACCATGTACACAGTCTTGTTTATTGCCATTTTTAAGCAGTTTCCGACGCAGAAGATTTCCACGTTTTTAGATGCCAACGCGACTAAATGCGGCTAAACGCGGTAACCCGCATTTAGCAGCATTTCGTTTATAGGTTTGTAGCCCCCTGTTCCTAAAGAAATGGGGCTATAATGTAAATTTCGTTTTTGGCTGAGCTGTAAACAGCTCAGATTGATTGTATATAGTTTATTTGGTTTCTGTCTTGAACTTGGCTTGTTGTGCATTTCTCACTGTTGCCAGTAGGTGTCACTGGTACCACAGGCCAGCATGAGAATTACAACACAGTTAAGCTGTAATGAATATTCTTTTTCCAGAAACAGCCCAGTAGGACGTTCTCTGCCGCTGTGCATTCTGGGAGAAGGTATTTATGGGACAGATGCCATGTGCTCTAGTCAGTCCGGACCTTGGGGCCCTTCTGGCCTGAGGCTGTGTTGCTGCAAGCTCTGCAAGTAGGCCCAGAAGCCTGTCTGTGGCCTACTAATCCTGAGGTTGTCCTAGGCTGTCTTGCCTGCGTGGAAGAAGACAAGCCAAGCTGAGGAGATCCAGGGGAGGACCCTTTGCTGGAGAGAACCGGGATGAAGGCTGGTCTCTCAGGAGAGCCTGGTGACTCGTTTGGAGGACGCACCTAAGCTAATCTACCCTCACTGTACTGCCGGATGAATTAAAGCAGGGGTGCCCAACCTTTTGAAGAGCGAGGGCCACTTTAGCGACTTGGCAGCTGGTCCTGGGCCACAATGAGCAGAGCGGGCAGATCACAGGTCTGTATCCACTCTGCATATGCAGAGAAGATAGGGACATAGCCCACTCTACTCTATGGGCCCTCCGATCCGCCCAGACAGAAGGGGACGGATTCCCTTCTGTTTTTTTAAGCAGATTGGATTGGAGATTGGTGGGTGTAAAAGGACGCAGTTCAGTTTAAATCTGCCGCTCTATAGAGGTGATCACGTGAAAGGAGCCTAAGGCTGCTTTCACACTGATGCACTGTGGTATACCTGCACCTTAACTGACCTCAATCTTCACTTCTTCTTCAGGATTCCACAGGGATCGCTGGCTGCTGCTGTCTCTTAGATGGGTATGGCTGGTGGCTGCTGCTGGCTGTCTTTCAGGGCGGGTATGGCTGGTGGGTCCTGCTGGCTGGTACTATTGGCTGGTACTGGTGAGTACTGCTTTCTGGTACTGTTGGGTACCACTGGGTGGTTCTGGTGGGTATTGCTGGAAAGTACTGCTGGCTGGTACTGGCAAGTACTAATGCTGAGTACTGGTGGGTACTGCTGGCTGGTACTGCTGGCAAGTACTGGTGGATACTTCTGGCTGGTACTGCTGGTAAGTACTGGTGGGAACTGCTGGCTGGGTACTGGAGGGTACTGCTGGCTGGTACTTCTGGCTGGTACTGGTGGGTACTGCTGGCTGGTACTTCTGGGTACTGGTGGGTATTGCTGGCTGGTACTTCTGGGCACTGGTGGGTAATTCTTGGTACTGCTTGGTGGTGCTTGTGGGTACTGGTGGCTGGTACTTCTGGGTATTACTGGCTGGTACTTCTGGGTAGTTTTTGATACTGCTGGGTGGTGCTTGTGGGTACTGCTTGCTGGTACTTCTGGGTACTGGTGGCTGGTACTTCTGGGTACTGGTGGGTACTGCTGGCTGGTACGTCTGGGTACTGGTGGGTGGTGCTGGCTGGTACTTCTGGGTAATCCTGTGTGGTACTTCTGGGTACTGCTGTGTGGTACATCTGGGTACTGCTGTGTGTTACTTCTGGGTACTGCTGTGTGTTACTTCTGGTTACTGCTGTGTGGTACATCTGGGTACTGCTGTGTGATACATCTGGGAACTGCTGTGTGATACTTCTGGGTACTGCTGTGTGGTACATCTGGGTACTACTGGCTGATTCTTGATCCCCCATACCTGCCATCAATGTGACAGGAGCAGCGCTGGAGGAAACATACGGCTGCTGTAGAGAGCATAGAGCCGATGCTTCCTGTATCGCGCTGGGAACTGTCACAGGCGGAGCACATTTGGTATCACTCCACCTGAGACAGAAGCCGGCGCTATACAGAAAGCATCGGCTCTGCTATCTACAGCAGCCGTATGCTTCCTTCAGCGCCGTCTCGGATCGTCCCGCTGATGCTCGGGGATGGTGGGTCGGAAACCCGCAATCTGGGCTTGCCGACCCGCCATCCCAGAGCAGGAGGTGGCGGGCCACGTCAGAGGACGCCACGGGCCAGCGGTTGGACACCCATGGCTTAAAGGTTCTGGTACTGTGAAGCTGTTCTACAATTATAATTCAAGGTAACTAACTCCTGGCTGCTAAGTCTGTGAGAGAGACTTATCCGTGAGTGCTACTGGGCTGGCTGCTAAGTCTGTGAGAGAGACTTGTCCAGGAGTTCTGCTGGCTGCTAAGTCCTGTGAGAGAGGCTTATCCAGAAATCATGCTGTGTGAGAGACCTATCCAGGTATTCAGGATCTTCTAGAGAAAGCTGTTTTTGTCCTTTGGATTCAAGGAGTCCGCAAGTGATCTGCTAAAGGTATCTGAAACCTCCCCTAACCCTCTATCCTATTACGGCTTCCAAGTTCTTCATTAAAGCATTGAAAAATACTAAAGTAACTTGTGTCCACATTTGTTCTAAACTTCCCATTACAGCCATGGACTCAGCCCTGGGGTGAATGTAAGCTCGCTCCCTGTCTCTGGAGGTACCTCTTTACTCCCAGTATACCCAGGGGGGCGCTACAGGCGTTTTTTTTTTGCCCATTTAAAAAAAAATATATATATATATATATATATATATATATATATTTTTTTTTTTTTAAACGCTTCTAAACGCAAACGCGGCAAAACGCCGCTAAACACGGCATGTAAACGTGGCAAAACTGAAGTTTTAAACGTGGGTTACTATCTGTCAAGTTAAATAGTTCAGGAGCAGTTATAAAAACGTCCGGTGTACATGAAGCCTAAGGCCCCATGCACACATGGCGTCATAAAAACAAGCTCCAAAGCTGTTTCTTGACGCCAGGAAAAAGTGGCGTCAAAAACGCGCCTCAAGCCGCGTTTTGCATTGGCGTCATAGCGCGTTTAAGTGCGTTTTAGTTGGGCTGCACATACGCTTGCCCCAGGCAGAGTAAAAAGACTCCTTTTCTCCTGCTTGAGGAAAGCGTATGATACCCCTATGCTAACATACTGCTGAAGTGCAACATTAACCCAAAAAACAAAAAACCTAACGTGTTAAATTAACAATGATTTATTAACATTTCCTGTTTTACATGTGATTACGGTCACCAATCACATTTTTTAGGTATTTCATGCTTTTCAGGCAATAAAGTGACCAATCACATATGAATAAATAAAAATGAAATCAAACTAATCAAACCATCTTCCCCTTCCACCATCCTATAAGATAGATAGCAATGAGAAGGGTGCTTCATAACAGCTGCTTGTCTTAGCCCTGGGCACTTTCTCAAGACAGAAATATATATAAAAGATGCAGCGCTAAAAAATATATTTATAACCTACCTGTGCATAAATTAAAATAATTGAACAAAATGAACCTGCAGAAATCATTATGCTCAACACTTACAATCTATTATTGCGCATACATAATTATACCAAATTAGTGGTCTCTGTTCCAGTTCAGCTGAGTTGCACATCTTCCACCTTCCTCTGGGGGTCGTTGTCACCACGGGTCGAGGTTGGAACTGCAGCTGGCTGGATGTATTGGGTACCTCTTGCCCAGAAGCAGCTCAGTGGGTTTGGTCACCCCTTTGTGCATTCTGGGAGAGGGTACTTAAGGGGCAGACACCGTTTTGGCGGGGTCTTCCGATCCTTCCCTGACGGCCCTCCTGGCCTCAGGGATGTGTTAGCAGTTTTATGCCTCGGGCATGCCCCCCCCCCCCCCAGGCTCCGTTACTGAGAGTAGGCCCAGAAGTTGCTGGGGCCTACTGATCCAGAGATGGTCCTGTGTTACCTTGCCTGAGGGAAGGGACCGAGCAATTGAGGACTCAATTGGAGGACACATCCAGATTGAAAATCTACCTCACAGTGCTGCCGGCCTGACTGAAAGATCCTGGTGCTGTGTGTTGTCTTTCGGGAACTTTACCAAGTGTGTGTTACACAAGTCTGTGGCAGAGACTTTTTGAACGAGCTCACTCCGGCTGCTAGGTCAGTGAGAGAGGCCTATCCGGTGGATTCTACATCCAGTGTGGAAGTTATTGGTCCTCTGGATAAAGGAAAGTACCCGTGATCCGCAAAACCTAAGGTACCTGAATCTCCCCCAACCCTCCATTCCTCTGTCTAAAGTTCTTGAAATAAACCCTTGAGAAAAAGAGACAAAGTGTTTGGTGCAGACATTTATTTGACAACTCTTCAAGGAAGACCACTAGATGGACGTGGTGAGCAGTGAGGTAATGGCATGCCCAAATATTAAACCAGCGGCCCCTGCGGGGGTATTGCTACATTCGGATTTTGGTATTCCCGGATGGGCTCCATAGTTTGAAGATTTCTAAGCGTCTTGGGAGGGAAGAAATTTTCACCCTAATGTCCAGATCTTGTTGAAGACCAGCAGGGTGTGTGTCCAGGTCCTTCTAATGAAGGATTGGGTATAGTTCAGGGCACCAGACAGAAGAAAGGTGCACTCCCATCTGAAGACAGGTGTGTGATCCTGTCTGAAGACAAATGACGCGTACACACAGTCGGACTTTCCAACGGGAAAACCTCCATCGGAATTTCCGACGGAAAAATAGAGAACCTGCTCTCTATCTAAGTCCATCGGAAATTCCAACAGAAAAAGTCAGATGGGGCATACACACGGTCGGAATATCCGACGAAAAGCTCCCATCTGACTTTTTCTGTCGGAAATTCCGGCCGTGTGTACGTGGCAAAAGGCGATCTACTCCATGCTGGAGAGAATCCAAGCCCATTGGACTAAGAGTTGGGACAGTTGAGAGCATCTGGGAGGCTGAGAGAGCTAAAGCAACTAGGAGCAACTACCACACAGCAGTACCCAGAAGGAATCTGTAATGCCACGTACACACGACCGTTTTTCATGACGAGAAAATGCAATTTTTTAGATTGGTTCTGAAAAACGGTCGTGTGTATGCTCCATAGCATTTTTCTCGACGAGAAAACTGCCTGAAAAAAAAATTAGAACCTGCTCTATTTTTTTCTCGTCATTTTTCACGTCGTTCTTTTTCACGTCGTGTGTACGCTTTTATGAGGGGGAAAAAAACGCGCATGCTCAGAATCAAGTATGAGACGAGAGCGCACGTTCTGGTAAAACTAGCGTTCAAAATGGAGATAGCACATTCGTCACGCTGTAACGGACTTAAGAGCACGAGGCTGAAAAGCGCAAATTGTCTCTCACCAAACTTTACTAACACGAGGATCAGCAAATGCAGCCCAAAGAATGGCGCCATTAGAATGGAACTTCCCCTTTATAGTGCCGTCATACGTGTTGTACGTCACCGCGCTTTGCTCAAGCGTTTTTTTTTCATGAACGTGTGTATGCAAGGCAGGCTTGAGAGGAATCACAACGAGAAAAACTTTGTTTTTTTGCATGACATGAATAACGGTCGTGTGTACGCGGCAGAGTCTCAGAGGAGTAAGAGAGAGCGCCAGGGGTGTCAGGAGAACCCCTACCTAGAGACCAATAGTGGGCCCGTGCATCAAGATGCTGTAACCGAGGCTTAGTGAGCCAAGATAGTCAGGTGGCTCAGTATTTTTCTGTTAACTATTTTGCTGTGTGAAACTGAAACCCCATGGTGGGTAAGTTTGTGGACTTTACTTTCATCTGTTTTAACCACTTCCCGTCCACCCTATAGCAGTTTTACTGCTACAGGTCGGCACCTGTGCGCCGGATTACATATATATATATGTGATCCAACATTTAGGGGTAAGGGGACTGCATGCATGCCGCCTGTGGCTCCACAACACTGAAAACCTGGACAGTGTACCCATTGGCTGGGACATGGTTCAGCCTGCCTCCTGCTACCTCGTCGTCCAACGGGTAGCTGCAGTTTACCAGAATCTCCCGACTCCCAGCCCACCCAGCTTACTATGTGGGCCAGCCCGGATGACACGACGACCATCCGCACGTCGCACTGGGTAACAGCAGAGTAGTGCGGTGCAGCCTTTTTATGTGGGATCAGACCCCCTGACACAGTCCGCCGCTGCCTGGGACAAAGCCCATTTTCCGGGATTCTGTGGGGGACATGCTCAGACAGGGACATGGGTCTGCATTCCGTGAATGTCCTGGGCAAATACTGTTATAAGGGACTGTTGGCAACTATGGGTATGCACACAAGCTGGATCAACATATTTATGTAAAAAATGTCATACCTGGAATTTTTCTTTAAGAAATAAGCCTGTAAATTGTAAAGGGCTTCCAGCAGCAAGCTGCTCTGGCACTGAATAAAACCAATGTGTGTAAATGAGGCACAATAGCTGCTGTTACTTAGACAATCCAAAAACTACATCCCACCCGTCATCCTACTTCCTCTGTTCCCTTCTGCAGTCTCTTGCTGTTACTAATAATTGCATAATCAGGCATATTCAGAAAAAAAAACAATGTAAAATATGCATTAACTCAAAGGAGGAAACCCAGATCCTGGCATTTTTCTTGCATATTTCATTGTGCTAGGTCAGATATCCACTTATCCAAGTGTATGACCTTTTTTTCTTTTTTTGGCGTTCACCCACAAACACACCCTATGAAATTAAAGCTGGATTGCCACTGAGCAGCTAAATGCACAATTAAAAATAAATAAATAAATAAATATATATTGTAGAGATATATATGGAACATTTGCCTGCCAAACAGTTGCAATTCTGTGCATTCAGTCCTGTGATGTATATATGCCTTTTCTTCACTGCCTAAAAAACAGAGTGACCTAACATCTCTCTCCCTCTCTCACGGTTAGGCCCCATTCAGCCTATACAAATCAATGACGGTCACAGCTATCCATGGCTGTTTGAATGTAATTGCACATCCAGTGATTAGCTGCAGTTATGGACAGATGATCACAGGCTGTGTCCAGGGATGTGTCTAGGGATGACGATCTGTCGCCAACAGCAGAGGCGGCTCTCTAATTAGGCAAATTAGGTGCTTGCCTAAGGCCTTGCTCTTGCAGGGGCCTCGCAACTGTCTAATTTGCCTGACAATGAGAAAGGAGCCCAGCATCGGGAAGGATTGCGCTGCCTACGGATGGGCTGGACTGATCTCCTCACGCCGGGACTCTGCACTGTCTGACAACACCCTCCCCCTCTCATCTCTTTCAAGGGCTGTACGGGGGGGAATTAGTGGCCGTTATGATTCATGTAAAAAAAGGTGCACCTGTGATCACAGGGGAGGTAAGCAGTGTCAGCCTGTCCTGTACAGGTCCTCTATGACAACGAGGATGCTGGAATAGGCTCACACACACCGCTCACGGAAAATGCTCTGCCTTTGTCTTCTGCACAACCTGCAGAAAGTTTTGCGACAGCGCTGACAGGTGGGCGTGTCCAGCAGAGGGAAAACCATCTCGCTGCTGGCCGTGCTCGGTCCGGGGACTAATGAGCTGCAGACTGCAGGGTTGACTGCTTGGTGAAGCCCCTCCCCCCATGTGTATTGTGGATTCACCCCAGCAATGCAGAGGCTGCTCAAGGTGCCAGTAGTCTGATGAGTTCAGGGATTGGGGTGAGTCCGATGACAGGGAGGATCCGTTTTTCTGCACACACATGACCGCTCTGTCCATAACCCAGCAAACTACTCCTCTTCCATGTGACCCCTTCTATTTCTCCCCCCTCCTCTCTCCCACCTCCCCCACTCTTTCTCCCCCTCTTCATCCCCATCCTCCTCTCCCCTCCCCCTCTCAGTGTCCCCATCTCTCTCCCCCTCTCTCTCCTCCCCCTCTCTCCCCCTTTCCCTGTCCCCATCTCTCTCCCCCCTCTCTCTCCTCTCTCCCCCCTCTCTCTGACCCCATCTCTCTCTCTCCTCTCTTCCCCCCTCTCCTCTCTCCCCCTTTCCCTCTCCCCCTCTCTCTCTACTCTCTTCCCCCTCTCCTCTCTCACCTCCTCCCCCTCTCCCTATCTCTCTCCTCTCTTTCCCCCTCCCCCTTTCCCTGTCCCCATCTCTCTCCCCTCCCCCTTTCCCCCTCTCCTCTCTCCCCTCCTCTCTTCCCCCTCTCCTCTCTCCCCCTTTCCCTATCCCCATCTCTCTCCCTCCTCTCTTCCCTCCTCTCCTCTCTCCCCCTATCCTCTCCCTCCTCTCTCTCCCCCTATCCTCTCTTCCCCTATCCTCTCCCCCCTCTCCTCTTTCCCCCCTATCCTCTCCCCCACTCACTCTCTCTCTCCTCCCTCTCCTCTCTTCCCCCTCTCCTCTCTCTCCTCTCCTCTCTTATCTTCCCTCCTCTCTCTCCTCTCTTCCCCCTATCCTCTCCACCTCTCTCCCCTCTCTTCCCCCTCTTTCCCCTCTCTTCTCCATCTCCTCTCTTCCCTCTTCCCCCCTCTCCTCTCCCCCTCCTCTCTCCCCCTCTCCCTGTCCCCATCTCTCTCCCCCTTTCATTGTCCCCATCTCTCCCTCCCCCTCTCCTCCCCCTCTCTCTCCTCTCTTCCACCCTCTCTCCTTCCCCCCTCCTCTCTCCCTGTCCCCATCTCTCTCCCCCTCTCTCCCCTCTTTCCCCTTTCCCTGTCCCCATCTCTCTCCCCCCATTCTCTATCTCCTCTCTTCCCTCCTCTCCTCTCTCCCTGTCCCCATCTCTCTCCCTCCTCTCTTCCCCCTCATCTCTCCCCCTCTCCTCCTTTCCCTGTCCCCATCTCTCTCCGCCTCTCTCCTCCTCCTCTCTCCCCCTTTCCCTGTCCCCATCTCTCCCCCCTCTCTCTCTCCTCTCTTCCCCCTCTCTCCTCTCTTCCCCCTCTCTCCTCTCTTCCCCCTCTCTCCTCTCTTCACCCTCTCTCCTCTTGTCCCCCCTCTCTCCACTCGTCCCCCTCTCTCTCCCTCCTCCCCTCTCTCTTTCTACTCCCCTCTCTTCTCTTCCTCCTCTCTCTCCCTCCCTCTCCCTGTCCCCATCTCTCTCCTCCCTCTCCCTGTCCCCATCTCTCTCCTCCCTCTCCCTGTCCCCATTCATCTCTCTCCTCTCTTCCCCCTCTCTTCCCCTCTCTCTCCTCTCCTCCCTCTCTCCTCTCTACCCTCTCTCTCTGCTCTCCCCCTCCTCCACTCTCTCCCTTCCCCCTTGTCTACTCTCTCTCCTCCTCTCATTCCCCCCACTCTCTCCTCCTCTCATCCCCTCCCCACTCTCTCCCCCCTTCAGCCCTCTCCCTCCCCCTCTCTCTGCTCTTCTCCCCCTCTCCTCTCTTCCCCCTCTCCCTGCTCTCTCTCCCCCTTCTCTTCCCCCTCTCTCCCCCCCTCTCTTCCCCCTCTCTCCCCTCTTCCTTCTCTCTCCTCTCTCCCCCCTCTCCCCCTCCCCATCTTTCTCTCTCGCTCTTTCCCCTCCCTCTCCCCTCTATCCCCAACTCTCTCACTCCTCTGCCCATCTCTCTCTCTTCTCCCCTTCCTCTCTCTTTTCTACACTTTCTCTTTCCTCTCACTCCCCTCTCTCTCCACTCCTCACTCATCCCTGTCTTTGTCTCTCACCCCCACACTATTTTGCTCCCCTTTTCTCTCTTTCTCCTCACCTCTCTCCCTCATTCCCCCTTCCCCGCACTCTCTCACATATTTTCCTACTTCCCTCTCTCTCTGCTCTCTCTTCTTCCCTTTCACCCTCCTCGTTCACCCCTTTTGCCCCCCCTCTCTATTTCTTCACCTCTCTCCTCCTTCTCCCCCTCTTGGCAGTGAAGAGTCAGAGTGGGAGGTAGGCCAAGTTGCTGCACCATGGGCCTCTGGGTTGTTTTTGCCCCCTGAGCCAAAAGTTGCCAGTCAGTCCCCTGCTTTCGTTCTTCTCTGTTCTAGTTTGCCTTTTCCTGACACAGTAGTACAAAGAAATTCAGCAGGTGGTTTTTCTATATTCAGGTTCACTGACCATAGTAAATGTATTGGCTGTGTCCACAGCAGGTATGGGGCATAGGTTTAGGAAAATAGATGATGGATCCATTTGTTAGGTAATGTGACATTTAGGCATAATGTAGAGCATTATAGTAAGTGACGTTCACTATACAGAGGGAGCTTGTGTTGCAGTACATATCCTGGTGTGATATGATCCAATGACATGCTGGAATCCTTAAGGACTGGCCATGGGTGAATTGCCATCAGTTCATTGTACATTGTACAGTGCAATGTATTCATTTTTATTGCTTCAATTATTTTTTCCATTATGGGCGTGAGTGGGGTCTTGTGTCTAAGTTTTGCCTAAGGCCTCACAAAGCCTAGAGCTGCCTCTGCCTAACAGCAGCTAATTGCTGAAGGTCCAAATAGCCACAGTTAGCTGCAACCGCTGTCAGCCTGTTATTGCTTTGTTTTCGAATGTGCAGTCTCAGCTATTTGCAAACCCCTGACTTGGTGGCATGCTATAAACTCTGCAGGGTGCCCAAACTTTTGTAGACTCCATTTTTTTGTTTTCTGTAATTTTGAAATGATGGAAATAAAATCTAACTTTTTTGACATATTATAAGAATGTCTAATCTGTAATTTGATGCCATTTGGAGATTTTTCCATCTTTCCTTGGCTTCGTTATGCACATTAATACACATTTTTACCTGGGGTGCCCAAACTTTCGATCCCCACTGTATGTCTTCCCTGTTTATCATCTGGCGATTCCCCGCCTCAGTCCCGGGTAAGACTACTTTCACCTAACCCTTGTTCAATCCCATCCCTGGAGCTGATCTCCATCCATGGGCCACTATGTAAGTAATAAAGTAACCATCCTTATCTTTCATCCTCAGGGTTAAATACCTAGATAACCATTAAAAATTATTTCATATATCATTATTCCATAGTAATACACACGCATCCAACTCCTGACGATTGGCAAAAGGCCATGAAATGCATAGAGTGTCCATCCAGCGATGCCAAGCCACGCTTGCTCCAATAACCTCAATTTATTATGTTCTTTGTTTGTATTTATTATGTGAATTATGTATGCATCATATATGTTTAAATTATATATACTTTTTATCTGCTATGATTTTTACTGTTTGTCACATATCATGATTTAGTGATCAATTCCCTTATCAATAAATGTATTATGATTATATCAACTTTTGTTGAATTTTATGATTGTATTTCTACATCATAAATGCCTGATTATATTGCTTAATTATGTTTACTTATATCACTACCATGAATCACCCCTAGGGGTTTGTGACACTCAGGTTATTTTCATGCTACGAACCTATTATTACAAACACCCACAGGCCTCACTCAAAGTCCCAACCCAACCCCTTTTTGGTTTTCCATATACATATATATTTAGGGATGAAGGCTTGTCGGTGTAGAGTTTCAGGATGGGACAGGTCACCCCCCTTATCCATAACTACAGATCTTCTGTGGATGTAGGCTACCTCAAATCCCTCTGTCTCTTCATGTAATCTCAGCAGACTCCATGATGTTGAGATCAGGGATCTGTAGGGGCATCACTTCCAGAACTCCTTGTTCTTCTTTACATTGAAGATAGTCCTTAAGGACATTGGCTGTATGTTTGGGGTTGTTGTCCTGCTGCAGAATAATTTTGGTGCCAATCACACGCCTCCCTGATGGTATGGAATAATGGATAAGTATCTGCCTGTATTTTTTAGCATTGAGGACACCATTGACCCTGACCAAATCGCCAACTCCATTTGCAGAAATGCAGACCCAAACTTGCAAAGAGCCTCCACCATGCTTCACTGTTGCCTGCAGACACTCATTATTGTACCACTCGCCAGCCCTTCACCAAACAAACTGCCACCTACTACAGTCAAATATTTCACATTTTGACTCATCAGTCCAGAGCACCTGCTGCCATTTTTCTGCACTGCAGTTCCTATGTTTTCATGGATAGTTGAATCACTTAGCCTTGCTTCCACGTCAGAGGTACGGCTTTTTGGCCTCAATTCTTCCATGAAGACCACTTCTGGCCAGACTTCTGCGGACAGTAGATGAGTGTACCTGGGTCCTTTGGTTTCCACTAGTTCTGTGCTGATGGCACTGCTGGACATCTTCCGATGTTAAAGGGAAGTAAGCATGATGTGTCTATCATCTGCTGCATTAAAGCGGAGGTTCACCCTAAATCTAAACTTTATCTTCCCAATATCCTTTCAATATGAACATTAACATGTCACCAACCTTTTTTATTTTTTGCGGCTCTAATTGTGTATAATCAGCTGTGTTTGGTTTCACTTCCTTGTTTTACTCCCGCTGGAGTAGGCGGGTCTTTCTTTTTCCCCAGCGGCGCTGTGTGTGCTGGAATGTCGGCGCAATGTCTTCTGGGAGCAAAGTGTCATGCTTCCCAGGAGACGCCGTCCAGCGAAATCCCTTGAGAGTTCACTCGTCACATGACTCATATACCTGGTACATACAGCCGTGAATGCCGGGAGACGTGCATTCACCGCTACCCAGGAAAGTCTATGCTTGTGGGCTTCAAGATGCCCACAAGCAAAATGGAAAAGCACATGAAATGATTTTATAAATGTTTATTTGTAACAAAAACGGACGGGGGACGTTTTGAATCGCTGGACAAGCGAGTACCAAATGCTCATCTTTAATCACATTGAATGCACTGAAAAAAAAAAAAAACGATGGACCGCGGAACCTCCGCTTTAAGTTTCCTTGGCCGACCACTGCGTCTACAGTCCCCAACATTGCATGTTTGTGCTTCTCCAAAAGAACTTGAACAGTACATCTGCTTTTAAATCTTTGCCTCGGAGAGACCTTGCTGATTCAGTATAACTACATTGTGTCTTGTTGCTGTGCTCAGTCTTTCCATGGTGTATGACCTGTGACATGAAACTGTCTTCTACAACCTCACATTAGTAGCAGACTTTGGCTGTTCCTGACCCAGTTTTAAGTCTCCTGTATATTTGTTTCTGTTTCAGTTAATGAATGTGTTTCAACCTACATATGAAATTGATGATCAATAGCACCTGCTTGGTATAATTGGTTTATCATACACCTGACTCTAATCCTACAACATTTCTGACTTTGTGCAAGTGTACAAAGTTTGCAGGTGTAAGAACTGATTCTGGTTTTAAGTCAGCGGATAGTCGCTTACTATTATTACTATATTGATTTGATTTCAATTTTTTTTTCCTGTTTGCTCACTTTGCATTTTGTAAATTGATAAAAAATAAATAAATAAAATATGTTTTGAAAGCAATTTTACTTTACAGCATTTCTTCACAGCTGCCTCAAACTTTTGCACAGCACTGTAGTTATGATTATTACATTTAAAGATACATTTAACTATTTTTTAAATAATTTTTAATGAATATTAACCTGCATTAAAGGGGTGTATATTCGCATATAGTTCAGCTGTTACCCTTTCTAGTTCATGTACACACCTGGAATGTGAGCATCCAGAGCCTAAGCACTACAGCAACTTCCCTGCATCCCATGCCACCCCGCAATCCTATGCAGGCGCTGCCAGTATATATGGCAGGCTCTGATAACATCTGTCTCTATACAGTGGGGTATCTGCACCTAAATGCTCTCCTAGGACACAATAGAACCATATAGATCTGCCCTTTTTAAAGTGGAAGTAAACCCTCCTATCATTTTCAGCCAAGGAAGCTGCCATCTTGGCCTCTGTTTAATCTTCAACTGCCATGATGCTGCACATATGATCAGTTATGACACCAGCCATTGGATGGTGTGACGGTTTGGTTGAGAGCACAACCAATGTGACAGTTAGCAATTCCGGCATGCCGGGAATGTAACTGTTTTTTGAAACGATTAAATCGTTGGGTTTACTTCCACTTTAACCATGTTGCCGCATTGGCATACTGTTGTATGTGCCATAAAGCAACTTCCCCATAATGGCCGCCAAAGTTTAAAACCTGCAGACATGCTATGGAGCCTCTTACCTTTCCATGCATATTATAAGCAGCCTCATTAACAGAGTCCCCATCCACCCAATACACCTGGATGAGGGTCTGCTAGGACATTAATCACAAAATACAGTAATGCCGCGTACACAGGATCGGAAATTCCGACAAGAAAAGTCAGATGTGAGCTTTTGGTCGGAAATTCCGACCGTGTGTATGCTCCATCGGACTTTTACTGACGGAATTTCCGCCAACAAAAGATTGAGAGTAGGTTCTCAATTTTTCAGAAATTCCGATCGTCTGTATGCAATTCCGACGCGCAAAAAAACACGCATGCTCTGAATCAATTTGACGCATGCTGGGAATCATTGAACTTCATTTTTCTCAGCTCATTGTAGTGTTGTATGTCACCGCGTTCTTGACGGCCGGTATTACCAACAAGATTTGTGTGACCATGTGTATGCAACACAAGTTTGAGCCAACATTCCGTCGGAAAAAAACAACGGTTTTCTTGTCGGAATTTCCGATCGTGTGTACGCGGCATAACATTAAATTGTATCTATAGACATTTTTTGGGCAACCGCCCTGTAGCTGTCATTCAACCATAGCGTGGTCGGCAAGTGGTTAATAACAGGGCAGGTGTCTATTTACTGGTGAAACCAACAAGAGCCACCAAAAACTGGTGAATTAAGTCCAGTAATTGTTTCTTTACCAAAGCAAAATCAGAAGAGTAGCCAATATTTTTGGGAGGCTCACCAGTCCCCCTTCACAAGGACTATTTCCGTGTACACACGATCGATTTTTTCGACGGTGAAAAACGAGGAACAGCTTGTTCCCCTACACACGGCCGTTTTAAATGACATTTTTTTTCTTGGTCGAAAAAAACGACTGTGTGTAGGCTCCCCTATGGGAAAACTGCCGCGGAAAAAAATGACGGGAATCACGACGAGAAAAATTAGAGCATGTTCTAATTTTTCTCGTCGTGATTAATGCAGTTTTTCCCGTCGGGAAAAATGACAAACAGCCCACACATGGTCGTTTTTCTCGTCGAAAAAGAAAAAATGTAATTTTTCCCGACGGGAAAAATGATCGTGAGTACGCGGCATCAGACATAACATAAAATATACAAAGACTGACATATGTCTTTGTATATATAATGCTAATCCCTAAACCTAAAAAAGGGGCCATTGAAACAAGTTGGATACTCTTCAGATCATATTGCAGCAACTAAGAATTAACTGGAATTCCTAAACAACTGTGGTGCTCTCATCTCCTTTAATTTATTTAATTAGATTTTAATATAGGCCCACTTTAACCATAAAAACATTATTGAAGAAAACTGCTGCATGTATAAAGCAGAGGCATATGCAAATATACTAATGGCACATTATTTGTAAAAGATTGCATTGCATTGACACATGCATAGATCTTTAACAGTAGTGCAGCATTAGAAGGATAACACAGTGTATGCGTTTAGGAAAATAAACTGGCATTGAAATTTTTACAGTAGGGATGAGCCGAACACCCCCCAGTTCGGTTCGCACCAGAACCTGCGAACAGGCCGAAAGTTTGTGCAAACTTTAGAACCCTATTAAATACAATGGACGTGAACGTTCGAAATCAAAAGTGCTAATTATAACGGCTAATATGCAAGTTATTGTCCTAAAAAGGGTTTGGGGACCCGGGTCCTATCCCTGGGGACATGTAGCAATGCAAAAAAAAGTTTTAAAAACTACACTTTTTTCGGGAACAGTGATTTTAATGATGCTTAAAGTGAAAAAAAAAGTGAAATATTCCTTTAAATATCGTACCTGGGGGGTGTCTATATTATGCCTGTGAAGTGGCACATGTTTCCCGTGTTTAGAACTGTCCCTGCACAAAATTACATTTCTAAAAGAAAAAAAGTTATTTAAAACTCCTTGCGGCTTTAATGTAATGTCTGGTCCCGGCAATATGGATGAAAATCATTGAAAAATGTCATGGGTACCCCCCCCCAGCCCATTACCATCCCCTTTGGGTATTTGTATTTGTATTCAGGTAAGCTTTAGGTGCACACTGTGCAAAGAACACTAAAACAAAATACTGGTGGTCCCTGCCTCACTGCCTGTATTTTTATGAGAACACCAGCAATTGTATTCAGGTAAGCTTTAGGTGAACGCTATGCAAAGCACACAGTAGTACACTAAGTGAAATACTGCTGCAGCTAGCACAATCACCCGCCTGCCTGTCACAGTATAGAGAAAATCAGGAACGGATCTAGCTAAACTGAATACAGTGTGTAAATATATATACAACACCTAGGATGCATATATATCCTCTACACACTGTAACTGAAGCTAACTGACTCGCCTGCCTGCTCTATGTAACTCAAAATAAATGACACTGTCTCTCTCTCTCTCTCTCTCTATCTGTCTTCAACCATCACAACACAGTACACAAGGCCGCAATTGAGGCGGCCTTATATAGTGTGGGGTGTGTACTAAACCCCCTGAGACATAACTGGCCAAAGCCACCTGGCTAACATGGCCTTTGTCTCTCCTGAACATCTCACACGCAAATTGCTTGCTCTGCATGAGCCGGTCTGTTCATCAGTGTTGCATATTTGCTGGCATTTCATGAAACCAATGGCCGAACTTGGCAGGACAAAGATTCAAATTAGTTTTGCATTTTCACAGCAAGAAAAATGTTACAGAACTTTAGGCATAACATGCCTATTATAAAATATAGCTTTTTTCTTTCTTTCTTTTTTTTTTAAATAGAACTATAGTCAAAATTTAAAATATGCTTCGCTACCTAGCTTGATCAGTGGCTAAACATAGCAGAATTTGTTTTATGTATGTTGTAAAAAATCTTATACTGAGAATGGATGTGAACAATTATTCATATTTTAATAAAGGCCAAAACAAACTGGATTGTTTCAAAAATATATGAGCCAACATCTTGAATTTTCATTAAGGATATATAGTCAGAGTGTGTTACACTTGCATTCAGTGAAATCATAACTGATGATGGGAGGGAGGGGAAAAAGTGGTCCTTTTCCATTCTTGTCATGGCTAGTGTTGAGCGAACCCGAACTGTAAAGTTCGGGTCCGTACCGAACTTTAGCTTTTTCCCGAACACGAACCCGAACCCGGACTTTGCGCAAAAGTCCGGGTTCGGGTTCGGGTTCAGCAATCTAATTACGCAGTTAGAAATGCTTCAGGGGCCAGCCAATCACCTTTTGATTAGCTGGTGTGCCCTTAGAAGCCATCATAGCCATGCCTACTAATGGCATGGCTGTGATTGGTCAGTGCAACATGTGACCCAGCTTCTATATAAGCTAGAGGCACACAGCACACACGTCACTCTGCTTCAGAATAGATAGGGAGAGGATCTTGGCTGCTGCTGTTGCTTTTAGGGAGAGATAGAAAAATACATGAGTTAGTCCTGATTCTGGAATGTGAGGGAAAAGATAGAGAGACAGTGTAGTGTAGGGCCAGGTTCCTGTTTTTTGCTTTTAGGGAGAGAGATATATTATATAGGAATAGGAGTCCAGATTCAGAGATATAACTCAGTCAGCGATCTGCATAGGTTTACCTGTTTGTGTTGCAGTGCAGTCTTTTTACACTGCTATGAGCCCAGTGTCAGAGAAAATCTACCTTTTATCTGCAAGCTCAGTGCACCAGCACTGCATATATTACGTTGAGAGATACACCGTTTCCATGCTGTGGGTGTATTCTGCTCTTGGAAAAAGATCCATTTAGGACAAAAAAAAGGCACTTTATTGTGCTCTTTTCCAAAAGACCCATTAAGGGCAAAAAAAATAAAAAAATTCATTTTATTTTCCTCGTGCAAAAAAAGACCCGTTTAGGGCAAAAAAAAAAAAAAATCAAAAAAAATTTGCACTTTAATGTACGCTTGCAAAAAGACCCATTTAGGGCCACAAAAAATATTTTGCAGTGTGTTATACATATGTGGAGGCATGTGAAATAAACAATTTCTATATATTTGTCTTCTACTGTGCTATACTAAAAAAACAAACATTTTTTTTAATAGCATTTTCTGCAGTTCTGTAGCTGTGCGATTCAGCGGTTACGTACTGTGGGTGTGTTGTGGTCTTCCAAAAAACGCCATTTAGGGCCACAAAAAAAACTTTGCAGTGTGTTATACATATGTGGAGGTGTGTGAAATAAACAATTTCTATATAGTTTTCTTCTATTGTGCTATACTAAAAAAACAACATTTTTTTTGAATAGCATTTTCTGCAGTTCTGTAGCTGTGCGATTCAGCGGTTACGTACTGCGGGTGTGTTGTGGTCTTCCAAAAAACGCCATTTAGGGCAACAAAAAATAATTAGATCCTTTCCCCCTTACCTGCCTTTATGTTGTTGGCTCCTCGCAGGAGGGAGAAAGGCACACCGCACTACCAGCCCGTACCCTCCTATATAAAGAGGTTGAGCGGTGTACTTGACGGGCCGTGTCCACAGCCGGAGTCAAAACTCCTCCAGAGGATGATTCTCACCTCTACTGTAGGTAGAAGCAAGTCCTTTAATTCCCAGTAAAGTCAATGTCCACACCAGCTGAAATTACAACTCTTATTCTCTCATGGCAAAATAAACTCTACTCGGATAGAAAAGGTTAGAGCAAAGAAACAGGACAGCTTAAGGTGTGGAGGAGGTCCAGGCACAAACGTAGCACATTCACTTCACTGCTTAGGTTTCTCAAACAGTTTTAGGTGCACGGTCTCTGCCACAGACCTTGAGGTTGGTCTCTGCCAAAGACCGGGTGTACAAGGCCCCTGCCACGGACCTGGAGAACTTTGGTCTCTGCCACAGACCAGGGTGTATAAGGCCCCTGCCACGGGCTGGGTGAATAAGGCCTCTGATACAGTCAAGATGACCTTGAGCTTCTCCTTCTACGAACCTAGCCCATATCAAGGGGAAGACATCTCTCCAGGGAGTCAACAGACCCTTCCTTCACCGTGACTCCCGCATCGGTCCATCAGAATGATCCTCCCTTCCCTGGAACATGGTCCCCTACACGAGGCGGCACCCTAAGGCTCCTCGACCCTTAGCGGACTCCAGACGAAGGCTCTGGACTCCAGGCTTTACTCCCGCACCTAGGCCTCCATACCCAGGGCAGCAGGAACTCCAGGATAGTACCTCACCACGGGCTAAAGGTACCCGAGATGGAACAGGAACACATGCACCCAGGTCGAAGGCACCTGGGCGTGGACCCCACTGGACATCAGCCCCCAGGCCAAAGGTCTGCCCCTTTTATATGCTCTCCCGGCATGCACAGCAGGTTCCCCGCCCCGCTGTACTACTGCCAAGAGGGGATACAAAAGGCACAGCACTGTATCGGCGGTTCAACCCTAGCCTACCATGGCAGCGCCACCTGTAGGCCGCAGGGAACTGCACACCAATACTGTCCCCCGAGGACAAAATGGTCCATGAATCCTACAGAATTCGGGTGTTTGAGCCTATTTACCACTCAAACACTTCCCTTAAATTTAGCACCCCGCTACATTTTTATTTCAAAGTATTTTATTTTCCCACTAGCTTATCGATTAAATTGAATAATTTATTCCAGAAAGGGCATATTCTGGGGCATTCCCACCATATGTGTGGCATCGTGCCGTTGAGTTTTTGAGATTCTTAATGACTTCCCGTACCTCTTCTGCTGAAAAGGGGGCCTCCAGCATATTTTTTTATTTTTTTTAAAGTTATTTTAAGTTATTTCCCTATCCACATTTGTTTGCAGAGCACTTTCCATGCTCTTAACAACATTTTGCTGCCATTTGCAGCCCTCTAGCCCTTTCCATTACTTTTTTAGAGCCTTTTTAGTCCTTAGAAGTCCGGGTCCCCATTGACTTCAATGGGGTTCGGGTTCGGGTTCGGGTTCTTTTTTCCGAAGTTCGGCCGAACCCGTCGAACCCGAACATCCAGGTGTCCGCTCAACTCTAGTCATGGCCAAACATTAATAACAACTATGTTAATCAATGTGTAGTTCACAAAACTCTTGGGAATACCGAAACACTGTCTATGTGGCCCAGGTAAAGGTGTGTTGTTCCAATTTATCATATTCTTTAGCAATTATATGTTTGAGATGCATGATGGAATCCAATTCAATAACCAGTTTAGCTAGGGATGGTACCTGTGGTTGTCAGAGTATTTGGTATCTTAGTAGCTGTCATCTTGCATAGACCTATAAAGCCCTGTACACACAATCAGATTTCCTGTGGATTCAAATCCGATGGATTTTTCCATCGGAATTCCGATGAAGCTGACTTCCATCAGTCTTGCCTACACACAATCAGTCAAAAATCCGACCGTCCCAAACGCCGTGACGTAAAACACTCCGATGAGCCGAGAAAAATTAAGTTCAATGCTTCTGAAAATGCGTCGACTTGATTCTGAGCATGCGTGGGTTTTTTCTCCGATGGAGTTCCACACAGACGATCGGAATTTGCTATAGTTTTTTTTTCTATTGGATAAATTTAAAAAATGTTCTATTTTTTCTCACCGATGGAAAAAAGACCGATGGGGCCCATACACGATCGGTTTGTCCGATGAAAAAAGTCCATCGGACTGTTTTTATCGGTAAAACCGATCGTGTGTACAGGGCATCAGATGCAAGCCCAAAACTGTTTAATGGGAGCACATTCCCACTGGGTAATATTACAAGCCGCACCAACATTTATTTGGAACAGAGGGATAAAATGTATGAAGGACAACCAGGCATCTTTACAGACGAGTACGATTTTTAAAGTTTGTCTCTTGCACCTTGCCTGCCATAGGTAGTTTTTAAGAGAATATAGGCCTTATTCCAGTCTTCTGCACCTATTGAAGTCCCTAGCTCCCTTTCTCATATTGTTGTGTATTTAGGTAGGGCAGGGTGAGCCTGCTGGATCAAAAAATTATATGGTTGTGAGACTATGTGGGTAAGGGGGAATCTTGAACAAAAGATGTGAATTGTTAGGGGTCAGCCAATTAGACCATCTATTAAACTCTTTGGCACGATGAGTATAATTTTGCAATGCTTGCTCCAGCCATCGATGGGATGTTTCCTTTTCTTTTACTTTTTTTCTCTACCCCCAACCCACTCCCTGTCTTATCTTTCTCATCTACATCCCCATAATTAATCTAAAATCATTTTTATCATCCATTTATGTAGGTGCTACCCTATTAAACCAATACTGGGATACTGGCACACATAGGTCAAACCTTGCTCAAATGGAACCGTTAATAGTGTTGGGAGATATCTTATTCCTCCTTCCCTTTTCTTATATGAACTTTATCGGTTACAGTTCAACACTGATAAACCTGGTATCTGAAACATTTGACCATATTCAACTGTAAAACAGGGTTCTAATTGGATGATACATTTTATTATAGACATGCTATTGAACATCCAATTTATATCCAAATAATGTTCAGTTTGTATACCCCTTTACCTTGTAAAATTGAATAAGTATAATAGTAACATAGTTAGTCTGGTTGAAAAAAGACCATCCAGTTCAACCAATATAATAATAATAATAATAATAATACATAAATATAATTATAATGATAATTATAAAAATGTAGCAAAGCCTCTTCCAGTCTAATGAGAACCTTCAATGCAAAAGAACGCTGACATCCTTCAATATGTGGTGGATTGTGAGGCATAATGGGTGCAAAGATGGTGAAAGTTATTGGGCGCCAGACACTTCTTGGATGGAAGGTTTTATTTCTTTTAACAGTCCTTTTTATATTTTGAAGGGAAAGGGGGTTAGGGCCAGGACACCCTTGAGTAGTTGCAATTTCAATTGGCAGACTCCGAGACTTCAATAGGAGGACAGCCGTACAGGGAAAGGCCCCAGCAAGCTGCCACTTCTGCACGTGCATGATTGCTGTCTCCTATGGCAACAGTACTTAACAGTTCCTAACACAAAGTTCAACAGTTCTCTCAGCTTCACTACAACTTCTACTTGTAGTTCTTCAGCCCCTTGAGCTCCTAGTCTCTCACTGGACACTCTGATTCACCAAATCTGAAACCTGTGAGCTCTTTAAGCCTTTTGCAGTGGTATCTCCCTAAAGCGTCACCTATGCTTCCCTGCTGGGTCCCTAGCTTGGTATTCCAGGCTGCTCTGCAAGCGTCTCCTCTGCTGACTGGGTCCCTGACTTGATTACCGCCTGAAGTTTCCAGGTTCTCCACTGTGACAGGGGTCACTTTGGGCACAGGGTGAGCAAGAAAATAATGGACATTAAGAATATGTCTTGGATTGCTTTAAAATGGGACAGTGATATTTTTCCACAATATTCCCCAGGATATCTGTAAAGAACTATTTACTCTTTGATTATGAACTCAACAGGTTAACTGAAAAGTGACTCCTTCATGATGTTGGAACACATACTGTTAGATGCTAATGTCACCACATCCAGCCCCCAACTGTGTCTGCTAAGATGTCAGATGTGTATTGGGAGACAGTGAGGCTAGCCTAAAGGTCATGTGTCTGAGTCATCACTGTAGTTAATTAGCTCATGTAAATTAGGTCTGGTCAAAGGTGTATTGTCTGAGGAGAATGTAAGAACCTCCTCTCTGTGTGTATAAAACTGGGAGTTTGTCATTAAAGATTGTCAGTCTAGTTGGAAAGATACAGAGCGTTTGTCTCGTATGTTTGGAAGGATTAATCCTATGGGAAGCGGTCGCCTGACTGTGGAGGATAGGCAGTGGATGTGTGTCCAGAGAGGGAATATCCTAAACGGCGTTAACCCCTTTCATACTTGGGGTGCCGTTACATCCACCATGCCCGTTCGGTGAGAATGTTGCTCTGGTACTTGCTTCAGTTACTCACTGTGGTCCCTCGTAAAGGTGGTTGGTCCCTTAGTGGCGACAGCTTCCCTTCTACCTCCGACCACGACAGGTTCTCTGGCTGGCAGAATCGTCACTTTTGGTTGGACTGCAAGTCACAGTCCCAACCCTGCGCTGCCCTCCTACTTCTGGACAGGCCCTCACACAGCCTGGCAGCCAGATGCCCCTGAGATAGACCCAATCTCTGGCTTAGCAGCCCAGGACATATGACACAAGTCTACCCAGACAGCGATCCGGGTGGCACAGAACACAGATCACCTGACCTTACCCGAATATATAGGTTCTCCCAGCAGGCTAAGGGATTCAAGGAAACCCCTTCCCATTGGCTGAGATACCCCATATACCTATAACCTGACCTTGGGTTGCCCTTCTCATATCTAGTACCACCAAGTTCCAGGCAACCTAGTGGTAGAAGAGAAAAGTGCAACAAGGCCAAATGTAGGGAGAAAATAAATGGATCTCTAACAACTGCAGTAGCTACTCCTGACAAGGAATTTAGTGAGGAGCTCCCTGACTAAACCCCAGGGTGCTACAAAAATAATAATAATCATAATTGACCTGTAATCAAGACAAAAGTATGTGCCTAAAAACATTGCCCCTTTTCAAAGGCTGGGAAAAAGAAAAAATACATACTGCTCAAATGCTATTTTATTATTTTTTATTTTTTTTAGAAGAAAACAGTCCTACATATCTTACTATTACAGTAATGTTGGTACTGGTACTTTTAGTAACAACAGTAAATATAAAGATTTTTGTGTTGCCAATGGACATATAAATACTATTTAGGTTTCTAAAGCCTCGTACACACGGTCGGACTTCAAACAAACTTTTCTGTTTATTTTTGTCCAAAGGGAGTTGGCCGGGCACACCCATAGCATACACACGCTTGGACTTTTCTGCAAACTTTCCCAAAACTTTTCCAACATCACGTGGTTTTTCTGCTCTTTTCTGCTCGTTACCGCCACCCTTTGGTCAACTTCTGCTATTGTTGGTTGATTTTAACATTGGTTCTGGGCATGCTTATTTGTCCATCGGACAAACGTCCGATGGATTTCTGTACACACGGTCGGACTTTGCTCCATCGGACTTTTGTTGGCGAAAAGTTTGTCCGTTTGCAGACCGAACATTTGTCCGATGAAAACCAAAAAAGTTTGTCCGATGGAGCGTACACACGACCGGATTTTTTCACAAACTTGCTCATTTTGAAGCTTGTTGGCAAAAAGTCAGACCGTGTGTACGGGCCTTTAGCCTATTGTAAACTTGAATATGATTTTGTTGACCAAATAAATGATGTAGTATTTTTTTAACCACCTTGCGCCCGCCGTACGAGAATATACGGCCGCAAGGTGGTTGTCAAATGCCGGGAGGCCGTTATTATACGGCCTCCGCTATTTGGCCACTGGGGGGCGCGCAAGCGCCGCCGGCGGCGCGCGCACGTGCCCGGCGCTTCACTGCAATGCCGATGCGCGTGCCTGGCGGCCGCAATGTCCGCCAGGCATCCCCGATCGGTGGTTACAGAGACAAGGACATGGATCTGTGTGTGTAAACACAGAGATCCATGTCCTGTCAGGGAGAGGAGACCGATGCTGTGTCCCTTGTACATAGGGACACAGATCGGTCACCTCCCCCAGTCAGTCCCCTCCCCCCACAGTAACAATCACTCCCAGGGAACACATTTAACCCCTTCCTCGCCCCCTAGTGTTAACCCCTTCACTGCCAGTGTCATTTATACAGTAATCAGTGCATATTTATAGCACTGTTCGCTGTATGAATGTGAATGGTCCCAAATTAGTGTCAAAAGCACCGCCTTCAGGCTTTCTAAGGGTGTAAATTTTTGATTTCACTCCTCACTACCTATCACAGTTTCGAAGGCCATAAAATGCCAAAATAGCACAAAACCCCCCCAAATGACCCCATTTTGGAATATAGACACCCCAAGCTATTTGCTGAGAGGCATGGCGAGTATTTTACAGCTCTCATTTGTTTTTGAAAATGAAGAAAGAAAATATATATATATATATATATTTTTTTTTTCAATTTTCAAAACTTTGTGACAAAAAGCGAGATCTGCAAAATACTCACAATACCTCTCAGCAAATAGCTTGGGGTGTCTACTTTCCAAAATGGGGTCATTTGGGGGGGTTTTGTGCCATCTGGGCATTCCATGGCCTCCGAAACTGTGATAGGCAGTGAGAAGTGAAATCAAAAATTTACACCCTTAGAAAGCCTGAAGGCGGTGCTTGGTTTTTGGGGTCCCGTACGCGGCTAGGCTCCCAAAAAGTCTCACACATGTGGTATCCCCGTACTCAGGAGAAGCAACAGAATGTATTTTGGGGTGTAATTCCACATATGCCCATGGCATGTTTGAGCAATATATAATTTAGTGACAACTTTGTGCAAAAAAAAAAAAAATTTAGTTTTTCCGCAACTAGTGTCAACATATAAAATATTCCATGGACTCGACATGCCTCTCAGTATATAGCTTGGGGTGTCTACTTTCCAAAATGGGGTCATTTGGGGGGGTTTTGAACTGTTCTGGCATTTTATACACAACATTAGGAAGCTTACATCCACTCTTCTAACCACTTGAAGACAAAGCCCTTTTTGACACTTTTTGTTTACATGAAAACATTTTTTTTTTTTGCAAGAAAATTATGTTGAACCCCCAAACATTATATATATTTTTAAAGCAAAGGCCCTACAGATTAAAATGGTGGGTGTTGCATTTTTTTTTTCTACACAGTATTTGCGCAGCGATTTTTCAAACGCATTTTTTGGGTTAAAAAATACACTTTTTTTAATTTTAATGCACTAAAACACACTATATTGCCCAAATGTTTGATGAAATAAAAAAGATGATCTTAGGCCGAGTACATAGATACCAAACACGACATGCTTTAAAATTTCGCACAAACGCGCATTGGCGACAAACTACATACATTTTTAAAAGCCTTTAAAAGCCTTTACAGGTTACCCCAGTAGATTTACAGAGGAGGTCTACTGCTAAAATGACTGCCCTCGATCTGACCTTTGCGGTGATACCTCACATGCATGGTGCAATTGCTGTTTACATATGACGCCAGACCGACGCTTGCGTTCGCCATTGGGCAAGAGCAGGGCAGGACAGGGGTGCTTTTTTTTTTTATTATTAATTTTGCTTTTTTATTTTATTTTTAAATTGTTCCTTCCAAGTATTTTTTTTTTTTTTTTTTATCATTTTTATTGTTATCTCAGGGAATGTAAATATCCCCTATGATAGCAATAGGTAGTGACAGGTACTCTTTTTTTGAAAAAACTGGGGTCTTCTAGACCCTAGATTTTTCCTCTGCCCTCAAAGCATCTGACCACACCAAGATCGGTGTGATAAAATGCTTTCCCAATTTCCCAATGGCGCTTTTTATATCCGGGGGGGGGCATTCCCTCCCACTGCTTGTAAAAGCAGTTCAGAGGCTAATTAGCCGCTAGGATTGCTTTTACATGAAAGCCGGCCGCAGGCTGAAAAGAATGATACCAAAATGATACCTAAACCCGCAGGCATCATTCTGGTATAAACATTCAAAGTCCAGCAACATACCAGTACGTTGCTGGTCCTTGTTGGACATGTATTGTAATCTTTTTTTTTCATGCAGCCAGTTGGCTGAACGAAAAAAGAGATTGATCGGTGGGTATGCCCACCATTAGAATACCGCCCTTCATCCACCTACTTCCAATGATGGGCATACACGCACCATTTATATATGCCGAAGCATGGGGGCATCCTCCCACAAAAAAGTTATGCCGCACACACATGGTCGGACTTTTCCACGGGCAAGCCTCCGTCGGAATTTCGATCGTATGTACGCGGCATTAGGAGCAAAATCACTCCTCCGCCCCTGCTGCCCCAATGCTTCGGCATATATGCTTTTTTTATTTAACTGTGGTGGTGAAATCACCTCCTACAGCACTGGAGTCGCAGGGATCAGGCCTGTCTCTGCGAACGCTGCAGTTATGTGTGTTGTGTTTTGTAAGTGACAGTGATCGATCGATACTGCACTTGGGTGGCCTGGGCTGGACGGAGGGGCAAAACGCAGGTGCTAGCAGGTATCTGGGCTGATCCCGCTAACACTGCGTTTTTGGGAACCCTAAACTGCTGGGGACGCTAGTATAGATCTGATCAGATCAGATATTGATCTGTTCAGATACTATACCACTAAGGGAGGTGTATGCTTCACACGTGGGTGTTAGCATTACTGGCACTAACTTGACGCTGCCTGGGGTGTGACGCAGACCCTCTCTGACGCTAAAACCTAATTGATATCACTCGCCGGGCGATCAGGGGGTTAAACCTTTATTGGGTTATATACGGCGGGTGCCCTGACACTATAAAAAGCAAACTAACTAACCAGCATCACCCGTAACACTTATATGATGATCACTGGTGAAAGGGTTACCTGGGGGGCGATCAAGGGGGTTAAACCTTTATTAGATAATTTATGGGGGTACCTGACGCTATTAAAACCTGCGGCGAACCTAAAAAAAATTACTGGCTACCGATCTGCATCACCGACGCTAAGACAGCGATCAGAAAAATGATCGCTTAGCGACAGTGGTGATAGGGGTGAAAGGGTTACCTGGGGGGCGATCAAGGGGGTTAAAACTTTATTAGATAATATATTGGGGTACCTGACGCTATAAAAACCTGCGGCGAACCTAAAAAAAATTACCAGCTACCGATCTGCATCACCGACACTAAGACAGCGTTTAGAAAAACGATCGCTTAGCGACAGTGGTGATAGGGGGTGAAAGGGTTACCTGGGGGGCGATCAAGGGGGTTAAACCTTTATTAGATAATATATTGGGGTACCTGACGCTATAAAAACATGCAGCGAACCTAAAAAAAATTACTGGCTACCGATCTGCATCACCGACACTAAGACAGCGTTTAGAAAAACGATCGCTTAGCGACAGTGGTGATAGGGGGTGAAAGGGTTACCTGGGGGGCGATCAAGGGGGTTAAACCTTTATTAGATAATATATTGGGGTACCTGACGCTATAAAAACCTGCGGCGAACCTAAAAAAAATTACCGGCTACCGATCTGCATCACCGACACTAAGACAGCGTTTAGAAAAACGATCGCTTAGCGACAGTGGTGATAAGGGGTGAAAGGGTTACCTGGGGGGCGAACAAGGGGGTTAAACCTTTATTAGATAATATATTGGGGTACCTGACGCTATAAAAACATGCGGCAAACCTAAAAAAAATTACTGGCTGCCGATCGGCATCACTGACGCTAAGACAGCGATCAGAAAAATGACCGCTTAGCGACAGTGGTGATAGGGGGTGAAAGGGTTATCTAGGGGGTGATCAGGGGGTTAAACCTTTATTAGGGGGGGTTAGGGGGCTACACTGGACCTAAAACTGAATGTACTGACACTTTTACAGTCACAAATGTCACTGATTGCAGTGATCACTAAATAAATGGTCACTGCAATCAGTGACACTGTGACTGGGGGCTGGGGGGGTGATCTGGGGGGTGATCTGGGGGTGTCTGGGGGGGCCTAGGGGGGCGATTTATGTCCCTATGTGTCCTGGTGTCAGTGTAGTGTTGTGTGCACTGACCTGATGTCTTCTCTTGTACAGCGCTCGGTATATGTGAGCGCCGCACCAGAGATGACATCACTTCCTCCTGCTTCCTCTGCCTGACACAGACAGAGGGGGCATTTCCATTCGCTGGGAGCGATCGCGAGGGGGTGGCCGGAAACGAATGGCTGCCCCCTCATCCCGGAACGCTCCCGGACACTTAGCCACCGCTTACTGTATAGGAGGGGGGTCCGATTGGACCCCCCAACTATACAAAGGCAATCACGTACACTCTACGTGATTGTGCCTGTCGGTGCCATTCTGCCGACGTATATATACAGTGAGCGGTCGTTAAGTGGTTAAGATGGACTAAAAAAGGACTTTTATAGTCTTATGTGCATTTCTTGTATAATTCTTTATCTAGTGCCCCCCTTTAATTTGTTTCCCTCAATTTTTAGTTTTCACATTGTATTCAACACCAGCGCCAACTTTTTCCTATATGTGAAGATATTTGAAACAACCTACCTGCCGAGTTCCTTTAAAACCTAGTTGCAAATGCACCCAGAAGAACTGATGCAATTATTGATTTGATTTGGATTTCTCTTCTGGTCATTTACTTTCCATTTTGTTAATTGATAAAAAATTAACTATTTCTGGAAGCATTCTTAATTTACAGCATTTTTTCACACCTGTCCAAAACGTTTGCACATTATACTCACAAAACTGTATACGCAGAATCTTAGAACTGGATTCCTAATTACCAATATAGCAGATCTTTTCAATACTATATTGCACAAATCAAGTATGCTAAGCATTTCAAAGGATACCCCCTTAGATGAAATCCAGTACTATGATTCATTTATGTGAATATACAGTTTTGTGAGTATATACAGTATCTCTCAAAAGTGAGTACACCCCTCACATTTTTGTAAATATTTTATTATATCTTTTCATGTGACAACACTGAAGAAATTACACTTTGCTACAATGTAAAGTACTGAGTGTACAGCTTGTATAACAGTGTAAATTTACTGTCCCCTCAAAATATCTATAGCTGCACCAGATTTTTCATTCTCCAATATTAGTAAATCAACCCCTTATTGTCCACATTTGCAAGTTCTACAGTTATTGAAGTATCCCTTGGGTCAACCTAACCCTATCCAAGTTCATACCCCCCCAAAAAAAGACACGAACAGCCTGTTTTCTGACTCGAGTGATTGGGAAATACCGTGTGCCTGGCTGCTATTAAGGATGAGCCGAATGTCCCCCGGTTTGGTTCGCACCAGAACTTGCCGAACAGGCAAAAAATTAGTTTGAACGCGTGAATACCGTTAAAGTCTATGGGACACAAACATGAAAAATCAAAAGTGATAATTTTAAAGGCTAATATGTAAGTTATTGTCCTAAAAAGGGTTTGGGGACTTTGTCAAAGTCGTGATGACGAAACGCGTCAAGATTGTGATCTTACGGCAACAGGAAGTGACACACCGACGCCTTGCGTTCCAAGCTACTGTGAGGAGAATCCGGAAGTGTAGCTCTGTGAGCTGATGAGCGGCGCGCTCTTTAAACACATTACGGGACAGACCATCTATTCCCCAGGAAGACACTGACCTTAACTTTGAAACATCAGGTTATTTGATCAGAAAAGGAACCAGGTTTTTGTATGGTAAAGACGTATGAAACAGTCTTTTATGGGAATAAGTTTTAAAGAGATTCTTTTACAATAAAGCCTTTTTAAACGGGACTATACTATGTGGAGTCTCTCTCTCACCATGTGGTAATCACTGGTAAATTACGCTGGAAGGATCTCGACTAAAGGACACCCGCAGGTGATATTATCCATCCGGATTTTGTGAGAGGCTCATTACCTTCTGATTTCTGGTGAGTGCAATCCCTACAGGGGAATTTTGAAACACTACTTTGAAGTGATCTGGAGGAAGATGCACATTCCACAGACAACATTGCGATCACCTTACATGTGTTAATTTGGACTCTATTTAAGGATAATTTTTACCTATTATGTGTACCCTAACACTTTTGTCTTATGGACATCTGGTAGCTGAATCAATTTTAAATATTAACAGGAGAGCCGCATATGATAATTTTAAAACACTTATATGTGTCATTTTTCTTTGTCATCTTTATATATGCTTTTGTTTATGAATGTGGCTGCTGTTGCTTATCATGCTGTGATGGACGTTGTTTAGTCTTCTGCTTTTCTTCTGCTTTAAATAAGATTTGAACACCATAGCGCTAAGATAAGGAAAATTAGGTACCAGTTGCGTCATTACATATATATTTTCCTTTTGTTTTTTATAAGAAAAGTGAAATATTCCTTTAAATTTCGTACCTGGGGGGTGTCTATAGTATGCTTGTAAAGTGGCGCATTTTTCCCGTGTTTAGAACAGTCCCTGCAGCAAAATGACATTTCTAAAGGAAAAAAAGTAATTTAAAACTACTCGCTGCTATAATGAATTTGTTGGGTCCCGCAATACAGATAAAGTCATTGAAAAAATGGCATGGGTTCCCCCCAAGTCCATTACCAGGCCCTGGTTTTGCGTGGGGGTCCCCCCAAATTCCATACCAGGCCCTTCAGGTCTGGTATGGATATTAAGGTGGAACCCTGCACCAATTTTTTTTTTCTAAAATGGCGTAGGGGTCCATCTCAAAAAACATACCAAACCCTTCAGGTCTGGTATGGATTTTAAGGGGAACCCCTTGCCAAAATAAAAAAAAAGTGGCGTAGGGGTCCTCCCAAAAATCAATACCAGACCCTTTTCTGAGCACGCAACCTGACAGGCCACAGGAAAAGAGGGGGGACGAGAGAGCGCCCCCCCCCCTGAACCGTACCAGGCCACATGCCCTCAAGAGCCAGCTTGGCACAAGTCCTTTATTAGATTCTGATAAGCCCCCCGCTCACAGACCCTCACAACCACCAGGCAAGGGTTGTGGGGATGAGGCCCTTGTCCCCATTAACATGGGGACATGGTGCTTTGGGGTCCAGACCCCAAAGCATCCTCCCCATGTTGAAGGCATGTGGCCTGGTACGGTTCAGGAGTGGGGCGCTCTCTCATCCCCCCTTCTTTTCCTGTGGCCTGCCAGGTTGTGTGCTCAGATAAAGGTCTGGTGTGGATTTTTGGGGGACCCCTACGCCATTTTTTTTTATTTTGGCGCAGGGTTACCCTTAATATCCATACCAGACCTGAAGGCCCTAGTATGGAATTTGGGGGGGACCACCACACAATTTATTTATTTTTATTTTGGTTTGGGGTTCCCCTTAATATTCATACCAGACCCAAAGGGCCCGGTAATGGACTGGGGGGGGAACCCATGTGTTTTTTTTCAATGATTTTTTTTTTTATTCTTTATTTTTATTTTTACCAAGAAAAGAAATAATAATATCCCATCACATCATACATATTCCACATCAGTGAATATACTACATTAGGTGTACACTTTCCAAACATGCATTTCATGGGCTATGTCAGCCCTTCAACATTGATATATCTTATATATTCAATTTCTCTTATTATTTTAATCCTAAAACCCCGAACAAGTACCTCCCCAACAACCCTAACCCCAACCCATTCCAAGGTAAAAAAACAAAAACAAAAACAAAACAGATGATGCAATGGATCGCAAGGGTGTATTCCTCTCCACAGGCTTTATGCCGTGTACACACAATCGGTTTTACCGATGAAAACAGTCCGATGGACTTTTCTCATCGGACAAACCGATCGTGTATGGACCCCATCTGCCTTTTTTCCATCGGTGAGAAAAAATAGAACATGTTTTAAATTTATCCGATGGGAAAAAAACTAATAGCAAATTCCGATCATCTGTGCGGAACTCCATCGGACAAAAAACCCACGCATGCTCAGAATCAATTCGACGCATGCTCAGAAGCATTGAACTTCATTTTTCTCGGCTTGTCGGAGTGTTTTACGTCATGGCGTTTGGGACGGTCGGATTTTTGACTGATGGTGTGTAGGCAAGACTGATGGAAGTCAGCTTCATCGGATTTCCGATGGAAAAATCCATCGGATTAGAATCCATAGGAAATCCGATCGTGTGTACAGGGCTTTAGTCAAGGCAAAAGGAGTGTACTCCAAAACATTCTTAATCTCGAACGGTACCCGTCAGGGCTGCCCTCTTTCGCCGCTATTATTTGTGCTCAGGTTAGAGCCATTATTGAATAAGATTCGACATAACCCTGACATTTACAGGACTGAAGATAGGGGATTATAACTGCAAAGTATCAGCCTATGCGGATGACCTACTTTTCTCAATGTCCACCCCACATATATCATTACCTAACCTCATGAAGGAGTTTGAATGGTACGGAGCTCTGTTGAATTTTTAAATAAATTATGATAAATCAGAGGCGATGGGAGTGGGACTGTCCGGGTCCGAGTGCAGTGCTCTAAAATTTCATTTTAAGTTTAGATGGACGACAACCGTGCTAAATTATTTGGGAACGCGTATTCCACCTAATTTGGCTGATACCTTTGCAGTGAATTTTCCACCGTTACTCAGTACAGTAAGAGCACAGTTGGAGAAGTGGAGCCAAGGAATACACTCATGGTTCGGTCAGTGCAATATCATCAAGATGAACATAAATTTCTGTACCTTTTTCAGGCACTACCTATCACAATTCCAATGGCCTACTTCAGTCAGATCCACACCTTGTTTACCAAACTTATATGGGCCAGTAAGCGCCCAAGGATCAGTAGAGAACTTTTGACACTGCCTAAAAAGGCAGGAGTAATGGCAGCTCCAGACCCATATAAATACTACCAAGCAGCCCATTTAGGCAGAATAATAGATTGGTGCAGGCATGGAGAATACAAACAATATGTGAATATTGAACAACAACAGCCTAGCCCAATTCTGTTAAATAGAGCTATATGGTGTTACGCATCCTTATCAGTTCAGCTTAAATCACACCCTATGATAGGTCCCACACTGCAGATAGGTTTTAAGGTCAGTCAGAACCCTAGATTTTCTATTAAACAATCACCCTTGTTCCCTATTCTGGGAAACCCAGACTTCCCTTCAGGCCTAGAACTCCATGGGTTCGAGAATCTTAAGGAAAAGGGCTATTTTCAAGTCTCACATTTCCTGACCTCCGAGACATGGCCAACGATAGAGTCCCTAGTACAGCAAGGAGGACAGTTTGAAATGACTTTCTGGCAGGCTTTACAGGTTTGCCACTACCTTGAAACATTGGGACCTCCGGGGGTGCTACCAACGTCTGCGTACAAAATTTTAGACATGTTGTGAGGAAGGGGAGCCTTTTCCCCATACTACTGCCAAGATGTACGCGATGTTGATAGCACCCCCGGACGACTTTATAATGCCAGGATTAAGTAAATGGGAGACTTGGACCAAACATTTACACCAGCCCAACGTCAGAACATCATACATCTGTCGTTAAAATCATCAAGGTGTACAAAAATCTAGGAGTTGAATTATAAGGTACTAACACAATGGTATTATACCCCCTCAACTCTTAATACATTTTTCCCAGAAGCTTCAGATCAATGCTAGAGAGGTTGTGAAGAACGAGGGACCTTACTTCACATCTTTTGGTTATGCCAAAAAATAAGACAGTTTTGGCTGGAAGTACAAAGAATTACACAAAAAATTACAGAATTTCAGATCCCAGATGACCCGGCTTTTTTCTTGTTACAGTGCTCACAAATCCCACCTCAGAAATATAAAAAATCAGTGACCTGTCACTTGGTGAATGCAGCAAAGGCATGTATCACACTGTGCTGGAAAGACCCAGGTTCACCTCCCATATCCATGTGGCTTAATAATGTTAGAAACATTGAGATAATGGAGTACCTAGTGCCCACGAACCTCGATGGAAAAAAACAAGTTATTGAAATATGGACCCCATGGGAGGTATTTCTACAGTCAGAAGAGGGGAAGAGGCTACTGGGGAGCAGAGAGGGGGAATGAGGTCCTTTCTAGGATAAAATGGGAGAGTGCAGGCGGGCAGTCCTTCCTCTCAGGAATTTTTTTTTTCCAATGAATTAACAGCCGCTATCAGTTTTAAATTACTTTTTTTCCTTTAGAAATGTCATTTTGCTGCAGGGGCTGTTCTAAACACTTTTATTGTTTCACTTTAAGCATTATTAAAATCACTTCTCCCGAAAAAACTGAAGTTTTTAAACTTTTTTTTTTTGCATTGATACATGTCCCCTAGGGCAGGAACCGGGTCCCCAAACACTTTTTATGACAATAACTTGCATATAAGCCTTTATAATTAGCACTTTTGATTTTTCATGTTAGAGTCCCAATGACTTTAATGGTGTTCCGCGGCTTTCGAATTTTCCCCTGAACTCAGCATATTGTTCGGTGTTCGCCAGAACATCCGAACAACCAAAGTTCGGCCCGAACTTATGCTGGGGCCGAACCGTTCGCCCATCCCTAGCTGCTATGTTCCTATCAGGGAATGGAACCTGGGATCAAACAATCAGACTGATACCGTCTGTGAGCAATACCAGCATTGTGTCCTATACTGTATAACCAGGGCCATCTTTAATACAAAAAGGGCAAAAAGGGTAGCTGCCCCGGGCCCAGTCAATGTGTGTGTACAACAGAGGATGGGTTCACATATATGCGGGTCCGGTTTTGGTGCAGAGTCTGCTTCAGTTTCCATTTAGTGGTTCAGGTGCAAATTTTACACTGAAATCGCACCTGAACTGCTAAATGGAAACTGCAGCGGACTCTGCACCAAAACCGGACCCGCATATATGTGAACCCATCCTCTGTTGTACACACATTGACTGAGCTCGGGGAAGCTACCTGAAATGGACTGAAAAACGTACAGGAGCCTTTTTTAATTGGCAATAGCCCGCTTACATGTGAATCGGCTCCATTAAAAGTTGATCTTGTTCACATGGTATGCGAATCCGAGGCAAACCAAAACACCTAAGAGACAATGATTTTCTATGTGCCCCTGTGTTGAGCCGCTGTTGTTCTATGCAGATCAATACAGCACAACAGACATGGTGTGAATGAGCCCCAAAGAATGATTTCTGATTGCCTTCTATGGGCTACTATAATTTGCACATCACTTCTATGATAAAGCTATGCTGTGTACGGATGAAGGGCTCTGAGATTTCATACTACATGCTCTTCCATTTTCAAGAAAAAAGTTAAAGTGACATTAAAATCTGCTTTCAAAACCCAATTTTTATTCTGAAAAGGTAAACTAAGACCTTAAAGTTTATTTTGTACAGTCAGATTGTAGCATGCATGGCAGCCCTTAGTTATACATTCAGCAATTTCAATATAATGCTTTAAAATGTCACCATTACAGAACAGTCTCTATTTCTACCTATTTTTCTCCATTACTTGACTTTACATAACATTACATAATATTAGGCGCCCTCTTGTGGCGGTTATTGGAATTGTTGTTGTAAGCTGTCTCCTTGCCTAGATGCTCTACTCCCCAGTGATTTTTTACTTCTCAGCTGATATTAAGCAGCATCAGTCTCTGCCTTATGTCTCTGGTACACAGTCTGCTGTCAGAATACAGAGCCCTTCCTGCCTGTGTGAGCTTGTCCTCCTACTTGCTCAGCAGCCTTCGCTGTAACTTGCCTCCCCTTCTCTCTGTGCTCACACCTCTGTCTCTGCCTCCTTGACTTCTTCTTCTGGCTGAGGGCAATGACTCTTCTGTCTGCAGATGATCCCTTCACAGTGCAATTTTATCAATGGACTGCAAGTCGTGCAACTGCCACTTGTGCAACTGGTCAATTCTTGGACTCTATAGGGATTGGGGCTCATCGCGTGTGAATGGGTGACTTGCAGCATCCTGAAGGCTACAGGTAAGGCGAAGGCTAGCCATTGCTGTTTACCACTCATTCATCTGTGCTTATAATATGTGCATACTAATATTGTTCATTTAAAAAAAAAATTTAAGTCTTTTTTTTTTTTTTTGCTTTGATTTTTTTACATTTTTTTTTTACTGTTTTTTTTGTATTGATTTTATCCATTTTTATTTTATTTATTAAATTTTTATTGATTTTATTCATTTTTTTAATTGATTTTTTATTGATTTTATTCATTTTTATTTTTATTCATTTTTTATTGATTTTATTCATTTTTATTTAATTAATTTTATTTGTATTGATTTTATTTATATTTATTTTATTCATTTTATTGTTATTGTTTTTTTATTGATTTTATTCATTTTTATTTCATTTATTAAATTTTTATTGATTTTATTCATTTTTATTTTTATTGATTTTTTATTGATTTTATTCATTTTTATTTTATTCATTTTATTTTTATTGATTTTATTTATATTTATTTTATTCATTTTATTGTTATTGTTTTTTTTATTGATTTTATTCATTTTTATTTTATTTATTACATTTTTATTGATTTTATTCATTTTTATTTTTATTGATTTTTTTATTGATTTTATTCATTTTTATTTTTATTGATTTTTTTTATTGATTTTATTGATTTTATTTAATTAATTTTATTTTTATTGATTTTATTCATATTTATTTTATTCATTTTATTTTTATTGATTTTTTTATTGATTTTATTCATTTTTATTTTATTCATTTTATTTTTATTGATTTTTTTTATTGATTTTATTCATTTTTATTTAATTAATTTTATTTTTGTTGATTTTATTCATATTTATTTTATTCATTTTATTTTTATTGATTTTTTTTATTGATTTTATTCATTTTTATTTTATTCATTTTATTCATATTTATTTTATTCATTTTATTTTTATTGATTTTTTTTATTGATTTTATTCATTTTTATTTTATTTTTATTTTATTTTTTTTATTGATTTTATTCACTTTCGTTTTATTTTATTTCTTTGGTCTATTATTTATTATTTAGGTATTTAGATGTGTTCATTATTATTATTTGAAATTATTTAAATTTTTATGATCTTTATTGATTTTATTTCTTTTTAATTTTAATAAATATTATTTGACTTTTGTTCATTCATTTGTTTCTCAATTTAAAGAGCATATTCTCTTCCAAGACGGGAGGTGATATGTAAATTCTTCTCCCCTGTCTGGTTTTGATCCATCAACCACCTGGGAGATCCACTTCCACATGGATCTACAGTCATCTTCTGCGTCTCTCCATCAATATGTGCCAGCTTCAGTTCAATGGGAAACTGTCGTCAGAGAAATACAGAAGCCACTATTGCTGGTCGGTCCCACTAAACAATTCACGTTGTCTGTCTGTGATGCTCAGGATTTTGATACAAAGCAGGTATACAGAAAAGGAATCCTGACCTTTTTTGACTTTCACTGGCTGCATGCTTGTTCCAAGTTTGTGGCTGAGAAGTGCTGAACCCAGACAGAGCCAGGCAACTAGTATCTTTAGAAGGAGGTCATAACCCCGGTACTGTTTTTTCTTGGCTTTCTCTTGAAAACATTCCGAGTGGCTCACAAACCGCTGGAACGCTTTCAGAAGCAGCAGGAGAGGACGTCAACCCCCCCCCCCCCCCACACACACACTACTCACTGGTGTTTCTCGGGAAAATAAATCATCCGACCGTGCCGCTAGCTGGTCACAGAGGCGTTTAGAAGGTAGATCAGCTTTGATCGCCTCTATGGCTTTAGAGGATCGGAGCAACGTTATGACGTCACTTCCGGTCCAGAATGGACGTTTATTTTATTCTTATTTTTTTTTAAAAGAGAGGAATCAAAAAAAAAATGTTTTTGATCTTTTGCTTTAAAAGGTAAAGAAGAGATTTGGGGTCTTTTTGACCCCAGATCTCTTCCTATAGAAGACCTGGCATCCTTATTTCTATTACAAGGGATGTTTACATTCTTTGTAATAGGAATAAAAGTGATAAAAAGAATAAATAAAAATAAAGGGACAGTTTAAAAAAAAAAAACTTGTATTTTTCTAATTTTCTTTTCGCCCTCCGTGCTCGTGTGCAGAAGTAAGTCGTGCATGCAGGGCTTTTTTTCAGCAAGAACGCGGGGGAACGCAGTTCCGGCACCTCCTGGACTGACTGTAATGACAAGGGGTGATGGGGTGTGCTGCAGGGTATTGATGCTCACTGCTGGGCATCTATTTTTGCAGGGGGGGTTTATTGTTGCTGGGGAGGTCTATTGTTGCTGGTGGGGGACCTATTGTTGCTGGGGGGTCTTATGTTGCTGGGGGGTCACTTGTTGCTGAAAGAGATCTATTGTTGGGGGAGGGGTCTATTTTTGATGGCAGCCAGAGATCTATTGATGCTGCCGGGAGTCTATTGTTGCTGGCGGGGAAATTTTGTTGTGGGTGGTCCATTGTTGTTAGAGGGATCTATTGTTGCTGGCTGCAGAGGATCTATTTTACTGCTTTTCTTGATATCATTACCAAATTTCATACAAATTACTTAGCACCACCAAATGATACTTGGTTCTATATTGTCTAAAAGGGGCGGTACTGGGAGGTGGGTAGGGGGCGGAGAAAAGGGGTGACTCGGAAAGGGGGAGTTCCTGCACCTATTGTCTGAGAAAAAAAGCCCTGCGTGCACGCATATGTGAATGGTGTTCGCATCACACACGTGAGGTATGGCCGCGAACATTGGAGCGAGAGCCATAATTCTAGTGCTGGACCTCCTCTGTAACTCTAAACAGGTAACCTGTAACGGCGTTTAAAGCATTGCTTATGGAGATTTTTAAGTAGCGTAGTCTGTTGCCATTCCATGAGCGTGCCAAAGTGTGACATGTAAGGTATCTATTTATTCGGCGTAACATCATCTTTCATAGTATACCAAGAAATTGAGGTATATATTGTGTTTTTTTTTTTTTTTTTTTTAATCATTAAAAAAAAAATTTTCCCAAATAATTGCATTTGAAAAACTGCTGAGCAAATATCATGTGACATAAAAAATTGCAACAATCGCCAACTTATTTCCTAGGGTCTCTGCTAAAAAAATATATAATGTTTGGGGGTTACAGTGGGGAGAACAAGTATTTGATACACTGCCAATGTTGCAGGTTTTCCTACTGACAAAGCATGTAGAGGTTTGTAATTTTTATCATAGGTACACTTCAACCGGCGAGAGACGGAATCTAAAACAAAAATCCAGAAAGTCACATTGTATGATTTTTAAATAATTAATTAGCATTTTATTGCATGACATAAGTATTTGATCACCTACCAACCAGTAGGAATTCCGGCTCTCACAGACCTGTTATTTTTTCTTTATGAAGCCCTCCTGTTCTCCACTCATTACCTGTATTATCTGCACCTGTTTGAACTCGTTACCTGTATAAAAGACACCTGTCCACACACTCAATCAAACAGACTCCAACCTCTCCACAATGACCAAGACCAGAGAGTCATATAAGGACATCAGGGATAACATTGTAGACCTGCACAAGGCTGGGATTGGCTACAGGACAATGGGCAAGCAGCTTGGTGAGAAGGCAACAACTATTGGCGCAATTATTAGAAAATGGAAGAAGTTTAAGATGACGGTCAATCTCCCTCGGTCTGGGGCTCCATGCAAGATCTCACCTCGTGGGGCATCAATGATCATGAGGAAGGTGAGGGATCAGCCCAGAACTACACGGCAGGACCTGGTAAATGACCTGAAGAGAGCTGGGACCACAGTCTCAAAGAAAACCATTAGTAACACACTACGCCATCATGGATTAAAATCCTGCAGCGCACGCAAGGTCCCCCTGCTCAAGCCAGCGCATGTCCAAGCCCGTCTGAAGTTTGCCAATGACCATCTGGAAGATCCAGAGGAGGAATGGGAGAAGGTCATGTGGTCTGATGAGACAAAAATAGAGCTGTTTGGTCTAAACTCCACTCGTTGTGTTTAGAGGAAGAAGAAGGATGAGTACAACCCCAAGAACACCATCCCAACCGTGAAGCATGGAGGTGGAAACATCATTCTTTGGGGATGCTGTTCTGCAAAGGGGACAGGATGACTGCACCGTATTGAGGGGAGGATGGATGGGGCCATGTATCACAAGATCTTGCCCAACAACCTCCTTCCCTCAGTAAGAGCACTGAAGATGGGTCGTGGCTGGGTCTTCCAGCATGACAACGACCCGAAACACACAGCCAGGGCAACTAAGGAGTGGCTCCGTAAGAAGCATCTCAAGGCCCTGGAGTGGCCTAGCCAGTCTCCAGACCTGAACCCAATGGAAAATCTTTGGATGGAGCTGAAAGTCTGTATTGCCCAGCGACAGCCCCAAAACCTGAAGGATCTGGAGAAGCTCTGTATGGAAGAGTGGGCCAAAATCCCTGCTGCAGTGTGTGCAAACCTGGTCAAGAACTACAGGAACGTATGATCTCTGTAATTGCAAACAAAGGTTTCTGAACCAAATATTAAGTTCTGCTTTCCTGATGTATCAAATACTTATGTCATGCAATAAAATGCAAATTAATTATTTAAAAATCATACAATGTGATTTTCTAGATTTTCGTTTTAGATTCCGTCTCTTGCAGTTGAAGAGGACCTATGATAAAAATTACAGACTTCTACATGCTTTGTAAGTAGGAAAAACAGCAAAATCGGCAGTGTATCAAATACTTGTTCTCCCCACTGTATAAGTAATTTTCTAGCAAAAAATACTGATTTAAACTTGTGAACAAAAAGGTCCAAAAAAAGCCTGGTCTGCAAGTGGTACATTAAAAAAAAAATCACTGCTCCTGGCTGAAAGGAATTTTTAAAAAACGATTTTTGCCTTGGTACATGCTTCCCCAGGCAATGCCCACCCATACTATTTTTGACACCCTATTGCTACAAAACAATTGTGTATTGTGTTTTTTTTTTTGTTTGTTTTTTTAATTCATTAAAATAATTTTTTTCTCAAAAAATTAAGTTTAAAAAAAACGCTGCGCAAATACTGTGTGGCATAAAAAATTGCAACAATCACCATTTTATTCCCTAAGGTCTCTGCTAAAAACAAAAAATTATACAAATAATAAAAAAAATAAAAATATAAAGTTTGGGGGTTATAAGTAATTTTCTTGCAAAAAATACTGATATAAACATGTAAACAAAAAGTGGTTATCTCCTGCCTGGTGTGCTGGGAGTAGAGAAGCAAATGTTAGCTATACACACTGGGATCTACAGCTCACGGACTGGGGATCTGGACCACGGAAGATTAGATAAGTAGCATTTACACAACCCGTCCACTCTCTCGCCACATTGTAATTTCACTAGACGCTAAGGTCATTAATAGCTTTAAACAGAAAAGTAATCGTGATACCCCTGGCAAAAGAATTCCTTTTATGTTTCCAAAGCATTATGAAAAGAACATGTGGGTGCCATAGACATTGTCCCTAGATTTCCCTTACACTAAGGTTTAAAAAGCTATCAATATTATACAGAGTCAATGGCAATAAAAATTTACTGTATACAAGATCAATATAAGTTTATTAATACATTTTGATCAAATCCTGAAATTAGACTCAGAAGTATAACTGAGGAGCAAATCCCGTCAGAGATATATGGAAGCACAATAGGGACTGTCACTCCAATCTGGAAGAGTTCTGAATTACGCCTAATGCCCTGTACACACGGCAGGTTTTCCCGTTGGATAAAAAAACTACGGCTTTCCCGACAGAATTCCTCTCAAGCCTGTCTTGCATACACACGGTCACACAAAAGTCCGGTGAACTTTAGTCTGCCAAGAACGCGGTGACGTAAAAGACTACGGCAAGCCGACAAAATTAAGTTCTATGCTTCCGAGCATGCGTCAAATTGTTTCCGAGCATGCACGTTTTTTTCCCCGTCGGAAAAGCATACAGACGAACGGTTTTCCCGCCAGGATTTTTTCCTGATGGGAAAAAAAGAGATCCTGCTCTCTTTTTTTTTGTCCAGCAGTTTTCCCGTCGGAAAAACTGCGATGGAGCAAACACACGGCCGGGATTCCCGGCCAAAAGTTCTCATAGCAGTTTTCCCGTTGAAAAAAACGGTTGTGTGGTACGAGGCTTTAGGAAATAATTACAGCCTCGGAAACATCCTCATTTTAGTCTTTAGGTTAGGGAAAGCAGCGAGGGGGAAAAAGATGGCACCAAGAATAGACTGCACAAAAAAAACTGTCTAATACAGAACCAGATAACCTGCCCTATAGAAAACCGAGCCGCAGCTTGGGGGATCAGTGGCTTCAGAAAACTATACAGTTGCTCAACTTAATGACAAATGCAATGATAAAAACTGCTAGTAGCCTTTCATCACTAAGGGGCCCAATAATGGTTTTCCTAAGGGGTCTCCTGAAAACCATTGCTTTTACAGTACAGAGCGAGTGTCAAAATAGCTTTTTCTAGATGACGTTTTACTTTAAATTGAATTGATGGCTTTTTTCCTTAACCAATTGAAGACCAAGCCTTTTCTGGCACTTTTTGTTTACAAGCTTAAATCAGTATTTCTTTTGCTAGAAAATGATAACCCCCCAAACATTTATTTTTTCCTTTTTATCTGAGACTCTAGAGAATAAAATGGTGATCATTGCAATTTTTTATGCAACACTGTATTTGGGCAGCATTTTTCAATTATTTTTGCAATTTTGTTAGAAAAAAAAAAATTGTAATGAATTAAATAATAATAATAAAAAAAAAACACAATATATACCCAAAATCTTTTGGTATAGTATGAAAGATGATGTTTAACACTTTTACTCCTATTACAAGGAATGTAAACTCCCTTGTAATATAAATATGGATGACAGGTCCTCTTTATGAAGAGATCTGGGGTCAAAAAGACCCCAAATCTCTTATTTACCTTTAAAAAGCAAAGGATTAAAGAAATAATATTTTTTGATCTTTTTCGTATAAAAAAAATAGTTTACTTCCACCCTGGAATGGAAGTGACATCATGGCGTTGCTCCAGTCCCCCAAGGCCATAGAGGCGATCAAAGTGAATTTGCTCTTTGTTCGCCTCTGTGACCAGCCGGTGGCACCGTCAGATAGTTTCTCAGATGAGCCGCGGAAACGGTAAGCCCGAGCAACACCGAGGGGGGAGGGGGGCGTCTCCTCATGCCACTTCTAAAAGCGTTCAAGAGAAAGCCAGCTGCCAGCTGAAAAAAAAAAACAATACCGGGGTTATAGCTGATATCTTCAGCTATAATCCTGGTGAACCCCTTGCAAACCGCAATGTATATATGCGTATTGAGGACGGCTAATGGTTAAATTCCCTCAAGTCCCAAAGCATTTTTTTTATGATGTCTGGTTCCTCACATTGTAAATTTTAGCATTTGTAATCTACCCTAACATGGTACACATGATTTTTTATTCCTGGAGTAACAGGGCTTTAATTTGGTAGTACATTTTATACATACGTAGCGCCCTGCTCCCAATGAGTGTGCGCTATATGTTAAATTATAGTTATCTGAGCAATAGCTTGGCTCAGAGGGATTGTGTTACAAATTGCACTCTGTTTCAGTTCAGCTGGATGTGTGATTTCCCTCCTGACAGTAGGTGTCGCTGCCACCGCTGGTCAGGATTGGAAAGGCTACAGGCTGGACGTATTGGGTACCTCTTTCCTAGCAAGCAGCCCAGGGGGTGTGTTGAACCCGCTGTGCATGCTGGGAGGGTATTTAAGTAACAGACGCCATTAGGGCAGGGAGAGATCTTGGGGTCGTGTCTTCGGTCCCCACCTGAGGGCCCTCATGGCCTCAGGGATGTACTGGCAGTTTCTGCCTCTAGGCCACGTTGGCCTGAGGCTTCGTTACTGATGGGTAGGCCCAGGAGTTTCAGGGGCCTACTGATCCAGGGATGATCCTGTGTCGCCTTGCCTGCTGGAAGGGACCAAGCAATTGGGGACTTAATTGGAGGATGCACCCGGATCGTGATCTACCTCACAGTGCTGCCGGAACGGCTGAAAGATCCTAACACTGAGAGCTGTATTCTTCGTTCAGAAGGTAACCCAAGTAAAGGTTACTCCAAGTCTGTGGCAGAGACTGTTCTATTTGCACCAAGTCTGTGGCAGAGACTGTTTGTAATCGAGCTGTGCATCGGCTGCTAGGCCAGTGAGATTGGACCTATCTGGTGTTTGCTGAGTCCAGTGTGGAGACAGGTGTTCCTCTGTACCTAGGAGAAACTTTTATTATTCGCAACTAAGGTACCTGAGTCCTCCCCATCCCTTCATCCCCTCTGTTGAAACGTTTATTCAAATAAACCCTTGAAAGAGACTTTTGTGTTGGTGCAAACTTCTTCTAGACAACTCTTCAAGGAGAACCCCTGAGACGAGCATACGGAACAGTGAGGTAACGTGCAAGGCCCAAAATTAAACCAGCGGCCCTTACGGGGGTATTGCTTTACATACATTTTTATTTCCTTGGTTTTTATTAGAAATAAATAACAAAAATAATTGAAAAAATATGTTTCTTGTACTTTCCCCCAGCACATTGTTTACAGGTTGACAGGTTGTCCATCACATCCTCCATGTTTCCATCTCTCGTTGGGCGCCAAGCAAGGGTCACAAGAGAGGCTCCCCCTCGGAGTGTGTTTTTTGGGCTATGCCAGGCATTGAACAGAGTCACTAACCCTTGCATGTTGGGTAATACTTCACCCGAAGGTTTCTTTACCAATGCCCCGGGGACCAGGCAGGAGCCACCATCATGTGAAAAGTCAAACATTAAGGCAGTCTCCCAACTAGGGTTGCCACCTTTTCTTCAAGCCAAACCCGAACACATTAGCAGCGCACGGCAATTTTTTTTTCTTTAGTAGTACATTAAATTCATTATCTCTGTACAAGGCAGGGCAATTTTTATGTATTCATGTAGTATACACTATACATATATTTTGTGATTAAATAACATTTCTAATCATATGGAGTTAATCACAAGAGTCCCCCTTTACATCAGAGTCAACAAAGTTGACACTCTTGGCTTACAATTGCAGTGAGCAACCGTGCTGGGTACCACAGTCTGGGCCAGGGGTGGACTTATAACTCATGGGGCCTCCGGGCAATTGAAGATCATGGGTCCCCCAGGTTTAAAGATGGCTGTCTCATGAGAGCCAACATTAATGTGGCAGGCCAAAGCTTAGAGGCATCAAGCTCTGCGACATGCAGAGTGGCAGAAGGAGTGTGGTGGGTATGATGGGGGTATGTACAGGAGAGGAGTGTGGAGGGTAATATGGGGGTAGTATGTATAGGAGAGGAGTGTGGAGGGGATGATAGAGGTAGTATGTATAGGAGAGGAGTGCGGAGGGGATGGTGGGGGTAGTATGTATAGGAGAGGAGTGCAGAGGGGATGATAGGGGAAGTATGTATAGGAGAGGAGTGCGGAGGGGATGATGGGGGTAGTATGTATAGTAGAGGAGTGCGGAGGGGATGGTGGGGGTAGTATGTGTAGGAGAGGAGTGCGGAGGGGATGGTGGGGGTAGTATGTGTAGGAGAGAAGTGTGGAGGGGATGGTGGGGGTAGTATGTGTAGGAGAGGAGTGCGGAGGGGATGGTGGGGGTAGTATGTGTAGGAGAGAAGTGCGGAGGGGATGATGGGGGTAGTATGTGTAGGAGAGGAGTGCGGAGGGGATGGTGGGGGTAGTATGTGTAGGAGAGGAGTGCGGAGGGGATGATGGGGGTAGTATGTATAGTAGAGGAGTGCGGAGGGGTTGATGGGGGTAGTATGTATAGGAGAGGAGTGCAGAGGGGATGGTGGGGGTAGTATGTGTAGGAGAGGAGTGCGGAGGGGATGGTGGGGGTAGTATGTGTAGGAGAGGAGTGCGGAGGGGATGGTGGGGGTAGTATGTGTAGGAGAGGAGTGCGGAGGAGATGATGGGCGTAGTATGTGTAGGAGAGGAGTGCAGAGGGGATGGTGGGGGTAGTATGTGTAGGAGAGGAGTGCGGAGGGGATGGTGGGGGTAGTATGTGTAGGAGAGGAGTGCGGAGGGGATGGTGGGGGTAGTATGTGTAGGAGAGGAGTGCGGAGGGGATGATGGGGGTAGTATGTATAGTAGAGGAGTGTGGAGGGGATGGTGGGGGTAGTATGTGTAGGAGAGAAGTGCGGAGGGGATGATGGGGGTAGTATGTGTAGGAGAGGAGTGCGGAGGGGATGGTGGGGGTAGTATGTGTAGGAGAGGAGTGCGGAGGGGATGATGGGGGTAGTATGTATAGTAGAGGAGTGCGGAGGGGTTGATGGGGGTAGTATGTATAGGAGAGGAGTGCAGAGGGGATGGTGGGGGTAGTATGTGTAGGAGAGGAGTGCGGAGGGGATGGTGGGGGTAGTATGTGTAGGAGAGGAGTGCGGAGGGGATGGTGGGGGTAGTATGTGTAGGAGAGGAGTGCGGAGGAGATGATGGGCGTAGTATGTGTAGGAGAGGAGTGCAGAGGGGATGGTGGGGGTAGTATGTGTAGGAGAGGAGTGCGGAGGGGATGGTGGGGGTAGTATGTGTAGGAGAGGAGTGCGGAGGGGATGGTGGGGGTAGTATGTGTAGGAGAGGAGTGCGGAGGGGATGATGGGGGTAGTATGTATAGTAGAGGAGTGTGGAGGGGATGGTGGGGGTAGTATGTGTAGGAGAGGAGTGCGGAGGGGATGATGGGGGTAGTATGTGTAGGAGAGGAGTGCGGAGGGGATGATGGGGGTAGTATGTATAGTGGAGGAGTGTGGAGGGGATGGTGGGGGTAGTATGTGTAGGAGAGGAGTGCGGAGGGGATGATTGGGGTAGTATGTATAGTAGAGGAGTGTGGAGGGGATACTGGGGGTAGTATGTGTAGGAGAGGATGTATGAAGTGGTCTGGGGGGGGGGTGATGCACCTGGGGGGAGTTGGGGGCTGACAAATAGTGATGTACAGTATATAAAAACAAAAGCTATTGTACTCATCCACTAATATTTACAACAGTACAAGAATGAAAGAGGTGTGAGGCATGGAGGAAGATATCGTCAGACACACTCTCGATCCTCCTGTTAACTTTACCCTTCACAGCAACTCCTGCAAAACAAATCTTGTCAGATTTCATCCCCAGGAGACTCCTCAGACAAAAACTCTCAGCTCACCTCTTCCCTGCATGTAGTGTGAGCAGCGCCAGCCCGACAGTATCTACTCCTCCCGACATGATCTCCTCCCCAGCTCCGCCTCCCGGGTTCTCTAAGCACACCACACTAGTGATCGAAGGGGGGGGGGAGTTAGTCACTGATAAGAGAGACCCTGGAGGGGGGGGGGAGACAGGATGGAATGAGCTTTAGATTCTAACAATTACCCCAGCACAGTGTATTTATGGAGAAGCAGAGACATTGCTGCTGTCTGAAAACCGGGCAGATGATTCAGAACCCGGACTGTCCGGGTGAATCCCGTACAGGTGGCAACCCTACTCCCAACTCAAAGATGAGGCACACATGTGTGCAGTACCCAAGATAGGGAGTTCTTCCTTAAACATCTTCATCCTATGTTGATTCCACACACTTGTACTAATGTTTATATTGCATTTGGAGGGACAATCTGAGTCTCTGCCCACTCCACCAGTCAGCGAAAAATCCAGAAAGCAGAGGAGGCTATGTGGGAGGACAAAATCCAGAAAGAAGTCTCACTTTCCCTCCACTCTTGTACTCCACATGCATGGAATTGTGATGGCATTGATTGATTTTACAGGACAGTGATGTGACAGAAGTGAAGCCACCAATGTGAAAATTGTCAGCACTTTAGGATGTGATTTTGTCAGAAGTACAGATATTTTTACCTCATATAGACAATCTATACACCTGCCAATAACAGTTTAGTACATTTCACTGTTAGACGGAAGGCTGCCTGCATCGGAACACCCTCAATTAATCTCAGCTGTCACCTCTGATTAACTCTCCTATCAGCCCGACTCTGCAGCCTGTGTTACCGAATGAATGGAGGGCGGTTTACTGAATACACATGTTCAGTCATTCTTGTCACCGTGCCTGAATGTCAGTTTGATGAGACTTTTGAATTTTTACTTCTTTGCAGTTCAATATTTTAATGACTGCATTTCACAGGCAGAATTCAAATGCTTTGTGTGGTGTAATACTAAAATGATCCCTTCCTGTTACGCAAGCACTACCCTTGGCTTTAATCCTAATATCACCCTTCCTTGTAACCTTAACACTAAAGCCTAGTACACACAGGCCAAATGGCAGGCGGTACTGGGCCGGTTCAATAGAAACCGTCTGACTTTCGGCCTGTGTGTACTGGAGTCGGTCCGACAGATCGGCTCCCAAACCTCCGAACCCGAGTGTTTTGGCAGGAGGCTGTCCCCCTGTCAGAACACAATAGAACAGCAGGGGAGATCGCTTTACTAACATCGAAGCTGTCAGTTTTTTTTCGAACAGCCCTGCTGGGTTGAAAGAAAAACAAAAAACGACTGGTGTGTACGAGGCTTAAGTCTCACACTAATCCTTTATGTAACCCTCACACTAAGCCTTCGTAGAGCCATCCATGTAACCGCAACATTAATGGGGTTGTAAAGGCAGACGGTTTTTTATCTTAACCACTTGCCGACCGCCGCACGCAGATGTATGTTGACAGAGTGGCACGGGTAGGCAAATGGGTGTACCTGTACATCCCTTTAAATTTGCCGCCCAGCGGGCGCGCGCGTGCCGCCGCGTGCCTCGTAAACGTGTTTGCGGGTCCCGGGAACTTAATGTTCCCGGGCGGCCCGCGATTGCGGTCGGCAAAGGCAGAACAGGGGGATGCCTTTGTAAACAAGGCACTCCCCTATTCTACCTAGTGACATGTCACTAATGGCTGTTCCCCGTGATCGGGAACGGTCATCAGTGACGTGTCACATGTAGCCACGCCCCTAACAGTAAGAATCACTCCCTAGTACTGACTTAACCCCTACAGCAGGGATATGCAATTAGCGGACCTCCAGCTGTTGCAAAACTACAAGTCCCATCATGCCTCTGCCTCTGGGTGTCATGCTTGCTGCTGTCAGAGTCTCGCTATGCCTCATGGGACTTGTAGTTTGGCAACAGCTGGAGGTCCGCTAATTGCATATCCCTGCCCTACAGTGTCACCTAGCGGTTAAGCCCTCTTGTAAACCTCACACTAACCATCGCTTTAACTGTGATCCCAATACTAGCCCTTCCTGAAACCCTAGCATTAATCCTGGCTTTAATCCTGACATTACTCCCACCCTCCTTCATGTTCAGTGGGCAGAACAGGATGCATTCAACTGAATAGGGTCACCCCACAACCACAAGCAATGCAAATGCCAGTGTAAACAAGTGTAGCACTACCCCTGCAGGAGCCGCTGGATATTCAGTCCCCCTATTCCTGCACAGCCAGGCAACACTCATTTCCAACTTGCATCCAGACCCAAGAAAGCAGCCCATGGGCTTGTTTTTGTTGTGTTATTGGGGAAAACAACTTGGATAGAATATAGGGATTATGGGAAGTCCAACTTGACTTGAAGAACAGAAGAGGACAACTTCTTTCCTATGTACACAAAAGATCCTGAACTGTACTCCCTCCTAGAGATGTAAAATTTCTGGAAATTTTGAAGCTCGGAGAAAAAAAAAAAAATATTCTGTTTTTTTGGGTGGAAAAAATTAAATTTTCGGATTTTTTTTTAAAAATGCTACATTAGCACTTTTTTGTCTTTTTAAGATTGAAAGTCATTCTGTTTCGAGAACGTTGAGAAAAACGATGTGCATTGTCATCATTGTTGTCCTCGTCACTTCGATCCATGAAGGATTTTTTAATATCTACAGGACACTTGTTACAAACAAGAATGTGTTTTGTCATCCTGGTCGCATTTGGCATATTTCATCTGACAATATTTGCAAATCACATTTTTCTTTTCAGAAGAACTTGTAATGTGAAAATGCCTCCATATGCTAGATGTTGGTCTCACCATTTTTCTGAGGGGAGTAGGAAATAAAAACAAGAAAAAATTACTACTTTGCAAGAAGACACTAATCTATGGTTGTGTGTGGGGGTGGGGGAAGAACCAGATTACTGGTAATTAAATTATTATTTACACAAAAGTTTATAAAGATAAACTAATGTAGCTAAATGATTCAGTTTTCTGGATTCAGAATCAGATAAATGTAAACTCTTACCTTTTTTAATTAAGTACTGTATTTATTGGCGTATAACACTCACTTTTTTACCCTGAAAATAGAGGGTAAACTGTGCCTGCGTGTTATACGCAGGGGGCTGTGGAAAGTTTTTTTCCTGAAACTTCCCTCTTAAAGTTAGGGTGCGTGTTATATGCCTGTGCGTGTTATACGCCGATAAATACGGTATATACTTTCAGGTCCTTTTTGTTGCTCTGTATTTCCTTCCAATGCTTTTGAGGCCTAGTGAAGAGGACAGAACAAACCAAACACACCCACTAATATGCAAAAGCAAAACTGAAACCTTTTTCTTGTTACAATAGCAGCACAGCACCTCCTAAAGGAAGAAATGCATACTGTTCTTGCATTGGAGGGTTCAGTTTGTTACCTAGGACTTGCTTGTCCTCACTCAGTGCACAGAAATTAGAATAATCTGATATCATACTTTTTTTTAGAAATGATTTGGAAAATATTTTAACACCCTGTCTTAAAATATTTTATTCATCATGCTAAAATAAAATATTCCACAATTTTTTTTTTCTTTTTTAAATTTTTCCAATTTTTTAGAAAAAAAAAGCCTTCAGGAAAAAAAACGGGAAAAAAAATGTTTTTTTTTTTTTCCGAATTTTACCATTTTTTTTCAGGGCCTTCACATCCCTACTCCCTCCAGGATATTCATAGTCTCTATGGATCAGTGGAAAAGTTCTTTATGAACCAAGTCCCAAACTGTATGCAAAAGTACTGGGTCTCCTCAATAGAACCTCACACAGTTCTGACACTTGCAGATACCACCAGCCCACCTGGCTGCTCTAAAGAAACCCCCAGGACAAGGGATTGAGATTTAACACAATGCTGTCCCTGGAGAGTATGGTATGTGTTAGGAAAAACGATCCGTAATAGCTTCCTACAGAATTTAGTCATCGTGATGTAATATATGCTGCGCCTGCCGTATTGCCAAAACCTTCAAATGCACTTGTAAATATGGAATCACACAGAGATGTCTTTCAATCGATATTTAGAGATTTTAAGTGGATGAACATTGTATATATGAATTACAAAGAAAGGTGGACACTTGTCCTCGACCAATAAGAATACACGATAGTTGTGCAATGGTTATAAAACATGTTTGTATAACAATAGGGGAATAATACTGGCAAGAATACATGTGTTTTAAATATATTAATAAAAAGTTTGGCCACACTGACCCCTTGGATATTGGATATCATCTTAATTATGTGTGTAGCGCTACCCCCAGTTAAGAGAGCCGCTGGTTTGATTTCAGGCCCTGTGTACAGCACCGCCAACCCCCGGCAATCTTACTCAACCCACTCTGGCACAGTTAGTCTAGGGTTAAATTCATATCACAAGCAATAGTATTGCAAGGGGTATCTCTCTGCAGTAAGACAACACACCGAGGCAAGAGATTAAACATAACAGTTTTACTTTATGTCAAAAGGACATAGGCAGCACAGAACACATCCAACTTGTTTACAGAGCCCTGAAGCAATAAGTGTAGCACACAACAATAGCCCAGCGCGGTAACCCACCGCGCGCAGCTATTATGGTGTGTAGTGATATAGTATATAGTCCACAGTTGACCCAATACTTAGGTTATTATGATGATGTATATATAAGTTATGTTTCCCGCAGCATACACCCACGTTCTCCAGAGATTGCGCTTTATTGACTTCCAATACAGAACAAAGTCCAATACTTGCACAGATGACAACGAATCCAATCAGAGTCTACATATATTTCCGAGTCCCACGTCTCCTAGATCATAGTCTAGACCTGTGCCTTCATATTCCTACAGAATATATCCTGTGCCTTCATAATTATGCAGGAATATATCTGACTAGCCTGAATATTAGCTTTAAATATCTTATCTGTTGAAATGACTGAGCAATTTGATTGGCTGTCTTTGAGCTATGTAGGATGACAGAGAATGACCCCCAACCTAGCCGGAGACGACCCCAGACCTCATTTGTATTCCTGCATAACAACATCAACAAGCTGTCTTTTGACATAGGCAATTAGATTGCGGAGACGGAAGGTGGCCTGAATACCGCCTTGATATGTAAAAATAGATTGACATAAACAAGTCCCCTTGACATGTGTAGTAGATCCTGTTTGGCCCTTTGGTCGACAATTAAGTACCTCACACACATAAGATTAACACATCAAAGCTGTTTTCTGGCCTCTCCCATATCTGTAATCCAGTTGACTCTGACAACTGAATTATCTACTAAAATCTGGCCTGGTCAATATTGTACTCACATATAAATATATATATATATATATATATATATATATATATATACATACACACATCTAATAACATAACGTCCCACATAAATCAGCCAACATATTACAACAGGGGTTGGATCGGGAACCCGATCGTTGCAGACGCTGTGTGCGGATATTACAACATGGTGTACGCGCCACTATGGCGCACTAAACAATATTCTATCACCCCTCCCTGGACAGGCCTGACATAGGAGAAATCCCTGTCTTTTGAATTAGAATTTCTTTGCATGCAAACTTTCGGTGGTGCACTTGATGAAATAGTATTTGTAATCCACAGGCAGGCAGTCACAAGGAACACTATAGTGGAGACCCTTCAACTCTGTCCTGCTACTGGTCTCCTAGTGGAACAACAAACTAACAATCGGTGGGCCACGGCAGTCTATAGGCCTAAAAACGGTAAAGTCTATTTGATTGAGCAAGTGCTCGCTCACCACTCCGGACGTGATCCCAGTCCGGGACTTCCACCTGCTGTGTCTCCGCACACAGCGTCTGCAACGATCGGGTTCCCGATCCAACTGATGTCCTTACTCGACCGGTCTGGTGCCACCCAGGCTCCGCAGCGGGGTGGAAGGCTCTTTGGAAGTTGCGCAAAGCCCCAGGCTTCAGGCCTTGTACTGCAGCAGATCCGCACAGGAAGAAGCTGTTGCTTGCAGCGCGGTGTCCAAAGAGGCCGAGCTCCGCCTCGCCTCCTCCTTAAATAACCCCTCCCATGAGACGGGGTTCTGGGTAACGTAGTCCTGGGGCCTTAAAGGAGACCCCGCTACATGTGTTTTCAAGAACTGTTTATTTTGCCACTTGTACTATCATTTCTAAGAAATACATGTTGATTTCATGCACTTTTGTGCAACAATCATCTAGATATAATTATGACTAAAGGTTACACAGAAAATACTAATGATAATATTTAAGACCTATTTTTTAGCTAAAGCATAACTCTATCCTTCATAGACCCTGCATGCAAACTTTTATTTCACTATGTCTGGCAGTCATTCCCCTTGTATGCCCCTGGGTGTGCTAAGATACTCACACTGTCCCTTGTTTCCTGCTGCGCCTGGCAAGACTTCTGTTCAAGCCTCCTACTGTCCAGATCCTCCCATGCCACCCAGGATGTCTTCTGCCCAAGACCCAAAGGTAATGGAGATCTTTCCCATAAGCTTCCTCTCCTTCCTTTCCCCTGCTCCAGCCTGGAGGCAAAGCCCCCAGACCTGGGGTCCCCTACCAGGCCACACGACAGCAACCTCAGCACTCCATCTTCCACCCAACTCCCCTGCTGCTCAGGCTCCACCCTATTTAAGGGCTGACCCAGCCACCCTGTCAGTGCCTTCTGTCTGGGGATTGACCAGATTCCCTCAAGTATGCATATCAGGACCTTCTACCCTCTGCCCACTAACTACCAGAAGCATCTCTAAGCTTTTAGAACCATGGGGAAGTACCAGAGAAATGCCCTGCAGAGCCCTCCAGCCTAACCTGGAGTAACTCGACCCAATAACAGACTCACACAGCTACCATAAGTCAACAAAATAAATGTACCTACAGTAGTTGCACTTTAGAGGGTGCTACACAAGCATTAATACTTACGGTCTTTGTAACCCTATTACTAACCCTCCATTTAAAACTTACTCTCCCTGTAGCCCCAAAACTAAAGCCCTGTACACACGATCGGATTTCCTATGGATTCTAATCCGATGGATTTTTTCATCGGAAATCAGATGAAGCTGACTTCTATCAGTCTTGCCTACACACCATCAGTCAAAAATCCGACCGTCCCAAACGCCGTGACGTAAAACACTCCGACAAGCCGAGAAAAATTAAGTTCAATGCTTCTGAGCATGCGTCGTCTTGATTCTGAGCATGCGTGAGTTTTTTGTCCGATGGAGTTCCACACAGACGATAGTAATTTGCTATCGTTTTTTTTCCCATCAGATAAATTTAAAACATGTTCTATTTTTTCTCACCGATGGAAAAAAGACAGATGGGGCCCATACACGATCGGTTTGTCCGATGAGAAAAGTCCATCAGACTGTTTTCATCGGTAAAAGCGTTCGTGTGTACACGGCATAACCCTTACACCTATCCCTTCTTATAACTCCTACATTAATCCTCCTTGTAACCATCATACTACCTCATATTGACCCATCCTGTAACTACAGTTCAAATAAAAACCTTCTATGTAATACTAAACCTAACCCTACCTTAACACTAAGCCTCACACTGATCCTCCCTGCAACCCTCACACTAAGATTTCCTAGAACCATCCATTTGACCGCAGCAATAAACCTCCCAGGAAATCTCAGTCTATGAAATGCTGTGTTAGTTTTACGCCAGATGTAACGGGACGCACACCTTCCAAAAAGTTCAACTTTTGTCTCATTAGTCCACAGAATATTTTCCTAAAAGTCTTGGGGATCAAGATTTTTTTTTGACAAATGCGAGACCAGCCTTTATGTTCTTTTTGGTCAGCAGTGGCTTTCGTCTTGGAACTCTCCCATGGATGCCATTTTTGCCCAGTCTCTTTCTTATTGTTAAATCCTGAACACTGATCTTAATTGAGGCAAGTGAGGCCTGCAGTTCTTTAGATGTCGTTCTGGGTTCTTTTATAACCTCCTGAATGAGTTGTCGCCGTGCTCCTTGAAGTAATTTTGGTAAGCTGGCCACACCTGGAAAGTTTCACCATAGTTCCAAGTTTTCTCCATTTGAGGATAATGGCTCTCACCTTGGTTCACTGGAGTCCCAATGCCTTATGCCGCGTACACACGATTGGAATTTCCGACAACAAAACCATGTTTTTTTTCCAACGGATGTTGGCTCAAAACTTGTCTTGGATACACACGGTCACACAAATGTTGTCGGAAATTCCGATGGTCAAGACCGCGGAGACGTACAACACTACGACGAGCCGAGAAAAATTAAGTACAATGATTCCGAGCATGCGTCAAATTGGTTCCGAGCATGCGCAGCACTTTTGTGCGTCGGAAATGGATACACACGGTCGGAATTTCCGACAAGAACTTTTCTTGTCGGAAAAATTGAGAACCTGCTCTCAAACATTTGTTGTCAGAAATTTTGACAGCAAATGTCCGATGGAGCCTACACATGGTCGGAATATCCGACCAAAGGCTCACATCGAACATTTGTTGTTGGAAATTCTGATCGTGTGTACGCGGCATTTGAAATGGCTTTGTAATCCTTTCCAGACTGATATATGTCAATTACTTTGTCTCTCACCTATTCTTGAATGTTAGATTGCGACATGATGTGTTGCTTTATTAGATCTTTTAGCGTGCTTAACTTTGTTAGACAGCTTCTATTTAAGTGATTTCTTGATTCAACAGGTCTGGCAGTAATCAGGGCTGGGTGTGGCAAGTGAAATTTAATTCAACTATTGACAAAATGTGGTTAATCACAGTTGATTCATGATTTAGCAAATGGGGGGGGGGGGGCAATTATGTTTTCACATAGGACCAGGCCTTATTAACCACTTAAGCCCCGGACCATTTTGTTGCTAAATGACCGGGCCACTTTTTGCGATTCGACACTGCGTCGCTTTAACTGACAATTGCGCGGTCGTGCAACGTGGCTCCCAAACAAAATTTACGTCCTTTTTTTCCCACAAATAGAGCTTTCTTTTGGTGGTATTTCATTACCTCTGCGGATTTTTTTTTTTGCGCTATAAACAAAAATAGAGCGTCAATTTTGAAAAAAATTCAATATTTTTAACTTTTTGCTATATTAAATATCCCCAAAAAATATCTTAAAAAACATATTTTTTCCCCAGTTTAGGCCGATGCGTATTCTTCTACATATTTTTGATAAAAAAATCGTAATAAGCGTTTATTGATTGGTTTGCGCAAAAGTTATAGCGTCTACAAAATAGGGGATAGCTTTATGGCATTTTTATTAATATTTTTTTTTTTTACTAGTAATGGCGGCGATCAGCGATTTTTATCGTGACTGGGACATTATGGTGGACATATCGGACACTTTTGACACCATTTTGGGACCATTGTCATTTTTACAGTGATCAGTGCTATAAAAAGGCACTGATACTGTAAAAATGACACTGGCAGTGGAGGGGTTAACCACTAGGTGGCGCTGTAGGGGTTAAGTGTAACCTATGGAGTGATTCTTACTGTTAGGGGATGTGACTTGCTGTGACACATCACTGATCGTGTTCCCGATGATAAGGAACATGATCAGTGACAGTGTCACTAGGCAGAACAGGGAGATGTTGTGTTTACACTAACATCTCCCCGTTCTATTTCTCCGTGAGACGATCGCGGGTATGCCCGCGGCGATCGAGTCCGCGGGACCCACGGTAGGGCTCACGGAGATCACGGCGGGCGCGCACGTCCACAACAACCGCTTCTTAAAGGGGACGTATATATACGTCCTTCTGCCTGCCCGCGCCAATCTGCAGACGTATATCGGCGTGCGCCGGGCGGCAAGCGGTTAAATAAAATCATCATTTAAAAACTGCATTTTGTATTTTCTGGTGTTATCTTTGTGTACTATTAAATTTGTTTGATCTAAATCATTTAAGTGTGACAAATATGTAAAAAAAAAAAAAAAAAAAAAATTCAGGAAGGGGGCAAATATTTTTTCAAAGCACTGTAGTTAGTTGTTAGGCTTTCTGTTAGTCTGGCCATTTCCGCTGCTGATTCCTGACAGTGACCCTGTCTATGATTAGCAAAGTAATTCACTAATTCCTACTAATGAATATTAGACATGCAGACATGCCCAGGAAAAGTGCAATGTACAGTGGACAACCATCATCAACCGAAAAAGGAATGCAGATAGAATGACCCGACATACTGGTTACATATTTGCTATGGCTCAGTGAATTGCTCAGTGGTTAGGTCAAAGGAACAAAAATTGTAGCCTGGCAACTTTTGAGAATGTGTTTGGGAAAGGATTACAGGTACTCTCTCCTGAGAAGTCGCCATTAATGCTTTCTAGTGATTATTGAGCATGTGAGAGTCAGATCCGTCAGCGTCAATCAATACTCCGGGACGACACTGTGCAGAACAGGATTACCCCGGAAAGACCAATATATTCTATTTTGACATTTATTGTATACAAAGATAACGAGGTTAAATGCGGAAAGCACAATATAGTATATAAATCTGACTCATCAATGAAAACAATATTATCAGCTGCCGTAATTACCTTTCTATAAATAAAAGCCATTATTCTAAGTGCAGAGAGGTAATTCTACGACAATGCCTTCTGTACATCACAATCATCAGACAGCAGTATAATCTGAAAATGAATCTTTATTTCCAATCCGTCTGTCTATCTTATCTCTTAGGAAATGCATTGTTTCCTCAACACATCAATTGCCATACAAATTGGACATCTTTTTTAAAGGGGAATCTAAAGTCTTTATAAAGTGAATCTGTCAGCGTGTTTAAAGGCAAGGTAAACTTTTCTACCTGCACCTTGGGTCCGTAGGGTTCAATATTGAGTTGGCCCACCCTTTGTAGCTGCAAGACAAAGGCATAATGAGCTAGTATGCATAGCACACTAGCTCATTATGTAATACTCACCAGGGATCGAAGCCCCCGCTGCGGTGCCCTACACAGCACCAGCCGGTGACATGTCATCCCGAAGTTACTTCCGGGGATCGCGGCTCCGACGCTGTGATTGGCCGGAGCCGCGATGATGTCACTCCCGCGTGTGCGCGTGGGAGCCGCCGGTAACGGCATACTCACTGAAGCAATGGCACATACGTGCCGTTGCTTCAGTGCGCATGTGCCGATTACGTCAGCACATGCAAATACAGAGGATATCTCCTAAACCGTTCAGATGCACCTGAGCTCAGTTTTGAGTGTCATGGCAAAGGCTGTGAATGCTTAAAGTGGAGGTCCACCCAGATTTTTTATTTATTTTTTTAAAGTCAGCAGCTACTAACAGTGTAGCTGCTGACATTTAATAAGGACATTTACCTGTCCTACTCGCCCGCGATGTCGGTCCACCGACGGCGATCGATAGCTGCTGGCAGGTCCCGGCTTCTCCATCCAGACTAAGGGAAACAGGCAGTGAAGCCTTACAGCTTCACTGCCCGTTTCCTACTGCGCATGCACCACTCGCACAGCGGTTTGTGAATGGGCGGCTGCCTCCTGGGATACACACAGTTCCCAGAAGGCAGCGCGCCCCATTCACAAGAAGAGGAAACAGAAGTTCTCAATCCGAGGACAAGGAAGAGGCACATTAGAGGCAGATTTCGGGTGAGTATATATTAAAAAAAAAATTCTATTAATTTTTTTCTTTTTTTTTAATGAATTTTAGTGTAAAAAAAATTTCAGGGTGGACCTCCGCTTTAATTAATTTAAGTAATTTTTTCGTTTTTTATTTTTAATAAATTTGCAAAGATTTCAAACAGACCGCTTTCACTTTGTCATTATGGGGTATTGTTTGTAGAATTTTGAGGAAAATAATGAATTTTATCAATTTTGGAATAAGGCCGTAACATAACAAAATGTAGAAAAAGTGAAGCACTGCGAATACTTTCCGTGTGCACTGTATTTGTTATTCAATAATTCAACATAATTTTACCTTTTATACTTAGAAGAAATTTTGAAAATGTTGCTGTATTTTTGTTTGCTAATATTGATCTTTGAGGGTGTAAAAGCCAGAAATACTATCTTTAAATGCTAGAATGTCTCTGTAAGCCTTTTGTGAACGTAGACGCAGACTAGCAACAAAATGGTTAAGGTATAGACTTCACATAAATCCTATACAGCTAGGTGAGGTTTTTTTTAAGCAGTTTATTGGTTAGTATCTTGCTTCTATTGAATCAATTCTATGTTTAATAATATCTACTTTTCCTTGAGCTTTTCTTTCTGAAGTTGTTTGGGGATGACAAGTACAAAGGACATTCCCTACTTTATTAGAAGCCACTATTCTTCTGGAGAATAACACATTCTTTCTGTATTTCTGTTTGCTAGTTGTGATAATTATATGAGCACGGCTGTGAATTTGAAATTGTTAAAGAGGTGTGAAAAGGAACCCATCAGATGAAGGATAATACCGTTGAAACTGTTGACTTGGTTTTTAACCACTTGACCTGCGGAAGGTTTTAACCCTCTTCATGCATGACCATGGCGTTTTTTGCTATTCAGCACTGTGCTAATTTAACTGGAAATTGTGCGGTCATACAACACACTGTACGCAAATGAGATTTGTATAATGTTTTTCACACAAATAGAGCTTTCTTTTGGTGGCATTTGATCACCACTGGGATTATTTATTTATTTTTTGCGATAAAACAAAAAAAGACAGGCCATTTTTGAAAAAAAAAAACACAATATCTTCTACTTTCTGTTTTGCAACATATCCAATTAAAAAGTAAAAAAATCAAATTTCTACATAAATTTAGGGCAAAATGTATTCTGCGTCCTTGGTAAAAAAAAAAATCCCAATAAGTATATATTAATTATTTTGTGCAAAAGTTATAGCGTCTACAAATGGTATATGTACTGAAACAGTGGCGGCCCTTCCATTAGGGGCGCATGGGTGCCATCCCCCCATTCATGCGTCCAGCCCCCTAATCTACATGCAGGGTGCCGGACGCATTGATTCCAACAGGGGTTGTGTTTTTTTTTTTAGGCATGTGAGTAGAGCCAGAGGCTCTAATAGACTTTAAAAAAGGGTGGTCTCAGGGCACAGAGCACTGCGCTGGTAGGTAGGAACTACTTGGTAGGAACAAACGATCTGTCTCTTCTCCCCTGGCAGAACCGGGATTTGTGTGTTTACACACACAGATCCCGGTTCTCACTCTGTCGCGAGCAATCGCGGGTACCCATCGGTCATCACGCCCGCCGGGCACACGCATCGGCTGCGGGGACACGCTGCGGGCGTGCGCCTCTGGCGGCATGAGCGCGCATGCTAGGGCGTCTTAAAAAACCGACGTACAGATACGACGGCTTGCCCGGGGAGCCAACCTGCTGCGGTATAACTGCGGCGGCTGGTCGGGAAGGGGTTAAAGAACATGCCTCTGTGTTGCACAAAACGGGCTGATATCTACAAAGAAAAAGCGTGTTTAAATTTGCAGACAAATGACATTTCATTGACAGCTTCTATGTTTTAGAAAAAAAAAAAAGCACAAATACAGACCCACCATGGGTCTGCTATGTATTTTGGGGAACCTTTACAGGAGTTGGTGTTTTTTTATTTGTAAAAGTAATTGCTGTTGCAACACGTTTTGTGCAGAAAGAATGAAAAACAATTTGTCCCCCCCCCCCCCAAAAAAAATATGTACCAGGCCCAGTGAGTCTGGTATGAATTGTAAGGTGGCACCCCATGCAAAAGAAAAAAAAAAACAATACCCGTGGTTCCCCAGGAATTCCATACCTTCAGGTCTCATATGTTTTTTAAGGGAGGGACATCACACCCAAAAAAAAAAACTAATGCCTTACTTTTAGTGGATGACACTTTTTTGTTTATAGAGACATTTCACATTTTTTGGACTTTTCTTCACATGATTTGTATTGTATTTATATTTGTTTCATGAATTATATGTAATTTATCAAACTTATTCACATGCACTTTATTAATAGTATCCACGTCTCATTAGAGTACCGTATATACTCGAGTATAAGCCGACCCGAATATAAGCCGAGGCACCTAATTTTACCACAAAAAACTGGGAAAACGTATTGACTCGAGTATAAGCCTAGGGTGTCCATCTGCATGCCTCACTGTGCCTCACTGTGTCCATGTGCATGCCTCACTGTGCCTCACTGTGTCCATGTGCATGCCTCACTTTGCCTCACTGTGTCCATGTGCATGCCTCACTGTGCCCATGACTAGACTGACGTTTAACATGGGAGTCTATGGAAGGGGTGCCCGGCTTTGAAAAATCGGTGCTCCCCGGCCGTAGGTTCCCCAGACAACAATCTTTGGGCTACATGTGTGCCAAGTTTGGGGTCCAGGGGACCTACGGACGGCCAGTACCGGGTCCCCAAAGTCCGGGAGATCAGGCGCAAAAAAAGGTGACTCGAGTATAAGCCAAAGGGGGGCATTTTCAGCACAAAAAAATGTGCTGAAAAAACTGGGCTTATACTCGAGTATATACGGTAACTATCGCTGTTTTTTCACATGGAGTGACTCTGATTAAAATGAACACAGCAATAAAAGCCTATCAGAGGATCTAATCCTTTCTATTTCATCCAAAATAAAAAAAAACAGGATTTAAAGTGTTACTAAACACACAACAGTGAAATCAGTCTGTATATGCAGTAGAGCATGCTTGTTATACTCACTGTGGAACCTAAGGGGTTAATCCTCTACATTGTGTAAAAAGGCTGTTTGAGCCTGTCTTCTCTTCTCCTTCCCTTCTTCCACAGTGCCTTATCCATCTCCTGATAGTACATAGGCTTGGGGCACTCTGCACATGCTCAGTTTGGTGTGTATTGCTAGAGAGGTTTTATTTTTATTTTTTGGGAGGATGCATGTGATCAGCACAGGGCCAATCAGCACTGTCCAGACAGAGTGTCAGGGGCCCTGCAGTCTCATAGGACAGCCAGAGTAGAATGAAAACTCCTCCTACAAGCTTTAACCAGACACTGATAGAAGTCACAAGACTGCTATATACTGCTGATGAGAAAAGGTATTTAGCAGTTTATCGTGTAGCGCTACCCCCAGTTAAGAGAGCCGCTGGTTTGATTTCGGGCCCTGCATACAGCACCGCCAACCCCCGGCGATCTCTCCCTGACCCACTCTGGCACAGTTAGTCTAGGGTTAAACTTATATCACATTCAGTAATATTGTAAGGGGCCATCTCTTTTACAGTAAGACAACACACTGAGGCGAGAGATCAAATGCAACGGCTTTACTTTATATCAAAAGTATAGGCAGAACAGAACACATGCAACTTGCTTACAGAGCCCTACAGCAATAGGTGTATCACACAACAATGGCCCAGCGCGATAAACAACCGCGCGCAGCTATTATGGTGTGCGCGCCCTGTGGCGCACTAAACAATATTCTATCTCCCCCCTAGTCAGGCCTGACATAGAAGAAATCTCAGTCTTTTCACTCTAGGATTTCTTTGCATGCAAACTTTCGGTGGTGCACTTGATGAAATAGTATTTGTAATCCACAGGTAGGCAGTCCCAAGGAACACTATACTGGAGACCCTTCAACTCTGTCCTGCTACTGGTCTCCTAATGGAACAACAAACAACGATAGGTGGGCCAAGGCAGTCTATAGGCCTACACGGTACAGTCTATTGGCTTGAGCAAGTGCTCGCTCACCACTCCGGACGCGATCCCAGTCCCGGACTTCCACCTGCTGTGTCTCCGCACACAGCGTCTGCAACAATCGGGTCCCGGATCTAACTGATGTCCTCACTCGACAAGTCCGGTGCCACCCAGGCTCCGCAGTGGGGTGGAAGGCTCTTTGGAAGTTGCGCAAGGCCCCAGGCTTCAGGCCTTGCACTGCAGCAGATCCACACAGGAAGAAACTCTTGCTTGCAGCGCGGTGTCCAAAGAGGCTGAGCTCCGCCTCGCCTCCTTCTTAAATAGCCCCTCCCATGAGTCTCTGCGGTGACCCATTTGCACTCTGGGTGCCTAACGGGGTTCTGGGTAACGTAGTCCCGGGGCCTTAAAGGAGACCCCGCTACAATAGTTACTAAAATAAATGAATTTCCATGTTCTGTGTACTGTGGGAGACCAGATATAGTGAATGCAGGGTCCGGGGTTTAGTAACACTTTAAATACATTTTAAACTTTTGAAGAGAAACAGAAAATAGTATAATCTGTTTTGCCAGCTATAGGTGACACACATATACAGGGCTGATGTGCTACCAACCAAAGTTCCCCATTGGCAGCAGCTCTCTCCTATTGACTATTCACATGGAGAACATCCTGGAGCGTCTTTGTCAATGCATATAATGAGACAGGAAAATCTTTTAACAAGACAGCAGGTTATAGTTTTGGTAGCGAGTGAGACTTATCCAGCCGAGAGCAGGTATAATACTTGTGCGTAGATCATTCGCACCAACTCACTCAAAGCTCCTTGTTTCCATTCAGTGTGTCATAATGGGCTATGATGAATGGAAGGGTATTTGATGAAGTGTCCCTTGTAGAGCGAGATGCAGAAATAGGAACAGTAGGAAAACCATATTGTGGGGGGAGGAGACCTGAAAAACGAAGACCTGCAGGTCTTTGCAAATCTTGTGAGGAGATCTGTAAAACATTTCACGATTCCCGCAGGGCTCATAGAAACAATTGTGTTAGATTGTTGCTGAGCAGATATAACCACGAGCCAAATACTGGGGGTTGTTGCTGATAAAACATACTATTATATTGTGTGCCTAGAATGCCATGAAGTAGTTGCCTAGTTGGTGGGCCAAGCGGATACACAGCAATGAGGACACCTACTGCTTCTATCTGCGAGCGGGTCAGAATTAGATACTGCATCCCTCTCCGCTGGCAATGGAACAAAGGAGACTGGGGTTGTATCTAACTGGGCTGGCTTCAAGTGCTACTTCTAAGATTTTAATGGAAGTGGATTTTCTTTGATAATAAAGTTGTTAGAGTTATAGATAGTCAGACTGAAAAAAGAAGTTCAACCAAGAAAAAAAAAAAAGAGAAAACATACACTCCCATAACCACAGTTGATCCAGAGGAAGGCAAACAAAAAAAAACAGCGAACCATGATCCAATTTGCTACAGCAGGGTAAAATCCTTCCTGATCCTCCAAGAGGCAATCGGATATTCCCTGGAGCAACTTTATCTATAAATGTTAGTATCCAGTTATATTATGTATATTTAGGTAGGAAAAAGAACCCAGGCCTTTGTTAAAGCAATCTACTGAGCTGGACAGAACCACCTCTGGAGGGAGTCTATTCCACATTTTCACAGCTCTTACTGTGAAGAAACCTTTCCGTATTTGGAGATCAAATATTTTTTCCTCTAGACATAAGGCGTGCCCCGTTTTCCTCTATGATGACCTTAAAGTGATGAGCACACTGGCAGCAATTGATGGGCACAGTGGCGGCAATTGATGGGCACAGTGGCGGCAATTGATGGGCACAGTAGCGGCAATTGATGGGCACAGTGGCGGCAATTGATGGGCACACTGGCAGCAATTGATGGGCACAGTAGCGGCAATTGATGGGCACAGTGGCAGCAATTAATGGGCACACTGGCAGAAATTCATAGGCACACTGGAAGCAATTGATGGGCACAGTGGCAGCAATTGATGGGCACAGTAGCTGCATTTGATGGCACAGTGGCGGCAATTTATGGGTACAGTGGTTGCGTTTGATGGGCACAGTGGCTGCATTTGATGGCACAGTGGCGGCAATTGAGGGCTCAGTGGTTGCGTTTGATGGCACAGTGGCGGCAATTGATGGGCACAGTAGCTAAGTTTGATGGGCACAGTGGCTGCAATTGATGGGGGGGGTTATTTCAGTTTGTTTGCGCCCCCCCAAAAATTTTGAGCACCAGCCGCCACTGCACAAGAGTGCTATATACTGCTGATGAAAAAAACTATTTAGCAGTTTATAACATTGACTGACTGTCACTGCTCTCTGCTCAAGGTTTAATGAGAACTGAATGATCAGCAGTCACATGATCTCTCAGTTCTCAGTCTTATAGCCGGCATGGGACATAGAGGTGAGTATGGATGTTTTTTTGTTTTGTTTTTTAACAACCCCCAACCTCTCCTTAAAGCGGAGGTTCACCCAAAAGTGAACCTCCGCTTTTCGGAACCCTCCCCCCGCCAGTGTCACAATTGGCACCTTTCAGGGGGAGGGGTGCAGATACCTGTATAAAACAGTTATTTGCACCACTTCTGGGTATAGACTCCCGCAGGAGACCCGCCCCTTCGTGTCACCCCCCCCCCCTGTTGTGTTACCCCCCCCCCCCGTTGTGTTCTGGGAAACACAGCTCCCAGAACACAGCGGGGACCAGTAAGGATACGCCGTAGGGAACCGGGCAGTGAGGCCGCAGCGCTTCACTTACCGATTCCCTCACCGAGGATGGCGGCAGGGGAAGCCGAGAGCTGAGCGGTAGCTTGGCTTTGGCTGCAGACGTCGCGGGCGACCTGGACAGGTAAGTGTCCATTTTTTAAAAGTCAGCAGCTGCAGTATTTGTAGCTGCTGTCTTTAAAAAAAAAAAAAAAATCTGGTGAACCTCCGCTTTAAAGCCTTAAAGGAATTTATACAAGTAAATCATCAAGTCACCAAAAACTATAACATAATGCTTAAACTAATATAACGTTGTATATACATATCCCAAGACAAAGTTCATTGCACATTAAAACATTTCAACACTAACGTGTATACAAAGGTTAGAAACCAAAAAACAATAAAAACAAATATAACCAAGGGCGTGGGTAGCAGACAGTATAATTTGGTATATTGTATTCATTTTTTTTGATTTACAAAAGATTTACAAGGAAATAAGGGGGTAGTTGAGGGGGTTTTAAAGCAAATTGTAAAAGTTGCTCCACTTTTCCAATTTATATATTGCAAGGTTTTGTTTCTATGTATTGCTTTGAAATTCGGTCATATAAAGTGGAATTCCCAGTTATGAAATGACTTTTGATATGTAGGACCTTTGTTGTGCCTTTTCCCATTTGTATTTCTTGTTTCTTGATATTTTCTTCACGCCAAAGACATAGCTTTATATGATCGCCAACTGTAATTTCCAATTAACTATCTCTCGTGGGGTACTCTTCCAGTCCTTAGTACAGCACCGGTCATAGATATTTTCCTTCTTATGAGCCAACGTCTTTTATCTTCTTGTCTTGCAGGTCACAAGAGCTGAAAAATGCAGATGGACAAAAATGTGTCTGCGCTCTTCAACTTCTCCGTAGCCTCCTCGTTAATGAGACGGGATGGGAATAAGAGCCTGGAAATTGCACCCCAGCAGGTGGTGGTTGGGCTATTACTAACGGTGATCGATTTGGTCACCTTCCTGGGGAACACTGTGGTTTTTATCTGCCCTGCGGTGGAGAAGAGACTGAGAACTGTAACATATATGTTCATTATGTCGCTTGCAATGGCTGACCTCCTGGTGGCTTGTCTGGTGATGCCTTTTAGGTAAGGATATCTTTATTGTTCTTTCTGCTTTTCTAGTTTATGTGATAAAAAGAGACGTTTTACGAGTCTTTTGCAGTTTTAGAAAGCACAGAAAAATTCAAAGTGAATGTTCAAGGTTCAGGAACAAAAATATAATTAGTGTATTTCTTTAGGAAAAGGTAATACAAACATTTTACAGTATATGAATATTTTATATTACTCCTGTAGGCAGCTCTAGGTAAGAACAGCAGGTGTCCCAAGGCTCTTAATGCAAATGGGAACCCACAATGTAAAATATCAAAAACAATATCCAAAATGAAAAAGATTTGCTTTGGTTTGGTGTCTTTTGTTTTGTTTTTTTGCCTTCACACGACCATGTTCTGAGATTTTTCTTGTGTGCTGACTATGGTGAGTGTGTTCCCTTGGATGATGTCACTCTTTATTCCCCAAGTCCACCCCACTCCTCCTATAAGCAGGCATCGTGTAGCACAATCTATTAAAATATAAAAATACTATATAAACCGCAATGGCACTCACAAGCGGGTGTGGTGGGGATGATGACAGTTCGCAGTGGATGGGAAGTCTAAGTGTGAACCGGGAGCTATGGTCTTTATTCATTATAGGAAGAAGACAAGCTGTATAGAGGGAGCGAGATCAGCCTGAGATCCGTCCAGTGGGAGCTGGCTTCGAGCTGCCCTGTATAGCCGGGATGGTCCGTCCGGTGTTCGGACATCCCTCCAAAGTATGTATCTCCAGCGGGAGTGTAGGGAGGAGCTGTCAGTCCATCTGTTGTGAGAGCCGATACATACTTTGGACGGATATCCGAACACCGGACAAGCCATCCCAGCCAGGGCCGTCGCAACAGGACAGGCAAAACAAGCAATTGCTTGGGGCCCCAAGCTGGCCTGGGGCCCCAGCCTAGGGTGCCTGCCTGCTGCCTGTCACTGTCCTGGATTTCCGCCCTGGGTTGATCTAATGCATGATCAATCTGACACCGTGGACCCCTAGCTGGCACTGTGCTGGTTGATGCTACCTGCCGTCCGCTTGGCGTGTAGCAACCAGTGACGTCACGAGCAGAGCAGGAGAGAGGCAGAGTTGTGCCTATCACAGAGGAGGACTCGGAAGATCTAGCTAGCTCTACCCACCTCCTCCCGCTCCCTGTGTAAGATGGGAAGCAGCTCTCATTGTCTGAACACTGTTGGTTCACAATTAAATATTTAACTGTCATTCTGCTGTTTGGCCACAAGATGCCGCTGGTTTTTCCTGACACAGATAACGGGCTGTAGCCATGGAGACGCTGTACACAAATCAGTGCTGTGCGACACTGGAAAGAAAGTGAGAGGAGAACTGTAGTATAACGGGCTGTTTTGGACAGAGATTCAAGAAAGAGAGAGAAAGTGTGTAGCGAGCAGGCAGCCATTTTGAGAAGGAGTTTGTTCTGAGGACTGTGTGCAGAGAATCCTACAACATCCAGGTGTGGAAACAGAACTGCAGCTGAGTGAAGTTACTTGTGTCTAAGATCCTGATCCTGTCCAGAGGAACGAGGAATTGCTTGCAGGAAGACGGATGAGACCTGAGGAACAAAACAATATACACTGCAGGACCATATACTTGTTAGAGAGACATTTTGTTACGGTCAGAGTCACCAGCGGATGCAGAGCAGACCCGGGTCGGTAAGATGGTGCACGCACCCCATTACTTTGTTGGCGCCTAGAGACTGAGACCAGGCCTGTAGATAGTTAGTAGGGTCTCTGTTTGTGTCAGGCCACAAGTGTTGCTACTGTTCACTACAGGGACTCCATAACCTAAAGTGACACTTCACAATTGGAGAGCTGATGAACTTTCTACAAACTCAAGATAGACTCGCGTTGTGCTCAGGAGGAACACGCAGACGCATGATACAACACCAGTTAAGGGGGCGGGAAATACGGTAGAGCTTTGTAAGTTTGTAAACTGTTGTGCTGCACCACAGGCTAGCCCGCACCACACACCCATACAGTTATTCTTGTGTTGTTTTTAGGGTATTAACAGGTAAGGTGTGGCGGTTTGGTTGTGCCCACCAGTAGGCAAATTACTCCTGCATCCTACGTAGGGTGCCGCGCTGTGCAGCATAAGGGTCTCAGCCTTCGGGCTGGGTGTCTGTAAATATATTGTATGTTCCCAGAATTGGCGGTTGGGTTCAATACCCCGTCTAAGTAAAATTCAGTTTTAACAAGAGCTGGTGGTGGAGTGGTTTTCCTTGTTCGTTACTTCGCTGTATCCTGGGGAGCCCATCACGGTACACATTCTACGACCTGTATGTCCTCGAGTCCAGCCAGGCACTCAGGCAGCGGCATGCTGCTGCAGAACAGAAACACTTGACAGTGACAGAGAGACAGATTTCAGCTGTGTTAGTGTAACAGACAGAGTAGAAAGGCAAGTAAAATGCATTGCTCACCATTGTCACCAACATCATAAGGGTGGGCAGGACTGGAGCAGGAGAGGACACACAGACATGTCCATTTTGCTTGGGGCCCCCAAATTCCTTCAAACGGCCCTGATCCCAGCTATACAGGGCAGCTCGACGTCGTCTCCCTCTGGACAGTTTCCAGGCTTATCTCACTGCCTCTATACAGCTTGACTTTGTTCTACAACGGATTAAAGGCCATAGCTCCCAGTTCCCATTTGGACTTCCCATCCACTGCGAACTGTCATCATCCCCAACCACACCCGCTTGTGAGTGCCATCGCTGTTTATATCGTTTTTTTATCTTTTAATAAATTGTCCTACACAATGCCTGCTTGGTGTTTTTTTTCCCTTCCCTCTTGCATTTCAGATTGTGGATTCCCAGCCCACTTCTAATGGTAGCCTTGCAAGCATGGTGTTAGCCAGTCTTTTTATTATTGACATTTATTCCTATACTCCCGAAAATAAGACTTTTTTTTTTTTGCTGTTTATTTTAATCAGTTGCTTAATTATATCCTATGACCATGGAATTGGCACAGAGATAGCGCAGTAGTGTATTTTGTGTTCCTCCTATTATCTGAATAGGCCTTCAGGCAAGGCAGTTGGAAGCCACAGTGGTAGCCTGTAGAGCAGAGTGACAACAAAACCACAGCATTGTAAAGCAGTTAGTGAGGGTTGTCGGTCCTAAAAAATAAAAGTTCAAGAGCTGAATAGATATCTATATCTATAGCTATATATATATATATATATATATAGAGAGAGAGAGAGAGAGAGAGAGAGAGAGAGAGAGAGATAGAGATAGAGAGAGAGAGAGATCCAGGGGGGGGGCAACGGGGAAATTGTCACCCCCGAGAAATTTGTTTTAGTTGCGGATCTTGCGGGCGCCTGAGAGTCTGAGCGGGCGGCTCCACGTGCGAGTGACAGAGCAGCGGGTGACAGCGTGGGCTGCCTAGTGCCTCTGTGTGTGGGCGGGCGGCTCAGCGGCCAGTGAGAGTCAGAGAGTGGGCGGTCAGCTGGTCGGCTCTGTTGGTGAACGGGCGGCTGGCACCAGAACAGCACAAAAAAACGTGTTTTTAACTTGTAAACACAGAGTCTGAAAAACAGGCTTGGTCCTTAAGTGCTTAAAAAAAAATCTGATTTGTCTGAAAACTTCTGTCTTTCATGAATCCATGCTGTCTGTTGCTTAAAATATTTTTTTTTACAGCAAGACCTCGTCTACAGTATGTGGTCTTTTATTAATCTCTCCAGTATTTTCCCAACTATAAAAGTTAAACTAACAGGTCTATAGTTACTTGGTAAAGACTTTGATCTCTTTTTAAATATAGGCACCACATTAGCCCTGTGCCAATCCAGTGGTACTATTCCTGTCATTAATGAGTCCCTAAAAATTAGAAACAATGGCTTTGAAATGACAGAGCTCAATTCTTTTAGGATCCGTGGTTGTATGCCATCTGGTCCAGGCAGGGCCGGCCCTATGATGGGACCGGGTGGTACCATGGTACCAGGCGGCACTGTTAGGGGGGCGGCAAACTGACGCCCGCCAGCCAGCCCGCTCCGCTGCCTGTGAGGAGCCCGGCGCCGCTGCCTGTGAGGACACTCACAGGTGGGGGAGGCAGTCAGCGAGTGAGCAGGCATGGGCAGGCGCCGCTCCCTGTGAGGAGCCCGGCGGCGCTGCTGTTGGTGACAGGGGTGGGCAGAGCACGCGCAGCATGGGGGGGGGTTGGGTTGGGAGCAGTCAGCGAGTGAGCGGGCAGCAGAGCAGAGAGATGATGTCATCTCTCCCCGCCGCCCTGCATCACCACAGTTTCACCCTCACTGTGCAGCCAAGGGCAGCAGAGAGATTATATCATCTCTCTGCTGCCTTCACTCTGGGGACACAGCAAGTGACAATCCGCAACGTGTGGCAGGTGACGTCGTGACAATCCACAACGCGTGGCAAGTGACAATACGCAACGTGTGGCAGGTGACGCTTGGCAAGTGACAATCTACAACGTGTGGCACGGAACTATCCGCAACGTGTGGCAGGTGACGTTGTGGCAAGTGACAATGCGCAACGTGTGGCAGGTGACAATTCGCAACGTGTGGCATGGGACTATTTGCAACTTGTGGCAGGTGACGTTGTGGCAAGTGACAATACACAACGTGTGGCAGGTGACGCCGTGGCAAGTGACAATCCGCGATGTGTGGCACGGGACTATCCGCAACGTGTGGCAGGTGACGTTGTGGCAAGTGACAATCCGCAATGTGTGGCAGGTGACGTTGTGGCAAGTGACAATGCTCAACGTGTGGCATGTGACGTGGCAAGTGACAACCCGCAACATGTGGCAGCCGACAATCCGCAGCGTGTGTGGCAGGTGACGTTGTGGCAAGTGACAATCCGCAATGTGTGGCAGGTGACAATCCGCAACGTGTGGCAGGTGACAACCCGCATCTGGTGGTGGAGTCCGAAGCAAAACTGTTAGTACAAACACACATCACAAGTTGTATGAGACATGAGAGCCTGAGAGGGACTTGCCATGCCCAGCCCTGATTAACCACTTAAGGACTTGTAGGATTTGCCTACTTAAAGCGGTTGTATGGCTTTGTTTTTATTTATTTTTAAATAACAAACATGTTATACTCACCTCCACTGTGCAGTTCGTTTGGAAAAGAGTGGCCCCGATCCTCTGGTTCTCGGGTCCCTCGGTGGCTTTCTCGGCTCCTCCCTGCATCAGCTAACCCCCTTCTGGGAAGCACTCTCCCAAGGGGGTTAGCTTGCTGGCGCGCTCCCTGTCATACACGCTGCGTCCATAGACACAGCGTGTATGACTCGTTCCCACCCCCCCAGGGGCCGGGTCATTGGATGTGATTGACAGCAGCGCGAGCCAATGGCTGCACTGCTATCAATCTATCCAATCTAGCCAATTAACGGCCAGACTCCGTGGAGAAGAGGACGCCGGGGGACGCGCACAGCAAGTGAACGGGCTCAGGTAAGTAAAACAGGGGGGCTGGGGGGCAGTCATTGCCAGGTGTTTTTTCACCTTAATGCATAGGATGCATTAAGGTGAAAAAACACGAACCTTTACAAACCCTTTAATGACCAGGCCATTTTTTGCGATACGGCACTGTGTCGCTTTAACTGACAATTGCGCGGTAATGCGACACTGTACCCAAATAAAATTGATGTCCTTTTTTTCCCACAAATAGAGCTTTCTTTTGGTGATATTTGATCACCTCTGCGGTTTTTATTTTTTGCACTATAAACAACAAAAGAGCGACAATTAAAAATATATATATATATATATTTTACTTTTTGCTATAATAAATATCCAAAAAAATTATAAAAAAATAATAATTTCTTCATCAGTTTAGGCCAATATGTATTCTTCTACATATTTTTGGTACCAAAAAAAAACACAATTAGCGTACATTGATTAGTTTGCGCAAAAGACATTGCGGCCACCCGCCATGCACAGGTCCCTTTATACTCCTATATACATGTATAGAGCCCTGACAGATCCTTTTATATGCTTATATGCACGTATAGAGCCATGGCAGGTCCTCTTTATACTCCTTTATACATGTATAGAGCCATGACAGGTCCTCTTTATACTCCTTTATACATGTATAGCGCCACAACAGGTCCTCTTTATTATCCTTTATACATGTATAGAGCCATGACAGGTCCTCTTTATACTCATTTATACATGTATAGAGCCATGACAGGTCTTCTTTATACTCATTTATACATGTATAGAGCCATGACAGGTCCTCTTTATACTCATTTATACATGTATAGAGCCATGACAGGTCCTCTTTATACTCATTTATACATGTATAGAGCCATGACAGGTCCTCTTTATACATGTATAGATCAACGACAGGTCCTCTTTATTATCCTTTATACATGTATAGAGCCATGACAGGTCCTCTTTATTATCCTTTATACATGTATAGAGCCATGACAGGTCCTCTTTATACTCCTTTATACATGTATAGAGCCACGACAGGTCCTCTTTATTATCCTTTATACATGTATAGAGCCATGACAGGTCCTCTTTATTATCCTTTATACATGTATAGAGCCATGACAGGTCCTCTTTATACTCCTTTATACATGTATAGAGCCATGATGGGTCCCCTTTAGTTATCATGATATAAAATAATGAATGTGGGGGCCTTTTGGTAGGCGTGATTTTTTTTTGGGGGGGGGCAGCATTTCATTCTTGGTCCCAGGCAGCACAATGTCTTGGGCCGGCCCTGGGTCCAGGTGCTTTATCCACCTTTATTCTGTCTAAATATTTCTGGACCATATCACTTTTGAGCCATTGGGGGTTATTTACAAAAGGCAAATCCACTTTGCACTACAAGTGCGCTTTCAAATGCAGTCGCTGTAGATCCGAGGGGGACGTGCAAGGAAAATAAAAAAACAGCATTTTAGCTTCCACATGATTGGATGATAAAATCAGCAGAGCTTCCCCTCATTTCAGATCTTCCCCTCAGATCTACAGCGACTGCACTTCCAAGTGCAATTTCAGTGCAAAGTGGATTTGCCTTTCATAAATAACCCCCATTGTGTATCATTTGGGGCTGTGTCACTACCACCCATTTTGGACATGAGCTCCCCCATGCTCCTTTATATACACAGAGCTGAAGAAAGTATTTAATAAATTTGCCTTCTCTTTGTCCCCAGTCACCCACTTGTAAAGGGCCTACATGCTCAGACTTGACTTTTTTACTATTAATATATTTGAAGAATTTTATGGGGTTTGTCCTAATATCTTTTGCAAACTGTCGTTCGATTTAAATTTAGAATGTTTAGCAAAAAACAATATAAATCAAACAGCCATAAAGTTTAATAGCTACATGTGCGGCAACCAACCAAATGTAAAGTTTTGGCTTTACAATACATACACTTTAACGGCTGTGGTGGCTGTGTTAGTGTTCTTTTTTCCTCTTTAGTTTCACCTGGTGATCCTGCCAGTAAGTCTGTTATTTTTAACTTTCTTTAACAGACCAAGCTGTCCAGCAAAAGTGACAGAGGATTGGGACAAACCAATTAACACTGACAGGGGTGCTTACAATGGTCAGCTTTTATTCTTTATTATAAAATCTTTATCCCAAAAGGTAAAAAAAAAAAAAAAAAAACTGTAATTTTTTTTAGTGAAATCCATCTACTGTAAATCTGCTAGTGCATCTTATGCCGCGTACACACGATTGGAAATTCCGACAAAAAAAACGTGGATTTTTTTTTCCGACTGAATATGGTGTTATGGTGGCTCAAATTTGTGTTGCATACACACTGTCACACCAAATTCCGACCGTCAAGTACGCGGTGACGTACAACACTACAATATACTGTCAATAGACATTGTCTCTCAGTTCATGTTCCTTGTCAATTTTTACAACATTGTCAATTGTAAGTTTTGATTATCTTTCAATAAAACCTTTGAATGTGGAAAAAAAAAAACACTACAACGAGCCGAGAAAAATTAAGTTCAATGATTCTGAGCATGCATCAAATTGATTCAGAGCATGCGTGTTTTTTTGCACGTTGGAATTGCATACAGACGATCGGAATTTCCTACAAGAACTTTTCTTGTCGGAAAATTTGAAAACCAGCTCTCATGTTTTTCTTGACGGAAATTCCGTCAGAAAAAGTCAGATGGAGTCTACACACGGTCGGAATTTCCGACCAAAAGCTCACATCGAACTTTTCTTGTCGAAATTTCCGATCGTATGTACGCGGCTTAACACTACCCTCTCCCCAGACTGATGATGCTTCTGCCCAATAGTGTCTCCATTACTACTCCATCCAGAGTGGACACAACTTAAGGGCTGGTTCACACTAGAATGCGGCAGGAAAGGCATGTTTCCATGTACATTTCCAACACCAAACGTAAATGCGCCACCCTTGCTAGACACGCGCAGTTTTTATCAATTATTAATGGCACCCAGGGCCACCATCAGGGGCCTCAGCCCATACACGTGTAGGAGACTGGGTGTCCCGAAGGGCCTGGGCTACAACCAACGAGTTGTTGCTGCTGTTGAGTATCAAGTACATCTTGTTGGTATGGGCCTTGGGCCCCCAAACCAATGAGTTATTAGGTTACTGTAGAGTAGGGATGAGCTTCGAGTTCGAGACGAACTCATGTTCGACTCGAACATTGCCTGTTCGCCCGTTCGCCGAACAGCGAACAAATTGGGGTGTTCGCGGCAAATTCGAAAAATCTATGGGAGAAATCTAAAGTGCTAATTATAAAGGCTAATATGCAAGTTATTGTCCTAAAAAGTGTTTGGGGACCGGGGTCCTGCCCCAGGGGACATGTATCAATGCAAAAAGAAGTTTTAAAAACGGCCGTTTTTTCGGGAGCAGTGATTTTAATAATGCTTAAAGTGAAACAATAAAAGTGAAATATTCCTTTAAATTTCATACCTGGGGGGTGTGTATGATATGCCTGTAAAGTGGCGCATGTTTCCCGTGCTTAGAACTGTCCCTGAAAAAAATGTCATTTTTGAAAGAAAAAAATGCATTTAAAACTCACTCGCGGCTATTAATGAATTGTCGGCTCCCGGCAATACATACAAAAGTCATTGATAAAAAAAAAAAAAAAAAGCGTGGGGGTTCCCCAGAATTCAATTACCAGGCCCTTCAGGTCTGGAATGGATATTAAGGGGAACCCCGCCGCAAATTAAAAAAAAAATTGACGTGGGGTTCCCCCAAATATCCATTCCAGGCCCTTCAGATCTGGCATGGATTTTAAGGGGAACTCCACCCCAAATTTAAAAAAAAATGGCGTGGAGTCCCCCTAAAAATCCATACCAGACCCCTTATCCGAGCACGCAACCTGGCCGGCCGCAGGGGAAAAGGGGGGACGAGAGAGCGGCCCCCCTCCCTCCTGAACCGTACCAAGCCACATGCCCTCAACATGGGGAGGATGTCCCCATGTTGATGGGGACAAGGGCCTCATCCCCACAACCCTTGCCCGGTGGTTGTGGGGGTCTGCGGGCGGGGGGCTTATCGGAATCTGGAAGACCCCTTTAACAAAGGGGACCCCCAGATCCCGGGCCCCCCCCCCTATGTGAATTGGTAAGGGGTACATTGTACCCCTACCATTTCACGAAGAAAGCGTAAAAAAATGTTTAAAAAAAACACACAAACACCTTGAAAAAGTCCTTTATTTAAAAAAAAAAAAAAAAAAAAACATTCCAGCGGTGAAATCCAGTGTCCCGCGGCGATCCCGATGTCCAGCGCTGTCCTTCATTGGTTGTGCCTGAGCGGACCTGATGGGGAACTCCCTCTCAGTATTTAAATGTATAGACCCGCCCCTTCTAAAGTTGAGAAGGGGCGGGTCTATACATGTATTACCAAAGTGAGAGCAGTTCCCCATCAGGTCCGCCCCCTCGGTATGTCGGACCCGCCTACGTCATTGGCTTGAGCGGGGAACTTCCTTCACTGTGTAATTTAAATTTACATAGTGAAGGAAGTTCCCCGCTCAAGCCAATGACGTAGGCGGGTCCGACATACCGAGGGGGCGGACCTGATGGGGAACTGCTCTCACTTTGGTAATACATGTATAGACCCGCCCCTTCTCATGTTCCGCATCTGGTCCGCTGAGCGGACCTGATGGGGAACTTTAGAAGGGGCGGGTCTATACATTTAAAATACTGAGAGGGAGTTCCCCATCAGGTCCGCTCAGGCACAACCAATGAAGGACAGCGCTGGACATCGGGATCGCCGCGGGACACTGGATTTCACCGCTGGAATGTTTTTTTTTTTTTTTTAAATAAATGACTTTTTCAAGGTGTTTGTGTGTTTTTTTAAACATTTTTTTACGCTTTCTTCGTGAAATGGTAGGGGTACAATGTACCCCTTACCAATTCACATAGGGGGGGCCGGGATCTGGGGGTCCCCTTTGTTAAAGGGGTCTTCCAGATTCCGATAAGATTCCGATAAGCCCCCAATTACCAATTCACATAGGGGGGGCCGGGATCTGGATTTCCCCTTTGTTAAAGGGGGCTTCCAGATTTCGATAAGCCCCCCCGCTCGCAGACCCCCACAACCACCGGGCAAGGGTTGTGTGGATGAGGCCCTTGTCCTCATCAACATGGGGACAGCCTTCCTATGTTGAGGGCATGTGGCCTGGTATGGTTTAGGGGGGGCGCTCTCTCGCCCACCCCTCTTTTCCTGCAACCTGCCATGTTGCGTGCTCAGATAAGGGTTTGGTATGGATTTTGGGGGGGGGGCCCACGCCATTTTTTTTTTAATTTTGGTGCAGGGTTCCCCTTAATATCCATACCAAACCTGAAGGGCCTGATATGGAATTTGGGGGGATCCCCACATTTTTTTTTTTTGGTTCGTGGTTCCCATTAATATTCATACCAGACCCAAAGGGCCTGGTAATGGACTGTGGGGGGGGACCCCTGTAATTTTTTTCAATGACTTTGATCTGTATTGCTGGGGAGCCGACAATTCATTATAGCCACGAGTGGTTTATGACTTTTTTTCCTTCAGAAATTACACTTTGTGCAGAGACAATTCTAAATGCGGGAAACATGCATGACTTTACAGGCATACTTTAGACACCCCCCAGGTACGAAATTTAACGGAATATTTCACTTTTATTGTTTCGCTTTAAGCATTATTAAAATCACTGCTCCCGAAAAAACTGCAGTTTTTAAAACTTTTTTTTGCATTGATACATGTCCCCTGGGGCAGGACCCGGGTCCCCAAACACTTTTTATGACAATAACTTGCATATAAGCCTTTAAAATTAGCACTTTTGATTTCTCCCATAGACTTTTTACGGTGTTCCGAGGCTTTTCGAATTTGTCGCGAACACCCCGAACGGACGAACAGCCAATGTTCAAGTCGAACTCATGTTCGACTCGAACATAAAGCTCATCCCTATTTTCAAGAAAACAAGGAAGCTTGTGAGAATGCCTGACTATCATGCTCCCCCATTCTTCAATATTTTTAATCACTGGTCTGGAACATGTATTCACACGAGGATCTTTTTTCTCTGGCTTTTGATACTTATACTTATATTTGTTCCATGTCATTCAAAAGATAAGCAGTGGCAAGCTTACAGCGTATTTGTTTTAGTAATGATAGAGTGCATGTTGGTCCAGGCTTCATGGGAGATTGCTGGTGAGACTCGCACATGTGTGAGCTGCTTGATTACAAATTATTTTAGATTGTAAGCTCTCACAAGCCGGGCCCTCCTAAACCTCTTGTAATGGATTTCATTGGAACTGTACTTCTCTCCTTATTTTGTAAAGAGCTGTGAAAACTGTTGGCACTATATAAATCCTGTATAATAATGTAGCGCTACCCCCACAGGAGTCGCTTGTGAATGAAATATCTCCCACCCTGCACCGCCAGGCACACAAATTTCTGTATTTTATTAGGGGAATTGAACTTGGATAGGGTTGAGGGTAATATGGGATGCCCACTTGATTAAACTCAGAACTCTTCAGGAACACAAACTATATACAGCCTGTCAATACACTTCTGCTTCTAACTCCAGCACAATCTTGCTTGTAGAACAAAAACTCCCAGGACCAGCTGGCACTGTAAGGATGGTCTGACAAGAGTGCAATCAGACCATAGAAAATGCCCTTTGCAGGCAGGGACCGTGGGCCACTTTGGAAGTGTAGCAAGAACAAGAAGAAGTCCCAGTGCTCAGCTGTCCTATTCCCGTGGCTACTGATCCCAGCACCACCCTTTTAGGCACTGCCAGCCCACCTGGCTGCTGCTGCCCCTTTCACTAGCCCTCCTGGCTAAGACTTCACAGTCCTCCCAGACTGACTCTGAATCCATTCCAGACTGCTTCCACCCAGTCCATTCAGTCATGCCTCTCAGTCCTTTGACTGCAACACTCACCAGCCCTCCTGGCTGTCTTCCTCCCTGCAGATTTGCACAGCGGTGTTCTCCTGTTGTCCTCAACCTTGCTCCCGTGCCTCCTGGTCCGGACACCTCTGTGTGTCATGAGGAGAGTCCCTTCCGCACCCGAGCCCAGGCCCAAGGTCACACCCCCCAGACTAGGGGGCACCTCAAGGGCCACCGACAGCCTAACACTCCATCTCCTATCCGAACTCCACTGCCCCCAGCTGGGCTGACCCTGAGTATTTTAGGTGGCCAACCTATCAGTTGGGGATTGGTCAGAGCCCTCATGAATACTCCAGGCAGCTCCTCCTCACTTCCCCCTCCCATTCTTCTGTAAGTTTCTAGTAAGTTTGAGAAGGAAAGGGGAGGTCTCAGTGATGCTGCCTGTGAGTCATCCAGCCCTCCCTGGATTTCTGCCCAACGCAGGAAAAAAAACACACACGGGCTTGGCTACTAGCCAAGCCTGAACAATTTATCTACGCTTTACAAAATCTGTTTACTAGAGGGTGCTACACTAATAATAATTCTTCTTGATTCATATGGATATCTGCCCCTAGTTAATAAAAATGTCACCATTCACATCTCTACAAAGGAAATTATTTGGCTGTGGCTTTTCATGAGACAGGGTTTATTTTGTCTATGAAAATAACTTTGTCATAAGAACTAAACAAAAATAAAATTTGAATTAAGTCAATTGACAAACCAGTTTTCGTCAACATATAAAAACTGAACGAAAATGTGAGGGAGGGATGTTTACCCACCTGAGCCTCCGCTTTCCTTAAAACTTCACCTATCTGTTAAAGCCCCAGCCCCCAAGCTGTATTGGCAAGAGACGCAGGCTCCCTCTGTCTGCCCTGGAGTTCTGGAACAATGCCCTACAAACCACCTGGTAAGCATTTCCCCTCGCAGCAAAGTAGCAGTGGTTAGTGTAAGGTAAATAGAGGGTCTTTTATATATTTCAAGTATTTACCCAAGGAGTATATAAATATTTCTCTAGATTCATAGTTAAGCTTATTTTGCAACTAATATTATAACAAGTTTAATATCATAAGTTAAAACAGGATGTCTTGTGGTTAACTGATCTGAGAACCCACCAGACTTAGCAGACTTAGTTTCACTAATTTCACTTACTCTGTTACTATTGATTTCGACTATTTTGTTATATTTAAGTTGTCTCGAGGATCGCTAGGCTGGCTTCCTGGGACTTATAGGAGCGCAAAGGTTATACAAGGCAAAGTCAGACTAGGTTGGTCTTACTATAAACTAAGAAAGTCCGACTAGGTTGGTCTGACTATAAACTAAGAAAGTCCGACTAGGTTGGTCTGACTATAAACTAAGAAAGTCCGACTAGGTTGGTCTGACTATAAACTAAGAGAGTCCGACTAGGCTGGTCTGACTATAAACTAAGAGTCCGACCAGGTGTTGGCCTGACTATAAACTATTATATTATAGAGATAGGAATATTATAGGGTAGCAAATATTGCTCCCGGGTTTAGAAGGATGGGTGTATGGAGCTCTAAGTTTTAATTATCCCAATTGTTTTATGGGTAATTTTTGATAAAGATATATGCATATATGTACACTATTGTGTTTTCTGTTGGTTGTATTCTTTTATATAGATCTGATATTGGGAATCATACAGTTTCTCTAATCAATTGTTTCATGCATATTAAAGTGTTAAGTCATATAAAATGATAAAGTTGATGGTAGGTTAAAGTATTAAGACTGTTAAGATTGTTGATTGAATTTTGTGACCCATACTTGCCATAATAGATGCCCCAGAACTGCCCTGAGTGTTTAACTGGTGTCCTGTTCATATTTCGTGGACGGGTACCCACACTATTGGCCACAGTCCCCGGGGGATACAAGAATAAGATTGGGAAAGGTCCTTATTGGGAAAGGTCCTTATTTTCCGGAAGGAGGGACCCCATAATTTTGAGTTCTGAGATATAATCTACATAACCACAAGCAGAATGGGAGGTTTGCAGAAGGTTTTACTCCGTGGGAAGTCTGCCATCAAAACAGAGAGGTGTATACTATTTGCCCCAAATCAGTCAAGATTTGTGGTTATAAGGCACTCTATTTGGGTTTGCGAGTGTTGTCTCGCAAAACGAGCAGGATTCAAGCCAAGCCAAAGCGGTGTGCAATACCACGTTTGGCCTGAGGTGGGTGGGGCGCCGGAGCCGAGCAGAGCCGAACGGCGCCCCACGGCGGAAATGCTTGGAAAATTGCGGAAATACTCAGTTCCCGAGCCTTTCCAAGGTTTTCCGAGTTCAGCCGAGGTGTCCTCGGCCCTTTCCAAGTGTCTCCGATGGTCTCCGGCGCCCCCGCATCTGACCGCATGCGGTATTGCATGCCATTGAAGTCAATGCGGAACAAATTATTTTCGTTTCCATTGACTTCAATGGGGAAACTCGTTTTGATATGCGAGTACTTTGGATTACAAGCATTCTCCTGGAACGGATTATGCTCGCAATCCAAGGTTCCACTGTGGAATTTAACTAAACGATTTTAGGCGATTAAAATGTACCGGAGATCATAGTTGACTAAAATAAAACCAAAACTAAAACAATTCAGATGACTAAAATACAACTAAAATCGCATTTTGGTCAAAAGACTATGGGGTTGATTTACTAAAGGTATAGTAGGTGCCGCCGACATTGTATATCCATCGCGATCCCATCGCGGAGATTCTCGGCGACAGGTTGCCGACATCTTGGGGCAGGGTGGCGACATCTCGCGCTTGCTGCAATAGTAAGAAGGAGACGCGGCACTGTATTGAACGGGATCCGACGTGGATTCCCGCCAATACCAGGCACTGTGAATCCTGAGCGGGAACTCCATGCCAAAATTCAAACCAGACCCTTATCCGAGCACGCAACCTGGCAGGCTTGCAGGAAAAGAGGGAGGGACGAGAGAGCGGCCCCCCTCCCTCCTGAACCGTACCAGGCTGCATGCCCTCAACATGGGGGGTTTGGTGCTTTGGGGCAGGGGGGCGACCTGCGGACCCCCACCCCAAAGCACCTTGTCCCCATGTTGATGGGGACAAGGGCCTCTTCCCGACAACCCTGGCCGTTGGTTGTCGGGGTCTGCGGGCGGGGGCTTATTGGAATCCGGGAGCCCCCTTTAATAAGTGGGGCCCCCAGACCCCGGGGCCCCCACCCTATGTGAATGGGTATGGGGTACATCGTACCCCTACCCATTCACCTGGTGGAAAGAAATGTCAATAAAAAAAACACACACAGGTTTTTAAAGTCATTTATTACACAGCTCCTCGTTGTCCGTCTGCCGGCCCCTCCACTATCTTCTTCCAGCTCTTTTGCTAGTGGAGGGGCCCGGTCTTCCCGTCGCAATCGGCGTCTTCTTCCCTCTTCTTCTCCTCGATGTTCACTCGTCGCTTCCTCCCGCTGCCCCGCTGCCCCTGAGCCATGCCGTGAACTGAATGGGCGGCTGCGAAGAGGCTGAGTGGGCGGTCGTGGGCTCCAGGGACAGCCATGCTGGTCATCCGCAAAAAGGCTGGGAGAGCGGTGCGGGCTTCAGGAACAGCCCAGGATTCGGTGACCCCTGGCAAATCATCATTCGACCCCCTAGGGGGTCCCTACCCCAGGTTGAGAACCACTGATTTAGAGCTTCCTCTTAGCTCTAATGCAACTGCATTTGCAGTGCACAGTATATTTGCCTTTAGTAAATCAACCTCTCTGACTACAACTAAATCGAAATTTGACGTCAAAATGAACACTGCCATGAGATCACTAGGGAATGGGTGCTGTTTTTAGCAACTAATCCTGGTGGTCTATGATTCGTAGTTGATAATTTTACCTTAGATGGCAAATCCATTTCTCCCTAAACCTCTTTGAAAGCAGACAGGATGAATCAGTAAATTACATGTCAGATAGATGACCTATCAGTTCTTCTGGAATAACCACTATATACAAAGTCATGCAGTCATGCCTGGAGGTAGATCGGATTCTGTATAGTAAAATTTTCCACCAGCCCAACGGCCACTGGTAATAGAAAGGAAATGTATTCTGTCACAAACACAAGCTGCCAACGAGAATAACAACTTTATTACAGTAGTTTATGATCCTTGCAATTACTGATACCACTGAGTGACCAAGGTTCCCCATCCTCACGCTGACCTAAATGTAGAAAGTAGGGATGGGCCCGGTGCTCGATTCGAACCCATGTTCGAATCGAGCATCGGGCGTTCGCTCGCTCGTCGAGCCCAGAACTATTTGGGCCGTTCGCATCACATTCGTGTGATGCGAGCGGCCCCGCAATGCATTGCGGCTGGCGCGGCCGGCGCAGTGCATTGCTGGCTGATGATTGGCCAAGCATGCACTGTGACCCCGCATGCTTGGCCAATCACAGCGCCCGAAACTCGGAGAGCAATAATTGGCTACAGGCAGGACGCCTGTAGCCAATTACAGCTCAGGGGCTTTAGTACACGCCCCACCATTTAAAAGGCCGCCACGCCATCGGCCCCGGTCACATGAGTTCCGGCTTTAGGAGAGATTAGTCTGCTGATTCTGTCTTTGCTTGATACTGAAAGATTTGCTCTTCTTTGCTAAACCATTGGCTATTTCTTTGCTAAACCATTGCTACCTAAGTCATTGATCGTTCATTGCTGCTGATTGCACAGTTAGTGTGTTATTAGCTGCTGCTGGGGATTAGTCTGGTGCGTGCTTACTGTTAGTACAGTATTGCAGTAGTACCAACCGCAGTGCTGTTAGCACAGCATTGCACCCCAACAGCACCCATAGGACTTCTAGTGTGTTAGTGGCAGCAAACAGAGCTCCTATATTTTCTTCTCAGCAGCACCCATAGGACTTCTAGTGTGTTAGTGGCAGCAAACAGAGCTCCTATATTTTCTTCTCAGCACCACCCATAGGACTTCTAGTGTGTTAGTGGCATCACACAGAGCTCCTATATTTTCTTCTCAGCAGCACCCATAGGACTTCTAGTGTGTTAGTGGCAGCAAACAGAGCTCCTATATTTTCTTCTCAGCAGCACCCATAGGACTTCTAGTGTGTTAGTGGCATCACACAGAGCTCCTATATTTTCTTCTCAGCAGCACCCATAGGACTTCTAGTGTGTTAGTGGCAGCAAACAGAGCTCCTATATTTTCTTCTCAGCAGCACCCATAGGACTTCTAGTGTGTTAGTGGCAGCAAACAGAGCTCCTATATTTTCTTCTCAGCAGCACCCATAGGACTTCTAGTGTGTTAGTGGCATCACACAGAGCTCCTATATTTTCTTCTCAGCAGCACCCATAGGACTTCTAGTGTGTTAGTGGCATCACACAGAGCTCCTATATTTTCTTCTCAGCAGCACCCATAGGACTTCTAGTGTGTTAGTGGCAGCAAACAGAGCTCCTATATTTTCTTCTCAGCAGCACCCATAGGACTTCTAGTGTGTTAGTGGCAGCAAACAGAGCTCCTATATTTTCTTCTCAGCAGCACCCATAGGACTTCTAGTGTGTTAGTGGCATCACGCAGAGCTCCTATATTTTCTTCTCAGCAGCACCCATAGGACTTCTAGTGTGTTAGTGGCAGCAAACAGAGCTCCTATATTTTCTTCTCAGCAGCACCCATAGGACTTCTAGTGTGTTAGTGGCAGCAAACAGAGCTCCTATATTTTCTTCTCAGCAGCACCCATAGGACTTCTAGTGTGTTAGTGGCATCACACAGAGCTCCTATATTTTCTTCTCAGCAGCACCCATAGGACTTCTAGTGTGTTAGTGGCAGCAAACAGAGCTCCTATATTTTCTTCTCAGCAGCACCCATAGGACTTCTAGTGTGTTAGTGGCAGCAAACAGAGCTCCTATATTTTCTTCTCAGCAGCACCCATAGGACTTCTAGTGTGTTAGTGGCAGCAAACAGAGCTCCTATATTTTCTTCTCAGCAGCACCCATAGGACTTCTAGTGTGTTAGTGGCATCACACAGAGCTCCTATATTTTCTTCTCAGCAGCACCCATAGGACTTCTAGTGTGTTAGTGGCAGCAAACAGAGCTCCTATATTTCCTTCTCAGCAGCACCCATAGGACTTCTAGTGTGTTAGTGGCAGCAAACAGAGCTCCTATATTTTCTTCTCAGCAGCACCCATAGGACTTCTAGTGTGTTAGTGGCATCACACAGAGCTCCTATATTTTCTTCTCAGCAGCACCCATAGGACTTCTAGTGTGTTAGTGGCAGCAAACAGAGCTCCTATATTTTCTTCTCAGCAGCACCCATAGGACTTCTAGTGTGTTAGTGGCATCACACAGAGCTCCTATATTTTCTTCTCAGCAGCACCCATAGGACTTCTAGTGTGTTAGTGGCAGCAAACAGAGCTCCTATATTTTCTTCTCAGCAGCACCCATAGGACTTCTAGTGTGTTAGTGGCATCACACAGAGCTCCTATATTTTCTTCTCAGCAGCACCCATAGGACTTCTAGTGTGTTAGTGGCAGCAAACAGAGCTCCTATATTTTCTTCTCAGCAGCACCCATAGGACTTCTAGTGTGTTAGTGGCAGCAAACAGAGCTCCTATATTTTCTTCTCAGCAGCACCCATAGGACTTCTAGTGTGTTAGTGGCAGCAAACAGAGCTCCTATATTTTCTTCTCAGCAGCACCCATAGGACTTCTAGTGTGTTAGTGGCAGCAAACAGAGCTCCTATATTTTCTTCTCAGCAGCACCCATAGGACTTCTAGTGTGTTAGTGGCATCACACAGAGCTCCTATATTTTCTTCTCAGCAGCACCCATAGGACTTCTAGTGTGTTAGTGGCAGCAAACAGAGCTCCTATATTTTCTTCTCAGCAGCACCCATAGGACTTCTAGTGTGTTAGTGGCATCACACAGAGCTCCTATATTTTCTTCTCAGCAGCACCCATAGGACTTCTAGTGTGTTAGTGGCAGCAAACAGAGCTCCTATATTTTCTTCTCAGCAGCACCCATAGGACTTCTAGTGTGTTAGTGGCAGCAAACAGAGCTCCTATATTTTCTTCTCAGCAGCACCCATAGGACTTCTAGTGTGTTAGTGGCAGCAAACAGAGCTCCTATATTTTCTTCTCAGCAGCACCCATAGGACTTCTAGTGTGTTAGTGGCATCACACAGAGCTCCTATATTTTCTTCTCAGCAGCACCCATAGGACTTCTAGTGTGTTAGTGGCAGCAAACAGAGCTCCTATATTTTCTTCTCAGCAGCACCCATAGGACTTCTAGTGTGTTAGTGGCAGCAAACAGAGCTCCTATATTTTCTTCTCAGCAGCACCCATAGGACTTCTAGTGTGTTAGTGGCATCACACAGAGCTCCTATATTTTCTTCTCAGCAGCACCCATAGGACTTCTAGTGTGTTAGTGGCAGCAAACAGAGCTCCTATATTTTCTTCTCAGCAGCACCCATAGGACTTCTAGTGTGTTAGTGGCAGCAAACAGAGCTCCTATATTTTCTTCTCAGCAGCACCCATAGGACTTCTAGTGTGTTAGTGGCAGCAAACAGAGCTCCTATATTTTCTTCTCAGCAGCACCCATAGGACTTCTAGTGTGTTAGTGGCATCACACAGAGCTCCTATATTTTCTTCTCAGCAGCACCCATAGGACTTCTAGTGTGTTAGTGGCAGCAAACAGAGCTCCTATATTTTATTCTCAGCAGCACCCATAGGACTTCTAGTGTGTTAGTGGCAGCAAACAGAGCTCCTATATTTTCTTCTCAGCAGCACCCATAGGACTTCTAGTGTGTTAGTGGCATCACACAGAGCTCCTATATTTTCTTCTCAGCAGCACCCATAGGACTTCTAGTGTGTTGGTGGCAGCAAACAGAGCTCCTATATTTTCTTCTCAGCAGCACCCATAGGACTTCTAGTGTGTTAGTGGCAGCAAACAGAGCTCCTATATTTTCTTTTCAGCACCACCCATAGGACTTCTAGTGTGTTAGTGGCATCACACAGAGCTCCTATATTTTCTTCTCAGCAGCACCCATAGGACTTCTAGTGTGTTAGTGGCAGCAAACAGAGCTCCTATATTTTCTTCTCAGCAGCACCCATAGGACTTCTAGTGTGTTAGTGGCAGCAAACAGAGCTCCTATATTTTCTTCTCAGCAGCACCCATAGGACTTCTAGTGTGTTAGTGGCAGCAAACAGAGCTCCTATATTTTCTTCTCAGCAGCACCCATAGGACTTCTAGTGTGTTAGTGGCAGCAAACAGAGCTCCTATATTTTCTTCTCAGCAGCACCCATAGGACTTCTAGTGTGTTAGTGGCATCACACAGAGCTCCTATATTTTCTTCTCAGCAGCACCCATAGGACTTCTAGTGTGTTAGTGGCAGCAAACAGAGCTCCTATATTTTATTCTCAGCAGCACCCATAGGACTTCTAGTGTGTTAGTGGCAGCAAACAGAGCTCCTATATTTTCTTCTCAGCAGCACCCATAGGACTTCTAGTGTGTTAGTGGCATCACACAGAGCTCCTATATTTTCTTCTCAGCAGCACCCATAGGACTTCTAGTGTGTTAGTGGCAGCAAACAGAGCTCCTATATTTTCTTCTCAGCAGCACCCATAGGACTTCTAGTGTGTTAGTGGCAGCAAACAGAGCTCCTATATTTTCTTCTCAGCAGCACCCATAGGACTTCTAGTGTGTTAGTGGCAGCAAACAGAGCTCCTATATTTTCTTCTCAGCAGCACCCATAGGACTTCTAGTGTGTTAGTGGCAGCAAACAGAGCTCCTATATTTTCTTCTCAGCAGCACCCATAGGACTTCTAGTGTGTTAGTGGCATCACACAGAGCTCCTATATTTTCTTCTCAGCAGCACCCATAGGACTTCTAGTGTGTTGGTGGCAGCAAACAGAGCTCCTATATTTTCTTCTCAGCAGCACCCATAGGACTTCTAGTGTGTTAGTGGCAGCAAACAGAGCTCCTATATTTTCTTCTCAGCACCACCCATAGGACTTCTAGTGTGTTAGTGGCATCACACAGAGCTCCTATATTTTCTTCTCAGCAGCACCCATAGGACTTCTAGTGTGTTAGTGGCAGCAAACAGAGCTCCTATATTTTCTTCTCAGCAGCACCCATAGGACTTCTAGTGTGTTAGTGGCAGCAAACAGAGCTCCTATATTTTCTTCTCAGCAGCACCCATAGGACTTCTAGTGTGTTAGTGGCATCACACAGAGCTCCTATATTTTCTTCTCAGCAGCACCCATAGGACTTCTAGTGTGTTAGTGGCAGCAAACAGAGCTCCTATATTTTCTTCTCAGCAGCACCCATAGGACTTCTAGTGTGTTAGTGGCAGCAAACAGAGCTCCTATATTTTCTTCTCAGCAGCACCCATAGGACTTCTAGTGTGTTAGTGGCATCACACAGAGCTCCTATATTTTCTTCTCAGCAGCACCCATAGGACTTCTAGTGTGTTAGTGGCAGCAAACAGAGCTCCTATATTTTCTTCTCAGCAGCACCCATAGGACTTCTAGTGTGTTAGTGGCATCACACAGAGCTCCTATATTTTCTTCTCAGCAGCACCCATAGGACTTCTAGTGTGTTAGTGGCAGCAAACAGAGCTCCTATATTTTCTTCTCAGCAGCACCCATAGGACTTCTAGTGTGTTAGTGGCAGCAAACAGAGCTCCTATATTTTCTTCTCAGCAGCACCCATAGGACTTCTAGTGTGTTAGTGGCAGCAAACAGAGCTCCTATATTTTCTTCTCAGCAGCACCCATAGGACTTCTAGTGTGTTAGTGGCATCACACAGAGCTCCTATATTTTCTTCTCAGCAGCACCCATAGGACTTCTAGTGTGTTAGTGGCAGCAAACAGAGCTCCTATATTTTCTTCTCAGCAGCACCCATAGGACTTCTAGTGTGTTAGTGGCAGCAAACAGAGCTCCTATATTTTCTTCTCAGCAGCACCCATAGGACTTCTAGTGTGTTAGTGGCAGCAAACAGAGCTCCTATATTTTCTTCTCAGCAGCACCCATAGGACTTCTAGTGTGTTAGTGGCAGCAAACAGAGCTCCTATATTTTCTTCTCAGCAGCACCCATAGGACTTCTAGTGTGTTAGTGGCAGCAAACAGAGCTCCTATATTTTCTTCTCAGCAGCACCCATAGGACTTCTAGTGTGTTAGTGGCATCACACAGAGCTCCTATATTTTCTTCTCAGCAGCACCCATAGGACTTCTAGTGTGTTAGTGGCAGCAAACAGAGCTCCTATATTTTATTCTCAGCAGCACCCATAGGACTTCTAGTGTGTTAGTGGCAGCAAACAGAGCTCCTATATTTTCTTCTCAGCAGCACCCATAGGACTTCTAGTGTGTTGGTGGCAGCAAACAGAGCTCCTATATTTTCTTCTCAGCAGCACCCATAGGACTTCTAGTGTGTTAGTGGCAGCAAACAGAGCTCCTATATTTTCTTCTCAGCAGCACCCATAGGACTTCTAGTGTGTTAGTGGCAGCAAACAGAGCTCCTATATTTTCTTCTCAGCAGCACCCATAGGACTTCTAGTGTGTTAGTGGCATCACACAGAGCTCCTATATTTTCTTCTCAGCAGCACCCATAGGACTTCTAGTGTGTTAGTGGCAGCAAACAGAGCTCCTATATTTTCTTCTCAGCAGCACCCATAGGACTTCTAGTGTGTTAGTGGCATCACACAGAGCTCCTATATTTTCTTCTCAGCAGCACCCATAGGACTTCTAGTGTGTTAGTGGCAGCAAACAGAGCTCCTATATTTTCTTGTCAGCAGCACACATAGTACCTATAGTGTGTTAGTGTCAGCACCCATAGGACCTACAGTGTGTTGTGAGCACACATAGGAGTTCTATTTTTTATACTATATACACTACCGACTACAATGGCTGGAAGACCGCCAAGGAGAGGCAGAGCGTGCCGAGGCAAGAACACAGGGCAGGCAGGCTCTGTTTCTAGAGACAACAGTGCTGGCCGTGGACGTGGTCGTGCATCGTCATCAGCACGTGGCCATGGGACATGCTTGTCTTTGTTTTCGGCAGCTGGACATGTGGAGCCGCATCATGCCGAAGGCTTGGTAGAATGGATGACCAAGCCCTCCTCATCCTCCTCATCCTCTCTCACCCAGGCTCAGGGTACTGGCAGAGCAGCTGCCAACGCGTACTCAATGGCATCATCAGCCACCCCTTCCCTAGACCCACCATGTCCTCCTGAGGAGTCCCCCGAACTGTTTGAGCACAGTGTTGGGTACATGCTCCAGGAGGATGCCCAACGATTCGAAGGCTCGGATGATGATACCCAGCTTGAGGAAGTCAGTAGTGTGCGCGCAGAGAGAGGGGATGCTGAAGGACAGCAATCTGGCAGTAGTGTTCCACCAGCTGCAGCTTACTGCCAGGTTTGCTCTAGTGGTGAAGAGGGAGGGGATGATGAGGTCACTGACTCCACGTGGGTGCCTGAAGGGAGAGAGGAGGAGGAGGAGGATGCAGCGTCACATGTCCAACGAGGCAGGATGCCCCCTGGAGGCCAGCTAGAGGCCAGCACAGCAACTGTACCACACCGCAGAGCTCCGCCTGTGCAGGGCGCTGCCTCTGCACATTATCACAAAAGTTCTTTGGTGTGGGCCTTTTTTGAGACGAGTGCATCAGATCGCACCACTGCTATTTGCAATATTTGTCTCAAGCGTATCTCGCGTGGCCAAAACATCAGCCGCTTGGGCACCACAAGCATGAGCAGACATATGTCGACCTGCCATGCAGCTCGTTGGCAAGCACACATAAAAGACCCACACCAAAGAACAAAGCGGACCTCTCCTTGCTCCTCATCAGCTGGGATCTCCATCCCCACTATATCTTCAGTCCTCTCTGAAAGCTGCTCTGAGAGGACTGAAGGTGTAGAATTAGGTGTGTCACAACCAAGTACTTGCAGTACACCGACGTCCGATTGTAGCAGGCAAATTTCCCTGCCCCAGCTGCTGGACCGTCGAAAGAAG